>JAUCMS010000062.1:16019599-16033748 GCA_032357445.1 Enteromius radiatus | reverse complement strand
TCACCCTGTTCCGTGAGTCTTTCTGTGACACTAATAAACTTACTTGCACGTGGATCCGACTGCCTCCCTGATCATTCATGACACACGGAAGGTATTCGGCCATCCTGACAAATACCCCCGAAAAGGAGGGTACTAAAAAAAGATTTGAAAAATTATGCAATTATGAGTTTTATTATATATAAATGATTGTTGCAACTGCCCCCATATATGGGTCCATTAATGTACAAATTACTTCCATATTATATGTACACATGTCGTGGCAGTATGGGCAGGTACTGTAGGTGACATAACATATAACAAACATAGAATGCAACATGTGGACATTTTCAAATGTGTTTTTTTTTTTTTTTATGATGTGAACATGACAACCTTTCTCAAGTAGCAATGCTAAATAAAAAGTGTGATATTACCCCTTTGCCTTCCAAGTCTGTGAGCAGTATCTAGAAGCTTATAATGAAGACAAACTGATTCAGAAATACTGGTTTCTGCATGACATTAACCGACAAGGTAACCAAAGTGATCTAGCAGTTCCAGTTGTTTCTATTTATTGTTTATGTTTGAATTGGATTGCAAAATTTGCATGTCATCTAAATAAAGAAAATGGATGTGAAAATGCATTAACGAATGAAATAATTGGGCATTCACCCCATTATTTATTGCTTTGAAGTATTCAAACTATTACAGAACCAGAATCATTCAAAACAATTGGAATCTTTACAATCCTTATGATTCCATCTATAGTAAATGGCTAGTCAGAGGACTGATGAGGGTTTTACACCAGTAATATATATCTTAAATACAAAAATACTGATAACAAAAACATGAAACCATGTCACTCACACAGTCCTTAATCTTGATCTCAAAATCGAATAAATTAGAGCAACATTGTTGTGATTAGGTGGTATGAGAATGTTCTGATTTGACCAGATGTGGTACTTGGCTTGAGGACTTTGGGAACACAGTCACCCTAGACAGGATTTGTAGTCTGGACAACCCATAACAATGCTGCTCTCTTTGCTTCTGAGGATGTTTGATTGTCACCCCTAGTGTGAATCAGTGGTGGTTTTATTGATATGAAGCTGTGCTGAAATGTAGGGCAAAACTTGTTTGCAGAGAACAAAACCTTTGAAAATAAGGTGTACGCATGATGGCAAAAAAGCAGACACAGAAAAAGTTTGAAAACAAAATGCAGTATAAAATGTTGAAAGGTTGTTACAAGAAGTTATGAAATGGATTTAAAATATATAATATAATAATATAACATAATACTGAACTGTCTTTTCAAACATCTTTGGAGACAGAATAGTTGCCCTAATTGAAGAATCACCAACTAATGAGATCACGCTGAGCACAAACACACACTAGAGATAGTCATGGAACAGAGAGAATGGAATGCTATAGAAATACAATCCGAAGCGCACACACACACACATACGCAACAAACACACATACAAAGTCTGAGTCCAAGACACACTGATGGAGAGGCAATCCAGTGATGTCATAATCTCTGTGCAAGACAGTCATGCTTGGAAATGCACACACACACACACTCTCTGTCTCTCTCTCTCACACTACCCAAACAGATACACACCCACACAAACGCACTGAATCTGGGACGCTAGTCATTCATCAGCTTGTACAGCCTCACAACACTTTCCCAGGGTTTTTTCACAGTAGCAAATTTTTAGCATTATATGCAATAAAAAAAATAGTTATTTTAAGATACTGTGACAACAGCGTAAACAAATAAATCCCTTAACACCACAGCCACAAATGGTTGTTTTTTTTTTTTTTCAATACACATCTTGGCTTGTGTTGGAACACCGGTTTGTGTGGGTCCCACTGGACTTCCTCAATCTTCTTCAACAGCTCCTGATGCTAAACAGACGTCCCGCTGGAACACGCAACAGAACTAGAACAAGCCTTAACCTCCAAAAATACACGTCCTGAATGTTCAATTTGAATTTCATTTTCTGAAATATCAGGATGCTCAGACTACAGCAGGTGGTCTGCGTGCTTGTACAGAAAGCCTTGTACATGTGCAGGAAGACAACAGCAAGATGTTATAATGTGTTCTGCCTACCGTTTTTCCAATTTTAATGGTTAGTTCACTCAGAACTGACAATTCTGTCATCATTTATTCAAATTATTTATAGCAGTTTCTGAAGCTTCTTCCATTTTTGAATGATTCATTCTTTTAAGCAAAGAAAAATGCAATTACGGCAATCATTATGCGTGTCTAGACCAGCAGGACATCGTGTTGACATCTTTGTACATGCAGACAACCTGCTGGCATTGCACCATGCTGATATTTCAAGGGAACGATTGAAAAATGTTGTTTCATATTGCTTTATCCACAGACCTACCACAGGACAGGCATTTAACTCACAACAAACAATATGGTCACAAGGGAAAATAAAGAACAATCACTGAAGCTTGTTTTAAATGGTGAGTATTTAGTATACAAAATGTGCCTGGAGCTCATATGGAGCGCAACTGATAACTGTTGAAAACTGGTTGTAATTTGTGTTATCAAGCTGTAACAGATGTTCGAGCATCTGGATGTTAAAATCTGTTCACCTGACCTGACACAAACTTCTTTCAGTTAAATGGACACAGAGAAATAAAAATAATAATAAAATGCACAAAACAGTACATACTTAAAGATGTCATCATCTATCACCAAAAAGTATCCTTCTCCATTGATGTGAATTCAAAAAACAACTTAATGAACCTGTTATATCTTGTTCAGGGCGTAAGAGTAAAATAAAAGCTGAAACAGTTTCACTGAACCTTGCAAAAGAAGCGTTTTTAAAACATGAAATGTGGAGTTATCTGATTTGTCCCAAAAAACAACTGTTGTTGTTATCTGCTATTTTTAAGCGCAAACGTCATGTACCAGCCAAGTAATTGTTGTTGACTGACGTGAATGAGAGCATAAAGCTTTCTCCAGGTAACATGGAATTTGTCGGCTCTCTGTCATCTCTACCTTCAGTGTTCTTCCTTCACTCTTGTTCCACATAAACTGAAGAGTGAATCTGTGTAAGTGGGTGCAGAGTGTATTTTGAGCAGCGGCTCATTCATTCCCTCACCATATTTGCCGTAATCTATTTATCGGCGAATGCAGAGTCACGACGCGCTCTCTACTGAGACTACACTAAAAGTGAGAGTCGAGGCATGAAGAGATTTACATGTTAAATGTCACTTCCTTGGTAAACGTTGTTTTATGGGGATGCATATGAAGCATGCTGTGTGTCATTAGTTTCCTGCCATGACGGATGATATTCTCTCTAGATTTTGTTCTGTTTTCCCTCCAACTGCAGAGTGAATACACAGCATACCCAATAATGTGTGGAAAACCTACTTCAGCTACATGCATTACTGGCACCCTCATAAAATCAAACAAACATTCAGGTTTAATTTCCAGCTATTCGCTGAATTATGAATGTGTTCTGAAAAGAATGCAATCTCTGACTCCGCCCGAAAGCTCATTAGGTTCCCATTTCTTACCTTCAAGCAAACTGTTAGCTTGTAAACATGCTTATTTTTCCAGTAATTAAAGATTTTATACCCCTGTAAAGCACTGTTTTGGGCATTACCATTGTTTAGTCCTCTGAGGAACCATCTTGTGGTTACTACGGTTCTTGGCTAAGATTTGTAATCAAAGGTGATGGCTTTTTAAAAACCTAACCTTAAACTTGAATAGTCATCACATGCATATGCATAGCAAATCCAAGTTCATATTGCGCTTGCAGGTGTAAAAATGTTCGGCAGAGACAGAGCAAGCAAATTCTTTCACGTAGCACAGAACCACAACAAGGTTTCTAAGTGGCAGAAATGGAAATGAGTTTAACTTAAACGCTACTTTCTACTTTCTTAAAGAGTACTGACTTTCGAACAGGTGTAATATCAATGTCTTAAACTGCTGATGAATTGTGAGGAAGTGTGAATAATACATCACACACACACAAAGAGACAGACTTAATTAGACTGGGTCCTCTTTGATTCCAGTCTGTCATGTGTCACTCAAGATAGGCACAAAGCTCCCCTTGAAACCTCGAAGGTCATTCAGAATTCATCACTCATGGCACTGCAATATGCTTTCATTCACTCATTATGGTAAAATGATGTCAAAGATGAATCTGTAGCTCTCTTCTAATCACCAAAGCTTCAGTGGTGCCAAATATCTCCTCTAATATGTGTACTAACTTACAATACACATGTTGTATTATATGGAACATGGATGAACAAGTTAAAACTACAGATATCCAGACCCTATGTCTACCTCTACCTTAAAAGGTGAAAGTTCACATATGTTCAGTGAAAAATTATATCAACTTAATTAATCAATTAATAAAATCATTAGCATTATGTTTATACGTTATTGTGAAATGCAATATAAGATGTGTGTATTTTATATATTCCTTCAATTATTACAAATTAATAACAAAAACAAACAAAAATCAAGAACTTTCATCATGTTCTTCTCCAGTTTCTTCTCCCTCACAAACATTTTGACCTTCCCATGAGCTGAGTAGTTGTCTTTTTCTAGAAGTCCTAATAAGAGGTATAATTTACAATTAACAAAATCCTGTGCATTACAATGACGCCCATAAATTTCTATCAAAATAATAATAATAATGACATTGACTCCCAAAAAGTGCCTGCCAAAGCCGGGAAGTACATCTGAGGCAGTCAAGTAGGAAATAACATTAATATCATGCCTAATTAAATATGGGATGGTTCTCTGTTTGTTGATTTGCTGAAAATTTTTATTAAAACATAGTATGATATACACACCACTTTGAAGACATGTATGCTACTTATAGGACTCAACAAACTTTGTTTATACAAAACATTATGATGGGTTGGGTGATTAAACAGCTTTTTATGTCTGTTGAGTAAATAAAAGTGTACTGCGTACTAAACTTCTCTAGATGTTTACTGTTGTTGGCTTAAGGAAATAGTTTCCAATCCTCAAGCAACATCCTTGTTTTTATGTGAATTAACATAATGCCAATCATTGTGTTTTGAAATTAAAAATGAACTTACCTGCAATGGATCTATCAGAAAAGTATCAGTTGTACACGTTTTTTTCCAGCTAGGAAATATTGGCAAAGACTGGCAGCAAATACATATATGTTGAGATTTCTTTCTTAAATAATTGCTGTCCTTTTGAACTTTTTGTTTATCAAAAAAAAATGCATGTGATTTGTAATGCATCACATGGATACATTTACCACTACGAATAGTTTGTTTTCAACTATATAGAGAGAAATGGATTTACATAGGATTTCCATGCAGGTTTCCAGGGCTTTTGAATGTTTGCAAGCAGATGGCAGAAGTCACTGGGCACAGTTATCTGACAGGGTTAAAAGAACTGGAAGTTCGTTGGTTATTTGTCAAAGTAAAACAGGTGTGGAGAGCTAAGCAGTGACCCACAGTAAAGTCAATACAATGCTGGCATTTATCATTGGAAAGCCAGATAACGGCTATTGACGTGACTGTGTAAGAGTGCTACTCGGCCTGCTTTGGAGAAGGTAACGGTAAGTTCAGTTAAGGTACTAAATCCAATTTTATTGAACTGAGCACATATAATTATGTAAGCGAGGAGGTCAATCTCCTTTTCTCTTTTTTCTTAGCTGTTAATGAATACTGAAGAGCCTAAAAAGGAAGCTTTTGTTACCGTTATCTCTAGCAGTCTATGTTAATGAAGTCTTTTACAGGTACATGGGTCAGGGCTTTTCGGGAAGACTGTTTTAGATTATTTGAGCAAATAACATTAGAAAATATGTACTGTAGAGAAGAATTAAAGCCATCCCATTGAGAGAAGAATTGCTAAGCAACAATTTCCTTGGTGTGACATTGTCTTTCACAGAAACATTATAGTCAAGAGAGCAGGAGTGTGTAAAACAAATCCTCTCCACAAAACTGCTACATGGAAGAGTGGATGCTATATGTATATGTGAAGAGGCTTTACTGATACTGATACTGATTTTTATGGAAATACTCACAAAAAGAGGTTAAAATTTACATTTGATTGCATAAGTTGATAGGAGAGATTCTATCAGCACTACAGCACACTAGAAAGAAGGTTTGACCTTTACAGAGTATTTGTCTGTTGGGAAAACAGTGCTTGGGTGTTTAACAGATGGTGTGCTTTTCTAGTTTTCCATGAGATTGCACTGAGGAAGTAAGTATGTGCTGATGTAACTGAACATCTTTTTTTCTTCTTTTTTTTCATACATTCAAATTACACCTAATTTTTAATTCTTATTCATTACGGCAATTGTTTGATTGCATATAGTTAAACTGATGATGGGATACCCATGTTTGTACAGAGTAAAGCAAAAGAACAATGAATGTAACCCACAATGTAACAGAAATAACAAAAATTAATCATCTGAAAATTCTTAAAACAATCTAATTCTAACTGTATTACATGATAGCATTAACAAACAACAGCAGAGATCTGAAACAAAGGAACTCAAAATAAATGCATTAGATCAGTGGTTTTCAAACCTGTCCTACAAGCACCCCTGCCCTGCACATTTTGCATGTCTAATTATCAGACACACCTGATTCAACTCATCAGCTTGTTAGTAGAGACTGCAAGACTTGAATTGGGTGTGTCTGACAAGGGAGACATACATAATGTGCAGGGCAGGGGTGCTTGTAGGACAGGTTTGAAAACCACTGCTTTAGATGACCAGAGGCAGTGAAAAACTGGTTGGGTACCAACTAAACATTAAAAACTGATTTTTATTAACTAACATGTTCACAGGAGGCAAGATCAGTTCCTATAGTGACAGGTCAAGGCTAGTGGTGCTATTAATGGTTCACAATGGGATTGTTCTCATGATTTTTAAAGGGGATATATGGTCAGGAAAAGGAAAAAAAAAAAAAAAAAAAAACATTTCATGAGTTTGCGCTTCCTCATAAAGTAAAAGCAGATTTGCCGTGCTGTCCTAGCGAGGGCAAGGGTTCGGTGGCCGGCTCGATCTTCGACTGCAGAAGGAAAATGTGGTTATTTATAGGGCTTTGGAATGAGTTCGATTGGGAGTTCGTAACAAGGAGATTGATTAGCTGATGATTAGCTGATCAGCTGTGGATAATTCGTCCAGTGTTCCTCACGAAACTATGTTATTGTCAAAACGTTAGATTAAAGCCATTCAGCTCATGTACTCGCCATGCATGTTTTTTTTTTTTTTTTGAGGGGTCACAAGTGAAAGTCCAGGGAGGCAGGCAGGTGCTTGTTATGCTTGTCTTGTGACACACACCAACATTTATAAAGTGTAAATAATATACACATGTGTTTTATTTATTTATTTTTATTTTTATTCAATATATTCCCATTCACTAGTTCGGGCTTTCTCATTAATGTAAGGGAATAAGATGATGCTATGATATAAAAGCGAATTTGGCGAGCTGTCCGGGGAGCGAGCCGGGGGAACGGCAGGCCCCGAACCCTAAAGGCCTGAGCGCTCTCGGTGCCCCCCGGAGGAGAAGGATGGCTGAGTGGCGGAGGAAGGGGAGGAGGAGGATTTGCAAAAGCGAGATGCGAATGAGAGAGGAAAGGGCGAATTTATAGCGAGTAGGTTAGCTGCGATTGGGTGAGCTTGATTACGGGATGAGAAACAGCTGTGATAAATTAATTCGGCCAGCCCTCCTCCTGAAACTTCGTTATTATCAAAACGATCCCAACTTGTCATGAAATATCTTGCAACATTGCAAAACTGAAGTTGAGCCACTGATGTCACATGGACTTTATAACTGATGTATTTACTATGTTTCTGAACCGAGGGAAATTTCAGTTTTGTTGTTTTCTCCACTTAAAAATAATGGTGCTTTAAATGGTTCTTAAGGGCGATGCCGTAGAAGAACCATTTTTGGTTCTTTGAAGAACCATACCTTTTTTGTAAAACAGAAAGGTTCTTCAGATGTTAAAGATTCTTTATGGAACCATTTAGACAACAAGGTTCTTCTATGGCATCGTGAAGCACCTTTTGTTTTAAGAGTATCTGGATTTTTTGGGAAAAAAATGAATAATAAAAATGATGTGTTCTGAAGATGAACAGAGGTTTTACGGGTTTGGAACAACATGAGGGTGAGTAATTAATGACACAATTTTCATTTTGGGGTAAACTAACCCTTTAAATGTCCTAACTGAACTATGGCCTAATCCTGGCTTAGGCTAAGCCCTGTATATGAAACCGAGCCATAGACCACTAAGTGATTGCTATTGGGATGTGAAGAGACTTTCAGCCAGCATAACAAAACATGTTTTTGAACCAAATCATCTACCCTGCCTTTAAGAGAATGTATGCTTGATGTGACAAATAAAATACACTTGTATGTACATTCAAGATACAATCTAAAGTTAATGTCTTATGCATTCTTCCTTCTCAGGGCAATGCATCTCCTTTTAAGAGCTCATAAGACACTATTTTTGCAGCATATGCATGTACGCTCTCTTAACTAAGGTAGGACCTCCATTTTAAACATTGCAATAATTATCAATAATACAACCGGCCTAGTACTATATGGCTGCCATACTGAGCAGTGATTTTTTTATATTGATGCATCGTGGATTGTATCCACAGTCAACAGTCTCTGATTAAACAAACGACTTCAACTTTACAGAAAACATCCTTCTTCTCTCAGGCAATGAGGCCATTACAGAGATTATGTTCAGAAATCGTACAGTGGAGGTCTCAGCAAAATGGTTGTGCACACAAGACACTTAATCAAACAAATGAGTCCTTGGTTAGAGGCAGCCATGTACACACATAGGTCCTGCTCAGTGCTCAGATCACTTCTTTTTTCTAAAGGCTGCCTGCATGTGAGTTATTTTCATAAATCATGAGCTACTCGGGATGCACCGCTGTTCACGTCTGTGTTTAATCAGGCAAGTAATGCTGTTCCAGTTTGGAATCTGACAGCTCCCATGGGTAACTTTTGACACCTGTCAACATTTGCAATGAACCAATATTGCATCACAATTAGCATTCAATATTCAAGCATCATTTGAAAAGACTGGATTCTGGACTCATGAATACTGTGTTGCAATTAATGGTATTAGACAATCAAACCACTGCTTTATGCTGTAGCGTAATGACTAGAGACAAAACTGCAGGCCTTGGGAAAACTCTCCACCATCCCGATTACGGTCTTCACTTCAGTGACAAAATCCATCAAGATGTAAGACGAAGGAAATAAGAGAGCAAAAGTAATTAGCCATCATGAGGAAAAGACCCAGCAACACAATATAAGCACCTTGTTGGGACAAAGAAACAGCCTGGAGAGCCAGGTTGCTGCCATTGTGCCCTGTTCAAAACCTCATCTGATGGGTGAAACCAATTTAGACCTCAGAATAATTGGCTATGCTTTCTCCTCTGTCTACTTTATTAGTCTGGAAAACTTTCCTTTTTTTCTTGAAGAACTACTGGTCTAAGGGGACACACATTTCAACTACTCATATTGCCTTTGTGGTAGTTGGATTCAGAGAGTATAGGCTAGATGATAATAATAATTTGTGGTGTAACTTTATTTATGAGTTACACAATAGAAGATCATTATCTAATTAACATAAAATCCATACTAGGGCCATTACAAGCCAGACTGCATCTAATTCAGAGCTTAACATATATATTGCAGACAATAGCATTTGCTAATGTAAGAGCATCTTGTTGTCAGTTAATCGTGTAAAACCAAAATGAATCATCAGTAGTACTCACAATACTACACACATCCATATCTACCTAAAACAAGCAGTATCTGCCTCTAGAGTGATTTCCTATAACTGGGACACTCAAACTTATACAAATTTTAACATTCACTTCTGCTCATAAAAATTGCATATATTAGAATCAAAACTCTTCTTTTTGTCTTCTATGACTAAGCAAGGAACGTCCATCATTCATTACTAAAACTCCCACTTCACTGAGGAATTTACTTTGCATATTTGACTGTACTATCGCTCTCTTCCTCAGTAAACCTGCATTGTCTCGTAATGTCCCAGTGTAACTTGAAAGCATCCTTTCCTATCTTTTTTTAATATCCCTTTCTTTGTACCATCTAAAAGGATCAAGCAATTTGCTCACCTGGTGTCTCCTTGAGGACCTACTGATTGCGACAGCACTTTCAAAACGTTTACTTTTTGTTTTAAACGTTTACTGTTTTTTTCAGAAATGCCTTTCTCTCTGAAAGATCAAGCCAAGATTTTCCTCACCTGCTGTCTTTTTGATAGTCATGGCAAGCGATTGATTCCAGCAACACTTTCAAAACAGATGATAAATAACTGAAGGAATTTAAGGGATGTTTTAACATAGTTTTGGGAAGAGCACGCTGAATGTCTGCACAGCCGGTACCCATTGACGCTCATTAGTATCATCACCCTCTAGCCTATTATTAATTCCTAATTTAATTATCCGCCTCGGCATAAATACCGGCGTCTCACTCATCTCGGTATCTAGTTACGCATGATCCGTCCCGCCGTCCTCCCCTTCTCCGCCTTTTCCTTCGCACCTTCAAGGGGAGCGAACAGGACAGAGCTCCCGGCTCGCTCCCCGGACAGCATGCCAAATTTGCTTATTTAATTTAATGAAGAAGTGCGAATTCGTGAAAAGACAGGTTTGTGAGGTTTTCCCAAACTTGCACCTATTGTTTGCATGCAATGACTGGTTGCGCACAATTCCCAGAGTAACACTGTAAGAAAATAACAGTAATCACAGCAACCAGCATTGCTATCATAAACTAACAGATCCAATGGCATCAAATCGTTTATCTCCTTTGCAAGGGTCTGTTTTCTATCTGGAACCAGGGCACATTATTTTCTCTAAGCTTGAGGAAAGCATAAAGGCAGACAATAGAGACAGAACACGTTGAAGCACAGAGTACTTATTCTGACACATCACATCAGGAGGCCAGAACAAGATCCAGTGCAACACGATTTGTGTCACAGAACACAAAGCAGACACTTAGAGACAAGAGGCCAGTTAACAACAAGACGCATACAAGTGTAGTTACTAACTGCAGTGTGTTTTTCCCCACACTGTTTATATTTTAAACACCCGGTCTGTAAAAAGCAATTATGCAAAACAGGTGGAAAATATGACCGAAATCTATGAGGCACATAATTTACACGGCACAAATTGGGATTAGGCATCCCACGATTTATAGCAAGCAGCCAAAAGCTAAAGTTTTACAACTTTGCAGTCTAAAAAGCAGACATGCACTTGTATTAAAATTATGGCAAATCGTGACAAGATGATAATTATTAGTAATGCACCAAAAGTTTGGCAACCAAAAGAAAGATTTTTTTTTAGACAAACAAAATTCTGTCAGCTTCTCAGAGGACACATTTTGCCTGTCATTGTTTATTTTGTGCACAAAATGTGGGTAAGCTTCAACAGGTAAACATGCAAGGAGTGTGGACTCATTTCACCATGATCAAAAATGATACAAAAGTAGCAATATAGAAAATCTGACAGAAATGTACATTTAAGAAAAATATTTTAGCAGCAGTTTCAAAGATAAATGTCCACCTTGGCACATTTTTATTACGTTGATATAAGTATGTATTGCTTTGTTTTTATTACGCTAAAGGTCTGGGGACTGTCGCTAAGAGTTAATGCTCTATCGTGTTGGAAATATGCCCATTGCCCAACATCGAATCCAACCCTAAACCTACCTGATAGTTAACAAATGCAAAACTGATATAAAAGGGGATTTGTTGATGCAACCATGTAATTTCAACTTACTTTTATGCAGATTTGAACAGTTATGTTAAACCATAGTTACACAGGTTTCGAACCAGAGCTCCTTGCCTCTTGCCTAAGTTCATCCCTGTACTCCGTGAGCTACCGGAGAAATCTACCATTGATGAAAACCCATACTGTAGATATGAAGCTGAATATGTGTGATGCTAACATTCAATGGCAAGTTCTCAAATTACACTTTTTTTAATCAAACCTTTTTTGCTTTGAGTTTTACTGACTAGTGTTCACTTCCTTTGAAATCTGCAGTAATATGAATTTATTGGTATGTATTTCATGTCTCTCTAAAAAGTGCACCAGGTACGTTTATGCCATGCAACATATATATATATATATATATATATATATATATATATAATTTAATAATCACATATTTTTCTATGCTATTGCTTGTTTCGGTTTCTTCTTTTCCTGTGTCTCGATCTGGAGATTCTGTACTCTTTAAGGACAAATGTAATAGCATCCTCTACAGTGAATGTTCTGTCAGTGGCAAAGAAGCGTTGTCTCATAAATTACGAGATTTTCATTAATATAGTGGAGTTAAAGGATAGATCACTTTGAACATTCTGTTAACATTACTGGAAGAATGTGTGTTAATACCTTTGAGAGAACATTGCCAGAACATTAGCCAAAGTTCTGAGAATTCCCTGTTAGCATGGCATGTTCTGGCAGGCTCAAATGTTGTGTCCAAGCTCACAAAAAACGTATCCGAGTTGCTCAAGGCTAGCGGATCCATCAGGTGGAGTGTGCTGGCAGGTCTTGTCGTAAAACTGTCGAAAGATCCACTCTCCTTCCATCACCTAATAAATCTACGAAGCAACATGTAGCGCACAGCTCTACTATTCCATAGCATAGCATGCTAACCAGAAGCAAGTGCCAGAAAGTCATGATGAAGTGAGTGGATGAAAAAGATTGCTGATGACTCTGTCCCCAGTCGCAGTACATCACCACGACTGGGCGTCTCACCAAGATGACCTGGACATGTCATGTCCTGTTTTGCTCTAAGAATTTAATTCGCCCATCCAGCAGTCATGTATGAGATGGATGCGCATGTCTGTGTATTTGCGTCTTTTTCTGTCTTCCCCTCCCCTCACCTCTTGTTCTGGTCTGGCCTGTGTAAATTAACCAGCCAGCATGGTGGAGCTGTGTGACAGTGCTCAGAAACGCTGGTGCAATGTTACAAATTGCAAAATCAATGGTGCCAGCCTGGTCACCCCTATCTGTCCATCATCTTCTGACAAGATGAATTCACCTGCACTCTGACAATTACCTGCTGGCGGCTATATGGGGCTGAGGTGCTGCAAGGCTGGAGGGGACCTGGGGATTATTGGAAGATTACATACCATATATTTCTGTCAAGTATAGGAGTGCTACAGACATGTGGTGTTTGATTGGACTTGTAAGTAGGGCAGCATAGTGCTGTACCAATACTGGTCATTATTGGCTGATATTAAATTTTTTTCAAATTAGTTTGACAATTTAATAATAACTTGAAATGAAATGTGACCCAGTACCACAAAATCACTCACGAGGATCCATTTTTTCGAAATTGAGATGTATACTTCATCAGAGTGCTTAATAAATATGATTTTCATTGATGCATCATTTTTAGGATAGAAAAATATTTAGAGACACAATTATTTGAAAATCTAAAATCTGAGGGTGCAAAAAAAATCTAAATCTTGAGAAAAATCACCAGCAAACTACACGATGAACTGAGACATCTGGTTACTTGCAGCTGGCCAGCTGACGAAGTTAAATCCTCAGAAATCCCATCCTTCCTTAATAAAGCTGTGTCTTGAATGTGCGTGTTTTCTATGTAACTCAATGGACCTGTTTCGACTGGTTTCTCCGAAAAAATCATCAGAAAGGCAAACTGTTTGGTTCACGGTTGGCGGTTAAGAAAGTCAAGAGTGCGCCAACCACTGATCTATAATAGAGATCATTATATATAGATCAGTGGCGCCAACCACCAAAGTCTGCCATGGAAACGGACAGTAATAATGTTAATGTGTAGAATTATAATAATGTATTATTGTGTTCTAAAATTATTTATAAAATACTATTGTGCAATATATATATATATATATATATATATATATATATATATATGCACACACACAAACTGTATAGGAGTGTATTTCATATCTTAGAAATATTGATGTTACATTATAGTTGTTATAGTAACGATATAAGACATTCGTCATAAAATACATTTAGATCATGAAACAATTTTTTTTTTAGATTTGTAGTTTATATAGTTTGTGGTTTAATTAAATTTTCAATTATGATAAGTGTAACGATCAGCTGGATGTGCCAGCGCATCTCTGGCTGGCACTCCAGCGATAGACTCTTTCTGTGTGTTTCATGTC
>JAUCMS010000062.1:15991955-16008933 GCA_032357445.1 Enteromius radiatus | reverse complement strand
CACTGTGGCTGAGCTCCAGAGATGCAGTCGGGAGATGGGAGAAAGTTGTAGAAAGTCAACCATCACTGCAGCCCTCCGCCAGTCAGGGCTTTATGGCAGAGTGGCCCAACAGAAGCATCTCCTCAGTGTAAGACACATGAAAGCCCGCTTGGAGTTTGCTAAAAAACACCTGAAGGACTCCAAGTTGGCAAGAAATAAGATTCTCTGGACTCATGAGATCAACATAGAACTTAGAACAAATGTGGCACATCTTCACAAGTACCTGAACTCAGATCAGCCCCTACCACTCACTCACAAACACCAGCCACAGATCCAGGATCAGTCACCACAATGCGATCCTAATCACCAGAATACTGAACACCTGATTCAAATCACCTGTGCACTATTTAAAGGGCAGCTTTTCATTCACTCATTGGCTGAGCTCAAGATCGCAATGCTCACAAGCAATCTTCCTTTGCCTGTCTGCCCAAAGCCTTTTCCTCACGAAAGGATTAAAAAAAAAATACCTGAATTAATCCAAGTTACGTGTTCGCTACCTTCACTGAGCCTGACAAACGGCTGCAATATAACAAAGAGTGAAAAATTTAAGAGGTTCTGAATACTCTCCGTACCCACTGTGTGTGTGTGTGCGTGTGTGTGTGTGTGTGTGTGTATATAGGCCTATATATGTGTGTGTGTGTGTGTGTGTCTCTTTTTTAAAAAAATGATACTCTGCAATGCTGAAGCATTATACATGAAATAGCACTACACAAACGTTACTACCGTACATCAGCTCACCCAAATGAAATCTCTGTAACAGATCATTATATATGTATCACAGACTATTTGGGATCTTTTATGCTGGGTTTGCTTAAATTCCACAGTGACACATTACATCTCATAGCTCCAGACACTTGGTATGATGCCATGGCTATAAAAAAAGATAGGAACAGCGGATGGATGTGGTGAGGACTTTTGGCATGATAGAAGATGCTGTAAAACCCGTTCAGCATGCAATGTGAGACAGCACAGCAGAATGAATTTGGCCTTGACTCTGATTTATTCTCACCGTGAGATACACCTCAGGTTCTCGCCCCAGGAAAAAAAAAGCCCTTCAGTATGTGGGATAATGGAGAAGGCAACTTCTCAGATAATTCCTCTCATCTCTATGCAATTAAGAGCCAAGATGGGAACAGTTAAAGCAGTAGTAAGAGAGGAAAAAAGAATAAATGGAAGAACCAAAAGGACAAAAGAAAGAAAGAAAGAAAAAGGAGAACTCAAAGTACAAGATTATAAAAAATAATAAATAATTTTATATATAATGTAATCCTCATTACTTTTTTCTAAAGATATGACGAAAGAAAGAAAAAGGAGAACAAGTAAAACACGTTTGTTTGCAAGATTTAATATATATACGGTATACACTGAATGTCATCAGTTGTTATGTTTCTGTCAATTTAATTTTGTTTTTTCATGTCTTTATGTTTTGGTTTCGTTTTTAGTTTTTTTTTCCTTATTTGGTATTTCCCGTTATTATGTCATTATTGGTTCATTGTCTCCCAGCCGTGTTTCACAGATGTTATCCTTGTGTTTGGTTTTTGTATTTAAGTTAAGTATTCCCTAGAGTCCATGTTGGTCAATAATTGTTGCATACCTGTTTATGTTAAATGTTAGACTGACGTTGCACTTTGGTTGACATTCAAGAATGGTTTTGAGGACAATTTGACATTGACTTAATGTTGCATTTCGCTTAAACCTAAAAACACCAAATGTCAATATCAGCAAATGTATAGAACAAAATAACGAAATGAGCAAAGAAGTGGTGAATAAATAAAAAGAAAATAAAAAGAGATTGTTTTACAATTTAATATATATGCTTGTATAATGTTGTATAAAATATATATGCATTTTTTATAGTTTTAGAAAAACAGGAAAAAAAGGAAAGGAAATAAAAAGTTATATTAATAATAGTTATGTATGCTGGCACAGAGTTTTGGGCAGAGGGCTTGAGGAGTGTTGAAATTGGATTATATTTCGCTTTGATAGTGAAACAGTGAGATTAGGAGCATGTCTCATGTCCTTTCATTTCAAAACAATTCAAGTTCAGAATCAACATCTAAACACAGAATGTACTTGATTAATGTGTGATGAGAAGCCGAGATAAAGGTGCTTTAATTAATTATATATTTGATATCAATATTATCCTTTTCACGAAGACACTCATCACAAACAGACCCCTGAGAGGAGCTGGAACTACCACAATCAGATCAGCTAACAGTCTGTGTGAGTGGAGCAGCCAACCAAAAGAGTGTGGTGAAATATGATTGCACTTGCAAAGGGTAACACATTTTAATGCATCTCTTAATCGAAACAAATGTTGCTTGCATAATTAGATGAAATATTCCATGGCTTAAGGCAGCAAGGTGGACTAGGCCTTTAAATTAGTCTAAACTCGCAAAAAAAAGAGATGCTTTCTTTTTGCCTTGCTCAGCATAACATTCAACTTCATGAAAGAGGTCAAGGCTTTTCCAGGAACACACACACTTTAGAGGTACTGTAGGAAATAAATGGATGGTATATTCCCCATAATTGCCTAAAAAAAGCACTATAACACCTACACAATAAATTAATTTTGAAGCAAATCTTGGCTGAGTATATAATTACCGTTTAGCAGCCATTAACTGAAATTGCACCTTGCTGCTACATTAAAGGCAGTATTAATGCCAAGTGATCCATCTGATGGAAAATGCAACTCATTACATTAGTGTGCCAATATAAATGCTTCCATTAAGTAGGCCAGTGATGTGAAGCATAGCAGAACATACCACAAGGTGAACTGCTTAAAGGAACAATTCACCCAAAAATTCAAATGGGCTGTAAATTTACTCACCCAGGTCATCCAAGATAAAGATGAGTTTGGAGTCTGTGTGTTCATCAGAATCGATTTAAGGAAATTTAGCCATAAATAACTTGTTTAGATCCTCTGCGGTGAATGGGTGCCGTTAGAATGGGAGTCTAAACAATATTTTAACAGATCAAGTGCTATTTATTTTTATGAGTGAAAACATTTTTAAACAGTTCTAAACAAATATGCTGCCAATTTTGATGTTAGATGGAATTTGGAATGTGAAAAAGGATGGATTTGTTTCTTACAAACATGCAGCTTTGAAGATGTTCATTGATGGAATGGAGTCATGTGGATTATTTTTTCATTTTGTGTGTTATTTTGTGTTATAACTGTTTGGACTCTCATTCTGATGGCATCCATTCACTTCAGAGGATCCATTGGTGGGCAAGTGATGTAATAATAAACTTCTCTAAATCTGTATCAATGAACAAACAAACTCATCACTTAAGGGCTTAAGAGTGAGTACATATTAAGCACATTTTATTTTTGGGTGACCAATTAATTTTAAGCCAGCTCTAATTTTTGCCATAATATTGAGCTTGATTATTAGGAACACAAGGTGCAAATTGAGCCGACTAGAAAAAGAAGAGAGCTGTCTTTTCCTGAGATCCAGCTCAGTCACCCCAAGTGCAGTGACCTATTTGGTTTGTGATGAATTGTGCCAAGTGAACTCAAGCCCTAGTTTTTTGTTATGCAAGCTGCCAAACGTTTAAGGACCCCTGTGAGAGCCTTTACCCTGGGCGTAGGCTGCCTGCATAAACTGATCTGCAACAAAACTCCTAAAACACATAAGCAAGGACTTACTTAGGATTTGTGCGAGGTGTGCTACTTTACTGACCTCTTTCTGAACTTGTCATAAAATCCAGCGTGGCTAAATTGTGGATTTGGCCCTAGAAAATAACACTTTTGAAAGAGAATTACAATATATCATTAGTCCACAGACAAATCTTTTTAGATTAAAATAGAAGGAGAGGTAACATCAGTGTAGTTTATTACTGTGGATTACATCAAATTCTTGCATTATTCCAGAGGAGGTCACAAGCATTATTTTTTAATCAAGCTATTCTCAGTACCTGGCCAAAACGCACTGAATGCCACAGTTTCTATTAGTTTGCCTCAAAGTTCCTGTGAGGCTAAGAAGCACTACTGGCGATCACATTAGTCATCTAGGCACGGTGGGATTATATTATAATTAAATGAGATACATTTGTAAACACACTTTAAAATTAGCTTGACAAAGCCTTGTTTGAAAGTTTGAAATAACTAGCTTGAAGTCAATATAATGTAATTCATGTGTTTCATATGTTCAAGCAAGTTGTTATTGTCATTTAATATGCTTCTAACATTAATAAGCATGTTGCTACCATGTTTTAGCACGTTGCTAGGATTATTTAGCATGTTGTTAGCATGATTTCCCTGTTAGAAAAAAAAAAACAGCATATGCTGTATGTGAAGCAGAGATTCTGGTTTAAACTGGTTTATGCTGGTCCTTGACCAGGTACAAAACTACAAACGTTTTGATGCACTCAATGAGAGTATATAGCATTTTATTTAATTGGATGGTCTGTTTAATGAAAATCAAAAGACAGATCAATTAGAAAGATATAGCTTACCAAATCAAACCAGTCTGAAGGTCTTACTCAAGTTTGGTGATTGTAACCTGTGATATTTTTTTTCCTCAATATTCTGTGATAAATAACAAGTAAAAAAAAAACAACATAATTTTTTACCACATATAAAACATTTCTAAAATGTAAATCTATGCTATGACTTTTTTGTTCATTTAATAGATCCTTGGTTACTAAAAGTATTCATTTATTTCAAAGAAAGAATAAAAATGTATATATATAAAGCAAGATTCCAAACAGGACGTAAGAAGAAGAGAAAAAGAGAGAGCCCAACACACTCTGAAGACAAGGAATAATGAAGTACCCGCTATCTTAGAAGGCTGACATGTCCCTTTGCTGCTCTGAGATAACTAGAATGGATATGTTTAAGATTTTGGTCATGTAAGCCAACCCAAGATCAGTGCTCTGTCTCTGCACTAATGTTGGTGACACCTTTAAATAAGCTTTCTGTCAGAACATCCCTCACTCTTGAGACTAACTGCATCCTTGTCAATAATACAAAGAAACGTGGCCCGATCTTCTCATTGATCTTCTGAGCAAATCCTAAAAAATAAAAAATAAAAATAAGACCCCCAAGAATAGCTGAAGATTTTTCATGGTTGCTCTAGCAGTTTACTTCAGCAAAAATACAATGAGTCTTAAAAAAAGAACAGATAAATAACTTGAGGTGGCATTGAACTCTAATGTTTTGAGATAATGGCCAAACTTGATTGACAAGTCCTTAAAGAGAGCTGGAACCCACTGTTTTCACCATTTGTATTCTCTTGCTTGCTTTCTAGTGTCTTTCACACAGAGAAACCATTCTTTGAGTGGGTTCTTTAAACTGACAGCTCAAGTGAACTTAATTCAAACCATCAAAAATTCAACTTCACTTACATTTTCAGCTCTGGACTGCATGCTTAAAATTTTTCTGCCATCAATTAAACTCAAATATAGCATGTAAAAATGCATTATTACTGCATAATGGCAAATAAATGAAGACTATTCATGTTGGGAAGCAAATTAAATAAATCATTATGTCAAAATTCAGGAGCAGTACATTACAAGACAAAAAAATGTACAGAGATGAGTTTGACAAATGATAATTCTTTCTTATGATAATCACACACCTGCAAAATAAATGCTAGTCTTAGAAAACAATTGGGTTGTTAGGAGACTTCAAACACCTGCTGATGGTAGCACTGCCGTTATGTTTCCTTACGCAACATCTTCCAAACGTCCTCACTGTCACATTTGGCTCTTGTTGAGAACATTAATTATCAGCAGAGACATGAATTAGCACTTGTTAGCAGCAAGGACTGATCACACTTTTGACTCACTCTGCACTCACACATTCTGAATCATTCCAAACACTTATAGAAATACTTATATGAAAGTTTATTAGTCATGCCGTTGCCACCACCACCACAATCCTTGAGAATAAGAATTTTAGCATTCAGTCACTGCGTTAACATTAAACAACGTAGATCTGTAACTGGAGCAGATTGCAGTCACATGTTAAAAGAATTTAGACCACCTCAAAGTGTTCCTCCTGAAGACCAAATGCATTTCCATAGCTTAGAAACTGGGGCTAATATCCCACACACCTAATAAAGTTTCCCTGGCTGGTTTGCCTAGCATACTGACCATATTTAATTACCTACAAAAAGGTGCATGAATAAGATTTTACACTACTAGAGATAATTTTCCAAATTATTATTTCATTGGAATGCTACAAAAAAACAACAACAGAAAAACACTGAGGGTTTGGTTATGTTGTATAGTTTTTGGTATTATGCACGCTCAAAGCCCCATCAGTAAGGTTTAAGTACTTCTTTACTGGCATCACAATAGAGAAGTGTTCATTTTAACTTTACATACAATAACAGGTGTTTTTTCAGTGCTTTTTTTTATGTTACACCTTTACACCAGTAGGTGGCGACAGATGCCTATACGAGAAAATCAACCATTCAACCATTTGTTCAAAACACTGCTTTATTCAGGAACAAATCAACTTTGCAATTGTTAAAAAGGCATGTTCTACACATATAAAAACTACACATATATATAAATATGTGTAGTAAGATTGCAACTCCAGACCATTCACCATTGTCATGTGACCACCATTGTGTCACCAATCGCAAGTCCTCCCTTGTGGCCTCACAGGATAGTGTCCATCAAAAAACTGATAAGTCATACAGGTCCTTTTCGCCTACTATATGAATATTGTTAATTTAGACATACTGTTTTTCATCTCAAGTATGATGCACTGAATTTATAAGTGATTGTTTGAATCATTCTTTCAACTGATTCACTCAAAATAATTTCATTTAGGAAAGAAATGTCACTGCTTGTAGATGTTTTTCATTGGACTGTAAATAGCCTGCAATATATACTTCACAGGGTAAAGTGCTATTTCAAGTGAAATTACAATCTTGGAAATAAACATGTTCAGTTTGAACTTAAAGGCACTGCAAACAACATATATAAAGAGGGAATATCAATACTTGAATCACTTCACAAGGAGCAGAGAGGAATATTCACCCACAAGTCATTGAATAGTCCCTGATAATTCACTACCCACCATGTCATCCAAGATTAAGTAAAAGTCTTTCTTTCTTCAGACAAAATTAAGTGAGCTTTTCCCATAGTGGACTTCAATGGTGGCCAATGGGTTTAAGGTATAAACTGTAGTTTTACTGTGGTCAGTACTGTATGTTGCTCAGTATTGACATCTTGTTTACAGAACTTTTCTATAAAAAACAACATCATAGTCACACTTTTTCACTAAATATCACTGTTTTTGTAACAACAGCATCACGTGATGATGTTTAAAGCCCACTGGATATTGTTTAGCATTATGATTAATGTAAGTAATATGGTTTTTAGTACAATAATGACACACAAAAAAACTAAATTTGGGTCTAAAAAAAATCTCCCACTGTTTTTCTTGGATAAAATCAATAGAATAAAAAAGCGGATGCATGTTGAGTGATGACATGCTTTAGTGCCTTATTATAGTAATCCTTTAGATAAGATATGTTCTCATATTCTCTAATTAATGGTTTCTGTCATCCATCTTTGTTTCCACAGAGATTTACAGCAACGCCAGCAGCTATGATTGCATGCTGCAATATGTTGATCAAATGTCAAGAACGTATTCACACAATGATTGTGATTTTGCTATGCGACAACACAGGGGAGGACAGAGCCAGACGTTGGTTGCCATGGAGAGAATATTACTTGAGACAATGCCCTGGAACTGAACACAACCACGATTCAAAGACTTAAGATTTAAGTGGCACTGTACACCATGGTGCCTATTCAAATTGTGCCAATGTGCCATGTAGCTACTTGAACGTGAACACAAACAGATTAAGGGTGCTCTTCCGGTCTGTTTTTGGTTTGTGCGCATGTTGCAGGCTCGTTATGGTATATGCATAATCTGAGACATAATATAAATCTCCATGATTTCTACGCGGAGTAAGGCCTGAAATAAACAAAAGTGTGGCGTTTAAGTTTCCATATTCAAAAGATGAACTTTGTCTTGAATGACTTGAGAAATATTTGAAAGGTTTGCTCTGGTCTGACAAGTAATTAAAACCATTATAAAAAATAAGCCATAACTTAATGTAATTTATATTCACTTCTTCGGTTTTCATACTTAAAGCCTGATGAACCAGCACTTGTGACATTGTTGGTGGTTTGTTAAATTACATATTCCTCAAAACTTTTTTCTTAACAAGTGTCATAACATGAGATACAGTCATTTTTCCCCCATGGCCTCTGCGGAGGTTAAATACAAACCTATTTGCATTTAATGATCTTTTCTCATTACAAAGGCTGGACCATCCTGTCAAAGCATCCTTCTTTTTCTAATTAACATTTTATTGGATTTTGTATGAATGAGATTTAAAGTTTAATCGGGGTGAAGAGCCTGCCGTATTAATGCATATTAATATCGACTTGTAATAACTTTCTACGGACCATTCTTTTAGATGGCAGACGTGGCTATTTGCAGCTCTTTAGGTTATCGGTGGTTCAGAAGTTGAACTGGAGTGTATGTGTGTGTGTAATGCATCACTCCATGCCACATGGAGTATGGACCAGTTTAAGGGGGACTTGACATGTTATAATGAGAGAATGAGACGATGAGGACCCGACAGCCACTTCACAGAACTTTGAACTACTGTCATTAGTTCTGACCACGAGTGAACCCTTTCTATTTTGGTACTCCTCCTTCGTTTCTGATGCTTGTCATATCTAAAGTGTTTTGAACTTGCTGCCAACAACAGCAAGACATTGCTGAACAAGATTAAAATTAAAGGGATAGTTCATCCAGAAATGAAAATGTAGTCATCGTAACCCATTGGGAAAATGTATTGCTCAGTGGTTGCTTTTCCTAAGCTCGGTAGACTTTGATGAGATTCTCGTGTTATCTCTCCTTTTAGCATCAACAGCATTTGTTTCTTTTAAGGTTTATCCCCATCTAGGTATATTTTATTGCTCAGCTGCTCTTATAACCTCATGCTCTTATAACCTTATTCTCATGTATTTCTCATTTTACTCTCAACAGTGTCTCAGATGTTTCTCCTAAAAACCATTAGGACAACTGAGCCATGAGAAAGTTCTAAAAAAAAGAGATTGTGTGTGAAAATGTTTTTTGCATGAATTTTAAATATAGGATACACTTTGTAAAGTTGTTGGGATTTCTACTAAAAAACTTTAAAAGAGACACATGTGAGAGATCCAGAGTCTTTAACTAGGAGAAATAGCTGAGCATAGTGACCATAGAAATGATGTCTTGAAGGCCAAATGGGTTCACCGTGCCATTGTTATCATCACCCCCCTCCATGAAAGAGGTTAAAATCCACTTTTGTATCTTCCCAGTTGACCCTCATCCCATTCTGGCAGCATTGTGCTTCATGATAAATCCATAAGAGCTGCCCTATTGCGGCCTACATCAAGAAGGAGACAGTCAATCAGTATGGGATTACTAAAGGCAGCACACCAGAGGACACCTGCATACTACACAGCAATTTACATTTAATGAGCTGCTGCTTTCATTTAAGGAACCAGCTTTCACTGGGCACTTTTTCTTTTTCTTTCTCTGCCCTGCAGAGCGTATACATGTAGCTACATACTTACTGTATGTATACAGTGATCCCACAAAGGTATTTGGACAAATCATTACAATGATTAAAAATGTTTACAGTCTGAAGAAGACTTTTAACAATTGATGGCTATGCATGTAGCTGAATCACAAGTGTCTACAGAATTTTAATGATTTAGCCCGGCAGATTAAAGGCTTTTTACTTCTACCACATGATCCTTGGAGCATTTCATCTTCTTAATATGATTAACTATAATTTTATATTCAAATTTTATATACAATTAAACTATTTATTTTAAAATTATCTGTAATTCTACAATTATAACTATAATAATTTTTATAATTATTTATTTGTTGTATTTTAGTGTTAGTCTTGCCAATGTTTTCCTCAGAAAAATCTAGTTAAGGTTGATCAGTATATTCAAGTTTACTCAAAACTAAAACTTGAATAGGCCTACACTAAGCAACCTTGGTATCTAAGGCAACATTCTTTTTCTTTTCTTTTTCTCAGGGTAAGAAATTTAAATATACATTTTAATATTCTGGTTTGCTCAATTAACATTTCTTATTATAATCAGTGTTGAGAGGAGTGCTGCTATATTTTATATATATTCTGCATAATCATAAATTGATCAAAAGATGGTGTATATGAGATAACCACAAACTCTGTTTCAAAACTTATAATTTGCCAATTACAAATACATTTATATTTTTTAATTTAAAAATGAAAGGTTAGCTATATACAGTAGTTTACAATAGAAGCTGCTGCATATCTGTAGCATTACAAGATTTCATTCAAGATCCCTTAAAAGGTAACTAACTATTGTATGTTGGCAACTCACTCAGCTCTGATGAAGAGCTTCACTTCATTGTATTAGAACTGATTCTCAACCTTTTATTTCAAACATAAAGGGCACATTTCACCCCCTCTCTCCTTTTGAAAATGTCACACGGGAGTAAGTTTGGCACTCAGTGTGATTAATTCGCTCTCATTCTTGCCTCAATAAATAAATCAATAATATTCAATTTACCCAAAATGGAAATCCAAGTTTTCTGATGTCCAATTTTTGGGTCTAAATGTAAAACCAAACGGTAAAGTCTGAAACTAATTCTTGTTAGTAAGAACTTTTTTACAAGTTGGCTTCTACAGAGGGCAACTTCAAAGACATTTCATGGCAGTAATAATCCTTGAACGTAGCCCATTATTTTATAACCTTGGTTGATGAAGACTGAAGGCTCTGCAGATAACTTCAGCAGTCTGTAGTGCTCCAGTGATTAATCACACCAAATTCACTCAGATGTTAAACACGACTTTGGCTGCAAGGAGCGTCAGACAATGAGATTATATGGCTGTTGTGGCCAGCGTTATGCAGTAATCACTTAAGGTATTATTCAAAGAGCGACTCCTCATCTACTGTACGCCTCCCCAGCACTCCATGTCTTTACAGCTCTTGAGCTCCACTGTTAATAAAGTAAGTATAAAAGACAGAATGGCTGCGTCAGTGTGAAAGCCTTTTACCTGGTTTAGGTCTGCCAGCCATAAGGCATATTATGGATTTTGTTCATTCTGAGAAAAACAAGCCCTTGCACCAGATTTAAAACATCTAAATAAGCCTGCGCAGTTCTCTAGAATACTTGATTTTGAGTTGCAGTAACTGAAAAACAAACACCAGCAGCATAAACAGAAGATTCACGTGAAGCAAACAGCAAAAACACATTTTACATCCATCCCCCACTGAGGCTCAAGAAGCAGACTGGTTGCACGACGTTGAGCTGGCCGCGGGCGAGTGGTGCTGCCCGTGCCTCAGGGGCCAGAGAACATCCGCAGAGCTGCGAGGCACCCCTGGCATGGGCAGCCTGGAGGTGTGGGACTTTGTTTAAAAAAATGAAAAAAGGAGCTCCTCACCTCTAAGCCCAGTTCCCAGAGGTCCCTTCCTGAGGGACGCCTAAAAACAAAAACGCCTCCTCGGATTCGGACCTGGGGCCCTACATTGCCGCGGGAACCAGGGAGCAGGTTCATCAAGATGACTGCCCAAGCAGTGCTGAATTGTCTGAAGTTATTCAGGTGTAGCAGATATCAAGCGGTACCCTCAGGACAGAAGCATGACCACACATAGACTGGAGGAGAAATGGAGTTTATTCTTTTAAAGAGTAGTAGTATGAGGCAAAATTAGTACGGCAACACCAAAAGGCCTACTCTTTCTCTCCTCTGCTTCCCATATGCATTCACAATGAGACTGAGTGTGAATGCTTAAAGGAGAAGCGACACTTCTTCCTGAGGTGTGCCACTAATTAAGTGCCCCACCTACAACAATTTGTAGGAACTCCTGACTGGAACTATTGAAAACTAAACAGGAATAGTAATCATAGAAAATAAACACTAAATACAAGTTTTGATGAAGTTAACATGGACCAAAAAATTACTTTTTTCACAAATAATAAAACAAGATATAAAAGTCACAATCAACTGGCTACACAGGCACAAGAAGTGGTCCCTCTCAAAATTTTCAGAGGCTCCTGGGGCATATGGCAGCCATAGCCACAGTAACGCCGCTCGGCCTGCTTCATATGAGACCACTTCAGCACTGGTTACACGATCGAGACTCAAGATGGGTATGGCACCGTGGCACACTCCGGATTGGTGTTTTCCTGTAGTGTTGCCACCTATTCAACCATTGGTCAGACCCTGCCTTTCTACGGGCTGGAGTCCCCAAGCACAGGTCTCTAGGCATATGCTGACACAGATGCCTCCTCCACAGGTTGGGATGCTGTATGCAATTGGCAAGCAGCTTCAGGTCCCTCAGGCGCCCGACTGCTATGGCATCTACTGCCTAGAGTTGCTAAAAGTGCTTCTTGCGCTGCATCGCTGCCGATCGATGTTGCGCCACAAGCATGTGCCGCCCGTCTGAAGTGTCTTAAGCCATTCACATTCTGGGAGAGCTCAACCGTGCAGCCAACCAGCTCTCACAGCAGCTACCCACCTCGGAGAATGGCAACTCCACCCCCAGGTAGTCCAGCTGATTTGGAGTCACTCCGGTGAAGCCAAGGTAGATCTCTTCGCCTCCTCCAAGTCCTCCTACTGCCGGTTTACTACTCCCTCACTGAGGCCCAAGGAGCCCTCAGCAGGGATGCGCTGTCACACAGCTGGCCTCCGGGGTTCAAGTATGCCTTTTCTCCAGTGAGCATCCTTGCACAGATCCTGTGCAATATCAGGGAGGACGAGGAGTAGGTCTTGCTGGTAGTGCCGTATTGGCCCTCCTGAACCTAGTTTGCCAATCTGGTCTCCTCGCGGCAGTCCCTCCCTGGAAAAGCACATCTGGTTCTTGGAGGTGGACGCGTCAGACCTTCCCTGCTGTTCACTCAGTTTAGAGCTCCCTCCACGAGGCAGGCCTATGCACTGAGGTGGGGTCTGTTCGTCGACTGGTGCTCCTATGTGTTGGCTCTAGCAGATATCTGTAGAGTTGCGGGCTTTGCGACATCCCCTTGCCACGACCCTGGGTTGTGCTGATGCCAGGCTGAGGCTCGGCTGCTCAGTAAAAAACTAACAGGTGCACTGCATCCGCTCTCTCTTATACTCACGGTGTGACTAGATGCAGCTGGATGCAATCAGTGCACGCCAATGTTCATTGGCCTTTTCAATAAGGCTCAGAGGTGATTGGTCTCTAATGCAAGTTCCCATTTATAATGTCTCCGTTCCCTCCTTCAGCGAATGAGGGTTATCTTCGTAACCTAGACGTTTTAGCAAGTGCTCACTCTGGTGAGAACTACCTACATTTTCATCTTATAAAATCTAGATAAAATCAAACTGACCTACTTACTTTTTGAACCTACTTTTTACCTGACCTACTTTTTAGTCTAATAACAGAACGTTAAAGGAATAGTTTATCCAAAAATGTAAAAATTTGCACAATTCCAGTCCAAAAGGTTCTTTTTGTTAAAAAAATAAATAAATAAAACTTTAAAAATCCTCTGTTGTTTGTTCTATCATATCTATGACCACTGACATATTTGTTTAGAACTGATTTAGACTGTTTTTGCTTACAAATGGTGATTGATCTGTATATATTTCTCTCCTGACAAGATGGCTTTCAGTTAAGGTCTCATAATTCACTTGGAAGCAAAAATAAATAAAGAGAAGAAAATGGGCCAAACTATTCCTTTTAGTGCATGTTATTAAAATATGCTTTATGAAAACTTCACGCTTCCTATTAAAAATCTATCCCTTTTTCATCACCAAATGGAAGACCAATCTTCACAAATACCAAATAGCTATTTAGTCATCATTTTGTAATACTTTTGCAGATAATGCTGTTTTTCAGAAATCTTGACAATGGTGAACACAATGACAATAAAAGATTTGCCAATTATAGTTAAAGCGATATGTTTGAAAAGTGATATTGCTACATATTAAGACGTTCAACCACCTTGTCCATGACAAAAAGCCTCCAAAAGGGAATGGTGTTTCCATGTAGGCTAGCATTTAAGTCTTGCTTCATTTGGTTGTAAAACAGACACTTTTCATTATCCAATCAGTGGTTAATGGATAAAAACAAGTCTCTACATTTTCTTCCTAATGCATTTCCAAAATATTCCTCATTGCAGAACTAATGTGGATTGGGATGTTGACTTTCCATATCCCCAAGTAGTATAACATAGCATAGCTGTACTGAGAAGCTGGTGTTTAGCATTGGAAATGTGTAATAGTTTGGCAGTCTTTATACTTTTTATACTTTTCGACATCTTCTCTTTTCTTAATCCACTGTGCACTGCAGACCATGTCAAAACATGTTCAAAAAGTACACCGCAGTTTCCAGAAATCATTAGGAGGAAAATGTCATGGAAATACCAAAAGGCCTTTGTGTTAGAATATCCAAATGAACATCTATTTCAGCCTTACCTTTGATTTTCATTGATTTATTTTGTTTTGTTTTCATGTCCTACCACAGCTAAGCACAAAGTCAAGTTTGTTCCACTGTTAGTTTCCCTGAAGGCATCGAATTAATCTGACTTCTTGACTCTCATAGCAACTCGATCTGTGAGTTGTTCGCTTGGTTTGAATGGAGCACCCACTGTAATGAAAACACAGAAGGACTCTTCTGCACTTTTTACTGTAGTGTCATTTTTGTGTAAAATAAGCTTTTATGAACAATGATTAGGCACTTTCATTCATCAATCATTGTGTCCAGATTAATGTTTCCAAAATTTAGATTGATAACATGGTTAATAACATGTTTCTGACATAATTAGTGTAACACAGGAGTCTGAGGTGAGTGGATCCAGCATTTATTAGATAATGTCAGACAGGCAAGGTTCACACAACAGCGACAGGGGTAACAGAGAATATCCAGAGACATAAATGATAACCAGGCTGAGGTCAGGACAGGCAGCAAACAATCAGAGTCAGAATAGTCCAGGCAGAGAAGATCAAAGGGGCAGGCAGCAAACAATCAACAGGGGAGAACAGCACAAGGCAATACACGGAAGTAACCACAAAGAGAAAAGAAACCGCTCAGAAATGCAGGCAATACAAGACTTCGCAATGAGGTCAATGTGTGTGTGACTTAAATAGTCCTCCTTATAGTAACCAGGTGTGTGTGCAATCAGTTCCTAACCAGGTGTGTGCAAACAGTAGGCATAGGGTGTTATTGGTGTTATTACTAGTGTGACTAGAAGGTGGGTAGCATGTTGCTAGTTATAGTATGACAATCATATTACTATCATGACTAGCAAGTGCCTAGTATTTTGCTAGCATTACAGCACAATTAGCATGTTACTAGCATGTTACTAGAGTGAGAGCAATAGATTTGTTCAATGATAGAACAATATTGAAACAATGACAGAAATTAGCGATGTAAAACACAACAGATTGAGATATACAACAATTGTATCAATGAACAGTTACTACTTTAAAATAAAGTCACTCTTGTGCAAGATAGACCTATGATAACTATAATATTTTTCTTGCTATGTCTTGAGTTTCCATAGCAAAGTAATTTAAGCTTATAGTTTTTGCAATTTCTGCATCTAATGTTGGACTGATGTGCAATCAGAGAGGGTCTGGCATTTTTTGCATGCAAAAAAATAGCATAAGCCATATTTTCATCTCCCACAGGAGTTAAATGCTGAATGTAATAGCCTTTCACATTTCTCCCTGTTGGGCGAAACCATGCATACATGCTCCAGGAATACAATTACTGGCATGCTAGGCTGGTTTCTGTCAATCATGCTTTCAATAAACCCATACATTGAAATGAATTTGGAAATGCCCAGCGAGAGGCCCGTTTTGAATTTGTTATTTCACGTGCTGTGTGCATGTGACGTGGAGCACTGAGGCCACAGCTTGCTGGCTGCTTAACATTAAAATGACAGAATAAGCCATCACCGTTTTCAATTCTCAAGTGAGGTCTGTGGATTGGTTTGCTGTGTGAGCAGCATGAGATATAACAGCATTCGTTGAGCTGAGCATTCAAAAGATGAAATGAGAATCTCCACTGACCACATCATTTGACAATTAACAGCAAACCTTATGATGTGAAGAAGAATATCAGTTGTTCACTGTGTGCAACATTAACAGTCAGGGTTTGTAATACACCAGAGTAAATGGATTTTATCAGCAAGGAACAGGCTGAATTTTCAGATTTGCACACCTTGCAATTAAGGTGAATGCACAACCGGTCAATTAGAACAGTGTTTATGCTAGTGTTTTCCTACTGAAAAAAAAGGCTTAGCAGATCTCATTATATTATATATTTATATGCAATAAAACATGTTAGTTTGGTCAACAATAAATTCCCATATGGTGAATGTTTTTTACTAAATCTAATGACATTTCATATACTTTTAGAGTGAAATACTATTACATTAAGAGTATTTGGTAATTAGCAAGACAGCTTATGATTTTCAGTAAAATGACTTTCACAGAATATAAATGTTTTTTTTTTTCATAATATTTTATTGCATCATGTTGTTGAATTAATGTCTATAACATTATTTAACTGTCATGTGTGCTACCATGTTGTTTTTTTTATTTTTATTTTATGGTGGTTTTCAGTGTATCTGTAACGAACGGGACAGACGAGGGCGGATCCAAGTGCAAGCTTTTATTAGAATTCATGGTCAGACAGGCAGAAGTGATCAATGGCAGACAGAAGCAACATAGGCTAAATCAGAGTAGAATATCCAGGCAGAGTTCGGGGCAGGCAGCAAACAATCAATAAACAGATAAACAGTCCAAAATCACTCATGGAAGAACCTAGTCAGGGAATTCAAGACCCCGTGGTGAGTGAGAGTCTGAGGCCGTTTCTCAATGTCAAGGAAGGATCCTCGGAAGCCAGAATTTCGAGGATGCTACGTCATCGACATCCGTCGGAG
>JAUCMS010000062.1:15968745-15981338 GCA_032357445.1 Enteromius radiatus | reverse complement strand
CGAAGGAGCGGCTTCCAGACGCTCCAAACAAACTCCACACAGTTCAGGAGGGAGGTGGAAAGGAGGCGGATCAGGGGAATGACAGCCACCACTTATGATAAGCCTGATCACGTTTAAACATAGGTATTATAATAAGTACCATTTACAAGTATGATTAGCATGTTGTTAGCATGATTTGTAAGTTAATAACATGATTAGCATGTCACTAGCATGTTGTTAGCATGACTATATCATGATTAGCATTTTGTTAGCATAATTAGCATGTTTTAGCATGATTCTAACATGATTGGCATGTTGTTAGGGGGAGATATATGTCGAAATTTGGTTTATAATAATAATTAATAAATAAATAAAGTTTAAATATATCAGTAAGTTGGCTTTCTCAAGCCAACTTTACTAGAAAGTACATTTCCTGAAACACAACTGAATTTTATATAATCTCTCTTATTTTCACAGATTCTGTAAGAGGTGCCCACATTTTTTATTAAACTGTACATTTTAAAATGTGAATTTGTATTGCTTTTAGTGTATTTTCACCAAATAAATGCAACTTTGAACTAGACTGGAATAGAGACCATCATGTGAGAAACATTGCCCCATTGTGTAAGAAATGTAAAATTGAGAGAGAAAAATCAATGAAATATGTATAGCACCTCTTTTATAAATGAGACTGAAAAATAATGGTGTAAAATAAGTGCTTTTGGCCATTTAGTACCCTTTGACAGGAATACAATCTCTTCTATACTTTAAAAGTCAATCTGCTTCAGCTACGAGTAAAGATTAGTCTCAGTTATCACAATCGGTCCATTCTCCATCATTTTGCCAACGTAATGACACATTTTACAATTCAGCAACATTTATGACACTCTCCGGCCCTCCAAAATGCAATCTGGCACAACGAACAACACTAAAAAAAAGGCTTTAAATGCTGAATCGAGTTAAGATCGTGAATCACACTGTAACTCTGCTGACAACAGGAGGCTTTATTCGGCACAGCTAAGCAAAACAAGTCTGAAGCAGGCGCTTGGACGCAGCAATTGTGGAGAGCTCTCTAATCCCAGCCGAACACACGCAAGCTGCAGAGTAAACAATTATTGCTGTGCTGTTATGCTCCACTTCATGCTGAGGAGCATTTCATGAGACTCAAGCTAAACGTTACGTCTGACACATCTTCTGACCTATAGGAAAACAACCACTTAGAGCATGTTTATCATGATTCAATCAGTGTCAGTCTTTATTTATTGTAAAAGCCCCTATAAGCTGTATGATTCATAAGAGACTGGGGCATGCAGTGCCATTCAGCTGTAAGTAAGTACATGGTGGAATTCGAGAACCAAATGTGCCCTCTGGTGTAACGAGACACTATTCAAATCACGTTCATTACAATAAGCATTCTAAGCTTGTCCTAGGCTCACTGCTAAACTTTTCCGGACTTGCAAAACCGTAGCAGTCATAGCTGATGCTAATACATGTAAATATGTGATGATTATGTGCATGATTGTGGTAGCTGGCATACTAATACACACATTTAGCTATAAAGTAAGAACTGTAAATGCAGAGTAAATCGATGCTAATGACATGTTGGATTTGTAGGTCTAGTCTGCACTGCATGAGTCATTTAAAAATTCTAAAGTAGGTCTGGGTGTTTTTTGCTTTTTGTTTTTGTATACTTTTAAAGAGTCATGAAACTCACCCATATTACCAGTTTCAAAAAAAAAAAAACTGTGGCAGACAGCTGCTGTGTGGATTGAGTTATGAATTATTTTTTATTCACATGTTTACACAATAACAACAACAAAAAGTTACTATATCCCAGTTTTAGATCAATATATATATATATATATATATTTCACATCAAATAAATGTTTTTATGAACTATTAAAAAAAAAACCTGAATAACCCCCTTGAATAAATCACTGACATATGTGACTAAATATACATAAATAACATTTTAAAATAATGATTAAAAAAACAAATAATAATTAAATAATAATAATGATATATAAAACATTTTTTAATTGTGATACAATTTTATAATTGTCATGCAAGTCCTTTAAAAAAAAAAATCCTTTAAAAATCCTTTAGTGACCTTTAGAATCAACGCGTTCAAATCGATTATTATTATTGCATCTTTACTGTAAAAATATTTTCATTATTTTGTTTGACAGAATCCAAAATATAGTCCAGCAGTTATTTAGGTCACGTTGCACAGAATGTACCAGAAAGGCAATAACTTCAGTTATTATACTGAATATCCCCCGCACTCTGTAAATTGATAGTCCCATATTTTATTATATTACTTGCTGTTAAGCATCAGTGAATTTGCAAACAAATCATTATGAGTGAATGTTCTTATTTTCCTCTTAGCTGAATAAATATGCCACATAAATGATGAACAGCCTCAGAGATGCGACACATCATGCTATCAATTGTTCACGCTGAATCAGAATTATAATAGAAATCACAGTTTACTTTCAGATAATCCAGGTTATTACTTGTGAATGTTAACATGTTGTTGCTAACTGGTCAGAAAGAGAGAGATTAGTTGAGTTACAACACAGTTTTACTTCAGCACTGTTTAGCAAGTGGAACATTTGATAGTACAATTCAGTTTTGACAGACAGACTAAAGTATAAGTCATCTTGCATATTAGGGATGCATAGAAATTAAATATTTGTTTTGTGACAAACAGAAAAATGGCAGATTCTACACTAAATGGTGCTACTGTATGTCAATGTATAATGCCATAATAAAAGTTTAAATGTTATTGTTTAAAAAATGGATTGTTGTAAGCTATTGTACACCATTTTTTATAGCACACCAAAAGTGAATTTATAGCTACATTACTGTCTATTTGCAAAATAAGTCCCTAATGTTCACCTATTTCTATGACAACACAGTAAAACAATTCAATTATAAAATAGTATTCACAATTTTTAATTGTTTTGTTTTTAGAAAAAAAACATGAATATAATAATAAATAATTATATAAATATAAATATGATTCATATAAATTACATTTAGCTTGTGCTGATTAATATTGTTGCTGCATTTTTATTTATTCATTTATTTATTTATTTTCAGGATTCTGGAGTCCTGAGCACATGAATTGCCAAAGGAAGTCATATATTTACAAGTGGCAAATTCTGAATTATACACATAAATTATAAAACACAAGATGCCAAGTTGTGCCGACTCTAAGATACTAGAAGAGGCAAAATGCAGGAAAAATGCTGATGTATAGCCTAATATATAAAAAAAATCATATACCTGTCATTTTTATTAAGAGATCAGTTGGTGGAGAATTAAAATTTAAAATCTCTTTGGGGACTTGTTCTTACGCTCCATATCAAATCCAAACTCACTTTATGGAAACTGTGAGGTTTACAACACATCACTAAGGCTCAACAAAACACAACAGAGCTACAAATGAGTCCTATTTCCATGTCTATAAGCTATTTTAGAAGTCTTTTTTTTTGTGAAAGGAATGTGACCGTTCAGCCTGATATCGATGAGTGTCTGAGAAAAGATTGAGGTGCTGCCTCTTTTCCTCCATCTATACATTATGCAGTATCAGCCTTTTGTGTTTTCTTTTCCTACACCACAGACATGCATTTCCATTAGACAACGAACCACTCAAGGTTTCCCAACTTCCACTAAGACAACAAGTCATTCAGCCTTGAATATGGATATGGGCTAGTCAAGTCAGGATTCCCATCTCCCTAGATAAAACTGTATGTAGGACACACCATAAAAGCTTTTTATGAATTGGGTTAATGGCTATTCTGCCTGAACACAGTGAAACATGCATTTTTCTGGTGTATAGTTGCTGAAGGTAGTAATAGCACAGCTACAAAGTCTATAATTGTCTTCAAGGTTGTAATTGCTGGATGCTGTTAGCTGGAATACAATAAATTACCACTTTCATATTTAGTGACTCTGTATACCAGTTTTCAGTATAAGGCTGATAAGGGAAATATGTCTGCTATTTCAATTTAGAGTTGATGGAAAAACCACCAAATTGTGTTTTTGGCAAAGTGGCTGGACACATTTTATTTGGAACATTGCTGATATGAAAATGCATATGCATTATTCAACTGTAACATAATGTCCTAACCAAATGGATCCAAATCAAGCCATCTCTTCAATATAAATATGAATGAAAAAGTTTTTGCTTTAATCTGATACTTGGCTCTCAGCTTCAGAAGCATCATACTAAGTAGCCCCTCCCGTCATGAAATTCCATTGATGAAAAATTGCACCAAGAATAGCCAAAAAATGTTTCACTTGGAAGAGGAAACTTGGTTAGGACATCTGTTGGCACCAAGTCCCGTGAAAAAAAAAAGTTGACTCCAAAATAACTAATCTTTAACAATTGACCTTACCAGAAATGCTGCTGTTAAAGTAAACATTTTCACAGAATCAGTTTCACAGTAATACAGACTACTGAAAAAAGTGATCATTTATAATGAGATACATCATAAACGAAGCCTAAAGGTAAACAAAATGTCACCTCATATGAGTCACTTACTCTAGGATTTACTTTGTTCAGGGCACATGGTGCATATTTTACTGCTAAGAGACATGAAATGCTCTGCCATTAACTATAATGAGACTAATATCCTAGAGGGCAAAGTGACCCCTCACACATCATACTTTCTAATTGCCTGTAATTCTACACCCTAATAATGTCTGTACATTATCAGCCTATAATTTTCAGCCAGAGCATTATCTGCTTGAAAAGGTCGCTTATATGGCATATATACAGCTCATTCTTAGAGGACAAGTGTATGTGGCCTGCAAAACTTTCATTTTTATTTTAAGAAATGCATACAATGCATTAAACCCAAAGCTGATTCCATAGATGAAGTGATATGAATTAACCAACATATTTGTGCGGAAAATCATACAAGCAGCAAATTTATCAAATTCTACAATTACCCAAATCTTTGCTAATTAGCTTCTCCAGCTCTCAGTCAGGCGCTAAATTCGACTTTATTACCATATTTTGCATTGATATGGCTGTGCAAATTAATCCTCCTTCCTGGTGATTATTCCAGTTAAACATACTGCCACAGCTTGATAAAAATCACAATTAACTGAATCTAATTATATTCACTTTTTATTTGTTCATACGCCATGCCTGATTTAGATTGCTACAGAGAAGAATATCTAGTTTGACTTTTAACACTCTGCCATTTGAAACTTAAAGAGAGAATGAAAATAATTATCATAATTTACTCAACCCCGATTTCTGAAAGATCATGTCTTCTGACTCTGCCAGCTTGCATATATATATGCAATGCATGTTTATATCAAATAAATGTATATATAATACAGATTACATTAATTAAAACATGAACATGCAAATGCATATGTATGGGTTTTTTTTCTAAATATATACTGTATGTGTGCATACTGTATATACATAATAAATATGCACATATATATTGTGTACACAAAAACCTATATGTTAGATGTGATTAATCAAAATCAATTAATTCCCAGCCCTAAATAATCTCAAAATCGAGAACAGTCAAACAGTTAAATATTTCACAATATTATTGGTTTTACTGTATTTTGATTAAATGAAAGGGTGAGCATAAGAGAAGTCTTTCAAAATAAGATTCTTAGAGGTCAGTGTAACCCCTCCTTCACTTTAGGTCCGCCAATGAACTTGAATGATGCTTACACTGTGGTTAGTGTACCATTGGTGGTTTGAGAATGATTTTAAGGACCACTGCTCTATAACAAATCAATCCTCTCACTCAGTGTGATTTAATCTTCCATGTTCCCTGTAACACACACACACACACATTCATTCTGTTTCTCTGTTTTTTATCTTTCCACTCCCCTTTTTACTTCTTGCTCACAACCGTGAACATTCTTCTGCTTACTCTCTCATGAAAAAGGCATATTTGTGGTGTAATCCAAAAGTTTGAGTTTCAGAGCTGAATCCTTTGAGATCAGAAAGAACTAAAGTTTGACTGTCCTTTTAAACCTTTTAAACATCCCTGTGGCGGCATCCCTGCAAAATATTAACCCCAAAGTTTAATTTATTTTTGTTCACATATGCTAGTGTATGCGTAGTTGCGTACAGATGAACACAGCCTTTCAAAGAGTAGTCCAAACTCTGAGAAAAAAAACAAAGGTGCTTCACAATGCCATAGAAGAACTAACTTTTTGTCTAAATGGTTCCATAAAAAAACTTTAGCATTTAAAGAACAGGTAACAAACATTTGACTGAATGGTTCTTTGTGGAACCAAAAATGGTTCTTCTTTGGGATCGCTATAAAGGACCTTTTGAAGCACATTTATTTTTGTTTTTAAAATGATTAGAGGAACATTGATTTGTTAAAGTAAGCATCAAGAAAAAAATCAAAGCAAACCTCCAGCAGACAAAACGCAGATCACAGCAAAATGGCCTGAAAAAAGAAAGTAGGGCACTAAATAATATGTTGAGCCTCACACTGGGTGTATGTGTGAATAGTATCAGTCAAAGAACGGCGCTAAACCCCTTCAGCTGTTGTAGAGTATTTGCTCATCCAAAAACAATAAATAACTCTCAGAAAACGAATGTTTGAGGGCAGACTTGACAGCAAATGACTGATGGATTCAGGTTGCAGGCCTGGCATTTGCTGGCCACAGTATACTGACCTGTCAACAAGACCTCCATCTATAGCTTCAGAATGACCAATTGCTAGAGGAAATCTGTGTTTAAGTTCCAGTGTCCTCACTGCCAGCCTAGCCTACAAGCAAAAACAGGTCGCAGGTCCATTCTGATTAACAAAACAATGCAGAATGCAAATAATAAGACGCAATTTATCATATAATCATGCAGAGTTATAACAGCAAAATAAAAGGGCTTACTAAAATGAAAGAGAAACACTTCCCATTTCTTCTGTTATTGCAGTCAAAGGCTAAACTCTAAATCATTTTGCAGAAATTCATAAATTTTATCAATGCTTTAAGACAAATTAGACAGATACCAATAGGACAAAACATATGACATTCCCTCATCCTACTGCAATTCTTTAAATGTTTTAATAAATTATGTATGTTGTGATCAACAGTGAAGGACTGGTGTTCCCGATGAATCTCCAGGGTTTCCTGTCACAATATATACATATATATGTATATACTGTATATAGACCCTATATAATGATTAATTACATTGACAATTTTTTTTTTTTTTAAGTTTACTTTCCACACACTTGACAGTAGCCAATGACATAGTATGAAAAAAAAATGCTATTAAAGTCTATGGCTACTGTTAAACTCACACAGGTTCAGAATGACATGTACTTGAGGGAGTAAATTATTATTATTATTATTATTATTATTATTCAGTTTTGGGTGTACTATCTCTTAAAGAACTAAGCCGAAACAATTTCTTCTCCAGAAGTCAGGCAACCATTTAGTACATTACCAAATTAAATGAATGAGACTTACAGGGGAAAAAGTAGGAATAAAATCTATATCCCAATCATTTGAACAATAGAAAAATGCTGCAACATACCAGAGGTGGTAGATAACATCAGAATGTCTTGTAACTGCTCTGAATTCATATTTAGCAGCGCTAAACTGAAAGTCTCTAGTAACACTGGCAGCTTGCTGACTGAGACGCTTTGTGTGACTCGCATTCAGAGCTTTTATAAGAAGCCATAATCTGTCATAGAAAAGACAGAGCGGAGGTGGAAAAGAACGTGCGTAAGCAAGTGAGCAGATGAGGACCTTAAAAAAATGATTTTGCTTTTAAGTTATGCAGCGTGCGAATGTAGACTGTGTAGGTGTGTGACAGTGAATGAGACGTGAGGTGCTATACTGTAGTAAAGCAGTGTTACTGGAGAGCTGTTACATCTGCTTTTTATAAAGAGTCGGAAAAGAATCAGCATTCAGCTGCGCGAAAACCACACAACGACTACAGTCTTTGAAGCAAGTGCAAAAGCACCAGGGAATATGCATTACTTTATTAAGCTTTAGTTCATTTTAGTTCAACTTTATCTTTCATCTTTTTTCACAAAACCCTAATTTGGTTAAAAACCTTGTTTGGTTGAGCTGATTTGCATATTTGACCTGTTTTTTTGTTGTAAAGTTGGTGATAAGTTGCCGCTTGGAGTCAAACGTAATCTACATGAATGAGCTGGGGTTGCATAATACAGAGCAACTGAGCATCAACAAATGGCAATAAATAAAAGAAAGCAATTCTAATTTTGCTTCATTATGGTACTGATGCACATCACTATTGATATTTTCTTCAGCTACCAATAAAACTGACCAATATGGAAGACAGTTTGAGATGATCATCTTAATTCCATTTGGGAGCACCAGATAGTAGATTTAAAGTTTTTAATCAACTGAGCACGCTCATCCAACACCTGATATTTATTAAGTTAATTAAAACTTCATTCAGGATGGTACAACGGATCATGCATTTCTGACATTTTATGATGTCAGACTTTTGTTCCTTTCTATCCATCTTCCAAATGGATTCCAGCATTGCATCATAGGGGAACATTACATCAGGGCAATAAAACGGCTTCTTTCTATGTTGTTTATCTTCTGTAATAAATTACACAACTCCAAACCAAGTTCAAGGTCTGTAAACAAATAAAACCATATGCCTGTGATGTACTGCTCCCCGAGTTACTCTCTGTAAATCAATGGGAGCTTTGAACATGTCCCAAAACGTGGTAGTATAGCAATGCATCACGTAATTGCTAATGAACGCTTCTGTGTTCCTTTACTTCTAAAGAAGGTTAAACAGTATAAATCTTGCATGCTGTTTTTCTGCTTCTCAGATTGTTTTACTAGTTAAACTGTTTTTCTAACATGTGTAAAAGTCAATGTTTTTGACTTCTTGAGGTGCGTTAAAAACCAGAGACTCTTTTTTTCAGAAATGAAATGCAAACACCAGAAGCGAGTAGAGCACATGCCGTCCAGGGCTCTGCTTCCAAATGCAATAATGGATCAGAAACTAGACTCTTTCCCAGTCTGAAGCAACAGAGTTCCTCCTTGTGCTTATGGCACTCCAGTATTCCAAAAGGATTTTGGTTTAACTTTGAGGTATGCAGACTTGCGAACCAATTCAGACATATGCTTTCGGGACGAGACTTTCCTTTCCAGCTAGCATGCAGAGACTTCCCCTTGTGATTCAGTATGCGGTGTGACATCGGATATCAGCGAAGAGTAATGGGAATTTAGCACCGTTTGGTAATGCAAAACACTACAGGGATTCCTGTCCACAACTATGTAGAGATTCATTACCATTAATATGAAATGACATGAGTTAAATGCATTTTTGTGGATTCATCCAATTTATGATGTTCAGAGAGAGAACAAAAATGGATACGCATGATGTTCCCTCAGCAAAACATTTAATTTTACGAATCAGCAATACGTTTGACCCAAAATGTACTCCCCTTGTCATTGTAAAACATCCTACTGACCAAAAGTCTATGCTTGAATGCCTAACATGTTTTGCAGACTATTCTCGAATTGCTTTCATTGCAACCTAGGCTCATTGGAAACACAAGCCTCTAACCCTAACCCATACATTTCTGCAAAACTGAAAAAATATACCTATACATACGAATTGCTGCAGTTTACAGTTGAAATAAACACTAGAGTCATTAAAACTCCTGTATCTTTTATTTCTTTTCACACAAAAGTATGATTTTTATTAAAAAAGGCTCATTTTTACACAATTAGTTGCAGAATGTTATGTTATGACTTAAAAACATTTTTTACATCCTGCATGATTTGAAAACTGATACTTTTGAACATTTTCGTCACATATACAGCTTCATATATAACTAATAATTAAATAACGTAAAGAACAAGTTGTCCTAACTTCTTCAAAACATCTGGAATGTTATTATGTATATTACAGTAGAACTGTAAATCAGCATTTTACATTTGCACCTTATCTCTCTAAAACAGATGATGCTCCTAATGAATCTGGCCTGGTGTCTTCCATTCCATGAGCCTTCGTCTGCTCTGTCTTTACACTGTCAATATACCATTATCTCTTCTGATTACAGAGAGATTACCAATTCATCTAATGTGGCATGTATTGAATTGTCCCACAATAGACAGAATCAAAGGGGCTTCAAATATCCTGAAATAAGAGCAATTAGAGTGAGATGAATAAATGAGATGATTATCTCTATTATCATCATAATAGCAATCCAATGAAACAGTTCACTCTAAAATGTCGCTAAGATTCTCTCGTTATTTGCTCACCCTTATTTATTTATTTGCTTTTTTTCCCCTTTACATCTAAATTTTTTCTAAGGAGTTGCCATTTCAGCACAGAAGCTAGAGTCATCACTGGGTTGCATTGTTACGGATTATGGCAGATCATTTGTCTAGTCAGGCTTAAGGCCGGATTAACTGAAAGAAAGGGCAATGCATGATGGGCAGTCTGACTGTCAAAGAGATTACAGGAAATGAGACTTTTCTGTTTACATATTTAAACTGACAATCAGGTCATGGCAAAAATTTAGGAGATTATCTAAACTCTCCAAAGCATCCCAAAATGGTACACAGCTTTTCATGCGATTTCATAAGATTACAGGAAACACGTTTGAGACAGTTTGGGGAAAACGCAGAGTACTCTAATACAAATGAGATTTCGCAATGGAATGACATGACTTGGTTTAGCTCCACATCTCCACATTATAAATGGAGTGTCAGACTGTCCGATTATTACTTATAAAATCTAATGCTTCAGCAGAGTTTGGTGCTGAATATTAAACTGAGATGAAATCCCAATGGATTTTTCTAAAGAGTTTCCATGAACCAGCAGTGTTCAACTAAAAAAAAAAAAATGCACTGATACCTCAGGCAAGAGTGGCAAACATTAAGAAGTCTGTAGGAATAGTGGGAAAGCAGGTTAATAATGAAACAAGCACCTTCATTGAAATGAAAAAGGTTAAATTCATGTTCTAATTCCATTAGAGCTCACCTCAATCAAATGAGATGAGGTTAAATTAAGGACAGCCATGGCAAAGAAAGATGTTTAGGACTTCCAGCTCGCATCCACATAGCCAGCGATCAAACCTGACAAGCCACTAAAACGCTGCACATATTGGCCAGAGCCATTTCTGGAATTCCCATTAAATATCCAACGCCCTGTACATCATCACACAGGAGCCCGTGAAAGCACATGTGACATAAAACTGTTAAGAAGCCTGCCTCAAGAGTGCTGTTTATTTTATATAGCTTAACTTGGAACACAAAGTCATTCCATTATGTCAGCGGGCAATGAAGCGCCTGTTTGCGGTTGCTGCTGAACCTTCGGTAATGAAATGCAGTGGGATCTGCTTGACTAAGGAGACAGCATTCCATGTCAGAAGTCTTATTAATGAGCATGTGGGGAGAAAAAAAAACTTACGTATGCCCAGCACCAAGTCTGAGTCTAAACCAAAATAGGGCTACAGAGTTTCAGCTAGCAGTAATTGGAAACCTTTTGGTTTTGTCTCTCATCATATCCCAACATGTCGGACTCAAGGGACTTGCCTGTCAATTTAGCAGATACTAAGTCTGTCTTGTAGAATGAGCACTGTTCGAAGGAATACAATAAGGATAAATAAAGGAAAATTGTCTGTTTTTGTTTTTTTGTTGTTGTTTTTTTTTAACAGGATACAGATGTCTGAGAGCACACTGAATGTCTAGAATGCAAAATCTAAACCTGGACAATCAAAACGTATTTTGAATCAAATATATAAAAAATCAAAGAAATGCTGGGATATTGAAGCTGCACATCATATGACCCTTTAAAAATAATTTGTATGAATTCACCAAATTATTATAAAGTGCTTTGGGTGTATAGCAATATACAATAAAATGCCATATAAATGCTTAATTCATCCATTCTGTCACGCCGTAGGCGTGTTCTGTGTTTGTTTATCTGTCCACATGCTTTTCTGTTGTGTTTTCATGCCTGTCCCTCACGTGTCTGATCGTTTGTAACCCCGCCCCTCTCATCAGTGTCTCATCCTCTGCCAGCCGTGTTTTGCCCAGGTGTGTTTGATTAGTCTTTGTATAAATATCACTTCCCATGTCTTTTGTCAGATGTTAACGTTCCATGTTGGTTTGTGGCACCACGTGTTGCTCTTGCGTTTTCATGTTTTGTTATTAAATGTCTAGTTCCCATCCAAGTTCTTGCCTTTGTGTCCTGCCTGCCCAGTCGGAAGCAAGAGCGCGAGTCTCACAAGCTCACATTGTGACAGAACATCTGACCGATGCAAAGATGGCGTTCGTTGGGGCGAACACACTCATCTTCGCGGACTTCGGTCCGCATTTTCGGCCGAGGTTGGTGTTAATACCTCGTGCGCCGTCAACGCCTGTCGCGGACATCGATCCGTCATTACGGCCCCACACACCGTCAATGCCTGTCGCGGACATCGATCCGCCATTACGGCCCCGTGCGCCGTCATCGCCTGTCGCGGACATCGAGCCAGCCCCGCCCTTGCTGTCATCATCAGAGCCTGCCTCGCCGTCTAAGCCACGGGGTGTTTCTCAATGTCAAGGATGCGTCCTTGGCAGGACTGGTCCTTCCAAGTCACTTCCTTCAGAGGCTAGGCGAG
>JAUCMS010000062.1:15936292-15955619 GCA_032357445.1 Enteromius radiatus | reverse complement strand
AATATATTATGTAAAGAAAAACTTTTATTTTGGATGCGATTAATCGCGATTAATCATTGCCCAGCACTAGTTTTTTTGTTTGTCAGAAAACAACAACAAATTTTGATTCACAGAATATTCCCAGAAGGATTTTGTTAGGGTTTGTTTTTGAATAGCCAGAAAAGTTTCCTTAATGGAGTTTTTGGGTGGAATGTTATTTTAGCCAGGGTTCGTATAGATAATGCTATTGTTGTTGTTGTTGTTGTATTCAAGGACTAAAATCAGAGATCTCACTCATGAAACAATCCCCCAGTTTCACAGACATTATATAATACAATATTCCTATTCACAATAGAAACCTGCAGAGGGCGCCTGGTGATGTGTGACTTAACAAAGAGGTTTAAATCCATTTATCTTTAATATTTGGCTGCAGCAAGCTTTTAAACTCATTTTGAAATGTGATGTACACCAAATCATATATTTAGAAATGTATTGATGTCCTGTGTTGGCGTAGATATACAAATGATTTAGGCCTACATTACAAATGTAGTGAGATAACACACTGTTTTCAGATGAACATTACTCACAGCATGTAGAGGAAGAGTCTGTGGACCCTGCTGTACCCAGATTTTACATTTCCTCAGCAACAAATACACATTTATTCAACACAGTCTATGGTTCAAAGTGTTTTTTTTTAGTTTTTTTTTTACAGATATAAAATAATGGATAACATTATTGACCTAAAGTATGATATTTGAAGGCTATGTTAATTTCTCACCACTGAAGTGCAGTTTATGCAGCGGGAGTCGGACATCCGTAAAAAACAAAAAAAAAAACCTTTAGGTTAATATCATGTTCTCTTTAGTCAGGCTTGTCAATTCCCCACGAAATCGTATTTATTGTCATAACTTGAGTTTATGAGTTTAGGTAACCATTCAATAAAGAGATCGATAAAGGGAGTCAGTGAGGCATTGAAACCAAACGACCGTTAAGATTTAAATCCGGCGAGCGCGCGCCTCTCTGTGGAAGACGGGAGAAAGCGCGTGCTGGAGCAGCCAAAACCAACAATTTACGATTAGTGTTATACGGAGACCGGGTTCACTTAGTTTTGTCATGACCACGGCATATGAACTTGTGGGAACGTGAGATCGTTTTTCTGAGGGAACTACATATATATATATATTTTTTTTGTGTGTGTGGCCACGAGTTTATTACATAAACAAACCTGCGTGACCACAGCAACCCGGGATTATCAGAGATGTTTAAAACCGGTTTTAATACATTAAACATGTTATTGCTATTTGTATATTTTTCTTCTTATATTATATTAACTTGTTAAGGCTATATTTTTATATTTATTTCATGTATTTATTTCCTAATTAACGTTTTGTATAGTTATTGCTAGTATACTTTATGATTGTCGACTGTTTATGCCTGTGCTTGATGATAAATAGGCGTGTTGTGTTTTCATTTGCAAATAAAAATGCGTGAATGATTCATTCCTCAATGAAAAAGATGATTCGACGGCTGCACTAGTCATTAGACTATATTAATAATTATTAATTCGCAGAAATAAAATTAAATATAATTTAATTCATACCTTTAAACTGCATTTTAAAATCAAAGCTTTAGGCTACGTTGCATTACATATATTTGTATTATACAGTATATTGTTGAATATTATAAAGTCAGAACTTTATATAAAAAGATCAAAATGAAAGGGGGGGGGTAATAATAAATATAATAGGCAAGTAATGATGTTGTTGTTGATGATGCTGATAAGGGACGTTTAATATTAATGTAATATTTATTTATGATAAACTTTACATAAATGGTGTTTAGCCTACATTGCGTGGAATATAATAAGTTATATAATAAAACTAAGAATTAAGAAATCTTTATTTATATAGCGCTTTTAACAAAACATAAAAAAATATGAAATACATTTCTATATAACAATCATTTTTATAATAATTAATATGAATTCATCTCTGATAATCCCAGGTTTGTTTACACAATAAACTTGTGGCCACAAGAAATGGATGTTGTTTACTCAACTCTGGGTTCTAATCCGAGGGGGCGTGCTCAGTAAGGGACATTGGGGCACTGGGCCCAGAGGAGCTGTTGCAAACTCCCCCACCTCTGGGCTGGCCGCGTCAGGGACGATGCACTGCTCACCCACGGCCAGTTCGACGCCGGGCCGCCAGTCCTGTTCTTGAGCCTCGGCAGGGGAGGAAGCAGGTTTGGAAGCCGCAAGGGGCGCCATTGGTAACGAGCAGGCGGAGCCCCAGTAGGATGAGAAGTTTGTTGCAGCATCAGAGAGAGAGTCGGCTGGTAAGGTGGATATTACGGTCGCTGCCCTGGCGAGAAAACCACCTTACCAGCCGACTCTCTCTCTGATGCTGCAATAAACTTCTCATCCTACTGGGGTGCACAGGAAGAGATACTCGGCCCGCTGTGCGGGGAAGCATCTGCCCTGGCAACACTTACGGGACTACATGACGGGGCAGAAGTCGGGGTTTTTACATCCGGCTGAACATTCTACACGGTCAATGTGACGTTCTCCAAGTGCCTCGCTGGGGCAGCAGAAAAAAACCTTTACGGCTCAACGATCTGCCACAAGAAGACGACGATGTGGGTAGTCTCGGGAATGAGAGACGGGACCTCAATGTAGCCATGGTCATGCATTCGCAATGAACGCATGATTTATCCACGAACGCTGCCCTAGCGTGATCTTGCCCAGACACGTGAGGCAGCGATTATGTCTGTCCGGAGAGGTGAGGAAACTACTGCACCCGGAAGTGTCAGGGGAGAGCGAGTATGAACTCTTTTCTTCAGTGCTCACGAAGCGAGGCTCCCTCCGAAGCGAAAGTCTGCAGGCGCACTGCATCCATGCTCTCTTATATTCACGCAGTAATAAGGTGCACCTGGATGCAACCAGTGCACGCCAATGTTCATTGGCCTTTCTAATAAGGCTCAGAGGTGATTGGTCTCTCATGCGAGTTCCTATATGTAACATCGGATTGACTCGACTGAAGGGGAGCTGAGATGTTGTAATTTTATTTTTGTTTTATTTTATTGAAGTTATTGTCCTTAAGTGATATATTACTATAGATGAATGTGTTATTAAAGTTTAGTTTTTTTCATTTAATTTGTGTTTTATATTAATTTGTGAGACATGTTAAGTAAGTATTTTGTTAAGTAAGTGTAGGAGTCAATCAGGGTAGTTCCAATGACTGATGAGGCTATTTTATTGTTTGTTGTTAAGCACTGCGTCGCTTCAGAAGTGCAATCGTGGGTTTAACCCTGCTCCAGAACTATCAGGCTTTAAGCAGGCAATAAACTTCAAGGTTAAATTCAATGGGAAAAGTCCAAGAAACACAACAAGTTTACTAGATTTAATAAGCCCCATCTTTTAAACCATTCTGCAGTTCTGCAGTTTTAAATTTTGAAGTGACGAAATATCAATTTCTGACACAAAACCATCAATCTAACATAGGCTATGAACTGCTAGAAAAGTACGCAGGGAGAGATGAGAAATAATAATCATTGAATTATAATCATTAGTGTATTTATGTTTACATGTTAAATAGTTTCAAGTCTAGTGAATCACAGATGCGTTTGTTTTTCAGTCTTACCTTTCATGAAACCCTCGTCATCTGAGCTGTCTCCGGCCAGAGGAATGAAAGAATAAAACCCCTCAGAATCTCACCTGGAAGACAACAGCAAAACGACAGAAGTGGGTTACATTTAAGAATCGAAACTGTTGGAGTTCTGTTTGGAGTTCATGATTTGCTAGGTCTTGATTTGTGTTACTACCCCACTGAATGATTTTGCATGATTTCTTTCATGACGACAGATGCAACATGGCACTGTCATTATTTTTATAACCCTATAACCCTAACCCTAACTTACCTTTACTTGCACAAGTGACCTATAAAGTGTTTTTTTTTTTTTATTGGAGGACAGACTCTTTACTTGCCAAAGACAGTTTTTACTTACATTTGGCTTGACGCGTGTTGATTTTTTACTTGCTGGCATGCTCTTGTCTACATGTATTCTCATCAAAGCTGGACCATATCCTTAATCACATCAAATAACCACATCCCATGAACCTCTGAGTTCTGCTCAACTGTACGTCCATCCCTCATGTCTCGTTTTTACTGTGCTAGCCTGATGTGTAAACAGCTGTCTCATGTGACCAGGTGTAATCAGGCCTCTGTGTGTTCATTACAGTAGTTTGTCTAGCCACATGACAGCTGAGGGTTGACTGAATGATTGATTGACTGATTAGATTTGGGAGCTCCACACACTGTCAGACCTGAGCAATTAGTCTCCAAGGACAAGGAGATAAAACAGCATTAAACAAAGTCCTTTCCACGCTCTCGTTCAGTTTTCTCATGTGAGTCCCCGGAGCTTAGCATTTTATTTAGATTCACTGCTAATTATGCAGACGGATCTGTTTACTCTTCAGATCAAAGTTTCTCTCCTCTGTGTTATTCACAGATCTAAACATTCCTTTCATTAGCATGGCCAACAAAGACTTTAGCACCGCCTCCTCAGAAAACTCATTAATTAGTGTGCATAATAAGTTTAGTGATTTAAAGTGAAATCCGCCATGCTAACGGACTCCTGCCTAAAGTCATTCCATTTCCACCTGGAGTCACTTCAGTGGCCTCAAACTCTGAAGTTAGTAAATAGACTACACGTCTCATTTGATAAAAGAAATATTCTAAGAAAAGACAAAGGCAAAACTCTGAATCAAATAACTAACTTAATGCATGAGTGTGAGTGTATTGACAATACTGCACTTGATGCTAAACTAATAAAAACTGAATTAGAATCTGCCTCTGCACCATTAATTTTGACTAATTGTGTCTATGGTATTTATTTTCTTGATCATATGCTGTCGGGGGTTTTTTCACACATTTTATATTGTAAAAAAAACACATTTATATTCAGCCTAGTGATATCCCCCAAGCAAGCATGAACAAGAAGAAGAGCAAAGGATCAATTATTGAGCCCTGTAGCACACCGTAATTTGCCACTGTCTGATCAGACATCTGCATCTGTTCATTTTAACAAAGTGGTATCTATTTAAAGTATTTAAAAGCAGGCATATTTGACATCTGGGTAGACAGAGAGGTGCATCAAAGGTCTGTGGATGGTCAGGACCAATAAGTAGTTTTTATATTCTAGTGCTAAAAAAAATAGGGTTTTATTTAATTATTTTTATTTTCACACACACTCCTGTAGTGTGTCCATGTGTTCTGGGGTCTCTCCATAGGTGTAATGGTGTTTCTACTGTACAGACTGTCCTACACTGACCCTACACCTAAACCTACCCCTTACAGGAATTTCATAAAACACTGTTTAGTATGTTTTTTTAAGTGTTTTGTTTAACGGGGACACAGGAAGTGTCCTCATAAACCATGTTTGTAGTACCCATGTCATCATTTGCGTCCTCGTAAACCACAAATGAGTGAAAAGAACCGGCTTTACTGAGATATGCATGAATTAATCGACAATTACATCAATTAAATCCCCCTGCCCTAATATTTATATTTACACACACACACACACACACACAATATAACTTTTGTATATCTTAAAATAAGAGCGAATAAAAATGAATCCCACACAGCTCTAATGAAATCACCCAAAGCGAGCATTAATACAAAAAAAAAAAAAGTACCTAGTACCGAGCCTTGTGGCACATCATAATTTACCACTGTAAGATCAGATGTTTGTGCATTTATACAAACAAAGTGGTATCTGTTTGAAGATTTGACATCTGCGACAGACAAATCAAAGGTCAGTGGATGGCCAGGACAGGTTAAGGACGCTTTAGTTTGTATGTCATAAAGACTTCTAAAAATACAATGATTCAATAAAACAGTAGTAGGGTATATTACATTTCCTTGACATTATTTTATCAGTGATGCATCACCGAAATTAGCAGTAATATAGTACTGTCTCAGTAGGCTGTTTATTTGTAAAGCAGTTTATAGACGTGTCTTTTAGAGATGCTTTGTCTTTGACCAGAAACACCTCGCATCTGGTTCAGTTTTGTAACCACTCACTATTTGAGTCGTGCAGAACACGGAGCTAAAGGTATTTCATTTCACAACAACCAAATGGTTGCTGAATTCATCAGCAGCTGTTTTTTTTTTTTTCTCTTCAGATCTCTGTGTTGAGTGGGAACTCTTTGATGGCGAATCCTTTCTGTCCTCAAACGCTTCACTTGTGTGCTAATTTTGGCTCTGCTGCTAATTAACAGTTCTATGCTGAAGAGTTTGTGCTTGCAGCCGCACAAACTGTTCCCTGCTGTGTGTGTGTGTGTGTGTGCGTACCTGCCTGCATGCACACACACACACACACGCAGGTTTGACACCATTCTGTCAGAGCACTGTGAGAGCGAAGCTCACTGTTTCTCAAACGAGCAGAGCACAAACGAACCAACAGGAAATGGTTTCCATCACGGAATCATTTCAAACTGTCTTTCTCTCTCTCTCCTTGTCTGTCTGTCTTTAGAAACAGCTGTCTGAGTGTCCTACGGCTGTCTGGTCCCTGCCGTGATGGTTCCTGACTGTTGAAAAGCTCTTTGTTAATTAACGTGTTCTGTATTAATTCAGACATCCACACAGAGTCATTATTCACAGGAGACGTGTTATACATTTACACGGTACTCTGTGTCTCAGTAATTTAACTACATTTCCAGAGTTTTCAGCAGCAGTGTGTGTGTGTGTGTGTTTGGCTCATGGCTGCGTCTCCCTGTGTCTATATTTAGTGTGAGTGCGTTTGGAGTCTGTTGGGTGTTTATTTGAGATGAAATTGAGAGCAGGTGACAGCGAGCGTGTGTGACGATCTCACGGGACTCAATGTGACGCGAAAGACTGCTGATAGGCTAAAGCTTCAATCACTGCTGAGATTTCACACTGTCACTGTTCATCTGTCTACCTGCATTATCTTACTGTCTCTCTGTTCTATCAGTTGTTCTATCTATCTATCTGTTTATCCTTTATCTATTAGTTGTTTTATTGCTCTGTGTTCTGTCTATCTTTATTTATGCATGGATGAATGGGATAAAAATGGTAGAAGGGCATTTTCAGGTCATGCAAATGTAGTAGAGCTCCACTATGCTCGCACACACACACACACACACACACACACAAAGCTCATTGTAAGTGAATTAATTTGGTGATCTCTCGCTGTGTTTAAGTGGGGCAGACAGCAGGGGAGGATAAAGAGCAATATTCATAAATCTACCACAGAACGACAGACAGAGAGAGAGAGACAGCTGGAGGAAATATGGCCAAAAATGGAAATAATGGTCTACATAAAAAGAGGAAAAAGATGAATTAAAGAGCGGGGCGTGTGAAAGAGCAGATGAAATCAGAGAACGAAGAGGCTGTGTGAGAGATTCACAGAAGCGCCGCTAGTGTGTGCTGTTCAACCAGTAATAACACACAGACCCTGACCCAGATACACACACACACAGAGCGCTGCGACCCCAGGAGCATTATGGGAATTGTAGTTCTCATGCACTGAACTGAGCTGATTGTCTGTCTCTCTGTTACTGATATGAACTGCAAGATTACATCATCAGATAAACGAGTATAGCTCAAACACACACACACACACACTGAAATTTTACAGACAGATGGATAACACAATGATTTAAAAGACAAATGCCTCTGAGGCTCATGACAATTTTCTGGGAGAAACATCAAACCGGAGCAGTATAGTGAACGACACCTGTCACACACACACACACACACACACACACACACACTGTAAACCCTGAAAGAACGTGTCTCGTTTGGCCTTCAGCAGCTCACTGTGTGTGTGTGTGTGTAAGTGTGAATGTTGTTTATGTTCTTATTAAGGCTCTATTTTGAGAGTGTAATATATTCAGCGTCTCCAGAGCTTTTCCTGTTTCCAGCAGAATTTCACTCAAGCACACCATTAACTTCCAGAGCTGCAACTCAATAACTAAACACACCCTCAGACAGTGTGTGTGTGTGTGTTACATCAGACGAGCTGCACTCATAACGCTGAAGGTTTGAAGATGTTGAAGTCATGTAAATAAAGCGCGAGTGTGTTCAGGTGCGCGACTGTACGTGCCTTTGTTTGTAATGAAATTCAAATCACGGCTTTATGTGTGAAATAATAAGTGTGGAATTTAAACACGTCTAAAAATAGAGGAGAGATCTGACTCCCGTCTGTCGCACACAGAGACAGCTCTGCAGCACGACGACAGACAGACAGATCCAGCATGAATACAGATCGAAATGATGAAAACTTTCTGAAATCACATGGACAAAGAAACGAGTGTTAAACGCTTGTGAAAGATCTTCAAAAACTTTCATTCACAATCTTCTCTCAGTTAAACTTCACTAATCAAGATCTGAAGAAACCATTACCGTACTTCACTCTCTGAAGAGTTTATAGGCCGTCATAATGAGCTTCTGACTCTTTCCACAAATTCTCACATTTAAGGACAAGAGCCTCAATTTAATAATAAAAAGTGTCTAAAGGCATGCCCCCTGTTTTAGGCCACACCCACATACTCACATACGCCTGTATGTGCTTCTCTCAGACTTAAGAAAGCACACATTATAGAGAACAAGTTTACATATGACCCCTGGACCTCTAACTTTTAGCCATCAGTCATTGTGCCACTTCAAAACTTCAAAATCAATCAAAAAAAGGAGACAATGTTTCATTTATATAATGCGTATTACTATATAGCATTTATATTATAGTATTGTATATCAGTTCACATGAATGCACATGTACCAGATCGTGGTATTCATTAAACAGCGATGTGTTACTCACACAAACAGCACACTGCAGTGTTTTACAGACATCCTATAATGGCTGCTTTCACACAGCTCTTTTCACATCGTGTCATTTGGCTCTGAAGCGTGTTAGCATCACGGTAAGTACTAGCAGCAGCTGGTTAGCACTGTAACTAGATAACCACTCCGGACGAGAGAGAGAGGACAGAACAGTGAGTGTGCTTCACTTCAGTGGTTTGTTTGTGTTTTTGTCCATTCACTTTGGCTGAACTTTGATGTTCGCAGAAGTTATAGTTTAAAAACCACCAAAAACGCCATTTCCTGACAATTACATTCCACCAACTGCAATATATATATATATATATATGTATCTCCAGGAAGTGATGCTGTTTTGGAGGGACAACTGTGGCACACACATCAGTAGGTCTGGTGAGTTTGTGTTGGTTCTATAGCACAAATCAGTCTCATACTCTCAACATTTCAAAATATGATTAAAATATGAAGATGAAAAGCCCTCAAACTGTCAAGCAATAACTCACTTCAGCTTGAACCTGTCTTTGTGCAAATATCAAGTTCAAATGAATAAACTTTGCATCCGTGTTTGGCCAGAGCAGACTTCCGAAGATCTGATAAACCTTTTTATGGAAACGCTTGCTTAAAATATAGCACATGCATACTCGTTTTTTAAAAGTTTCACAGTTCAGAAGGTTCTGCAGGAGAGGAGTGACCCAGAAACAAAAGACTTAAATTAGTCAGCGGGAGAGCTGAACGCTGCCTTGATCTTACCATCAGAAGGTCCAAACGAGGAAAACTCTCCACATGTAAAATACCAGGGAAAAGGCTTTTATTCAGGCCATGTAGGAAAATAAAGTGGCCGTAACAGCTGTGTATGCCGTAGAAAAATCTCAGACAGCTTCGTCTGTACAAACACTGTGCTGCGGCTGTGAATCGACTGTGATTGTTGGAGAATCGGCCTTCGGTAAAACAGCCATTTCATGCTGTGCATTCACCAGCAGGTGATTTCAAAGTTAGAGACAAAGACAACAGCGTTAGAAAAGAAATCATATCAATGACCTCGAAAATACTGAAAACACGAGCCATCAGGATAGCGGCTGCGTCTCAAGGATTCGCTGTTCTTTAGAGATAAATCTGAATAAACATTCACCTTCATTTGTCCCACACACACACACACACACACACTCTCTGTCTGTTTTATTTTCTGCTCTGCTGCTTGTTCTCTTTTCTTTTCATGTCCTCCTCGTCTCCGTCTGTTTATCCGTCAGATCGTCTCAACAGCTTCCCAATTAGTTAACAGGGAAAAGCTGACTGGTTTGAGACTTTCAAACCCAACGACGATACGCTATCTGCAATTCAGATGTGAGGAGAACTAACGGAAGAAAGAAAGAGTGAGATAGATAGATGGATGGATAGACAGATATAGATGGATAGATAGATGAGCGTGGAGGTTGAGATGGTCAGGAGAGAATCAGTATTGATTGCGAACTAAGTGAAGTTTCCGTGTTTATTATCCGCCGCTGATCTCTGCCTCGCATGGCTTTGTTCTTCACACACTCACAGCTTCCTTTGTTGTTTCCGGCAGATTTGTCTCGATCGGCTGCTGTTTTGCTCTGCTGAGTTTATGTTCTGTATGTCCGTCTTCTGTCTCTGATTAGCTCTGAGAGGAAAACACTACACACCTGATGCAGATGTGCTGGTAACAGTTCTGAATTCATTCAAAGCACACTCATATTGTGTCTACACATATTCTCATCTGAAAGCTCTCTCTGTCGTGCCGCGATCTCACGTCAGCGAAGAGCGTTTTCAGTAAACGTTTCAGCTATGAGAGTTTCGTGAGAATCAATATTTCTCAAAGGAGCTCGTTTGATCGAAGGAGCGAGTGAGTTGCTTTATTTTCCCCTTTAATCTCTCTTTTAGACCCCAGCTAATCTCTCTCAGTCTGCCGCGTGCGTCCAGGTGAGCGTGCTAGCGCTAGTCCATGACTTTAATGTTCCAGTATGGCGGCATATCCATGCCATCAATCAGCGCGCGCGCGGTAAATCACATACGCGAGAGGAAAACAGATCTGCACGCGAAGAAACGGGAGCCGCGAGCTCATTTCAAAACCGTGTGTGTGTGTGTGTAACTATGAGTCTTTAAAAAGTCTATCAATAAAGTATCTAAAAAATATCTACTCTGAACAATACATTAAATTAGATTAAATAAAGACAAAATCACTAATAAATAAATAAATAAAACAAGCTGAAACAATAACTAACACATGGTCCAATGCCATGTCTCAAGTCAAGTGAATGAATCATCTTATAACAGGCATTTAATACTGACTTCCGGAAAAGGGGAATAACCAATGACATTTGAGATTACAACTAAAACACTAAGCCCCGCCCCACGACTGACAAAAATAACAGTGTTCGCGCGAGCAGGTGAGAGAAGATCGAGCGCAGGAATGATCGCAGATGACATATCACGCATCAATAGTGCGCGCTGATTAATGGAATGGATGTGCCGCCATAATGGACAGCAGCGTCAGAGGGCGCATCTAGTCAGTATAAGATATCTATGCGTTCACACAAGCGCATGTTTATTAGCGTCACTTGATTAACTTGTAATGTAGCTTTGTGGAGCTGAAACTTGTTTAAAAACACAATAGAAACATTATATAGGCCTAATATATTATGTATTAATCGTACAACTCTGAAATTAGCATTTACAAGCCCCTGCAGGCTTTAAGTTTTCAATTTATAAAATATCTCTGGTTTATATATATTATGTACATCTTGTTCGGCAGGCCTGTGCTCCCATGTTCCACTGGAACGTGCTTATGGAAAAGGATGAAGCCATGAATACACCTGTTGGGAACTGCCAGCTTTTGGACATGCAAACGGGAAAGGTGGCAAACTACGCCCCCTGCAGAGAGTTTCATGTAGAGGCGACTTACTCCAGAGGCTGTGAGATATTTCATTTACCGCTGCCCTTTGTCCGCTATGATTACAGTTTCATGTTTTCTCATGGTTACATGTTTCTCTGATCTATAATGACCCAATCTATATGTGCAGATCCTGACAGGCGTTACTGTGAGGCTGGATTTACCACAGATATAACAGAGGTTACTTGCTTCTCTTTTAATAGCAGGCATCTGAATGTATTTGCATTTTCATACACCTGTATGAAGTCAGAACGAATAAAGAATTCTTTACAATGCAATTGTATGCAGTAGGCTACATGCAATACCATAAAAATATGTATTAATTGGTTTAACATCTCTTTTTTTTTTCATGTATTTAAAAATGATGGTTGTGACAGAATGGCAGAGTGATAGTTGGTGCACCAGGAGGCTTTTATTTTCAAGGTGAAGTATGTTTAAAAAGCTACAGCAAGTGGAGGAGGCGATCTTTCCCTAGTCTAGAGCAAGGCTGTTTTCACAGTGATACAAAAATTTGAAAAGATGTTTTTTGTTTTAAATGCAAATTGACAGAGCACTTTCCGTGTGGTTTATATGACTTTGTGAAGTGTGCTGTGACTACAGTGGCACTGTCACACATCTTTTCTCTTTACTTCAGGTCAGATCATCACTGCATCTCTTACTGACATCATAAGCAGTGGCAGTGAGTTCTCTCACATTCACTCAGTGAGGGGTGAGACGAAAACTACACAAAGACGTGACTACTACGACCTGTATCTGGGTGAGATGTGATGTCTGACATTAGAAACTGAGTTTAAGTTATCTCTTTTTTTATAGAATAAGTATGAGGTTAAAATCATCCAGTGAGGTTGTTCTGCATTTTAGGATACTCTGTTGCTGTTGGACATTTTAATAAAGACAACATCACAGGTGATAAGCATAAATAACAAACCATTTTCTTTTTTTCTCACATATTTGATTTTAAAAATGCAACATGAGTTTCATCTGAACCTCTTGTCTGCACAGTTATCTCACCTTTATTTGACAATGATTACAGATTATGTTGTTGGAGTCCCAAACGATTTGCACACCGCAGGCTCTGTAAGCGCTCCTACACTATTACATGCATAATTATGCACTTCAATTATCCTCTTGTACAGCTACACAATTGGTTATGGACTTGATCGGGGTAATTTGTTGTTGTGATGTGCTTGTTTTTAGGTCAAAATCATAAATGGAGCAACGGTGCTCCTGGAAATCATGAAGGCGATTAATGGCATCCAGGTTATTTGACTTGATTTGTAATACATCCTGTATTGTACTAGTACAGTATATATATGTGTGTGTGTGCGTGTATACTGTACATTTCTGAATTATTTAATGAATAGAAAGTATCAAACGCAAATAAATTAAAATAACTTATTAAACAGGTTAGCTTATATTATATATTTGATTAATAATTGCAGACTATGTGAGCATAGCTTTGTGAGCACTAATCATATGTATTTGAATATGTTAAATATGTTTTTATTAATGTTTTTAAAGATACTTTGTCTTTTCTACTTTTCTGTAGATATCATCTTATTTTGGACATGCCATGGCAGTAACAGACATCAACAGAGATGGGTAAATCATTCCTGTAGAGACCAGTCTTTCATGAGAATTGATCAAATGTTTTAGGAAATGAGTTATATCCTCTCTGTGGTCATCAGGTTTGATGATATCCTGATTGGAGCACCTCTTTTTATGGAGCAGTTATCCAATCAGAAATTTCGTGAAGTTGGACAAGTCTATGTTTACCTGCAAAGAAAGGACTTCTCGTTCTCCACCAAACCCAACCAGATCCTGACAGGGATGTATGCCTATGGGCGTTTTGGCAGTGCTATAGCCCCATTGGGAGACATCGACCACGATGGCTTTAATGGTAAAGACGGATTTGCTGTCAAAATAACACGCGGTTTAATGTTTTCATAGATAATTAATTCTGAGCACATCATATCTGTGTATAAGTACGAGAACAAAATTAATAACCAAACCAACGTAATAAAGACACAATAAATTTGAAGAAAAAGCATTGATTTTACTTTACTTTACTTTACAACTCTTTTAAATTAGACATTGTGGTTTCTGAATTACATTCAGCACTACCTAATCTATTTTGCTTTCTAGTTACAAGCAGGAGCTAATAACAGCAGGAGCTCAAGTTATCTCATTTCTCTCAGTTATGAAAGTCATTTGACCTAAATGGGTCAAGTGTTCGCAATATAAATCAGATTCATGTTGAGTTCTAGTGCTTATCTTAAGGAAAGCACTACTGTAATAGTAAACTGTGCAAAAAAAGCAAAACAGAAAAAAAAAAAAAAATCCAACTAGTTACCATAACAGTATAACGACAGTGTTTCAGATATTATCGATTGAAAAAAATAAACGTAAGTTTATAGATATTATCAACATATTCTTCAAATGTCTGGCTTTTCTAAAAACAACAAACAAACAACAAACAGACATCGTTAGGCTTATTATTATTATTATCTTAATGTATTATTCCTTTATCCTCAGATGTAGCTGTTGGAGCACCTGGCTCTGGTGAAGGAGGTCAAGTGTTTATTTACCTGGGTCAGAGTGATGGTTTGACTAACCAGTATGTTCAGGTCATTGAGAGCCCATTTAAGACCCTCAAAGATCCTCCGATGTTTGGCTTCAGCATGAGAGGAGGGACAGATATTGATGATAATGGATATCCAGGTATGTGATGTATTACTTAAAATTATGGAAAAGCATGCTTTATTTCTTCTCTAGAGCTGATGTGGAAAAAATACAAAATACATAGAGGTACAGAAAATACATAAAGCCATCCTAAAAGTACGGTGAAGCCTTCATACGGTTCTCCATTTTTATTAGTGGAAGACAGAAAGTACTACAAGTTTTGACAGTTTGAGGGTGAAATGAGATGTCATTGTTTAGGGCAGTGGTTCTCAAACACTGGTTTAGGGGAACTATCCCTTTAAATTGAAAACTCAGTTTTTTTATTTTGTTACTTTTTTGCCTCCAAACAATGTCAGCAAATGCTAGCTTTTTTCACCAGAACCCTGGGATCACTGTGCTCCTCCCATTACCTTCCATTAAAATATGACCAGTAAACCTCAGCTGGCTCGCTGGATCAAAATACTGTAACCTTCCCAACAACCCCATAAAACCCCGTATAAAACAACCGAATGGTAGAGCCAACCATAAGCTACAGAGATTGTCCTCAATGTTTGAATCTCTGTTGTGAACAATCTCCACTAAGAGCCCTTTCCCACAATCCCTTGGTAGGAGTAAAGGGTTATCTGGGCAGCACAAGAGAGTCACCATGAGACAGGAATGCTTTAGTCAGTGCCACAGCCCTCTTAGTACAGATATAAATGGAAACGGGTTCTGACACTGGGGTCCAGTGTGGACATGGCTATGCTTTTTGACAAACAGCACCTCAAGCTCTTGAGAGGGACTCTTGGCGCTCTTTATCTCACCCTTCGCCTGTGGTGGCTCATCTCTTAGGTCACTTCTTCCAGACAAAGTAGTCCCCACGCTTCCTTTCCTCTAGTTTAACATGACTGTCATGTATTTCAATCCCTCTTTTACTCACTTTGTGGTGTTAGCTGATGGAGGGATTCTGAATTTCAGCGCATATAATATGCTTTGGTTTCCCTCCTTTAGATCTCATTATTGGTGCTTGGGGTGTGAGCAAAGTGGCAACCTACAGGTATCAGTTTAAAATAATCCAAATTACTGCAAAAACAGTGCTTTATTGTAATCATATGTTCATAGACACTTAATAAATATCATATTGTTTTTTTTTAAATTCAGATATGCATTGGACATTAAGTCGTGACCCAACACAGTACCAAAATTGCTGTGGCATTTTTTTAAATAATTAAAACATGAACAATAATTAATATATTCATAAAAATACAACAAATGTATTTATTTAATAATAATATTTATTGATTATTCATTCATTCAAATGGACCATATGCTACAACAAACGCACCATAAAATGACATGCACAGTTGTATAAAGTCTATATTTGTGACCCTGGACCACAAAACCAATTATAATGGTCAATTTGTTTTTAAATTGAGATAAGCTTAATAAATATGCTTTCCATTGATGTATGGTTTTATTAGGATATTTGTTACAATATTTGTCAGAGATACAACTATTTGAAAATCTGGAATGTGAGGGTTAAAATAAATAATTTAAATGTTGAGATAATCGCTTTTACTGTATATTTACAAATTTACCAAATGTATTTATGGAACATAATCTTTTGATTGTTGGTATAAAAGAAAAATCTATAATTTTGACTCATATAATGTATTGTTGAGTATTGCTACAAATATACCCTTACTACTAAAGGCTGGTTTTGTGGTCCAGGGTCACATATACACATCATAAAAAAAATAATAACAATGCCAAATTCCATAACACTCAAAAATAAAACAAAAAAACAATAAAATGTAATTATGGTGCACAACCACATCAGAATGCAGCATTTTGTCCTTGCTGTGGGTCATGACACACCACTTGAGAACCTCTTAAATGATTCTGTGTGTTGGATCAATACAGTGTTTGACTTTATCAGGGCACAGGCTGTAGTGAGGACACAGGCTCGAGTTTCATTCTTCCCTGACCTTTTGAACCCCGAAGACAAATTCTGTCAACTCCACCAGAGCAGCACCTTCATTACTTGGTAATGCATCTGAACTTAGTACAAGAGACAGTTTCGTGTCATCATGATTCAAGTGCTGGCATTCATGCTTGATTAGTCAGCCATGAAAAGCTTCTCAAGGATTAGCAGTGGTACAGTAATCTATTGATTGCACCCACATCTTTTTTAGGACTAATGCACACTCACAATGCATCAAGGACCTTCATTGATCAGTGATGTAATACATATTTTCAGCATGCTTTACTGAAACGTACTGGTGCTTCTATAGAATATTTATAATAAGCCCTTGTTTTCTCTTTTCCATAGCTTTATAATTATGGCATGCATCAGTGTTTCTGGCCACAGGATTCCTAAAGAGATTGGTATGCGATACATATGAAATTATTAAAATAATAAATGTAATAAACATCCACAATAATGCAAGAGTCCTGAAGCAAGTTAAACTGCTTTTATGGACTAAAACTGCTAGACGTGTTGTAATGGTTAAATCCATCTAGGTTAATATCTATCTGTGCAAATTCAAAGATTTGCAGGTTTTTCAGCTGTTTGCAACATATTTTGTTCTAGTGCTAAACACAGAGCTTCAGCTGGACAAGATGAAGCAGAGCATGGCCAGACGAACCCTTCTAATGGACTCCAACCAGCCATACACTTTCTTCCAGGTCACAGTGGAGAGAAACTCAGCAGATGTCTGCAGGAACTTCACAGCCTATCTACTGGTGTGTTTCATCCTCTTCAGCTATTTTTCAAAATATTGATGTGCAGGAACTGAGACCTGTGACCTTGACGTTGCAAACATTGAATGCTGTTGAGAGTACAACGACAATATACACTCGTATATAGATCTAGTTAGCGCTAAGTGCAAGCCGAAATGCTTTTGTGCTCCAAACTGCACAAAAGGCCATTTCTGATTTCTCTGTAATCATATTCTCTCAATTATCCTTTTTTGCCACTTAAAATGCAAGCTGTTTCAGTTTTTCCTTTTTTTCTCTCTCTCCTTTTAAGCCTGAGTTTAAGGACAAGCTAAGTCCAATCTTCATCTCAGTGAACTACAGCCTGGCTGACTCCCAAGATGCAGTGCTGCATGGACAAAGTGTGGCTGTTGGACAGGTGAAGCCTGGAATATATTGTTTTTGTCGTTACAGTGATACATACTCATTTATATGAACCTCTTGAAAGCTGTTGTTGTATCCAGACACGGATAATACTAAACTGTGGTCCAGATAACATCTGTATACCAGACCTGAAGTTGAAGGCAATAGCGTAAGTTCTTTCAATATTTTGTTATAGTTATAGTGATAAACCAGTTACAGACAAGTACAACATTTGTCAAAAACAGATCAACACAACCAATCCTGATCGGAGATGAGAATCCAGTGCTGCTGATTATCGAGGCTGAGAATCAAGGAGAGGGAGCGTATGAGGCTGAGCTACATATCATCCCGCCGGCACACACACATTATCAGGGTGTTGTGAACAACCAGAAGGTAAGGGTTTAGTCACTTCCTGTTTGTTGCAGACAGGATCACAAGTTACAGAACATCAATTCCAATCAAGCTGCCGTGTGAACAGACCGTTACTGTTGACACAAACCGTTACTGTTCACACACATATATATATATATATACTGTATGTAAAGTACAGCTTTATTTAAATTTGAAACGTTTTCTGTTAATAATAATAACACTCATATTTTACAGCTGTGTGATCTCCAAACAGATAACAGCTTTATATAACATCCATTGGCTAGACTGTCCCCTTTCTGTCATCACACTTCCTTTATGTTCATGTGAATAGTAGCATTATTGCTAGGTTGAGTCACATTAAGGTGTAAAATGTGTTTTGCAGGACTTCAGTCAGGTGGTGTGCAGTCAGAAAAAGGAGAATGGCTCAGTCATTGTGGTTTGTGATCTGGGAAACCCCATGGAGGCTGGACATCAGGTCAGGGTGACATGATCAACGTGATAACCCACCTTGGGTGACCATTTACTTTCAGCTTGTTATAGAACATTTTGCTCTTGGTTGTTTTCTCTCATTCAGATGAAAGCAGGTCTTTACTTCAGCATGGGTGGGCTGGAACAGGTGGAGGACTACATCATGTTCCAAATGCAAATACAAAGGTGTGAACATTCATATACACAAACTATCTGTGCTGCTAACAATACAAAACAAAATGATGTCTCTATTTTGCTAGCTTATCTGCTCCATAATAAACGCTAAACTGTTCTGCACATGGTTTTTGTATATGATAACAACAATCATTATCTTCTGTTTCTTCTGCTTGATCTCTCTTATTGTTTTCAGTAAGAACAGCCAGAACCCAGACAGTAACCTGGTCCAATTGCAGGTTGAAGTTAATGCTGTAGCTTCCCTGGAGATGCGTGGGTTAGTGCTGCTGCTGTTTTAATGTATAATTTTGTTTCCCCCAACAACAACAAAAAAAATTAAATTGAAGGGAGATGAGGATTTGTCGGCTAAAAGGTAGAATCAAAGCAACATTCTCATTTTTGTTATTTTTATGATAAAGTACTGAAATAATAAAACTAAACATCAAACCTTAAAAACTACATAGAAACAGAAAACAGAAATAAGTCAATTCATAAATGTATTAATAAAAACAATCGACACATATATATATATATATATATATACCTTAAAAATATAGAAATATATAGAATATATAAAAATCTTAATAAAGAGGTAAATCTGAACATATAAATTTAAATTGTGAATATACAGTTAAAAGTCTGAATGCATATATTCACATTTACTTCTATATACTCAAAATAATAACTATATATTCAGACTTATAACTACATATAACTTACATTTATATATTAAAGGTGCCATAGAATGGAAAACTGAATTGACCTTGGCATGTTTGAATAATAACAGTTCAGTACATGGACATAA
>JAUCMS010000062.1:15868096-15911671 GCA_032357445.1 Enteromius radiatus | reverse complement strand
CAGGTGTGTTTGATTAGGGTTGGAGCTAAACTCTGCAGGACACCGGCCCTCCAGGACCGAATTTGCCTACCCCTGTTTTATACCATTTGTACTAATTATTCACAGATCTGTGTGGAGCAAACACAAATTTCACTGGACTATAACAGTTAAGGGCAAAAAGAATGTTCGGAAATGTGAACTGATATTTCCTTCTACCACACTACAGCAGATGATAGAAATAACTGACTTAAAACCATTTTTTAGCTGAAAATAGTATTGATCTATAATAATGTTAGTCACCACCACTTCTTCCTGAGCCTATTAGACCTATTTTCTTTCATGGAATATGCAGAAGACTCGCTGTGTAAAATTCCTAATCAATTTAAATGAGGCTGCATTTCCTACTATGATAGTAAAGAATCCAAAATTAGAAAAAAACCGAACAAGATCGACTCGAACAAAACATCAATAAAATGAACGCGTGTCGCCTGATTCACAAATGCACAGATTCCTTTTTGCACGCGCAATTTATTATATATTAATGTAGAACAGACCAGTTTTATTAGCAAACATGTCTTTATTTGTATAAATCGCTGTACAATCATTTAATCCTGAATGTCCACATACTCCAATTGAAAGGTATTTGTGTGTTTGTAATAAGAAGTATGCATTAAATGTATGTAGAGCATAATTGTGTGTACATCTATTAATCATTCTATAATATTTTGCCTATTTTTGCCAATGAATACACATTATACACAAATATAAACATATATCCACACTAGTGCTGTCAAACAATTAATCGCGATTAATCGCATCCAAAATAAAAGGTATTTTTACATAATATATTTGTATATACTGTGCATATTTATTAAGTATAAATTAGTGCTGTCAAACGATTAATCGCGATTAATCGCATCCAAAATAAAAGTTTTTCTTGACATAATAAAGATATAGATAAAGATATATACTGTGTATATTTATTAAGTATATATAAATACAAACAGCTCTAGTATAAATACAAACACATGCATGTATATATTTAATGAAAATAGGTTATGTTTATATATTAAATATATTTAGATATATCATCAAATATAAGAAAATAAATATATAAATGCATTTACATGTAAATATTTTCTAAATATATACTGTACGTGTGTGTTTTAATATAAACAGAATAAATAAACACAGCATAAACGCATATATTATGTAAAGAAAAACTTTTATTTTGGATGTGATTAATCGCGATTAATCGTTTGACAGCTCTAATATAAAACTATCCTTTTCTCTCATCAAAACACTTTAATTATCTTAAAATGTCACAGGGTTCACAAAGCAGCATTAATGCAATTATTATTATTTTTATTTGAAATAACTCAAATAGTGAGGCCTAATAGTCACTGATCTATAATACAGATATATACTGTAGATCAGTGCCAATAATACAACATGTATGTGAATCCAGTCTTATACTATTACACAGAACTGAATGAAACCGTTTTTATCTATGTTTTCTTTTTTAAAATACTGTGCATTTAACTAGGCCATTAATCAGTGCACCAATATAACAAAAAACTGCCTGCAATGTTCTCTGAATAAAACCATCTGCTAAATGAATAAATGACAATATTTTTTATTAAATCTTATCCCCCCTTTTTCAACGGACTACACAGAATCGTATTATAGAACTATAGCAAATATTAAAGAACTGAAATTGGGAAATGGTGCCTCAACTCACCAAGGTGCGTGGTTCCTGACTAAAAGCACCGTTAAAGTTCCCCATAATTGTTTTGGTGCGGAATAAATTCTTAATAAATAACAGATGAAAACAAATTATATTTTTGAATAGGGCCAACAATTGCATTTAACAATATTAATATTCCAAAATCTTGCAGGCTTTAATTATTGAATTTTTCTGCAATCAAAGTTTATTAGAACTTTATTATTAAGTTTATTAGAAACGCTTTTAGTGTTTGATTCTCATGCGCTACATTAAAGCCTAGGGAATTATTAAATATTATCTTCATATTAAATTATTAAAACTAGCACACATAAGACATTTTTGTCGTTCATATCCTTTGGACTGAAATAACGCAGACACTGTGTGGGGGCGTGATGGGGTATCGACAATCGGCACACCGGGCAAAACTCGGGTGCTCCTGATGGCCAGCCAATTCTAGGTCAACTTTTCCTTTCCTCCACAGCCAATCACGTCGGACACTTCAGCACTCCTCTCCGCTTTGGGGCAAAGCGGGAGCGCGAAAGAAGCGTAACGGCACTGAAGAACTCCAAAACTGAATTTATCGTTTGCAATTCTATTTGAATTTGAATGAGACTTTGTTTTCTATTATCAAAAGTGACCTGCTCTATCGTGTCTATCCGCTGTCTGTGTAATCTCTGCTCAGATGTTTTGGACACCCCTCTGGCTCTGCCAGATACGTAACATTTAATATTAAAATGAATCATACTCACCTTCTTGAGACGCCATTTGAAAGATCAAGCGAAAACGAAAGCGTGTGTGGCTTCTGGAAAAGCGGCTGGCTGAATCTGTTTCTATTTTTCAGATTTCGATGTTTCCTCTTCATTGTCATCTGATCTTTCAGATTTCAATAAAGATTAAAACTTTACTTTATTAATCACATTCTCCAGGACACCATTTCATTGGATTTGGAGTGTGCATCACTATTGAATTCATATTTTTTAAAACAAAATGTCACTGTCTCACATAGGCTATATATGTATATAAGAATATATGTTTATGAAACCTTCTGAAACTTTCTGATAAGTAATGTTGAATTAGAGTTTGTTATGCATCAAAATATGCATTTGTATCAGTAATCATCATAGTGCATCATCCAGGTACAGTGCAAAAATAGAAGACACAGTTGAGCAAAAATGCATATATTGTATTTTTTTAGTATGTTGTTACTCCATTTCTAAAATAGTTGTTTTCTGATTTACTCAACAGGTTTTTAGTGAGGATTAATCCTGAGGGGACAAAGTGTGCTTCCCAAGCTGAAACTATCTGTAAAACTGGGTCATCTGTTAAAAGAAAGATTCAAAACATAAATCCACATGTACATACATTTTTGCAGAGGCTCACCGAATTTAAGTGGAGAACATTTAACTAAACGAAGACTGCTAAATTGTAAGGATATAAGAAGGTCATGTAATTTCTGTTGAATAACTGCAGGTTTGGAATAACCTGAGGGTGAATGATGTCTGAGATGTAGATTTTGGGTGTTGTATCTAAGTTTTATAAATTCTAGAGTATCAGAATGAGTACTGCATTATAAATTCAGTAATACGCAGTATTTTACCTGAAGAGTGTGTGGTACAGTACAGCAACCACTGCTGCTAGTTATCAGCTGTAATGGTTGATTTACGGTATAAAACGGTATAACACTGTTGCCTGTTGGTCACTGTTACAGATGCTTTACAGTAACTAGCTGACATTATGTTTAACAGTGTAGACCCAGAGTGGCCCGACTTTCATGAATTCAGGAAAAACAGGTTGATGTTGCAGAGTAAAATTTTATAACAATGTGTTTAAAAAGAAAATGTAATAACAGTGCATTCAAAGAGAAAATCTTATAGCAAATGTTTTTAAGGAAAAGAAATACAATTGCTTAGCATTGCTTATCCTTGATACATGGGGGAGAGCGGTTGTGATATATAGGGGAGAAAACAGGAAGTGAAATACAGAGATTATTATTCATAGACTTTATTTGTGTTTGTGTGCGGCAGTCGTCTGTGAGTTACTGCTTTTATGTTTTGGATTTGGAGTTTGATTGATAATTAGACTAACTGTTGCCTTATATGTTGTCTGGATACTGTTAATGTTAACTGAGCTTCATTATGATTTATTGCAGGATTTATAGTGCAGACTCTTCTTGCACTAAAGTGAGTTAAATCCTGATAAAGTAAACACTTTTCATCAAATTAATAATCTGAATAAATTCTGTGTGGCTTGTAGTTTGTACATTTTGTACCTGTACATGGTGCTCTGATAATTGTGCCTCGTAGGTGTGTATAAAAAAACCCAAACCGCTGTATAGAAATACCTACTCTTACCACAGGAGGGCGTGTGTGTGTTTTTCTCTAAAATCTATCTTCACTCACTCTACCGAGGTTTTAACTCTGTCACATTAGTCTTATGCGTCATAATATGTGTGTGTTCTGCAATGTAATCTTTGCCCTTTACTTGTAGAAACTGTGCACTGTCATCACTTAGTCTTGTGCTCTGTTAGGGAACACATGCCCTTAATGTAGAAAAGCTGAGCAGTAGTGTGGATTACAGGCTGTGTGTGTCTGTAAAGCCTGTTGCAGTGATGACTGATGTCTCTGTATCAGATCTGCCCTCTTATGCAATATAATTCTCACACCACACCAATTAAACACGTGCAGTTTTCCATTTGGAGTTATAAGCACGTGGAGCATTTATTTAAAGGAGGAGAAGTCACGTTGTTTGTAGCGTCTTACAAACACTCGAAGGGCAATGAATATCCATTTTAAATAGATAAACATGCAGAAATGTACTATACAGAAAACATCACAACAACACTCATTCTCTAAATAAATGTGTATCTGTGTGTGTTGCCAAGCAGTGACTCATAACACATATCGGTAATGCAGGTTATCTGAGGGTTCAAGCACATTAATGATGCTGGCACATAATGGTGAAGATACTTCATAAGCTTCCAGGAGACAGACGGGGTCAAAATAAGATCAGCTGACAAAACTGCACATGGACACACATGCGTTTCAAGCTAGTGTTTAAATAAGAAGAGTGTTGTGTTGCAAACACTCCTAGAATAATAATATGAAAACGTGAAAAGTATATAAAAAAAATTAATAATTTAACTTATAATACAGTTTATGAGGCCCTAGCTGCTGCTTCTTTTTTTCCTTCCAGTATTGAAAGGTAAAAGGTGTCTTTGCACTTTACATTGCACATCTGCAAATATATTTGCAATTTGTAATTAGAATTTTATATTTCTTATAATTATCTTTTTAAAAAATACTAGTAATTTCTACAATATTATGCAATATAACATAATAACATAATAAGCTGCAAAGTTGAGGGTCCAAAGCTGATATGTGGGGAAGAGTGTGGCGACATTTGGAGCAGCTGAGAAAACGAACAGCAGAAAGAACGAGAACATGCAGGATTAAAGGATCAGTGGAGGGGTGCAGAGGCCCCCCGTCACCACCAGCACCAGCACCTCTCGTCCCTCTAGTCCCGTTACTCTCTCGTCCTTTGGCTGTGTTTGTTTAGCTATAAATATCTAACAGCCGTCAGTGTGACACCAACACATACTGAAAAAAAAAGACCATGATTAGAACTAGAATAAAAGGATATCTTTTAATTAAATAAGATCTCAGTATATCTGTTGATGACATTTTTGTCACAAAGTCACAGAACGCTGCAGCAGACAGCATGTACCAGCTTCACCCTTCTGTTCTTTCTGAAGCACTCACACTAGAGCTTCTGATGGGATTTCTTATAGACTTGACTTGTTTTTCGTCCATCAGAAAATCTTAGCTCCTATTATTATTTATTTCAAAATTCAGTTATTTCTGTTCTTTCTCAAAAAGTACAAAAATACCTTTTAATTGTACATTGTAAAAACGAACAGGGTTTGTTGTAATAAAATATAGTAAAATGAAAGCAGACTAGATAATTTTCTCTCAATCTACTAAATGAAAACAACAAGACTGATAATGTTGGAACCCCCACAAACTGAGCTGAAGTCTTCTAAGCATTGCTATAAAGGACAAACTAATGAAAGTGTCAGATGCCAAAGCACTGTCCGTTCTGACCATTGCCCAACTGCCTCTTCACATTCCATTCCATTCCTCCCCTCTTTTCATTTCCCTTCCCACATCTGCGAGAACTCATTATCATATTACAGAACATATACACATATGTAATCATGTGTAAAACAATGTAATATAAATGTAGTATAAATATAAATAATATAAACATATTATAATACAATACAAAATGTTCTTATGTAAATACACTTTTTAAGACCTCTTTTTTTGTGAGAAAAAAAATCCCTTTTGTCATTTTTCTTCTACATGTGCGCCCTCGTGTCCACCATGTTCTGACATGGTATTTTCCTTTACTGTAAAAAAAAAGAAAAAATTAACTTCACTTTAAAAAGTTCAGTTCAGTTAAAATTTTTCTAGAAGCCTGATTTATATACACTTTGAGGATCAGATTTGCTTTGGCAGTAAATTCTTTTTCATTTCATTCATCCTATCATGTTTACACTGTGTCCGTAACACAGAAGAGTTCAGAATAATTATGTTACTTGTTCAGACGACATATTTTTCAGCGATTTGCCTTTCAGAGACTTTCTCATTACTGTTTGTGGTCTCTTGGCCAAGTTGGATTTCATGTGGTGATTGTGTAATTTAGAAAATTTAGGATGTTTTTTAAAAGTGAATGAAATGGAAAAAAAAAAATCACATAGGCCAATATTTTATTCACCATAGAACGACCCATAACATAATAAATGTTTTAACTGATAAATTATACAAATGTATACACAAAATGAGCTCATTTCAAATTTGATGCTTGCTGCAGGTTGGGACGGGGCGTGTTTACCATGCTGTAGCATCTCACTTTCTTTTCAAAACCGTTTGAAGATGTCTAGGCCTCAAGTTTATGAGTTTCTGGTTTTTTGGTGTTGGAATTTGGTCCCGTTTTTGCCTAATATAGGTTTCCAGCTGCTGGAAGAGTTTGTGGTCATCTTTTCCTTTTAGTGATGCACCAAATGTTCTCTACAGGTGAAAGATCTAGACTGCAGCGGGACAATTCAGCACCGGTATACAGTATACAGTCATGCTGTTGTGATAGCTAAAGTATATGGTTTTGCATTGTCCTGCTGAAATACACAAGGCCTTCCCTGAAATAAACGTCAACTGGAGGGGAGCATCTGCTTCTCTAAAACCATAGCTTTCAGCATTCATAGTGCCTCTCATACCGTATGCACTTATGCACCCCCATACCATCAGAGATGCTGGCTTTTAAACTGAACACTGATAACATGCTGGAATGTTCTATTGTGAATAAAATATTGTCTTATGTGATTTGAAAGTATTTTAGTATTTTAAAAACATCCCACCATTTCTAGTTCCTCAACCCATCAGATTCATCCTCACTGAACAGGAGTCTTTCTTTCTTTCTCTTTCATTAATAACAGCAAAAACAAGACAGATTTTATACTAATAAACCTTTATTGAAGTCATTAAGGTAAACAGCAAATGTCAACTATCAGTGAATCTAACAACAAATACCAGCTGTTAATAAATAGTGCAATTCTCATTTGTTAAATAATTATACAAAAATAAAAGTTTCACTTTTACTAAACATTCCATTCCATTTTTTTTGCACAACCAACTTTAAAGTCATGTTAGAAACATCAACATGAGCTCAAAAATTGTACTAATGCACATTCAATTAGTGCTGTGTTTTTAACATACTGAATACAAAACAAGCAAATACTATTTACAACTCAAATTCACTATACATTGCATTATTCTTCTTGTCAAAATAATTATCAGGACGATCAGATTTCGTATTCCCATCATAAACATAATTTCATCATTTGAAACTTCACTCACTTGCACATGCCATTTGACTATCCCTAGAAACCTGTTTCTACTTGCTCGGCCCCTCTGTTTCATCCTGCCTTTTGTCTCATTATTAAATAAAGTCCATACAGTCTTTGACTCATATTTGTCTTTCTGCTTTTCAGCCCCTCTGGGCCTCCTGAGACATGGATCGGCCCAGGGCTCTGGGAGCTTTGGCAAACTCCATTCGCATGGGTTTAACGGGCGGCAGGTCTCTGGTGATCTGTTCCACTGCTCTCTTGTCTGGACAGGCTCCGTCGGCAACCCTGGCGGGAGGCAGATCCTGCAGGGTGTGTGGGGCTCCACGACCCAGGCGGACACCCAGTTCAGCAGGCTTGAAGATGGGCAGGGGCAGACTGTTCCTGTAGGGAAAGAGCTGGTGCTCCTTTACACCTGTGTCCACAGTGCCCACTCTGACTACCCCTGATGGGCAGGCCTGATTCAGAGGACGTGCCTGCCAGTAACGGGACAGGGACTCTCGGCGAGAGTCGTCTGACATCAGCATTGATTGGCTGGAAAAAAAAAAAGAAAAGGAGAATTATGAATGAAAGTTTTGACATTTAATTGTGTGTTTAATATATATATATATATATATATATATATATATATATATATTAAAAAAAAACAAAACATTTTCAGTAAAAACTCTTGTTGCTTAAATCCAGATGAAGTAAACTACGTAAGACACAAAGATAATAAGATTTATTTTTAGCTAATAATTTTTTTGATTGAAGCTTATGTATTTTCTTACATCACTGGCAAATTGTTCTTTTAATTTTTTTTTTTTATCGAAATATTAAGCAATGTGTTTTAATATTATTTTTTATTAAGAAACAAATAATAAATAGGTTTTAAAAGATCATTGGCATTCTAAATAAATAAATAGCTTCTAGTTGTATATATACTGTATGTGAATGTCTATATGCACTCACCGATCTTCAGGTTGAGTCTTCATATTGATGCTGCGCCAGTTGGCAGTGTAACTCTCTCTCTTAGTTGGATTTTCTTCTCTTACATTGCAGCTGAGCTCGGCTCCAACCACACATCCACCTTTCTTCTCCAGGACTGTGCACATCTGCATCTTCAGCTTCAGCGTCAGTTAATGATCTTAACTGTTTTACAGTTTCTTCTTCCTTGAGGACTCGTCTGTCCGTCTCCTGTTCTGTCTGGTCGTCTGTCTGTCTGGAGCGTGTGTCAGACTTTTATACTGCTCTGCTGCTATTTCTGTCTGATGGAATCACTCCGTACTTTGTCTACAATGACACCTGACACTCACACACCCACATATCAAAACATTCACACACACACACACACACTGTAGCACAGCACTGGAGTGTGCATAAGACCTAAGAAATCCCCAGCAACTCACATTTCCATGTCACATTCCAAACATATCTATATCTATCTATCTATCTATCTGTCTGTCTGTCTGTCTGTCTATCTATCTCTTTCTATCCATCCCTCTGCTTATATGTAAGCTTTATAATCAGATTTGTCTTAAACATGTTTCTGTAGTTATGATGTGAATGGATTCTGTTGCTGATGCTCAAATGCTTGATGACATTGTATCAGCTCGACATTTGTTTCTCCGTGGGCCTATTAACAGACATCAAAAGGCTTTCAATGGAAAGTAAACAGTGCTCAGATCTGGAACCAGACAGGAGATTATAAACATGGGAGCAACTGTTCTTCTGTATTAATCTTCTTTAATAAATATAATCCCTTATAAAACATTGTTTAAATATCACATAAAAGAAAAAAATAGTACTAGGCTGCTATCTTTATTTATTTATGTATGCAGATTAAACATATTTGGTTGCAAAACTGTAGAAAAGCACCACTGGTTGCTGATCAGTAACTTAAAATATTTCAATACGTGACATTTTTTTTTTCTTCTCAAACAACCACTAAAATATAGTTGATATGGAAAAGCATGGTCATAGCATGTGTTTGTGACAGCCCAAGTGAGCGCTGGCGCTGTATTCACTCATCAGATGAATATAGTGCTGTGTGGACAGAGGTTGTGGACAGTCATATACTCATGTTACACATACATTCTGTCCCCAGTCTGTCATTGACTGCTCTCTCAGTGACGCACCGCACGATTACAGGAACTGATCTCACACTTGTGCTGTCCCTCTCCTGCAATGTGGCCAACTCAGCACACTATGGTATGGAAATGTAGCACCATGTAGAGTTACACAAGCATGAGAACCAGGAAATGTCACATCATGTAGCTGCTTCTGTAGATTATGACATGTACTGTACACTAAATTTGTTTCCTGTCATGCATATGAACATACACTAGCCACAAAACTTAAGCAATACCTAAAAATAAATGAATGCCAATGCATTACATTACAAATGAGCGAAGTAACATTTATTTTATGTGTGGTTCAATATATAAATAAATATGAAATAAGGATTTTTATATAGTAGTGCACAGTACCAATTAGACACTTCTATAAGGGTGTAGGCCTACAGGGTCCCTGCAAGAATAAATTGCAATAATTTGTGTATATTTATAATTCTAATTGTATTTTTCCATGCACATCTTATAAAAATCATAGTTTGTGTATTTATATATATAATATCAATAATAAAAATGTATAACAATTTACAATAAGGTTCAGTATTAACATTAGTTAACTACATTAGTTAACATGAACTAATAATGAAAAATACTGTACTTCATTTATTAATTTTATGTTAATTTCAGCATTTACTAATGCATTATTAAAATCATGTTTTGTTTGTTAACAATGCACTGTGAACTAACATGAACAAAAAAACAAACATTAAAACTTTTAATAGATAGTATTAAAAAACAAATATATATATATATATATATATATATATATATATATAAAGAAGAAATTCAAATGACTTTTTATGAACAGAAACAAGAGCCAGCTTATCCATCAGTTTCTTTTATTTTCAGCTATGTCAGACGTCTTACCAGACAAGCAACATACAAGACAGGACAAAATACACTGAGTTATTTTAACCTAGTAATTCAGTTAATGGACAGTCACCACATCAAAAGAATTTACATTATTATCATCATTATTATTTTATTTTATTTTTTTATCCCAGCTCCATAACTGCACATATACATTATATAAGAACACATCTGATACATCACCTATATTGATTGTATTGTAGCTTTCCTTTTTTTAGGAGTTTTAACAAGAAATAAAATAAGAGAAAAAGGTTTCCTGATTCAGAAAACAATGCCACTTCCTAAACAGAGAAAGGATAAATGTTATTCTACCACACCTTTAAATGCAAAATACACAATTAATATTATTTTTGACTGTTATTTTGGTAATAAATTTATAAAGATATTTTGTGTACTTGATTATATTACATCTTTGTCATTAAATAAAAATATGCTGGTTTTATATATTTAGGTACATAATTATTAATTTTTTTTTTATTTTAAACTTAATTTAAAACAAAAATAATTTATCTGTAATGCACGACGCTGCTGCTCTAGTGCAAGAGATTTTTACAGTAACTATGATCAAAAATAAAAAAAATGTAAATGATAAAAAAGATTGCCAGAGAACAATACTAGGGGTGCTACAAAGGAACTCATTAGCATACATAATTATGAATAATATTTCCACAGGTGACAGACCATTATAATGACATGACCATTTGCTCTAAAAATCTGACACATTAGCATTGAAATGAAGCCTATTAATCTGTTCTTCCTAGCATAATTTTGAGGTATTGGCTGGGTTTGTCTTCTGTAGTCATTAACACTTATTTGTCATATTTAGACAATGTGCTAATTTTTCATGCTCAGGGGCTTTGCCTCGTTTTTGTTCACATTTTAGAGTGGAGCATAGTCCTAGCCTGGCCATCTTCTCTCTCAAAAAGGTTTCAAAGTCTAGTGAATTTTAGCATTACAGCACTTTGTTTACATTCGTGATTATATTAAATATTTTATATATTAAAAACAACGTCAAAGGTCATTATGCCTAGTCTAGATAAAAATGTAAACGTTTACCATGATGAAAATGACATGCACAGCAACCCTAAATCATATTTGGACTCTTAAGTCACACTTTAAAGTGCATGATTTGATTCCGAGGTGACTGTAGTTTATGCAGCCTAATACACAGGTGTTTGTCATATAAAAGGTGTTCTCACCGCACCGGAAAATTTTCACGGGCTAAATGCAGTCATTTCAAAAGGAATCCACGCGATCCATGAAAATTCGACAAATAGCACGTCAAATAAAAACGTGGTACTGATACGCAAAAACGGACTTGGAAAAAAAATGGCGTGCATATAATGGGCAGTTGTCGAGTGCATATGATGCAAAATTTGTTGGCGTGCATATGATACGCAGCTTTTGTGTACATACTGTATGACGCGCATCCACGCCACATCCCTAATCCTACCCACTCAGTAGCACATACACGACAAAGTCCATTTTTGTGTATCTCTACCACGACTTTTCTTTTTTAGTTGCCGTACTATTTATATGCTTTTTAAGAATCCAAATAGGCTACTCCAATGTTTGGGACTGCTGCACATATGAAATGTGACCTGCCTGTAAAGAAACATATCTTAAATAATGCAATCATAGCTGCTTTAACTTAAAAAAAAAAAGGGGAAAAAAAACTTGCAGTTCAGCAGATCTCAAAAATTTACCTTAACTTTTTCTCCATATTTTTCACTCTCTGTATGACATTATAGGTTATACCACTCAGTTTATCTCTTGGTACAATGCAGAGACGGATTTAATCCAAAACATGATACTGTACAAAATTGTCTTTTAAGATCTTTGGACATTGACAAAATGTCAGCAGAGAGCTGTTTAGTGAAAGGTTTAGGGTTAATATATTCCACTAACCAACAAAAAGACACGTCTTTTTAGAAATATTTAGTCTGGTCAGGTTTTCTCACATGCATGGCCATATTAAGCTGTTTAGAGACCAAATTCCATTCATTTAGTTTAGATTTCTGCTCACAAATCTGGATAAAGCGTGGACACACATCTGTAGACCAATCAATCTGATCAAGCCCAAAATCAAAGGCAAAAATTCCTGGTGGCACACAAAAAAATAAAATAAATAAATAAATAAATAAAAAATGATAGAGATCCTTTGCCTGTGTGTCTCTAAACTACAAAATATCATATTTTATTATAGACTTAATAAAATGCTCATTAATCATGTATTGTCACCAAAAGTTAATTCAACAAGGGGTTCTTTTAGCACCAAACAAACCCCTGAATTCCTGTCAGCCTGCTTTGGTCCCTATATTCTACCCCAAAATAAGTTCCAGTTTGTCCTTTTATATATTTAGATTTCCCCATGTAACCTAGTCAGCCTAGCTTGTTAAGGCTGTTGTGTACATCCTTACACTCGACCTTAGTAGTCTTGGTTCTGGTATCCCCCAGAGCCGTCATAATTAGCCTCCATGTCAGCGTTGTATCCAGTGTACTCTGTGCCTGCAGCAGGCACTCCTGCGGGATCCTGGCTGGGATCAGTGTAGTCCTGAGAGAAGAGAGACGAGCTCGCACCTAACTTGTACCTCTGGAATGCGAAAAAAGCTTGTCCAGCCTTTAGGGAAATGAAGATGCCAGGAGGAGAGGTTTAGAGGGTGGGAACGGGAAATTTCAATAAGAATTAGGATTAAGGCAACAGGAATTTTCATATTAGATGGTGAATAGTGAATGAAATGGAATTAGTTAGGGAAACAGGTAAGAATTAAATGAAAGGAGTTAGGAATGAAAGAGAGGGAGAGAAAAAAAGACAAAAGCATTAGTTGGATTAAGATAAAAATTTAGATGGCTAGTCAGTTTTGGCTTAACTGAGTCGTGATTTTATTTAGCGTTTTAAATCAAACTCTTCAAGCATGATTAGAAAACCTAAATCCCAAACAAAGCATAAAACCACAGCTTGAGACAAACTTAAGACAGTTTAATCAAACAACATCTGTCAGCATACACTATAAGATCAATCACACAGGATCACTATGCATCAAAGACTTTTAAGCAACAACAGCAGCTTAACTGTAAACAACTGCATTAAAATAAGATGAAGAAATGCCATGACAACAACAGAGGTGAATCAGCATGTACTGTTGTCAAAGTATCAGGCCACAAATCCTGTAGACAACCTTGTATAATGTTACATAACAATTCTGTCAAGAGCTCAGCTGAAGAGCTCAGCTTAAGAGATAATAAATTTGAGGTTCTGTAAGATTTTCTGTTTTTTCATGCTTACCAAGGCAGCAGTTATTTGATTAAAATATAGTAAAACAATAATATTGTGAAATATAATTACAATTTAAGATAACTCTTTTTTAACTTGTATTTTGTAAAGTAATTTATTCTTGTGATACAAATCTGAATTATTAGCATGATAACTCCAGTCTTCAGTGTCACATGATCCTTCAGAAATCATACTTATATGTTGATTTGGTGCTCAAGAAGCATTTCCTTTTATGGCCAATGTTAAAAAACAGTTACTTAATATTTTTCTGGGAATAAACAGCTTTTTTGTGTTATAGAAATTTTATTTTTTTTTTCCAAAAAATCTTACTAACCCCAAGCTTTTGAAAAGTACTGTATCTTTAACCCCTGTCTTTACTTGAATGAAAAATGCTGGAATAGACCTAATTCCAGGCAGATATGTGTCATATTTTATTCCTCTTCAATTCGTACAAGAAAGTTCAGGGCTTGATATGGCACTGTAACATAAAACAAATCACATAGCACATCAAAAAACACATCTCCATTGGTATCCACGTCTGTAGTTGATGTCTATGGCATGGTAAACAAATAAATATGTGCGCGGTAAATGTTAGACAAATGGAGGTGGTGTATGAGGGGTGAACAGTTTGTTGTATTCCTCTTCAAATGAGACTTTCTTTAGCCGCTCCAGGGCCAGGAATGTAAGAACACCCTAAAGAAAAACAGATCGGCCAAAGAAAACGATCAACAGAAAGAAAGATGGAAAAAAAACATTTCAACAAAACTGGGTTAATCTTATCGATACAGCTGGGTGGTTTCTGAAGAAGTAGTCCTTTAAGGAATTAAAGGTTAGACAGAAATCTGCAAACAGCGAAGCAGAGATTACTGGGGTAAATAAGTGAAAAACAAGCTAGAGAGCAAAGTACAGAAAGAAGATTAGTGAATGAAACCATGCGAATCAGAAGCACAGGTCAGTGATTGATGTTAACAGGTCGTTCACTGAGAAGAAAGCATTATAAGAGGAAAAATGTGAAATATTACCATGACTAAAATAAATAAATAAACGACAATAAATACATAAATAAATAAATAAAAAGTGATATATAAATATATTTAATAAATACAATTATTAGAACTTAAACTATAATTACATGAATGCCTGAAAATGTAAAAAAAGCTAATATGAAAGTATTAATAAATACTACTCTAGTATATATATAAGCTACACAGCTGTTTTTTTACCAATGCCATGTGGTCTAATAAAATAATATATATATATATATATAAAATACAATTCTGACTGAGAAGAAAATTTAGACATTGGATCTCACAAATAAAATATGATTTAGGTCAATTAGATTTTGTAGGAATACAATATAATTAAGTCAGTACAGACCCAAGTGAATATGGAGAAGAAGGCGAAGGTGATGGCTGCTCTGGCTGCGTCTCCACCCTCTTTAAGGGGGTTATCTTCTGGTTTAGCCACCTGCCACTGATTGGCCAGGAAACAGAATCCCACAAACCACACGAAAGACCAGAAGGCTGGAGGGAAAAATGGCAAGATGGAGAAAAACCAAAACAAAACAACAACAAAAAATTAGAAATAGGGTGATAGCATATTTAATGTTGCTATGATCAAAACAGTCAATTTATGTTTACAAGCTAAGACGGTATTTGACCACAAAATCAGCACAGCTCATCTGAAGTTACATTTTTCCAATAGAGGGCAGTGTAGCTCAAGATAGATAAGGCTGAAGTAACAGAAGTTCAGATCTAGACTAAATGCATCTTATTAGTGATATAAAATATTGACATGCAATATCAGCAGTTTACCTGAAACGCCAATATCAGCTAACACAGCCTTCTTGCGGTCTTTAACGCTGCTTATCTGAGGAAAGTAGACATCCAGTGCCATAAAAGCAGCACAGCAGAGGAAGGCCAGGGATCCCATACCCACGGCATAGTTACAGGCATTCTGGTTGCGGTTAAAGATGCAGAACTCCTCCACCTCGTCCGGACGGTTCACATACCCCTCGTTAGCAATGCATCCAAAGATCACAATGGAAAATATCTGAGGAGGGAAATAAAAAGAAGAGGAACATGAAGGAAGAAGGTGAGATGAAAAACCTATAAACACTTAATTTCATTTAGTCTTAGGTAGCCAGGTTTTGGGGTTTCTCCCTGTATTTCTTAGCACATGCTTAGCACAAGACACTTTTATCCAAAGCGACTTAGCAACATATCAAGAAAGAGCCAACGGTATCCATAGTCCATATACTAAGTTTTAGGTGTAAGCTAGATTAGTACAAGGTGGAGAAGAGGTGAAATGCAAGGCACTAGGTTAATACAAGTGCTTTTGGGAGAACTAATCACTGGATTTGGAAAAGGTTCAAATCTTTGAATGAAAGCCTGTGCTTAGTTTGAGGCACTTAAAAGCCAGTTAACTAGATATCTACAAAGTTTTTTTTTGTTTTTTTTAAATTGAAACACTAAAGTATCAGTAATTGAATCATAATTGAATACATAATAAACAAATAAAAACTTTTGGGCACATTCTGTTAACTGCTTAACTTCAGCTTTTTTAATGTTAAACAGTAAATATGAAAAGAAACATTATGCATCGTTCCAAAAGACCTACAGAGCCAAATAAAGTTGATAAAATGTTATTTATGTCCACTGTAGTAAACAAACAAGCATTTTCTGCCCCCAAATTAAATTGTTTCTTGGCACCCAACTGCAAGAAAAAAAAAATATTGTGCGCAGATGTAATCCATCACCACAAAAAGCACTGAACATGTGTACGTCTGTTTTTAATCTCACTTTCTTGCTGCTTGTAACCGAGTTTGTTCTTTAACAGGGAAGCTGGGGTAGATTCGACACGTGCCTTTTTGGATTCAGATGAACCCGTGTTCTTTTTTTGGCTCCAGAGGAATAGACAATCTTCAAGATAATGGAAGCCATTTTTGGCAAAGGCCGGGGTTTTAACAGCTGGCCTGTGCATCTCTACAATATGTCTGAATGTGTGTGAGAGAGAGACACTTCATTACTCTACTCATGCAATTAAACTAAAATGCTTTTGGCTTCCAGCAAACTGTTTCATAGTGGTTTCCTAATTGTCAGCTACAAGCCCATGATTTAATCCAGAGAATCAGCTTTATTTTAAAAAACTAATGTTAAAGGGGTTTGGCAATATCAAATCAAATAAACACGGAATCTCTAACATACAGGTCCAATGGCTCTTTCAAACCTTTATCTTAATCTTATCAAGTACATTTAAATAAGATATCATCACGGCTGACGTACGGTTAAATTAAGGTAAAAGCAAGCCCTACCGTATAAAGTTTATCACATTTTAACATTTAAATGCATTCCATGGGATTTACTTCCAAAACCTCAGTTCTTAACAGTGTTTCCTTGCATTTTAGAACTGGAATTTAGAAGTTAAAAACTGAATTATGAATGTATTGACTGTCAAACTAAAGGCAAGAAATGTCTTTTTGTTAAATGATTTTTGCAGGATGTACTCAAAAGGAATCTGACAAACGAATGAAACTGAGAGCCAGTGTCAAAAACAGGCAATGCAAGTTTTTTGTAATACATATTTCTTTCTTGAGTCAGTGATTTCAAGTATGTGGTCAAGTGCTTTCCCTGCCTTTAATTAGCTGTCTGGATCACAAGGCCCCATGGCCAATGAGTGCATGAAAGCAAGTATTGTAACGGGCAGCACGTGGGATCAGGATCTTGTGATTATCAGGAGCAGAGCTTTGCATGCTCCATTTCAACCTGATTGGAGTGTTTTAGGCACATGTGTCTGTGAAATTAACGATAATATGTATATTTAACGCATTTTTTTAACAGTGGAAATTTGTAAAACTTATTTTCTTGGTAAAAAAAACCCTTCAAAACAGTTCCTTGTCCAAGTTACCCCTTTGTTTATAAGTTATTAATGAGCTTTCTCTAGTCTTTTTAAATTACTGACAAAACCCATTCCTGTTATGTTTTATATTGAACATATACAGTGGTGCCCTAAATGATTAAAACCGTAGTTTTTTTACCAGCTAAAAATGAGCAGTCATTTCTGTCTCTGTAGCGTCAGTACAGTTTACATTTTCAAACATCAATTTGCTTAATGGTAATAATAGATTTTTGTTTGTACAAGGAGACATACTAAAACCAGAAGAAATGTGGAAACGTCTCCAAGATGCTTAAAGAAACTTACCAGCAAAGTTACCTGAAGAAAAAAAACAACAACTCCTAACTGACAAAGAAAATCTATTTACTTTTCATTTTACAGCATTTTTACAATTTTAAGTTCCTAAAACTTTGAACAGTACTGTAGCTTTTCAGGCATGTTTCTTGGGAGAATCTTGGAGACATTGGCACAGTTCTTCTGGATTGAGTCTGTCTCAGTTTGTTCTGTATCTTCATGTGATTCCAGACAGACTGGATGATGATCAGATCAGATCTCTGTGTGGAGCACTGGCTGTTGTCAGACAATAATCTCACTGCATTATTACAATTAATGACTAAAATAATGTTTGGAAATGTAAACTGATATTTCCAACTGACACGCTACCACAGAAGATAGAAATAACTGACTTAAAATTGTCATGTTGGATACTAATAATATAATAACATTTCTATTTTGTATTGACTTATATTTTACTGTATTGTACTGAATTTACTTCGCAGCGTGGAAAGTGCTACCGAAATATAAATATTACATATATGTCACATTTTGGAGAGTTTAGCACATCCCACAAGGTCAGTGTGTCATATTTTATTGACTTTCATTGGTCTTTACTGTAATTTACGGTTCTTCAATCATCCAGACACATCAGCTGAGGCTGGTTTGTGTTTGTACTATTTTAGAGCCAGCAACTATGGCTCACCCACCAATAAATCAATCAACACCTTGAAAGAAAGAGAAATACAGTGGAATAGAGCTGTCCAGCTGTTCAATAGAGCTCTTTAGACAAAGCACAGCGGCCGCTTGTGTATTGTCAGATAGTGGACAGGACAATGACAGGTTAAAGTAAACCTACTATAGAGTAAAATGAATCTACAGCTCATCAGCGATGCTCTAACATCAATTACTGTAAACAATTTAGAAAACTGGAAATTCTCTTATGAACAAATCAATATTTTGAATGAATCATTTGGTCCAATCCAAATAAATCATTGATGGTTTCAGGCTCATCTGATGATTGAGTGAATCAAGTTTGGTGTGTCATATGGACCATTTTTATGATTCTTTAATGGTGCACTTGCATTCATTTTGCACCCATTTATTGTAATTGCATGGAAAAGATCAACCCTTCTACATCAATAATTGTCTGGATGGTGTAAATTAGGATGTCTTCCTGACCACTAAAAAGACATGTCCCTCATCATTTTTCTGAGTCTGTTACATGCCTGCCAAGCTCTCTCTCTCTCTCTCTCTCTCTCCCCTCCCCCTCCAATCCCTCGCTTTTAATCTCCCTGACCTTGTGTTCACTATGCGGGGAAAGAGAGATCACGAGAGAGGGAGAGAGACTGAGTCATAAGACTACAGATGAAGACCACCTATACATCTGAAGTGCTGCCCCACACAGTCAATATGACCACTGATTCACAGCGTTCAGAAATCTCGCATCCGTGACGGGAGAAACAAGATTAGGATATACACAAACATCAGTCATATACTGAGCAATAGGTCTGTTTTGCTATAAACAGGAAAATGAAATTAAGCTGAACTGTAACTGCTCTGCTACATTGGTAAACAGCCTACTTCATGTCAAAGATATTTAAATAGCTCCTATGATTAAAAACTACAACATATACATTCTCATATGTGACCCTGGACCACAAAAGAAGTCATAAGTATCAAAATTAGTTTTTTCTTTTATGGCAAAAATCATTAGGATGTTAAGTAAAGATCATGTCCCATTAATATATTTGGTAAATTTCCTACCATAAATATATCAAAACTTAAATTCTGATTAGCAATGTGCATTGCTTTAGCGGTTTCCTCAATATTTAGTTTTCAATATTTGTTTTGCAGATTTTGTATTGCATCACTTTAAATGTATTCATTTATATACACTCTAAATGTATTCTTTCATTCACATCTATTTTATCTATTAGGTATCATATGAGACATAATGCAGGAGCCTACAGTGAAAATCCTGCCAGGAAATGAATGAATCACAAACTATAATAATATCGTTAGAGGGATAAAGAGGCCTTGCAAAATATATTTTCTCTCCTGACGTAATGACTGTACAGGAAAAAAGGTGGACATATGGAGAATAGATGGAGAGTATGTTACCCTGCAGCAGTATTCAGCTGTGCCATTAGTCCCAGAACAGACTACTGTAAAATGACCCTGCTATATTTAAAGCATCACATGCTCATTGTAAAGGACAGAGCAGCATAATTCATATTCTCACAAATAAGAGTAATTGCAACAGACAAGCTGGAAAATGATGTGGCAATTCTGTGTTTCAGGGAAACAGATTGCAGTTAGGTGCTGGGTGAATACAGTGTGGCAGCTTGGGAAAGTAAATGAATGAATTGCTGATTCTTGCCTAGAGGTTTTTAAACGCTTGTGTTATCAAACTCTGTTTGTAAAATGTGTCAGTGGGGGTTCCTGTGGGAAAAAGACTGCTTATGTAAGTCAAAGATCCAAAAGATCATCAATTTTAAAGCGAGACATTGTTTACAAGCAAAAAAAAATGAGAAAAGACTCCAAACCTGAATCAGACACTATCCATCGGGAAACATGACTAAGGAGTGCTTCACACTAATGTTGGAGGTCATAGAAAGAGCCAAAGAGATGATATATGAAAGGTTCAAATCCAGAAATATTCTAGAGGAAATCCCATTAATGCACTTTACTCTTTATCCATTTTCATTTTTCTCATCAGCCTGTTAGTATCCAGTCTGTGGTTTCAGATAGTTGTCATGCCAACGCAAAAGCAGCACTCACTCAGCCAATCAGCGTATGAATAAGACAAACACACCTCAATCCTGAAGATTCCTCACAGCAGACTGCACACATGCAAATCAACAGCTGGTTGTCTCTTAAAGGTGAAGGGTGGCATTTCTGTGCATATACAGGAACTTATTAATCACGATTGTATCTCCCGCTGATTTGAATTGATTCACAATTTTCAAAAAAATAGATTTGAAATGTAAACTAGTGCTGTCAAATGTTTTTGTTCACATTATATATGTGTTTAATGTGTATAATTACCATGCATTATATATAAACGCACATGCATGTATACATAAAAAAAAGTTATGCTTATATATTAAATATATTTATATATAACAAAAATTATATTAATATAAATATAAATGAAAGTGTGTGTAAACATTTTTTTTAAATACATACTGTACGCATTTGTAATTATATATTATATAAATAATAAACATATAAACAGTACATTCATATATTATGCATACAAAAACGTTGACGGCACTAATTTACACAATATGATTTAAACAATAATGTGATTTTGTCGGAACAGAAGCTTACTTGAAAAATAACCAAGAATCAAATTTTAACTGAGCTGTCACCTCAAGAATTATTTTGATTTAAATCACAGGATTCCAAAAGATTTCCAACAGTACAATAATTGCATCCAGTTTTCCTGAACACTTCTCTATCCTCTATTGGATGAACAAAAAGGAAATCCCATCTCAAAGTGGTGGAACTGAAGAGAGTCAAAATCACAAAGAAAAAAAAAATTGAGACTATAGTAGCTCAGCTTTAATATTAACAATATCCATGATATATAAAAGACTCTATATGGTCACAATGATTAATATTTTTATAGGTTTATCCAGAACCCTAAACTTTCCTAACATATCCAATACAGCCAAAACCAATGAATTCCCATGACTTTTCTAGTTTTTTAATGATTACTGCAAGTGTTCAATGTAATTCAATGTAAATTAATGTAAACATTACATAAAAACTTGAAATGATAAATTCTGCCTTGACAACTAACTGAAAATTCAAACTGAAATATGTTCAATTATTAAAATAACTAAATTCATGACAAAAAAAAATGACATGACAAAATGATTTATATAAAAATGTAATCCTCCTATAGACCATAACCAGATAATTTTTTATAAACATTTCCACTACTTTTAGCAATTTGCTAATTTCTTCTGGCAATGAATCATTTTTATAAGCGAGCAATGAATGAGTCAGTGCTCATTTGTGATATTACAAGATCCTTGTTTGTCAATTCTGATATGTAAATGATTTCAATTCTTGACTGATCACCAATTGCATAGCTGTGGCTTAATCACAGATTCAGACACCTGCCCACCCTTCCCCCTACATCAGCCACCCTCTTCTAATCTCCCACCACCCCCTCACCATGTGTCTCTCCACGAAACGTTTTTATCAGCAAATAGTGCACGCATGCTCATTCATGCAAGGGCCAAATGTTTAAACAGATCAGGAGCAAATTGATTAAATCAAGACTGAGGAAATTACCAAAGGAACAAAGTGTTAAACATTGTTTTGCCAGTTAACAGACCGAAACCTCCCCTGTATAAGTAACAGGGCAGTAGACGTTACCAGGTCCCTTTATGAATATTGAGCTTCTTAAGATACGGTCACAGCCTGGCTATGGCTTTCCAAACCTCTTCATATTTCTTTATATAAGATCCTTTAATGGTGTGTGAATTGGCGTTTCTTATATATATATATATATATATATATATATATAGGCTACATTAAATTGGAATTACAATCAGAATATGTGTAGCTAAGGTCTGTTATAGCTAGTTAGACAGTGTTGCCCTGGACAACAGTTATTATACAGCAATATTTCTATGCTGAATTTCACGACTGACCAATCCGAATCAAGTATTCCAGAATATATTATAATAGTTTAAGAATATCAGTCTATATCAGCTATAGTCCCATATTTACAATGCACACGTGACGCACGCACTGCAATATTCAAAGATAAGATTATATCTCAATATTTTCACATGCATGTCTCTTTCACTAAAAATAAGTAAAACCCGAAGCAATATATTGCGAACGCACAGATTAGCGGGAGAGATTGTGCATTTAGGCGGCAAAGCTTTACTCGCAGTTAACGCGTCATTACATGACGCTCGGGCTCGCGCTTAAATTATGCAATTAGCAGAATGCCTCTCACCCATGACACTATTCGAAGAATAATCTGCGGCTGCTGAAAGAACGTGATCGGATCGAAGGTGCCGCCAGCCTTGCCAGCCCCGTATGCCTGCTCCATCCTCAGAGGTTCGTGATTTCTCCGTGTCTTAAGTTTTTTTTTAATGGAAAGATAATTGACCTTGGTGCAGAATCAATTTATCCACGCACTACACCTTGACTCGCCCTCGTGTGTCGCCCGGTCTTGATCTTGGATGTCCGTTCTTGGAGGTTTTCTTGTAAAACGATGTCCCATCCACTCCGTACCTCTCTCATTTCAAGGGTGGAGAGAGGAGACTGAGTAAACACGCATCCGGGGGAACATGGGAGCGCGCATTATGCTGTCAAGCTTGATGCGCGCTCTCGAGGATACTTAGGCGCGCCACCGACCACGTGCCCGACAGACCCCGAGTAGTTAGTGTTTATGTGACAGAAGTTGTACTAGGCTTTGGTTATTTTAATAATCGTTAACAGTGTAAAAAGCAGTATTGTAGAATGATGGGAATCCAATCGAAGGCATTGCATTAAATCTTAAAATGATAAATCCTTGTAACCTTGTGCCACCTAGTGACTGCCCATAGCCCACACCCAGAGGACAAATGCTTAGTCATGTGTAGACAGTAGACACAATATTACATTAAAAAAATGTTTATTTAGTTTATGGTAAGTAAAATAAAAAATAATGATAGGGATGCACCGCTACCTGTTTCAAATATACTTGCCAAAGACTGTTATGTAAAAAAAAAAAAATCACTTTGCAGTTGGTGATGGACAAATCTAAGTAAGACAATGTTATTAATTTATATTAAAAAATGATATAATCTAATCTAATATAATAAAACATTTTCAGCATAACTTTTGTAATGAGATAGGAACATCACTAAAGTAAAAAATATATACTTTCCAAGAATTTGAGGACACTTGTGAAAATTCAGCAGTTCATTTAAGAATAGTCAGAGACTACTGTTGATACAGGGTAGATTGTCTTTGAATTATAAGAATAATGTAGGCCTATTCAATAAAATTTTGTCAATGCTTCACATGCTACAAGGGTAAGTCAGTATTACAATAAAATGTCAACTACTGAATAAAAAAACAAACAAACAAACAAAAAACAGGTACAGTGTGTTATGAAGAATTTGTCTGGTAACCAGAGGGCGACGGTGATTAGTAGTCAGAAATAAAATGCATAAGACTGAAGTGAGAGAGTAAATTTACTAAGGTGTTATTTACAAATAAGTGGTTCACAGAGTTTAGTAAGAGTGCTTAATCAAGCAATACTTGTTTTTAAAAAAATACTTGGTACAATATTTTTGTGTAAATTCATCCATGCACATCCATTTCAAGCTCAATCTTTCTTCGGTCACACACAAAAAGTCCATAAAAGAAAACGGTTCAAAATTGTACTTCCACAGTTAACAGAGCAGAGTTGCAGTGGTTCTAATTTATGGCAAAAGTTCCGATGCACTGGAGCAAAGATTAGTGCGAAAACATTTTCACAGGTGTCCGAGGAAAGACCCTCAAAACACGATTCCTATTGCTGCACTGACCCAACAGGAAAGACTTAGTCAGAGTACAAAACGAGTTCTGTACAGTATACAAGCAGAACCTTTTATTCATATCTAAGAGCAGCTTTCCTAATCCAAATAGTGTCCTTAAAACATATTTAAAAAAACGGCGACACTGGTTTTAGATAGGTACAAATGGGGAACTTTTACCAACAGTACAAAATACAGTGTCATTATGTGTCAACCACTAGGATTTGATAAGTCACACTGGAGTAAACACAAATTTATTCAGCAAACATTTCACTTCTGTTTGTGAAATGTACAATTCACACATCTTAATGGTTCAGCTCATCTCAGCAATATAAACAAATGAAACATTTGAGTAAACCACTACAATAAAAGTCATTCTAGACTGATAAAAAGCCCTCTTTTTCCACCTATATCACAATAATATTCATTTTCATTTATATTCCTTTTGAAAAGGAAAAGCTCTTTAAGGCTTATGGATTGCTTCCCAAAGTCTAACGTTTAAAATGGCTCATGGTCATTCTTACAAAAAATGGGTATCACTTAAGGAAAGCGAGATGACGCTTGAGAAGAGTGCAGGTTCAAAGTTATGGCCTTATGAACTGCTGTCAGAACTACAACAGATCTTTAAACCATCTGAAGGCCATCTAAAAGGGTGTGAGGACTTCAGATGCTTCTTTACAAGTGGCATTCAGCACTAATTTGTGGTACCTAGTCTTAATGGTTGAAACAGATGTCTATCACTCAGGTAAGTGCCATGTCTCTTATTGTGCTTTTGTGCTATTGTCATCCGACTATATTCCAGCGCTGCATCTTCATCACTAGTTAGCATCTAAGGCATTGGTCTCAAACTCAATTCCTGGAAGGGCCACAACTATGCACAGTTTAGCTCTAACCAAAATCAAACACACCTGATCAAGCTGCTCGAGGTCTTCAGGATTACTAGCTGGAGCAGGTGAGTTGGAGCTGGTTGAAACTAAATTCTCAAGCTCTGGCCCTCAAGGAATTGAGTTCGTGACTACTGAAGTATAGCCAAAATGGTGCCATAAGCAGTCCGGGACAGCATGTGAGTTACTTGACGTTGAACACCATGAGGGGCCTCTCTTCACGCTTTTGCCAGGGGCTTTTCTTATTCTCTCCATCGTCATCCTTGTCGTCGGCTTCATTGTCATCATCAGGACTGGTGACAGAGTCTCTGTGGACCTCACTGGCACTACTGCGGGTGCTGTTGTCCCGACTGCGGCCTTTACGAGGGAACGTCCCACCTCTGGATTCAGATGTCTCATCAAGCAGTGGCGCTGTGGAGTTCTCCTCAGGTGAGTAGATTGCGGAATGGCTCTCGCTCGAGTCTGGTGTTTCGATAACAGGAAGCTTGGAATAAATCTTCCCATGAGCTTTTCTTTCACTTCCCTCCTTCGCTTTGCCTTCCTCTTTCACTTTCCGGTGAGTAGATCTCCCAGAACTAACGGGGAGTGCTTCAGAACGGTGGTCCTGTGCTAGACTGCTGGGGCCCACGGGTGCACGCAAGGCTTCATTGCTTAGCTCAATGTAGGAGTGTCTAACAAGAGAGTTTGAACGGCCGTCAAGGGAAACAAACCAGGCACGAGGGTGTGGCTTTACTCCAAGCTCCAGAAGCTTCTTCTCCGTCATCGCTTGCAGCTCTCCATTCATTTGCGCGATGGTGGAGTCATTGAAAAGGACAGGAATACGGACTGGGCCAGTGGATTGTTCCGATCCCCAGTTCTCCTCTGAAGGTCCCTCTGCTTTCTGGCTAGATTCTTCCTGTTCCTTTTCTTGTCTGGCCTGCTGCTGTTGTTGTTGCTTTTGGTGTTGACTCTGTTGCCGTGGCAGTGTCATGCTAACCTGAATGCCCTCCATATCATGCTGCAGCTGTTGTTGCCTTTCCATTGCCTGCTCCACAGCTGATAGCTCAGAGGACAGATGCATATAATGAGCAGGGATGACCAACGTGGGCACCATGCTATGGTACATGCTCTCCTTCATCTGCTCCATGGAGTGACAGAAGATCAGCTGGCCAGGCTGGGTGTTAACGGAACTGGGCCGATTGAGGTGATCCCCTGCTGATGCATAATACTCCGGAGGCTTGCTGTCCCGACTATGATCTTGATAGTGGCCAGTAAATGGTGGCAAAAGTGGAGGTGGAGACGGTGGGTCTGATGAATAGCCCTGGTTGTCTTTAGCATTGTGGTGATGATATCTGCGCTCATCAGAGTCCTCCGCAGAGCTGTAATCTTTGCTACAGTCGTCCTGCAGGAGTGGGTCTCGAGTTCCTGTGTTTGAAGAGCGAGTGGTCTTCAAAGGGAAGCTCTCTCCTCGTTTTGCGTCTGCGTTCAACCTGGAGTTGCGCTGTCTCTGGGTGGGCCCATGTCTGAAGAAGTCCTCCCGAGAGCTGTGAAGATCACGGTTGGAGGAAAGGTCAGATTTTATTCCATCATGGTCGGCAGCCGAGGACGCTGTCTCCATGTGTCCACCACTGATGAGATTTAGGTGGGAAGTAGATGTTCCCTGGTCTCTCTTTGAGCTTTCCAGAGTGGATGAGATGTACATTTTACGGCAATGCTGCCTCGGTTTAAGACACCGCCTCCTGAAATAATAACATTTGTTAGGTATTTATACCAAACATAAATATAAAGATAAAGAAAGCATATATTACTCTTGTTAACATAACTACATACTCCAGTTTAACCAAAATAACAATGCATTTGAATATAGTGTATTGCTCATTTTGCTCATGGCAAGACTTTTTTACAATTTGCTAAGGCCAAGCCTACAAGGACAAGCTATTAATCACTTTTTCAGGCACACAACAAATGTACACACAGGGCAATGATACCTGCAGTAGTACAGTAGCAAACACAGCAGAATAAGCACTAGCAGGGCCATGGCACCCAGAATCGCTAGTAGGAAAATAGTGTGATAGGTAGTGATGTCCCTTAGTCCAGAGTTGTTCAGGCCTGCTCCTTTAACAAAGAAAGAATTATTTTTGTTTTATCTACCCATCTCTTTAGCATTACAAAAGTAAACCAATTAAAACATCTAATGTTATTAGAAGATTAATATAGATATTAAACAACATTTTCTGAATAACTGAAGTCATTCTGTGTAATTTAATAGTGACTGATGAAGGAAAATGTAAAGACTTCAACCGCTGGTCTCACCTGAGGTTGAGGGAAATGCTGCAAGCCAGTATCCTAAATTTGGAGCCACAAAACTCCATGTCATCTGAGTGCCTTCTTTTTTAATGTATCCAGCACCACTTCTGACCCACAGACCTGCAGCAAACAAGGACTTTATTACAAAATGAGCAGACAGTGATAATTGCAATGAAATCTTGCTTCGGCTTATAGGAAAAGCTCAATTAAATGTGAATGGGCAGTGCGCCAGGGACAGATTAGACCCAAACTGTGCCAAATCACACATTCAATAGCTTTTCTTCATTAAAAAGTAATTTTAGGTCTAGGATCAGTCTAGGTTACCATTCAGTATTCAAAATCACACAGATAATGTAATGTGTTGCACCAAAGCAGGACAGTAAGAGTCACAAATTTTGCATCAAACCCTAAAGCCAAACAAAGAGCACAGAGAGTTAATATGTTCTGACAGGGTCACGTTGTGAACTCTGACAAATATGATTTCAAATGTCTCCCTCCACTAAAGACGAAATGCTCTCTCTGCACTCGACTTCACAACTGAAGCATACAAATTGATCGTGTTACTGTAAATAAACGTACTATATATAAAATCTGCAATAACACTATATTATTTTTATTGGAATCTGATGCTGTTTTATTGCCTATTAAAAACTGCTATTTATAATTGCATATTTCACAGCTTTATATACGCTACCTACAGCACAAGGCTGACCCAGCCAGCTGCATGCAATGTGTAATTACGCACACTAGAAGGTGCTATATGTTCAGCTCAGCAGGGAGACCTGCTTTCCAAAGCAGGGGGCTTTCCCAGTTTAGTAAGCCCCTCAGAGTGCCATGTGCATAAGCATCCGCTCTCTCTGTATGGGCTGTTTTGTCTGTGATCCGTCTCCAAAGCAAGCAGGGTCCTAGTAGCCACATGGCAAATTTCTGTGACACAATGAATGTTTTCATAATCTGAACACACTGGGGTATTCAGGCCCCACCCTTTTTAGATAAAGCAGACGGCTGAGACTGAGTAGACATTGGGTTGAAGAGCTGAAAAAACAAAACAAAACTGTAACACCGATGTACTAGAGTAATCTACGGAAGAATAAGACTTGAATGTTAAGCCAGAAAGTGAGCCAATACCCTCTTTTAGTCATATTGATTTTTCCACCAGAGCTGTTCTGTTTATTAAGCTGGCATCAGTGAAGGATCTAGGGAATTCTGTAAAGCTTGCCAGGCACTAAATCACATCCTGTTTTGGGAGCTATGTCATGGCGGGGTCAATGTCTGGAGATGACTTCTGCTTTATGGATTGGCAGGCTATTATCTCTTCAAAGTGAGAAGACCTAACAGCTTTCTTTGATTTGTACTGCACACTCACTTCACCTGCTCTCACTATATCTGAACCAGCTTGATTGGCTCTCAACTAGATTCCTTCAGCTAGAAAATTCAATGTCTTCCTCCACCTTTCCTTCTCTCTTGCCTTCTGCTTCTTGTATACTTTTGAACAATTTAGAACACCAACTCCCAAATGTGGAGTTACGCCACTGTCATCTTACGCCTAGTCCTCATATTGTGATTTTTTGAACTATTGCAGGGGTGTCCTTTTTCTGGAAGGCCAGTGTCCTACAGAGTTAAGCTCCAAACTGCCCCGACACACTTGCTTGGAAGTTTGTAGTATTCCAGAAGACGTTCCGTGATTAATTAAGAAAAACTCTTCAAGATAGTGGACTTCCGGGAGCAAGAATGGACACCCTTAACTTACTGTATATAGTATTAGTAGAATCTGAATCAATAAAAGGCTGAATAGAACACAGGAGTCATCCAAATGGGTGTTTGTGATCACCCTCCTGATTACACTGAAAACAAAGTTTGTAGTTTGAACCCTGCAAGGAATATCTTTCATGAAAAACTGTCTATTTGCATACTGTTATTTCAGTTTATCCAAAATTTGGATGCTGTTTACCTGTCCTGTCTTCGAACCTCCATACTGGAACACTGGTGGCAGTCTTGAGAGGTGAATCAGAAGGAAGGGGGATGGAGATGTGGATGGGTTCTGACACCTGGACCTCAGTGCTGTTGGGGCCAGTGAGTTGAGCACACATTGCAGCTAGAGCAGTTAGCTCCGTCCAGCTACTGTTGGATCCTTAATCAATAATAGCAAAAAAAAAATGAATTAAACTCAATGAGCCACTTTTGTGAGCAATTTACTGCAATGATGAATGACTAAAATGAGAGGGGAAATAGTATTGCTAGATGCATGATTAACTCCATTGAAGGTATTCTGATAAACGTACCTGTCGAGTTGTTCTCCAAGGCAAGGGGGTAAGGAAAGCCCCCAAGCTCATACTGACTGCGGGAAGAGGTGAGCATTGCAGAGAGGGTTATTTGGGAAGTGTTTAGGGGTGGTCGAATGGCTCTTCTCTGAAGCTGTACCCACGGCTGTCTCCGGGATCCTAGACAACAGGGATTTATTAAAAGGACTTTACAGGTATAGTGAATACAGGTAAATCAATTGTAAGGAATTTATCATTTATGACAAAGTATGAAGTCATAACTATTTCACAAATTGGACTACAATGTCTGTCCTTTATGACTGTTGTTCTGAACAAGAACCAGTAATTGCTTCCTAGCCGTAATAATGAGCTGCTCTGGGGTTTGTTTCCATGCGTTTTACTTGCGAAAGCAGTTTTATAGGATTCTGTCAACAACCACTTCCTTTAACCAATGTTTCTGTTATAATGAGCATTATGGTGATTCAGTCTTTCTCTGCTGTAGCTGCTTTACCCTCTTCTATCGTCTGACAGAGAGAGAAACTGAACAATAACTTTATCTGAAATCTGTGGGGCAGGGTTAGTAATGCTAAGAAACTGCTGAAAAATATCTCAAGATTCTCAGAATGAAGGTACTTATGGAGTTTCTTGAAACAGTTTACAAGTAGAATACAGAGCTCAGAATCCACACTGCAGTAATCCCTACCCCTCCTCCACTGGCTCGCTTAGTGTGCGAGAGGCAAATAGCAATGAGAGAATAAGAAGGCCTAAAAATATAAGCGTGTATCTCTCACTGTAGGCTGTCTGCTCCGATTAGTGCTGGGTTAGATGGCCACTGATCAGCCCAGACATCCAGGATAGCGTGGCAATGCTTGGGGACCACTGAAGACAGGCAGCCTGTGACACTCCCTCTTATATGCCACAGTTATTCATTTATTTATCATAACCAGCTCTTGATGAAAGGAGAAACTAATACGTTCCAAATCATCCACAGGAATCTCTAAAATTAAAACACATACCATTTGCCTAACCGTCTCCTTTCGAGCAACAGAAACAAACATAAATTCCAGCATTTAAGACAAGCATGAGAGTCAATTAGGCTATAAAAAGCAAGGCTAATGTGATAGCCTACTCACTGACTAATATCTTTAGGTTTCTGGCTCTTAGCCTAATTGCATACCGTGGCACTAGCAGCGATTTGCATCTTACATGATGACAAGAAGGGCTGCAACAGCGTCTGGCCAACAGAGCTTGCAATTCCTCTAGGATTGCACAAGGATTAGGCTGCAGATGGGTTGATCTGCTGTAAACCTGACACTGAAAACTATGATTATGCAGTAAAAGAACGGAACAGTCTAGTTGGGACTGGTGCTTCGCCAACTGGCAAACCTCATAAGGAGCTTGGGCATTTTGAATTGCAAAGAGAATCCGCTTCATGTGGTTGGCTCGGCAATCGGACCGCCTTCTATCAGACAGATGCTCAGTGATAAACATCACAAATATCAACTGGCTTCTTGAATAGCATGACTATAGCTGCGCATAAAAACATGTTCCCTTAAAATTTACAAATAACATCAAAACTGAATTGGTTTTCTTTATTCTCTTTTAGTTGGGAAGCTGGGCAGACTTTGAAGTGCTACCAACAGGGCCTATATCAGTGAAGGAAAGTCCCAAACCTTTCTGGCTCAAAGGGGAGTGTTCACTGACATATATCATTCTAAAGTCGGACAGAGAGCTAGATTGAGAAAGTGAAAACCCTTGAGGGAGTCAGCTCACCAAAGAGACATACCACTCATTAAAATAAAATCACTAAAGTGCACTTCCCTCGAAAGCACCAGCCAATTTATCACCATTTCCGTGACAAAGCCATAGATGTTAGTGCCATCAGCGGGCCTTTTGTACAAAGGGCTGTTTGAATGCTGTAGATTAGTATTGCTGACCTTTAGGTCAAGCAGTTTGAGGAAAACAATGAGAGTTAATGCTAAGTGTCTGTTACCCACTCTGATATAGATACATTCAATTGTGGGAATGGCTAGCTTGGGGTCAGAGTTAAATGCATCTGAACCATCTGCTTACAAATAATTATTAATTATTAACCATTATTATAAGTCTCAGCCAGTAATATTAACTATAGTACATTTTATTTGCGAAGTATTTCATTCCTACCCCAAAAATAAACTTTGTCACACTGTTGTTAAAATATAAACCATTCTCATTTTAACTGTCTGTATGCATATTTTTTGGTACATACTATTGTGAAAATGGTATATGCAATGGTAATAAAATACATTCATATGCTATGAAATATGATTTTGGTCACACCTCCCACTCCCATATGGCAGCAGTCAGTCAGTTCATCCAAACAGGTACTTCATATGTAACCTTTATCCGGTACTGGAGATTAGCTATCCATCAAAAGGATTTGAGCCGTTTCTGAGCATGTAGCAGTCACACTGGAAAACCACATTAAGTCACAGTAATTACCAACATCTGAATTATGTCAATTTTCAATGGAGATCACCTGCAGACTGCCATTTTGTCAATGGTTTGATTTACAGCAGTAAGAATGACTCAATAGCTATCTGTATCTCAATAGGCCCTGTGGCTGGAAGCTGTTCATGCAAGCAGGTCTCAAGAGATTTACATTCAACTCACACTCCCGCTCGATTCTCACCAGTTTATTCTCAGGAAAACACTTCCCTCCTCTTTCACCCTGCCTCTCTCTAGTCAAGGGAGTCATTTCTCATCTCTCTCTTCATTGCTCAGTTACAGATGTGCTTGAGCTCTGTTGGGAGAAGAAGAAATAATGCCCCTTTTGGCATTGAAAAAAATGGAAAAAGAGGATTTTGGGTGACTGATTTATGCATAGTTTTATGGTAGATTTAACTACAGGTAGGGCTATCATAATACATTGTTCTTTTGTAAGTGCATTAAAAATTGCAATTCAGTTAAACGTTATTATTCAGTATTATTCTGACTAATTAAAATGCACCTAAAGACATCCAGATATCCAACACACAGCAATTACATACAACAATGCCTTTTCAAACATTCACTTTCACCATTTACATTTGCCTGTTTCTAAACAAACCCTGAAGCCCAAACCAATCGAATGACTTCTTTTCAGGCTGGCATGCTGTGAACACAAAAAAATCCTCCCACGCTGTGGCTCAGAGTTTAGGCTGTTTCTGTCTGTACATTCGCTTGACTCACTTTTCACAAAATACACTTCCAAAAACCATAACCAGACTCTGCAAACAAACTCTCTGAAGGTAAATGTTTGAACAAAACAATTAAGGCACTTCATGTATTGTGCATGAGTTCTCTCGATAGAGGAGACTTTAACAAGTTCTTTATAACAGCGAACCTCACTGAGAGACTAGCAGATCTCAGATCAGGTTTTACATGGCACATGCCTCCCACGCAACAGAGACAGATATGCAACACTTTAATAATAACCCCTCCTGTTACAAAATGCACATTCTACTTCCACTGCCAAAGTTGCCATGGTAATGGGTTTTGAGGCATGAAAAAAACACACACACCAGAGTCAGTGTTCATATCCCTCTACTCTCAGTAAGCATTATTTTCCACTCGTGAATGGCGCAATACATTAAACCAGTGGATGCATAAACACACCTATTGACCTAATTCCATATATCAGTATAGATAATTGAATATCTAAAAAACAAAACATAATACATTCCAAAAATATATTAAAATATAAAATGCAATTATACAGCAATTCTATACTTCTGCTCTAGTAAATATAGTTGGTATTTATAGTATTTAAATCTGTAGAATTATATATCATAGCTTTAGAAACAAGGATATGAAATCAACGGATAAAGGCTAGATTATCACAGCAGTAGCCTTGATGCACAAAATTGTAAATGTCTCAAAACCTGAGTGAATGTAATCATCCAGTATACATCAGATATTAAAACTGAAACCGGCATCCTGCAATAACCTGAGACTGATTTAAGTTATTATAAAATAAAACTACTCAAATTTAGTTTTAGTATTTAAAATGAAGCTGAAATAAAAGAAAATATAAATGTTAGACAAACCAATAGCCTAAATGTAACTAAATAACAAATAAATTCCAAATATTATTAAATTCTTTAATATTATATAAACAATACAACAATATTTGAATAAAGTTGTTTATAGACTGAATGTTGACAGTGAATTCCATTCAAGTTCATATATATTCAGCTGTAGGTAAACAACTGTGATATGATGCCACTTCCCAAGGACACAGGAACATAGCTGGGGCCATTACATTATTTACATACATTTTATTACTTACATTTTTACATATAGGGGTGGTTTCCTGAAAAGGGTTTAATACAACTCCTAGATTAAAAAGAGCTGTCTAAAATGAAAAAAAAAAAAAAGCTTGCAGTGATTAGTTCCATTGTTCACACATCAGTATGCTTTTCTTTAAGGCAAGTTCGTAAAAACTACTTAAAATGTCCTTATTTAACAAAGGCCTAGTCTTGTCTTTTAATCTCTAATCTAATCCCTATCCCTGAAACCGCCCCATACTGCTTAATGTATGGTCTCTAACATTTTAAAATTAGATGGAAGATTAAGTAAAGCCAATTTTCATGTATCCAGTTTCAGTATTACTCAAGCCAGGTACAGTAATGTGCAATTACTCAAGGACTTTACATCCTTATTAAAATGTCTAAATCAGTCAATGAGGCCTTTTGCTGTGCTGGGCCCAACAAGTTGCCCATTTATCTCAGGAACAGCTTGGAGACACTGATGGTATTCTAGAGCGAGAGCCTCTCTTACTGAATGTAACGAGGGAACAAGAGAAAGCTGTTGGCTTGTCAGCAGAAGTGGGATTGTGAGGACACACCATTTTAGTGCATGCAATTATAATCACTGAGCAATCGGGAACACACACACACACACACACACACACACACACTACTGAATGCACAAAGAGATCAAGCTCATTAAATTGATAAGGATCATGCAGAAAGAGCTGTGTCAGGACGCCAACACACACACACACCAAAGAACAAGGGTATGCAGGGCTTTAAAAGTCAGGTTTGCATGATGCACATTACATCATACTTAGTGGTCCATCAGGTAAAATCACTTCCCACCCAGAAAGCATTTAACTAAAAGTCACTTTCCCACATCCATAATTTGAGCCATAACACTCTCTATTAAACACCTGACTGCCACTACAAAACACACAGGCCACCCAGGCAAAAATTTCTCTAAATCTCCCTTACGTTGCCAGAGGAAACAACCTCTTTCCAAAGTAAATGTGTCATTTGATCATGTTTGTAAATCTTAATGACATTTATTGCGCATGCAACATGATGAAACAGCTAGAAGGCACTGCAGCCAGTCTCGGTTACATTGTGCCTGCTTATTGGCAGCTCGAGATACGAGACTATAGTGTTAGCCTGATAATTAAACGACCAACTCAGCAGTTCTACACATCTGCACATGTAACCACCGCGAGATGTGTGTGAATCTATGAAGCTGCATTCGGATCTCAGATTCCAGGCTAACCATGTGAAACACAACCTGGCTGAGCCTCCACAGAGTATCAGTATTAAACATAGACAAAGTGTCAGTCAAACTGAAACATTGTGGTATTCATATCTGTATCATAGGTATGAGCTCAAACTGTGATGTTCTGAACACTTTCTCTCTCTGGTAATTCCCTTTCTCCTTTTCATAGCACTATAAATATAACAATTAGGAGTGGTAAGAGTTGAAGCTCTTTAAGGCTACAGATTAAAGAGACAGTTCTCATTTACACACCCTCATGTTGTTCTAAAACTTCTGTGAATCACAACAGGAGGCATTTTGCAGAATTATGGGAAGATGCTTGAGATTTTTCTCAATATCATCCTCTGTTTTCCACAGAAGAAAGTCAGTCATACTGGTTTGAAGGACATGAATGAGAAATAACAGTCATATGGGTCCATTTTTTAAAATGAAAATGTATACATCATATGAAAGCTGAATAAATAAGCTTTCCATTAAAATATGTCCTTCCATTGATATATGGCTATACGCTTTCCATGTGATGTATTGTTAGGATGGGACAATATTTGATACATCTTTTGAACAACATTTGAAAATCCCCCATTTAATGTTTTAATGTAATCCCCAAATGAAGCCCTTAGCAATGCACTGATTTTGGACATAAAATAAAAATCTATAATTTTGACCCATAGAATGTATTGTTGACTATTACTACAAACCTACCCATGCTACTTATGACTGGTTTTGTGGTCAAGGTTCACAAGTGCTGACAGAACTTTAATGACTTGTTGTAAAAACAAAGAACTCACCTGGAGAACCCAACAGCAACTGCACCACATCGTCATACAGCAGGAGAGTGGCTGGTCTCTGGGGAAGCAAGTACAGACTTACGGAGGCATACACTGAAACACAAGTGAGAGAGAAACAAAACAGAGGCATTCAATATTTAGGGTTAGTAGGATTTTTCTAATAAATACTTTTTTGCCTGTATGGATGCATTAAATTGGACAGTAAAGACATTTGTAATATTACAAAACATTTCTATTACAAATAAATGCTGTTCTTTTGAACTTTCCATTTATCTTCTTAATTAGCATCTTAAAGCATTGGTTACTCTATTGGCTCTGGTCCAGGAGTACCCTAATTCTGCACATTTTGTATTTTTCCCTATTCAAAAATGTATGTGTTTTGGTCGATCTGATCTGGGCCGTAACCACCATAAACATGGAGGGAGACAAAAAGTTTACATTTTCATCTTGGTCTACCTCAGTGGGCTAATAGCGGTCATCAATGTCAAAATAATATAGCGTCATTTGTATGCTATTGTTCTTCATCAGTAAACCGTCCAGCCTCTTTCATTTTCAGGGATCTTTGACCCTGGAGAACACTAGGCTGATCTTTGTTTCTGTGGGTAATATACAGTAGTTCACCAGATGTAGCTGCTAACTCACAGGTATAAGACATGACTCAGCATGGTCGAATCCTCAGGTTTGTAACACAGCAGAAACCTGTACAAGTCTTTTATAACAGCAAGTAAATATCTGAGGTAGTCCTGTATGATTTCCTGTTAAACATCACCAGATCATCAGTTCCTCAGTGGATCAATGTTTTGGACCAATCAATATTTTTCCAGAGGACAGACATCTAAATGTAATAACATGTTTAGTGAGAGATGTCAGCGTTATAAAAACCTTTTTAGCTGTACATCTTCTTGCACTAAAACTACAGCAACAACAAGATCTATCTTTGTCGGCTAATCTAGATGTACCTCACCCTTCAGTGCTCCTCTATGGCCAGGAGGACATATGTTGGCAGTACTCCAGAAGACTGTTGCATGCTGAGAGCAGAAATCCTCTGTGTCCATTTCCCATCTGCTATGGCACATTGAAATGTCCCCCCTGCCTACTCACACTTCATGTTTTCCAGTGTTTATTTCATCATTTCAATCAAGCTCTTCAATCTAATGGAAGCTTATTAATGAATAAGTGTGATAGGATTCCATAGGGATTGTTTGCTTATATTAAACAGGCCACCAGAAGATATTAAGATCCAAGTGAACAGTATATTACATTCAGATTTCCCAGATCTGACATCAGTGCTTGTCACTTGAAGGAGCAGACTGTGGGAAATGTGACACAGGCGATTTATGCACATTTACACCCGTGCAGTTCTGCATACAAGCACGCACGCACACACACAAACAGCACAGATGCCCTGAACAGAAGGGGCTCTGGTCTCTTTAATATTCTGCTTGGTAAGTATACGCACAAAACAGAGGCAGTGACAACAATACTGCCCACATTGCACTAGCTAGAAGCTGAAAGAAAAAAGAGAAGTGCGTATGAAGAGAGGGAGGGTACTGCACTGGCATTGTGTGGTTTCATTTTACATCATTTGTAACCTTAGTTATCTTTTGCAGCATTGTGACAACACAATACACATCTATTCACCCCCAGCTTTGATAATATAGAAATCAGCCAGAATGAATAGGGTTATGTAATGTAGATATGTTATGTAATTAAATTAGAGGGTCATCTGATCTAACATTTGATTAATCTTTAAAAACAAGAATTACTGTTCAGTGTAATCTAGTAGATGTCAAAATAATTATATATATACATACACACATTCCTTAAACTATTTCACACAAATATTAACACTTATTTCACTCTTAATTTATATTATATTTTTTTCTCTGGGGACAATAAATGCCTTATTTTGTGTTACACAAAGAAAATAATAATACAAATGATTTTGGGTCATTGTAGAAAGCTTCAAGCAAATATCAATTCTGATATCATGAGCTATTTAAAATAAGTAAAATGGAGTTATTCAGTTAAACCATAATGGAATAAAAGAGATAGGCCAATGGAGGAAAGAACAAGTGTTCCCGACTTCAATTGATTTAATCTGAGCCGCAAGCAACTGTTTCATCACTCCATGAGAATGACTCACTCTCTCTCGCTCTCGCTCTCCGAGTTCGCGTGACTCTCTCAGATTATCAAAATGCTGTGGGGACAGTTAAAACTCCGCGACACTGTCAAGTTTTTTTTAGAAACCCTTTTTCAGCATGGCTCAGAGACTAAAGGCAGGAGGAATGGGGGGTAGATGGCTTTGGTACCAAATTGAATGCTAACCTTCAGAAAGCTGAGTCACATATACAGAAAATGTTGACATTTCTATAGAGATGTTCAGTGTGCAGTCTGGGGCTGGAGTACAGTCCAATGCACTGTCATCAGTCAAATGAATGGCATCCCATCACTTTCACACAGCTGTCACACCCCTGCTAGTCATTTAATCCATCTGCCCTGTATTAAAACAACCATCCAGATGAAAACATGAGTCTGCCAATTAAAAGGATTTTGACAACTATTAATAATATAACAGCCATCACTGGCAACTACATACTCATGCAATGCAAGGGGAATATTGTTCATAATTTATATATGCAAAAACAGAACTAATGCAAACAAAATGCAAAAAAAACAAAAACAAAGTAGAACCAGTAATCAGAAATAAAATTAAGTGATTAAAAAAATCCTAAAAAAAAAAGGAATAACTATGAGCTGTGGGGATTTTTATCATGATTTATTGTAAAACCAGTAATCATTACATCCCTAATTAATGTATTGTTTTAAATGTTTCAAATATTTTACAGGTTAAATGGCCTGCATGCAAAAACACATGGCAGAACCAGAGTAGTCAAACAAAAATATCTAAATAAATCATGAATAAAAAAAAAAATGGCATTGAACTGAGAGCGTGAGAGAAAAACTTAATAAATTCTAAATTTGCAACTTTACTGGGAAGGAAACTTTTTCTTTAACAAACTTAGTGGGCAAATTAAAGCACATTGAAATAAAACCAAATGGTGGATGGTTAGTCTTGCAAAACAACAACAACAACAACTACAACAAAAATATATATTATAAATCTTCAATATCCCTCAGACCTCGGGCATAGTAACTGACATAAACTTTGTGTGATCTGTCATCACAATTCAACTCCTTTCTACCTCACCTTCATTAGATCTACACAATCTTGGTCGTCCACGTATCTGACAGCATTTCCTAATTTGGTGTGACTCAATAGGAATGTGTGCAATGCTAATGTCATCCACCAGCCTGGCTGGTCTGGCACGACATGGAGCCACATTTGCTGGCTGCCTCCATATCTGTAACCCCACTGGCTAAGTGGCTTCCAGCTGCTCGTACAGACAGCTTTATGCTGAAATACATGATTTCACTGCCTCCTCTCCCCAGAGGTCTGACCGCATAACTGGGTGGGGTTTTGGGTGGAGAGAGGGGCGGCGGAGAACATGCTGTTGTGAAAATAAATTAAACCAATCGTAGAGCGAGAGAGTCAAAAGAGGACATGACCGTCTGGGGCCCGACTCCAAACAGCTGCTAGGTATCACTACGCGGGTCGGCATGATCCACACCCCTGTGAGTGTTGTTTAACATTCCTGTCCATTTGTGTGCAAAGCTCCATCTGGATTACAGATCTCGATGGCTCATCTAAATAATAGGATGGAGCCAATAGATCACAAATCACCCGTCAGATTTGGAAAGTTCACTGAGGCCATGAGCTAAAATGTCACCATGCTAACAGTTTCACTTAAAGTAACCAATACTACGTTCACCTTAAGATGCTTTGGATGAAATCCGGGGTTATTGGATACAAAGTTCTACCTAATTACTGTAAATGGTCAAATTTAGGGCATCTTGATTGAAACTAGGGACCTTTTAATCTGCACGCAAATGCTTAATCTACGCTCCTCATTTTTAATAAGGGATTAACATGATTCTAGAGAAGCCCATAAACACCAACTGGTCTTGCTCTAGCAGTTTTGACAGGAAGTCCAGTTAATGTGTGTGAATTTCAGAATGAAACCCAATACTCTGTTTCTAATAATAATCTGCAGGCTTGCCCTGACACCATGTCAAAAATGTTTAATGCTATAGTAGTATAGGAAGTACTTACGCGGGATGCGGCTGGCATGCCAGGGCGCCGAGTTTGTGACAAATCCGTGCTTTGAAGCCGTGACGATGACCCATGTTCCAGGGCGGTACAGGAATGTAAGTGTGACAATCCCATCTCCTCCTGCAAGGCTCGATGCTAAGACCGTCTGGTTTCCACACACCTGAACTGTGGATTCCTTCAGAGGTGACAGGTCACTGTTGTCAAATACCTGGACTTTTATCAGCACCTCTGTGGAAATAAGAATTCAAAGCTTATAAATGCGATGTTTCTTTATAAAATAAAATCATTTTCATACAATTCGTTCTGAATAAACTGACATAATTGACATGTACTCTATAGGTAAGGGTTATTAGTTAACTAAAACAAAACAACAACAACAAAAAATACTTGCAGTAAATTAAATATTAACTGAAATAAAAACTTTTTATTCAGTTTTAACATTTTTCAATTTCATCATCTCTTTTAGATCTGTCAGATGACCTTTTCCCGTCTGACTGACTAATTGGCCAGATCCGTGCATGGAACAAAAATTTTGTCAAGTCTCTTTTAACAACAAGTTTGCTAAGAGTTTACGTTAGACTCCTCTAGACCCAGTGGCCTACATTCAACAGATAGATGACTATGTTTAGTTTTTGTCCTGATCCGACACATTAAGTACTCTGGTTTGTTTACATTTAAGACTCAAAAGCATGGTGAGCCTTTGAGCCACCTTCAGTTAACCAGAATGTCTGCCACCACGTTCGACTGACACTGGGCAAATGCAGCAAATCTGTCTAGTCGAGTTCCTGGACATGTGCTTACTGTTCGAAATGGATGACCCGGGATCACCCCCCCCAGAACTCTTACAATGGCGCATGTAAACAAGCCAGGAAGACAGCAAGGCTTTGCCCTGATTTGGGTACATGATGTTACTTATGAGCTGATAAAATTCAATATATTTTACTGTAAATACGTTCATTTAAGTGTGGTAACCATTATGTTCTTTAAAAATTTAATTTCACTTAATAAGGAAAGTTATGAACAAGTTTTCCCCACCAGAAGCATTTACTACTTCGTTCATGCAATGTTTGCTTCGCGTCTTGTTCACGCTCACATGCTGCAGTGTCCTTCAGAACCTCTCGTTCTTTTGATTCTAAATGGGTCAATTGATGCATGTTACCATGGTTACTAGGAGATGTCAGCAGGCTAACTGTGGGAAAAAATGGGTCCCTGCATTTCCTGGCAAGGGGACACAAGAAATAAGATCTTCTAAAGCAGTCATGCGCTGCAGATCTAATCGCACACCGATGATGATAATATTCAAACAACCCGTATGAATCATACAGAGGCAGAACCCAACTGCACGAACAGGAAAAGGTCATATTGACTTACAGAACTGTTTGGCTACCTTATTTTCATAATATCATGAGTAAAACCCGGTGAAGCAAGAAGGACTAGAACAAAGCCGAAATATCCAGAGAACAGCTGGCCTGAAAAAGAGTTCTCGAGATGTCTTCATAAAAGACACCTTTAAAAGATGCGTTCATGTATGTATGATAAAATATTATGCATTTGTGATCCCTTAGAGAAACATTAACAGAATTCAAAGAATCTTCACTTCCACTCAACCACCAGGATTTCCTGTACACAGTTCCACTTCCTGTCTATTGTTTAAGCTGAAATGCAAGGCGCAAATAATCCAGGAAACCTTTCTGCGACATAAAAGTTTTCAGACGGAGAAATGAACTCACAGAATAACTTTTATTTTTACTAGAACTAAATGTTTATTAAAAACTAAAACTTAGGTTTGGTGAATATAAATATTTATCTACTGTTGAGTGGAAGGTGATAACAAAGTCCACTGTGACCGTCTCTTTAAAACAAACAGCACTTCATTACTTGCTTGTATTAAGGAGCGAAATCTCTTCCACTCACTCCTGAACACAGCGGCAGTCGGGAGGAGTGTTTCCCCCGCAGGCTGAGTGTATGTTATAGGCAGCTGATGAGACTGAATGGAGTGCTAAAGTACTAAGGGACAACTGCCAGAAGTTCACTTCTGAATAAGAAACATTTCCAACAACAACAAACATTTCTACCCTGCTGAAATGTCTTCTTTGCAAATTAGTTACAGTTAATGAACCATAAACATTTCAAATAGCAACATTACCAATACATTAACCAAACAGTTTTGTCTTTTTCTTTTGCCTCTTTAGCCACCAAAATGGTGCTTAACTGGAGGATTTGTAAATCTCTTCCTCTCTCTATCTCTTGTAAGTGTGTTCCAGTGCCAAACAATGACACCATTGGGTTTTAAATTAGAAAGCCTCATTGTTCAGGCAATGTGTAACTGGGAAAAGATGGTCAAGTAGGGAAATCCTACAAGACAAATATCTACTCTGTATCTCCATGTTACACCAAAGCAAAAAGGTGCAATTAATTCGTTGACAGGTGGTCCTGGTGTCACCAATGGTTCCAGACCACCCATGTGTTTTTTTCAGACAGGCAGATGATGTGTTAACAGCCAAGCAGGAGCCTTGTTGGCCAAAACTACTGTGATGCTTACAAAGCCTCAGATGTAAAGGCAGTGTAGCCTTACTGTGAGAGCTGAATAAACAGGCACTGATGTATGTGTGGTAGCAGAGTGAACTTTTAAAAGTGAACTCTTGCTCAGCTCCAAATGCAAGTAAAGACTGCGCCAGAACATAATACATTAATAAGGAACAATACAGAGATTATTTGTTGTTTGTTATTTGTAAGAATAAAACACTGTACTGTTGCTGAAGTCACGTGTACAATTCAAATGACTGTGCTCACAAAATAAGCCACCAAAATAAAAAAAAAAAAAAAATCATAATGATTTTGTGAATGATTAATGTGGCTAGTAGGGGTGTGAACCTACACTGGTCTCACGGTTCGGTTCGGTTACGATTATTATGCCATCGCTTCAGTTCGATTACGTTTATTATGCCATTGATTCGGTTCAATACAATATCTCGATGCATCACAATGCATTGACAATGCATAATCAATTTTCAATTTTAATTCACATGTATATAATTTTTTTTAATAAACACAAACAGTCAGATATATGAAC
>JAUCMS010000062.1:15846303-15859693 GCA_032357445.1 Enteromius radiatus | reverse complement strand
CGGGATAAAAACCATGAATCGTGATTTCCCCAGAAAAAATCGTGATATGATATTTTTTCCATATCGCCCACCCCTACTTTCTACCTCACTTTTTGTCTGTAATCTCTTGCTATGTCTTTATTGGTCCCTGTAGGACTTGAATAAACGTCAGACTCAGAAGGATCTCGAGTGTGCTATGTTGTTGAGACATCACGAGTCCACTCAAGAGCTGGAGTTCAGGCAGCTGGGGCTGGTCCAGCGCACTCGGGCAGACCTGATCCGAACACAGCACCAGAGCGAACTGGCCAATCAGATGGAGTATAATAAGCGGCGCGAGCAGGAACTCCGTCAGAAACACGCTGTGGAGGTCCGCCAGCAACCCAAGAGCTTAAAGGTGAGGCTATATATATATATATATATATATATATAATTTTTTTCCTTTTTTTTTGGGTGTTTGTGGGTGCACAAAAGAATTGGGAAAAATTGAGAGTTTATGTGAATGTCTTGTTGGATTCTTAATTTGGAATTGCAAAATGTTCAAAAACAGATTATTTCCTTGTTAATTTTTTTATGCAATTATCTAGGACTTTGCCTGAAAAAACATTTACATGGTCTAAAATCATTAAATGCATTTTAGTGCATCCTGTTATATAAATTCAGACTGAATTGGAATTTAAAAGGCATTCTAAATTCTCAGTTCGCTGAGCTATGTTTGGCAGTTGCATGGGTGAGATACCGCAAAAAGCTTCTGTTAACCATCTAAATTACATCTAAATAATCAAGCATTTCAGGGATGAATGCACACCAGAGGAATTGAAGACATTTGTTTGATTAAATGCCAAGTGCTCAAGCATGTTTCTTGCCCTTTGTTCTTTCAGACGAAAGAGCTCCAGATCAAACGTCAGTTCCAAGACACCTGTAAAATTCAGACACGACAATACAAAGCCTTGCGCAACCACCTGCTGGAGACCACACCCAAATCAGAGCATAAAACCGTGCTGAAGAGACTCAAAGAGGAGCAAACACGTAAACTGGCAATCTTGGCCGAGCAGTACGACCATTCCATCAAAGACATGCTGTCCACACAGGCTGTGAGTAAGGCAAGGAGAGACCTTCTTTACTGTTTTGTTTCACATTAAGTGGTGCACAATCACAGAATGATGTGCAGAAACCAGAATAAATAATGCATGTATGCAAACACACATTTGAATAAACCAGTCAAAAATGTTTTTTCCCCATATCCTCAATGGATCAATGTAATGCTATTTTTAACAGTAATAGAATATAATATAAAGGCAGTAATTAAGTGTGTTTAGTGATGTATATTTTTATAACAATAATGTGAAGGAAAAAGAACTTATTTTAAGAAAAAATTTGCTTAATTTTTTTAACAAAAAATCTTACCACTCAATCCACAGTTTCTGTACCACACTGCACCTAAATCTCTTGATTGGCTGCTTCTCTACTGATGTCCTGCCTCTTTTGTTTACCCAACAGTTGCGATTGGATGAGACTCAGGAGGACGAGTACCGAGCGCTGCGCATGCAGCTGCAGCAGGAATTGGAGCTGCTGAATGCCTATCAGAGCAAAATAAAGATGCACACAGACACGCAGCATGAGAGAGAGGTCAAAGACCTGGAACAGAGGGTGTCTATACGGAGAGCTCTCCTTGAGCAGAGGGTAAGAGGGAGAAATGGGTTACATATAAAATACATATAGGTTTTTACATAAAAAAATATAAAAACCTATAGGCTGCCTTAAAGTGATAGTACACTCAAAAATTATAATTCTGTCATCATTTACTCGGTGGTGTTCCAAATCTGTACAAATTAGTGTACAGAATATTGGTAACCAAACCATTTCTGGTCCTTTTCCTTCTATAATATGGAAAAGAGAAAAAAAAAAGTCAGTGGGTACCAGAAACTACTTAGTTACCCACGTTCTTCAAAATATCATCTTAAATGTTCATTAGAAGAACTTGAAGGTGACTACATAATGACATAATTATTGTTTCAATAAGATGACACTCTGTATTGTAATAAGCATCAAATGCATAGGCCACTTTTCTTACTATTATTCTTTCCGTCACTCTTTTGCCTCTCTTCAGATCGAGGAGGAGATGTTGTCCCTTCAGAATGAGCGCTCTGAGCGAATCAGGGCTCTGCTTGAACACCAAGCTCGAGAAATTGAGTCCTTCGACTCTGAAAGCATGCGCCTGGGCTTTAGTAACATGGCTTTGAGCGGCATCCCTGCTGAGGCTTACAATCAGGGTTACCCCAACCCTCCCTCATCCGGACCCGGGGGCTGGCCGTCGCGTCCCGTTCCCCGCTCAGGCAGCCAGTGGAGCCACGGCGTCCAAAACTCAGCGGTGCCACCATCTTGGCGCAGTCAAAACAGTACAGCCGGCTTCAGCCAAGGAGAGCAGATTTCCATCCGAGAGAGAGATCGAGAGAGGGATTTAGACGGCATGGGCGCCCGTGGCTTTCCAAGCTCTCGCTCCTCCGCCTCGTCAGCATCATCCTCATCGTCCTCGCACCATCACCTGCGCTATATGCCGCAGCAGTACCACCACCAGAGCACACCACACCTGTACCGCGACAGCCGAGAGAGGGAGTGGGGAGGAGGCAGCGGAGGCGGAGGAGGCCACCACCACTCCTCTTCATCCTCCTCTCATGGGCACTCGCATCACATTTCGTCCCACGCCTCTTCGCAGTCCCTTGCTCTCCTCCCTCCACCACCACCTCCTCCGCCCATCTCCTTTTCCTCATCTTCCCCTCCATCCTCCTCTTCCTCTTCTTCCTCTCAGAGTGGCTACGGAGGAAGGGGCGAGAGCTTGGCTGTGAGGGGCCCCAGCCTGATGGCTTTGAGAAACAGTCCAGGGCCACTTCGGAGAACAGCCTCGGGCGGAGGTGCTGGCGGGTCGGGCGCAGATGGAGGTTTGAGCCGAAGTACATCGGTGACTTCGCACATCTCCAACGGATCCCACCTCTCCTACTCATAGAAAGTCAGGCAGGAAGTTCAGGTTTTGGGGAGAAAAGGCCTTCACTTAGCTCACTTAGGAGTCCGACTTGGAGGCGGAGTGCAGAAACAGTATTTAGATGGACACACCTTTACTTAAAAGAAGATAGATCTCAGGGTTTTGGGATGAGGGAGGGCTCAGGGTTTAGATCAGGAACAGGAAAGACAAGAGATGTACTGTAACAGGAGCAGAAAGCTATGCTGTCGAGTGTGTAGGAGGGAAGATGAAAATAACATAAGTGGTGCCAATACTGTAGATTGGGCTCATCCTCAGCCGGTTCATTTTAGTTTAGTTTTATTTTTAAACCGTCAGACAGAACCATTGAATTCTGCTCTTTCATGTCCAGGTTTTTTTTATTTTTTTTTTTTGCACGTCTAAAGGTTTAAGATTTAAACATTTAAAAGACTTATCTAAGATATTATTTTATGCCTAATCCTGGATCATATTAAGCTGAATTCGTTTAGTGCAATTCAATGAAGGACCCTTTTTTGTTAAAGGAATAGTTTGCCAAAAATGATAAATCTGTCATTTATCTCATTCTTGTGTTGTTTCAAGCCCTAAATATTGTTGGCTTTTTTATTTCATGGAACACAAAATGCAACAAATTTAAATTCTGTCAGGATCCAAAATGGAACAAAAACCACCATAGAAGTAGTTCACTTTACTTTTGTGCTATATTCAGGGTTTTCTGAGGTTGTCCATCTGCTTTGTTTGAGCAGACTAAATTTGAGGTCTGAAAATTCATTACAAATAGTACGTTCACACATTAATCTTTTTGCAGAGCCAAACATGCCCCTCGCTTTCTTTTGTGTTTCATATAAGAAATAACAGCACACGGGTTTGAAATAACATCAGGGTGGGTGTACAATGGCAGAATTATTTATTGACTCTGTCTGATGAGTGTAACTTGATTTTGAGCCAGAGGATGACTAGTCCTGCTAATGTCAGTTTTACTGCTAACAGGAGAAGAGCAAGCGAGTCGGATGCAATAGAAGGTGCTGTAGCATGTTTCAGGGAGAAGAGGTGTAAACTGAGGAACTAAAAGGGTGATTAAACTGATTTTTGTGTAATTATGTAGATAGCACTAAAACAATACTAAAAGAACATCTATCTGATGTTTTTTAAACTGTACATTTGTATTTGAGTCAAGGACAGAAGGCAGTTTTGTTTTTATTTGAAAATCATTTTTTGTACTCTGTATTCTTTTTTTAAATTTTTTTATTTTTAAGTGATGCCACATGTCATACTGCCATCTAGAGGCTCAGCTGACCTAAAGCAACTCCGCCCACTGTCCTTATGAGGGCAAGCTGCCATTTAAGTTGCAGTTGGTTTTAACTGGACTGTAATTCAGTCAGTTTTTTTTTTTTTAGCGTAGGCGTGATAAACTTACTTTTAAAAAGAGATTGAACCTGGCTGGGTTAATAAGCCATTTGCTTGACTGTGTAAATATGATGTACATGTCTTAAAAACACAAAAACAAAAAAAACAAGGGTTGGGTTACAAGTTTCCGTGCATGAGACTGATGTACAGAGACCATTTGTATACAAACATACACAACAGACGTTTATATATGACTTTGAGTATATATGTGTATAATACATCACCTGTCAAAGGCTTGACTGCGAAAGTCGTAAGATTGTTTCCTGTTCAACACTTTTTATCTATATTGTACTTATACAACATGTGTATATACAAGCACTAACTCTTATATAGGGTAATAATAGTTTTGCTATGTGAATTGGGAAGTGAGATGGAAAAATAGAAACTGTCATTATTATTACACCTACTACTGCCGTTGTAATATTTGTGTTGTACACTAATTTTTCTTTTTACAATTTTTTTAATTTTATTTTATTTTTTATAAATAATCAATGCTTACCACTAGGTGGGATGTGTTGGCAGTGTCACAGTAAGAATTTTAAGTCTCTACGTTTTAGATTTAAAAACAAAAAGGACTACCTATCCCAGCATTCCTTGTTACATCTCAGGGTAGGAGTCTTATCGTGCAGTGCGTTGTCAGGAGAGTAGTATTTTAGAGCCAGTATTAAACTTGTACAGAACATTTTAAGAGATTTTAGCTGTATAGAACATTTCTAGACGACTGTAAAGTGTCTCAAACACCCCTTGTTCGATCCAGCAGGTCCCTTCATTTTTTTATTTAAAATTTTTTTTCTGGAATGCATTACTTTTTTTGGCGCATTTTATGCACAAAACGGACAAAAGGCATTAAAAGCTGTTTGCATCGACAACCAAAATCTTCAGCAGACCCATCAGAACATGGTGAAAGACGAAGCTCAATTTTTGCCAGTAATGTTGTATTTTTCCTTCGGGAATAGCGAAATCTTTTGTGCTCCCACACTGCCAGCTCTCTATAGACACCAGCGATCACTCGGACTCTCCCTTCGCTCTCCCGAACCGAGGAGACGTGCAGTACCTCACTCCCCTGTGCCTGGCCAATCACCTCTTACTCCGTTTTCAGTGTTCATTCCCAAACACCTTTTCCTCCCAGCAGCTCATTTCCTTACTAACATCTATGGACAAAAACAATTCCTCGGCCCATCTGTAGCTCTGGGCTACCATGTAATTTATGGTTTACAGCAACACATGCTGGATTCTTATTAGTGTATCCTCTCGAGGGGGTGTTTCAGTATCTGGTGATAGGAAACTTAAATGTATGAAATTGCTGTCTTCATCCTGCAGTGTTTAAAAAAACTGGAGCTGCGGGTGTCTGGAAGAGTGTGTGTAGCCTGTGCAGAAGCGTATTGCAAAAATGGGATGTTTGAAAGGGCGGCGGAGAGCTTGGTTGTTCAGGGAGCTCAGAAAAATAGGCCAAATTACGTTCAGGTGAAATGACTACAGGAGAACTCTTTAACACATGGGCTATAGAACTTGTACAGAAAATGATTAACGAGTCATTAAAAAGGATTCAAAGAAAATGAGCTTTCCTGTGTGGTCTGTCTGGACTAATGCACATTTTGTTTTCGGCGTGTTTTCTGAACGGTGAGCGTGTGCATTGAAGGTAGAGAAAAGAAAAAGATAGTTTCCATAGAGACAGAGGCAGTGCTGAATGGGAATTACTGGTTGCTTACAAAAAAGCACATGTTTGTTCTGGTGTGGGGGCTATTTTTAGTTCTAGTCACACAATGATACTATATATTTATAGGTTATTTTGCAGTTACATTCTGTACATTTGCTTTACTCTGCTGCGTTCTTGTTTAAAGGGCCTTGGAATTACGTATTCATCTAAATAACAGATAAAACGTGTAAGATAATTATCAAGTTGGAACATCAACGTGGCTTAAAAGACTTAAGATGCTCTCTTTAGTTGTTTTAGTGTGCCTTTTATATAATTTTATAAACATAACTAATGCTCCCACAACTTTGCATGGAGGTTTTTGTGATTAACCTCTCTTCATAAAAGAATTAATAGAAAATGATTGAGCAAATAACTGAGCACTTGTGTACAAGAACTTATGCAAGGCTCTGTAATGTTAAGGTTTTTATTTTTTAACTAATATGACCTTCCCAGAATGTTTAGTATTTTATGTGAAAATAAGTATTAAACAACTTTTTTTTAGTTGTAAAACCATAACCATAAACAATTTTGTAGAATTAAATAATTCTTAATTATCATATTATTAAATGGACAACGTTTAAAAAAAGAACATCTTTGCACTTGATCCTAATTGGTCTAAATTAAATCTATTTAAAATTAGTTGTGAAAGGAAAGTGAGGTATGCACATTGTATCAAAATAGACCACTTAGTAAAAAAAGACCCGTATTCATATTTATTTAGCGCTAATTACCTGTTTATTACTCCTTAAATATAACGATTTTTGTAATGCAGAATTTCATTTGAAGCTTCTCTAATTTATTGACATTAAATGACATTGCATGCACAGATGATGGATAAATATAGCAGTCAAAGTAATAAAATAGCCTGTTTAACAAATATATATGTAAATATATTCAGTAAAATAACTAATGGCTACTAATGTCTGTGTTGAGATGACCCCCACTCTTTCACAGTGCTGTCAGTGACAGCTGATCTAGGGTCAGCGTGGCATGTGATGCGTTCAGTGACACACCGAGCGCGTGCCAATTAAAGGGGAGGATTCCTCTGACAGCTTGCGCGCGCGCGCACAGGAAGCATGACGTCACGCACAGCGACAGTCCTCCAGCAGCAGACTGAAGGGTTTGAAGAGGGAAATAGAAACACAGAAAGCTACAAGAGACATTTCAGGCAGCGCCGTCCTTACAGAAACGCTCGTTAGCATGGCCGAAGAAAACATCTTCCTGTTCGTCCCGAATTTGATCGGTGAGTGACAGCAGAGCGACGTAATGTCCACTAACGACCGTTAACGAGAGACCTGCGCACGTTTAACCGCCTCTCTCTAAACGGATAATGGACATTTCGTTAAAAAAGATCAAAAAGGTGTTTAGGTAAAAATTCTAGCCTATAGTTTTCATAACTGTTGTAACGTAACGTTAGTCGTGTTTCATGAAATTATAAACAACATGATAAACAACATACTTCTCTGGGATGACACATGCAGGACTTGTCAAATCATTTATTCTACTTAAACTTCGCCCCTTCATGTAACTTTTATTTTCATCTGCCTCAACTTTTGAGTGCAACACGCACATCTCAAAATTTAATCAAAAAACCTAATTCACAATTAGTTTTATAATTCATTTCTTGTTTTGGTTCACTCAGGGCCACAAATTAAGAATTTGACACAACATATTAATTTGTTCCGTTTTAGTAAATACACACATTAATTTGTCACCTTGTTTTTGTTAAATTAAGGTCACAATTAGGAATTTGTTCTCATGACCTATTAACCAGCCCTTTGTTTTATTAATAAAATAAAAACTTGGTATTACCAATGAGAGGGTGTGGTCATTATAAATGCATTGTTTTGTTTGCATGTTATGCTTTTTCCATTAATGTGCCCCCATAATCCCTTTGAATCTTTTCCACACTTTCAAAAGGATATGCCCGTATTGTCCTGGCTCTGGTATCCTTCTACCTGATGCCCTGTTGCCCGGTCCCGGCAGTGTTTTGTTACCTACTGAGTGCTCTGTTGGATGCCTTCGATGGACACGCAGCCCGTGCTCTACATCAAGGTAGAGATCTTAAGCATTGTTTTGTAGTTTATTCCTTTTCTGGTGCTTTCTGTTTACGCAGAAGTTTCTGTTTATGTTAGTTCAGAGTTTATGCCTCTTTAATTAGGTACAAAATTTGGTGCCATGCTGGACATGCTGACAGATCGCTGTGCGACCATGTGTTTGCTGGTGAACCTGGCACTGCTGTACCCGTCCTACACTTTCTTGTTTCAGCTCAGCATGTGTTTGGACGTGGCCAGCCACTGGCTACACCTGCACAGGTGTGTCCAAAACATATTTTATTCAATAAAGTGCTAAATATGTAATAGAGTGCTAAATCACGAAAAAAGGGGCTTATCATTCCGAAGTCAGTGTGAACAGTTTTTGGTTAAATGCTTGAAATACGCGCTGCATTACAAAGTATGATCTATATATAATGAATGTGACCTGAATGAACTTTGTCATGTTGTCACTGTCATGGGACACATCAGCATCACTTGTGTTGCTTCATTACCTGTTTCCTCTTACTACCCTCTCAAGTGTCTAGTAGAGGTTATCCATGGACGTTTTTTAATGAATACTGGGCATTTGGACACTTCCGTTTACTTTCTTTTTTGGCCTACTATATAGCAGGGAATTATGCAATTTCAGAAAGGAGCCAAGGTCTGTGGTTAACACAAGCTCAATATATTTTAACATTTTATTCTAAGACATAAAATGCATCTGTTTTAAAGCATTTACGTAAAAAAAGCAATGTGGCTAAGTGGGCCTAGAGAGGTTGTCAGTGACATTAAAATTTATCACACTGAATAGAAAAACTCATCCACTTAAAGGTTTTACAGCCTCAGTGTTTATATGTGCGCTCATGCAAATAATTCAAATTCAAAATTTCCGAGTAATAGATTTGAAAGTGGTGGTAACATTGTAATCTTGTGGCTGTAGTTTGTTTACTGTTGTTTAATGTTAAAAAAATTAAAAGCTCCCCCATTTCTAATATACATCTACCGATAAACTGCAGTTGTCTACGAGCTCATATTCAGATCTGTCTTCATCCAATTAACAGTCAAATGATAGAACCGAGTCCCTGACCTAGATTTCTTTTTTTGATAATTAACTTCACAATCAGGAAGAAATGATTTGTTGCCATTTCCGTTTTATCATGACTCTGAAAAACACTTGAGATATGTTTGAACCCACGATCTCAGCTAGCTAGACGTGTCAGAATATTAGTTCATATTACTTTTTAAAAATCTCAATTGTCAGTAAAATTTCGTCTTCTCCGTGGACCTCCTGGAGTACTTTCATGGATCTCCACAGGCTCCTAGAATCAAATTTTACTGTTTAATTACTGTATCTGTTACCTAAATGTTCTACGTGAATCATTGTTAATAACACGAGTTGTTTATTTCAGTTCCATGATGAAGGGAGCCACCAGTCACAAGACCATTGACCTCTCTGGCAACCCCATCTTACGGCTGTACTACACATCCAGGGTAACACACTCACTCACAGACTAGTATTTCGATGTTCAGAAAGCATGCATATCTAGTAAAGATCTACATGTACAGGCTGTTCTGACATCATTGTTTTTCCACAGCCGGTGTTGTTTTTCATGTGTATGGGGAACGAGCTGTTCTTCTGTCTGCTGTATATAATGCACTACATTGAGGAACCCCAGGGTGAGTATCAGCAGGCTGCTTCTTGCTGTCCTTTTATAATTAACTATTTTCACACACTGTCATGTTTATTATATTCATAACACTATACTTTGTGTGTTATAACCTGAGCAACTAATAAGTGAAAAATCAAGTAAATCATATTTTATTTAAATATTGGTTAAAATATCAATCATATATTGATTTATTAATTTTTTTTCTTGTCACACACAGTGTGGCTGCAGTGGCTGCTGGGAGTTTGTGCTGTGGTCTGTGTGATGAAGTCTGCCATTAGCCTGCTCCACCTCATCACCGCCTCCTGTAACATGGCTGCCATCGACGTGGCTGACCGTGAGAGAGAGCGGAGCAAAGCACAATGAGACATGAGAGCATGCAGAAAGCAAGAAAAATTAGACAAAGTCCGTGCAAAAGAGATCAGCTGAAACAAGAATGCGGGCCAGTACAGATGAGGATGAGATATTGGAAATCCGTTATGGGACCTTGCAAAGCCTCACCGAGCATTTATATTTATTTGAATATAGATTATCAATGCTATAATGCCAGGGCAAATTCCTTACAAGTTTTATCCATATTCCTATAGATGTGCTTTTTATTTCTGTTGATGACTAGTTGCACTATGAGTGTACCATGTTTATGTCATATTTGGGGTGTCATCATAATAATTTTTGATGGTTAATATATTTGCTTTTGGAATAATCATGTATCATTTTAAAGGGATTTAGAATAGCTCTGCTATTTCAAACCAACACACACACACAGGCACATTCCACACTTCAGCTGAAAGCCACTTGAGTATTACTGTATTTGGCTGTTGTTTTATCATTAGTTGTAATATTGAGTTATGTTTGAACTCTTTGTATGTTTTATTAACTGTTTTATTAGATTGCTGTTTTTGTTGCAGGTATATCCAAGAAATTTGAATATCAGTTTGAAGAGTGTGGAGCCATTATTAAATTAAACCAGTGGCTCTGGCATCATTTTCGTCCATAGCCTTCTGAATGTATTATGGGTTTGTGGTAGAGGGGTAGACACACTGTTTGCTGTCTAAAGTTCTACAGCTGTTGTTATAAATGATCAAAAATATATGAGAGTTACATGATTGTGAAGACAAGTCCTTTTGTACTGTAAGATTTGACAATAAAGATATCCTGACACCGAGCTGTTGATATTATTTCAGTAACGCTTAATTAATCAAATAATATGTGTGATGCTGTTTTGGTTTACTGTAATTATTCAATGGCTGAAAATAAAGGTTGTGTGCTGCTGGTGTAATGCTGTAGAGAAGTTAAGTGAACGTTACAGCAACGTTCTCTGTAGCACCACGCACAGCCTAAAACAAACGTTCCATTTCCTTTCAAAATGCACGAGTGTTCCGTTCTGAGAACGTTGTGAAACTCAAAAAGCAACACACTGAGCTCAGAGCTGTGAGTTGGGCGTGAATCTGATATATCTGTTTAATCCCATTGGGCGCATACAATTATTATCGGCAGTGATCTGGAGCCACTTATTATTTACCGCAGCTGCGTCTGCGTGCGTCTTTACCTTTAAGGACCTGCGACATTTTTTCCCCCCAAACGAACATCCAGTTGTCTACCGCCGAGAATCTTTGTGTTGTGGGGCTAGTTTTTGGAGAAGAACGTGCGGATGGTACCTTTTAACTGATCTCGATGTTTATGCTGTAATTTGCGTCGGCCGAACTCGAGCGCCGGAGGGGCGCGAGAGGACACCGCGCTCGAGAACATCGCGTGGAGGAGGGGACGAAGACACAGAGGGGGTGTTCACTCAAAATATACTATCCCTTTAAAACAAGGGGGACACGGCGGTGGGGGAGAGATAGCGGGGCAGAGAAGACGGGATAAAAAAAGAAAAGGAAGAAAGAGCGAGGGTGGGAGGGTGAGAGTATTGCAGGAAAAAAAGGAAAAAAATGTCATCCTCTCGATTGAAATGCCGAGGCGGAGCCATGGACGACGACCGGTGAAGCGCTCGCCAGACGCGAATGAGATTTAACGCAACGCCGAGGCTCGCGCAGATGCCGCTCCGGGCCTGGATGGGGAATCTTATAATAAAATTGATGGCATTATTTTTAAGCAAGCCATGCGAGCAAATGAAACATTAAACTGCCTTTTGAATTCTGTTATTTTTGCATGAATTATTACACAGCGTTCTAATTACTAAGAAAACATTACATGCAGAAATTCAGCTTATATTATATTTTTAAGCATGGTAGGCCACTGTTATGTGACAACGCGGCGTTAATATTCCTGTAAATGACAGCTGTCATTTCTTATTTTGTACCATTTAGAAATAAGGTAAAATATATATATTTATCAGTGTCCGTGTAATATGCAGTCTTTCACTTTTTCAATTTCACTGTCATTTTATATCTGGTAGCTTTACAGTTTATTATAAAATAGTTGAAGGAGACGTTGTCCATTAGGAGAAAAAATCGACTAGTTTATTTCAAGCGGCGTCTGTACTGTTCTACACGTCATGATGGACGCAGCTTGGAGCAATTTCCTCTTTCAGGTAAGAACATTCTTATTCCGTTAGCCTTTCTGTCATTTCGTTTAAATTCATGTCATAACCGCTAGCGTTTGTCCGTAATGGCACCGGTATACTTTCATTCACAAGGCAAAAGAATGTTTAAAATCTGTGATTTTGCCCCTTCTCGTGACAGACTCCGCCTTCGCAGTCCCAAACTGACGCGACCCTCCAATCAGATCTTCTCCCGGAGCTCACGGATGCCGCGCAGGACCCGCCCCCTGAGCACATAGCCCCGCCTCCATCCACGGTGGACACCGCGGCGCTGAGCGAGGAGCCCGTACCGGGTGAGGGAGGGGCAAAACAGGAGGGTGGGAAGGGAGTTGACAGGGGGCTGGAGAGAGAACCGAGGTTAGCCTGTTTGCATTAGTGGCTGGAGAAGGATGTAAATAAGTGAAGATGTTAATGAGACACTTATTTGCATAAAGTTGGAATATCATTTAGGATGCCTGCATGTATTCTCTCTTCGACTGTCGCCTTCAAAAAGATTTACAAGATCAACACTTGAACGGGATCGCGATGTTGGAATATATAGTGTCTGTCGGGTTTCAGAATTCAAAATGTAATTTATTTTCTCTATAAACTAATGTTTTTCAATGATCCCGTCTGATTGTTAGAAAACAACACTACCCACAATACCAGAAGAGGGATTCACCAGTCAGAGATCTTTCTGTTTCCATGGAAACAGAAACAGGGTTAATGAACCATTTGGGGTTACCAACTAAAACGAATAAAAAAACAAAAAACAAACGATTGTTACATTCAATTAATATTTTAAATGTAAGTAAATAAAGTAAAATATAAATAAAAAAAATCAATAAAGTAAAAGATAAAAATAGATTCACGGATAAAAATAAAAAATAACCTAAATGGCAATTAGAAAAACTGCTTTGGCAGCAAATTAAAATAGGTTTAAGTTAAAATAATAAAAATACTAAAATAAAACAGACATAAAATTGTATATGTAACTTTGTATATATATATTAATTATTGATTAGTGCTGGGCAATGATTAATCGCGATTAATCGCATCCAAAATAAAAGTTTTTCTTTACATAATATATTT
>JAUCMS010000062.1:15826543-15838073 GCA_032357445.1 Enteromius radiatus | reverse complement strand
ACAAACTGAGACAGACTCAATCCAGAAGAACTGTAGCAACGTCTCCAAGATGAAGAAAAACACCTACCTGTAAAGCTACAGTACTGTTCAAAGTTTTAGACAGTACAAAACGCTGTAAAATGAGGATGCTTTCAAAAAGAATGCCATAAATAGGTTTCTTTTTATCAATTAACTTCTATGAACTAAATCAAATAAATATTTTGTATTACAGCTTTTGGTAAAACAGCTTCTGTTCCGAGGTACACTTTCCCATAGTTTTTCAGGTAGCTTTCCAGGTCATTATATTTAAAGGACTCAATCTCTGGACACCCGAAGCGCAATGGCCATCTTCAAGAAACAGCTAAATACATGTCTATTCCACAGTTGACCCTCTAAAACTAAATCTACTTTTATTCCATCTATTTTTTCTTATTTGTAAAAGAAATGTAACATTTGCGTTCTGTTTTTCTACTTATTTTCTTTTTATCACATTGGGAAAAAAGCTTGTTGCATATACTGTATATAGTATATACATATACTAGTTTGATTGCTTCTATTGTTCTCATTTGTAAATAGGAATGTAGAACAAAACTGTTATGCAATTTATTGTAGAATTTATATAGCCTATATGTGTGTGTGCATGTACATACATGTTATAAAAAATGTATAATAGGCTATGGGCCCATGTAGCAAATGTTTTACACAACTTTTAGTATTAACTGCATCCATCAAGCTAAACCTTCCAAACGTGTTAAAAAATCAATACAACTCCCTCACTAAAAGTAACTGTGCATCACACAATTTTATACTCTTACATTACAGTAAACCTCTTAAAACTAATATCCCCCCTTTTAAAGAGAAAAGTTTGAAGTTCTGTCATTCGTACCCTATTCCTGTAAAGCACCTCGAGAGTGTAATTAGCACACGACAGTGAACGGTTAAACCGCGTCCCTCGCATTGTTTACACCGGTGGTCCTCCCCTCCCCCATGCACTCATCCCTCCTTTCTTTCACTCCATCCCCCTCTTCCAACTCCTCCTTCTCCCTCTCCACCGCTATTTCCAACAGCTGATTTCTAGATCAGAGAGAGAGGAACACGGCGAGACAGTTCAGGTTTCGAGTCGGCTGCAGCAGAAGGATTTAAAGCGAGCAGAAATGCGGGGAGAGAGCTGCGATCCGCCAGCGTCCGTCATGAAGATCTGAGCTCCGCCGCCGCTGCCATCAGCCCCGAGAGGTTAGCCGCTGAGCTAAAGCTAACTTTACAAACATCTGCAGCCAATAAACCGACGTTATCGGTCTTTACCACGAGTTACAGCCTACATTTTATTTTCTGTGTGCATTATTTTGGATTATATACACTTCATGTTGTTATTTTCGCTCAGAAATGGGCCATTTGTGCATATAAACATCATATATAGGTCACGGAGCAGATTAATTAGCTAGCTAGCCGGAGGTAACAGCTGGTGAGGTCGCGTTATCTACATAATTATTAAGAGTTAACTGGCTTGAAATTCTATTAAACTAAAGAAATGTAGATGATTGAGATATAGGGTGCTATAATATGTGGAAGAGCTTATGTTAGTTTAAATATTAACGTTGTAACGAGTTGTGTCGTTGAAGGGTAGCTTGTTAGCTTAGGTTTAGAGAGGAAAGAGCAGCTTGCGAACAAAGATGAGGAACAAAACTCATGTAAACTTTCCAGACGTTTTGCAAGCACAAGCTTTTGCAGGTTATGCACATACTGATATTACAGAGAAACGTGCTGTCAGATCACCGACCGAGCACATGATTAAAGTACATCAACCTTTGGCATGCATTTGGTCTAGTAATGTTTCTGGGTGAGCTGCAATGTTGCAATGCGGCTGCAGGAAGTGAACACTGGCTCAATAACATGGTTGTATTTCCTAATATTTACTTTTATGTTTAGGTTTAATATTTTATTTGTTTAAACCTACTTTGTTTGTACTGGTAAATTGTTCAGGAACTCTTCACATTAACAAATTACCATAGTGCTATCACGACTATTTGAACAACATAGTTAAAAGGAGTAGTTACTAGTATTTTATATAATACATACATTTAAACATATTTTATATAACGTGTCATTTGAAAATTTAAAGTGAATACAATTTTTAAGCCCCCAAAAAGACAAAAGCTATTTCTACCCATTATTTTGAGGTCATGTGATTAATTTTGTATGAGGAGCTAGCAAAAATAAAATGAATATTTCAAAGTGCAATGCAGATTTTAAATGTCCTTTTACATGATTTGAAGTTTGGTTATGACACACAAGAACTGATGTTACAAAGGCATTTAACTGAGATTCATTGGTTTCAGAATACTTTTAGTGGATACGGCGCATTTTGTTTTGTGTTCCATGAAAATTTAGTGGGAATTTTCTGTCATTTTCATGTGAAGCTGTTTTTGCACTTATTAATTTATTACAAATGTCCTGGTTTGCATCCAGGGTCCAGAATTAACACTTTGTCAAGTGCCAAATACAAGTGAAAATTAGCTTTGGCTAGTAAATTTGCCAGGATTTTATGTCCGTATGGTCTCATAATTGAGAAATTTGTGTTTTTAGGCAATCGATTTAAAAGGAAAATGGTCATACTTGCTTTCGTGCCACTTTAGATCTGCATGCTTCACTTTTTTGTGGAAATCAATTTAATGTAGCCTATATTTTACAATATGTTTGTAACTAAACAGTTTTGATTCCCATTGACTGCAATTGTACGGACAAGAATACCATAGACATCAATGAGAATGGAATGTGTCTGGTTATCCGCATTCTTCAGGTGCTGATAGATTTGTCATTTGTTTTTGTGGGTCGCTTTAATCACGGTTCCTGTGTTTATCATGTAGGATGGCTTTCCATGGATCCTCTCGGCCAACAGTGTGTGGTAACTTGTTCCCTGGATCAGAGTTAGGCCACAAGTATTTTTGTGTTAACACAACGACCGGCACTACCTCAACGGGCCTTAGCGCAAATCCGACCGGACCCAACGCACCCGCTGGGACTCCCAGACACCCGGCATCTCTCGGGGGCAGTGCTGGCGGAGGGGCGGCCATCCCACAACCTCACAGTAACCCAGCAAGTGAGGTTCCAAGTCCTGCTGAAATGGAGCCTGATCGGCCTATCGGTTATGGTGCGTTTGGAGTGGTCTGGTAAGTCCCTCTGTCATCTTAGGACACTGATTTAACATGACTGACTGTCATGGTGTTCAACTCGTACTCTACTTTTAATGTGGTTTAAAGTATAATTAAAATGTTACCAGACCCAAAGTTTTGGCAGTGGTGGTATTACACACTCTGGCTGTCCTTTTGCATTGACAGGTCTGTGACGGACCCTCGGGACGGGCGTAAGGTGGCTCTGAAGAAAATGCCAAATGTCTTCCAGAACCTGGTCTCCTGCAAACGTGTGTTCAGGGAACTCCGGATGCTGTGTTTCTTTAAACATGACAACGTAAGTTTTACTTGGAAAAGGGAAGCTTGCATGCTGGGACGGCATAAAAAGAGATAATGGGTTTATCGAGAGAAACACTGTGTGTGTGTGTTTTGTAACTTGATTGCATGTTTTTGTAATGATGGGAATTTGCTTTTGCAGGTGCTGTCTGCCCTTGACATTCTCCAACCTCCACAAATCGACTGCTTTGAGGAGATGTATCCTTCAGACTTATGCTTCACCTGAAGTTGTTCCCCTCTGATGCTTCATTCTTGATTCTGTTCATTCCTTAGTACTAAGGGGATTTAAGGGATGTTTTGTTGAGAATTTTAAATTCTCTTATCATTTACTCATACTCATGCCATCCCAGATGTGTGACTGATTTCTTCAGTTTGAACACAAAGATTTTTGGTTTTGTTGGTTTGTTTTGAATCCATATAATTTAAGTGTACAGTACCCCCTTAAAGCTGATGCTTCAAAAACCACACAGTGGTAACACACATGACCCCCAATGATGCATCAGTGTCTTCAGAGGTACATAACCTGTGTGAGCTTGTTTCTTTCCTGATGAACACACAAGATGATATCTTTAAGAATGTCCACAGTTTGTAATACAATAGACGTCAATGGCTTACTGCAGCTGTTATTTTACCCACATTCTTCAAAATATTGTCTTTCGTGTTCAGCAGGAGAAAGACACTCATATAAGTTATTCACAAGGTGAGTAAATGATGACAATTTTTATTGTTAAGCGAACAGTAGTTGGTTTTTCCATTAGGAGTGTTTGGCAGACGGTATAACATTAAACGGCAGTAGCTGTATTTGCATGTCTATCGCATATTATAACCGTGAACGTAGTAGACATGAAGGCAGACCAGAACATGTGAAGACACAGTTCAGTTGATTGCAGTTCGCTTAATACAAATTGTTGTTAATACTGTATGTGTATTTGCTGTTTTATAAGTGACGTTCAGTTTGGAACATTTAGTCTTTTTGTAATATACATGTTTTACAGCACAGGCCAATATTTATTAGCACAGGCACTTATTTGTTCCGAATGTTCTGGTTTGCATCCGGCGTCCAAAATTAACACCTTGCCAAGCGCCAAATACAAGTGAAAATTAGCTTTGGTGAGTACATTTGCAAGCAGCGGTGTTAGGAAGTACAAACCTTCACTGTCACATAATAGATTATACTGGTGATTAATCGTTTTGCCTCCAGACATGTAGAAGTTGTTATTGTGGCTGTAGGTGTTTTGCAGGTCAGTTGTTTTCTTAACTGGGTCTGTAGATATGTGATCACTGAGCTCATGCAGAGTGACCTACATAAAGTCATCGTTTCCCCTCAGCCTCTCACCACCGATCACATCAAGGTGTTCCTCTACCAGATACTCAGGGGTGAGTTCACACGGCATATGTCACTTTTGGATTACATTTTTCTTTTTCCTTTTAATTTTGAGAATCTGGAGTATTTAATCAGGATAGAAAGTTTGTGTTTTTGCGCCTGTGTTGCAGAATGGGATTATCTTTGACCTTGTAATCATCCTGGGAAGCTTTAATCTTGTGTTCTGAAAATAAAATTTGTTAGCAAAATCCCACTGAACTGTTAATCTTATTTGGGGCAATTTCTGCTCTTGTTGTTAGGCGAGTCCAGTGAATCTCCTAGCTGTGGCTGTGATTGTTTATGATCGATCTGGAGTAGGGATGACAATATTAATGGAGTCATACTTGTGAAATGCTTTGAATACCAAAATCCGATATCATACAATTAATGTACATAAAATGTTGTTCCACTATTAGTGGAGAGCAAGAGTAATTGTACCCGAAGATGAGACTGATGTGTGATTTTCAATGTTTGTTCATTGTGGTCATTTAATGGTTTTCATCATTATTTTAGCTAGTGTGGAGTGGATTTTATACACTACTGTTCAGAAGTTTAAGGTTTATTAGAGGTTTTGTAAACAAAAGTCTGTTGTCAGTGTGCTCTATGAGATGACCTCTCTGTTTCTCGCAGGGCTGAAGTACCTGCATTCTGCAGGCATCCTGCACAGAGACATCAAACCAGGGAACCTGCTGGTCAACAGCAACTGTCTGCTTAAGGTAATGTGTACATCAGATTTGTGCTCAATCACATAATAACGGCAAAGTGAGATGCGTCACTTTTGCTTGTCATTCAGATTTGTGACTTTGGCCTGGCGCGAGTGGAGGAGCCGGATCCTTCTCGTCACATGACCCAGGAGGTGGTGACGCAGTATTACCGCGCTCCGGAGGTTCTGATGGGATGCCAGCATTACACTTCATCGATAGATGTCTGGTCTGTAGGCTGCATCTTTGCAGAGTTGTTGGGCAGACGAATTCTTTTCCAGGCTCAGAGCCCCATACAACAGGTAATGATGTACATTGCCGTTCAAAAATCTTGGAAAAACAAATATTACTTCTATTCATGCATTAAATTGAACAAAAATTATATGGTTTTCTTCTTTTTTGGCTTTTTAAAAAAATTTTTTTTTAAGGATTCTGGAAAAACAATCCCATTTACAGAAACAAAAGCAGCACAGCTGTTTTCAACATTAAAAATAATGTTTTTTAGCCGTGATTTGAATAAATAAGTAAATAAATAAAAATAAAAAAACGTTTCTTGAGCACCAAATCGGCATATTCTGAAGGATCACATGACACTGAAGACTAGAGTAAGGAAATAATGGAACTTAAGCCATCACAGGAATCAAATAAATTTTGAAAACCGTTATTTTAACATTTCAGAATATTTTTTTTGATCAAATAAATGCAGCTTTGGTGAACTTAAGAGCCTTCTTTAGTAGTAGTGAATTAAAGTGTTTCTCCTCCTCTCTCAGTTGGATCTGATCACTGATCTCCTTGGGACTCCTCCTCTTTCTGCCATGGCATCCGCGTGTGAAGGAGCACGAGCGCACATTCTTAGAGGACCCCACAAACAGGTTCAGTACCCTCCTTTACAATGACTTATTAATCCATAAAGATTACCTGTCCTCAAATCAAATACAGTATTCTAACTTTTCTTTGTGCTTTCTCTCTCTCAGCCCTCGCTGTCTGTTCTGTACATGTTGTCAGATGGAGCTACACACGAAGCTGTTCATCTTTTGTGCCGCATGCTAGTTTTCGATCCAGTGAGTATGGCTTTTCTAGATAGAGGTGATGACTGACTACATTTTGACGAATGAAATTTTTTTCATCAGTCATTACTCCATTTTTCAGTGTCCTTCAGAAATCATCAGTATTGAAAATTGGCATTTAAAGTGAAAGTGACTTGAGTTCTTCAGGTAATAGTCTGTGTGTGTCTCTCTCTATAGGCTAAGCGTATCTCGGGCAGTGATGCCTTGTCTCATCCATACCTGGATGAGGGTCGTCTGCGGTACCACACCTGCATGTGTAAGTGCTGTTACTCTGTGCCCAGCGGGAGGGTGTACACCCGAGACTTTGAGCCGCCTGCGGATCGACCTTTCAGTCACAACTATGAGCAGAGCATGCACTCTGTCTGGCAGGGCAAAGGTGATTCACTCTGGCCCTGTTACAATTTAGTCTCCATCGTCCTTTGACATGAAGAACCTGTTTTGATGGCCTGTTTTCTCTGTTCGTCTCAGAGCTCATCCATCGTTTTATAACAGAGCACCAGCAAGGCAAACGAGTGCCTTTGTGCATCAATCCCCAGAGTGCAGCCTTCAAAACCTTCATTAGGTGAGTATGAGACTAAGTGTTTTTTGACAACACGTCACTTTTTCCAGTACATGCACTCAAAATGAAAAGTGACACAGGGCTGTAACCCTGTCTCATAACCCTTTAAAGGTATAGTTCACCCCAAAATAAATATTCCTCATTAATTACTCACCCTAATGTCCTTTCAAACCCTCAAGACCTTTGTTCATCTTCAGAGTACAAATTAAGATATTTTTTAATGAAATCTGAGAGCTTTCTGACCCTGCATAGACAACAACACAACTGGCACATTGAAAGCCCTGAAATGTAATCATTAAAATAGTCCATGTGACATAATCCGTTCAGCATTATTTTTGTGAGTCTATAATTCGTGCATACAAAGAAAACAAAAATAATGCCTTCATTCAACAGTTCATGTTGGCATAAAAACATAGATTTGTATGCAATCTTGTTAAACCGTATAATTCTGTTTTACTCCTTTTTATATAAGATCGACAGCGTGGCATTCCTCGAAAGTATCAAGGAAAGAAGAGAGATGAGGGATGAGGTGGATTCTGGGAAATGTGGATTCATAGGAACAAGCATGCTTTGGAGATGAAGATGGATCACATGCTTTTGAAAGAACTCTCAGCACTCATTCCAATTCGACATGGGGATTTCTCAGAAAAACACGTTTTTTTTTGTTTGTTTTTTTTTCCCAGATCCACTTACACGACACTGATGAATAATGCTTCTGATGCTGCTGAGAAAACTTTTATACTGACTGTGTGCTTGAGGATTACGGGAAATAGATTTCTCCACAGGAAAAAAAAAAAGAAAAGAAAATGGATTGTTGAATATGACTAAATGAGCCAACGTCAATGTTGTGCAATACAGATATCTGGAATAATGCAAAAGACGAGACTGCGCTGACCATGATTTCATTAACCAATGAGATGACCGTGCCCACAAGTCCATAGCATCACCCCCCCCGGCCAACTTCAATCTGCCGCTGTATCTCCAAACTCTGTCTATAGACTTTTATCACTGTGTTCCTTTTGCGGGTTCTTAGGTTTTATTCCGAAAATTCTGGTAACCAAAAGTTCTTAAGTCTTCTTACTTTGTTACTGCTTCCTCATTCATGCTTTCAGTTTGATATCACATGTTTTTTTTTGTTTTTCACAATTTCTTTTGAAATGATCCCTGAGCTAATGCATTGGAGTTTTAGAGTTGTATCAGAATGCTGTATAGACAGACGTACGTAAGTACGTGTTTCTGTGGAACGTAGGTACTGTTCCGTTCCCACCTGAAGCCTCCTCCCAAAGGTCCCGTCCCCCCTCCTAGGACCAAACTAGATCGATATCAGTATCCTGCTCTCTGATTGGGTGAGGCTCTGTAGGCAGAGAAGATAGATTGAATATTATTTATTTTCTCTTTTTAATTTATTGTTGTCTTGTCCAACTTGTTAGGTGTTTGTGTTTGGCGGACCAGGTGCCTGGGTTTTATGGCGCCATGAGCGATCTGGTCCGTGAGTGTTTTTAAAAAAACTGCGGTTTCGGAGAGTTTAGGGAATGTGCAGTGTTGTAGTAATAATTTTTTTTTTAATTATTTTTTTTTTTTTTTATATTTCATTACCTCAACCGGCCCTCATTTCACTGGGCTGGTGTATATAGACTGAACCCAATCGTTTATCAAAAATGTACTGTAATGCAGTCGAATGACGTCATGTGTGTGTGTGTGTGTGGAGCTGCTCCATTGGGCCGCAGTCTCTCTCTGAATCTGTCTGCTTTTCTTTTTCCCTCAGAGCAGATTGTCGGGACAGTGTGGCTTATGGTTCATTAGTAGATAGTTGTTGGGGAAATGCTGCTGTTTGTGTAATACCTCCAAAACCTCCCCGACTCATTTGTAAAAGTAACGCGCGTCTAGAGCTCAGGTTTCATATTATACAATATGGACTACACTGTAGACGTGGGTCCAGGGAGTCGCTGGTGCTCTCTGGGTTTATCTCGGAGAACTGAATGCAAAAGTGCCCAGTACTGTAAGCGTTTGCCTCCTACCACCAGGTGGCGCAACAAGCGCAGGGCACGACTGGATGTATCAAGGCAGTTATTGCTCATCATCAATAATGTCTCTTAATGCATGTATGTATGGACTTCACTTGGAATTGCAATTGCAGTGCATTAGTTTATTTTAGAAACGTTTCTAAATGTGCTGTTGCTATTTAATTTCATTATAGGAACTTTTTTTTTCTCCCATGTATTGTGACCAGTTTTTTTTTGCTTTTGGTTTAAATTTAAGTTGTTTTTATGACCACTTTTGCTATTGTGTTGGTAGAAAAACTAGCAAAATAGTGACCGGAATGAAGATCAGTGGGTTGGTTCAGTCTTACCGACTGCCAGGCAGAAAGTGAACATTTTAAGTAAGTGGAGAATTTCTTTTAGTCGTAAGATAGTTGTTAGACATTTTTAAGAAATTCAAAACTTGATATTGGTGTTTATGACTATTATGGCTTTGATAAAATGATTGAACAGTTGTTTATGATGGTTATTACTTGTTATGTTTTTTTTGTTTTTTTTTCTTCCTCCTTTTTTTTGTCTTTGCATTTTAGAGGAAATGTTTTTTTCTTTGTGTTCCCAACAAATACTTGAAGTTTTTAAGAAAAAAAAAAAAAGAAAAGAAAAGAGAGAGAGAGAGAGACATGAATTAGGGTAAAATAGACATTAAAGAGACAGACACTGGAAACCTTGTCTCTGCATCTTATTGGTTTGTTATTGCAATTGTGTTTGCAGTTACTGGACAGAACAATATTATTTAATTCACAAAGATTTAAGGTTTGCAATTATGGGGTGTTTAAAATCAGCATGAAATGAAAATTCTTTTTGTGAGTAATTGATCGATGCTTGGTTTCGACCTGCCACTGAAAACAACCACACTTATGTTTCATTATATTATTTATATAGTACTTTAAAGTTACACGTTTTTAAAAAAAACTACATTTTTACATGATCTATTATTGATTACATGATAAACTTTAAAATATGACACTGTTCACAATTGACTAGACTTACAAAAAATAAAAATCCCAATGTCCCAGGGCCTCGTATGAAAGGCTTTGTGTTTCATGCAAATTTGTAAAACCATATGTCAAAATCTACACATGGTTAATCTGCACGTTGTAAGTACGTTCTCAAGCTTTATTTTCATGTTCTCAAGTCCCCAAAGCAACCACAAATGGATCCTAGGATACCTTTTTTATGACTGCATCTGCATAAAATTTCCATATGCATATTGCCTTGCAGACACAAAACCATAGCTGATACAGACTTCAGGACTTGCCTTCACTGATATGAGAGAGATTACACAGCTAAAATAAATTACAAAATGCAGATAGTTTTTAGATAATATATTTTGAACATTAAAATAGATTCTCACTGCACATGCAATTTGGGAAACCAAAGATCTTCACCATAAAACTTGGTGGATCGTTACATCTAATCACAGCTGCAGCTGTATATTTTATAATGCAGATTATTGAGACAGTAGGATGTAAGATGAACACTATGGTCCTAGTTGTTATTGTGAACAGGCTGAAGTTAAGTTGGAACCCTTGGTGACCCATTTCTTTATGCAATCTTGTATAGCACAAGCACTGAACCAAGAAATCATCACCGTTATAAAAAACATGCTATCTCTTAGAATGCCATAGGAAATAATTCTAAAAGCAGCACATCCATTAAATATATTTTATGGCAAGTTTATTTTTTAGGCCCCAGGGGCCTGATGTATAAAGTGACATTTTCCGTTCACACATTGGTATTTCTAAAAATAATAAACTTCGCACATGCACACTTAACTGGTTAGAGCACATTGCTGGTGTGAGTGCTGTATTAACCATCATTCGCGTCATGCCTAACAATAGAAATATTGCATATTAAAAAATATACTAACAGCTATGTAAAACATGCACTGACACCAATTTGACAACAACAACATTCTGTCACGTCGGGGGCTAAAGCTTTAAGTAAAAGTTATGTAGGCCTATGTAATAAGTTTGCTTAAGTTAAATTATTAAATAATTGCTACATTTCATAAAAAACAAGAACGGTGACTTTAAACTGTAAAACTTAAACTCTAAACTTACTCTCTGCTTGTAGTGGGCAAATAATACGTATTATTTGAGCAAAACATTCATTATTCTGTATATTCGGCACGGACTATTGAAACAATGAAAGATGACAAAAAGACGTCGCGCCATAAATAGTTAATATTGTCTTGCGCTATCAGGTCACTTTGTTTTTACTCGCCATTGGTCAAATTTACTGTCAATCAAAGCCGAAACCAATCAACGAAGGGGAAATCTGTCGCGGCCTTCTCGTTTGGCCAATCAGCAGTTAGTTACTAAGACTCGCGGTGCAGATTTAAAAGTAAAATTAATC
>JAUCMS010000062.1:15801345-15814475 GCA_032357445.1 Enteromius radiatus | reverse complement strand
CTGTGTGTGACCTCCTTTTATACCGAAACAAAGGCTCTGTATCACCTGCTTAGTGTGTGTGATTGTGTGAGAGAGAATAAGATAATTGCATACCTTAGTTAAATGAAATTTGCCTGCATGTGTTTCTTTAGTATTGAAGCACCATGTCTTATTCCCAAATTATCTTAGTTATGTTACATGAGAAGTAAAACTGCCCCTTAATTCGGGGTATCTTGACTTGAGATAGGCTTATCTCTGCAGCGGGCAGATGCTCTGTAAAACCGGGTCTAAAGAGATAAGGGAGTGGCTCGCTATTGAGTAGCCAATCAGAGAAAGCGTTGAGAATCCAATGACGTCAAGAGTGAAAGGTGAAAGGCGAAATGACGTTTCCATGTCACCCTGAAGCAAAACAAACAAAAAACGTTAGAAGCATAGTTGTTTTGTAGCAATGTCTAACAATACATTGTATGGGTCGAAATGACCGATTTTTCTTTTATGCCAAAAGTTAGGATATTAAGTAAAGATCATGAAGATATTTAGTAATTTTCCTACCGCTGATATGTTAAAACTTAATTTATGATTTGTAATATGTGTTGCTAAGAACTTCATTTGGACAGCTAAAAGCGATTTTCTCCAAAAAAAAATTTTTTCACATTTTCAAATGTTGTCCTGTCCTACCAAAACAGACAAAGAAAAAAAAACTGTTAAAAAATGGACCCTTATGGTTTTGCGGTCCAGGGTCACTAAATGATTAGTTTTGTTAGTCGTCGTATTTTAAGAGAAGTAAAATCAGAAACCTGAATGGTCTGAAATGAAAACGCTTTATATATTTTTATTGCTGTCTTATGGTCTGTAGTTATAAAAAAAAAATAATATTTTAGTCATTTAGTAATAATAATGCGTTTAACTATTATTTTAATTAACCATATCGAACATAAATTCTGTGTTCATACATCAGTCCATGAGTTTCTGGTAACAGGCTTTTACACTGTCATGGACTTCCATTATTCGACTGATAAAGCTAAATCTAGTTTTAGATTTAAATTAAATAAATCTAGTTTTATGGTTAATTTACAACACACTGGTTCAGCAGGTTGAATCTCTTCCGAGATAGTGAAGGAGCAATGTGGTAAACTGCGACCCCTGGTGTGTTTTTTTGTTGTAACATTTGCATTATAAACCCATGCAATAAAATTGAGATATCTTGGAAGCTATATTATTCATCTCTAAGGCCCGTGGTGGAATATTTTAAACAAAACTGCTTGCTTAATAAAAAAAAAAAAAATCATAATTTTTGCCTATTGTAGGTGTTTACCCCGCAAAATTTTTAGAGGAGACACTGGTTGCCACAGTTTCAATAAGAACTTGGAAATCCCACCAACTTGGAAATAAAAAAACGATATAGAATAAATAACACACATTCTGGTAAGTGTTATGTTGTGTTTAAGCATGGCAAACCATGGTTGGTGCAGTTTTTAGTTACAGCCTTTAGTTTTGACGAACTAAAAAAATAAAGATTTATGTAATAATAATTTGTATTAATATGATTTATTTAAAATTAATTTTAACAACTACACAACGTTTTCTAATTGTTTTATCTCTTCAAATCATTAAAATAAACAGTAGGAAGTTCTCCACGCCCACATATTCATGACCGCTGGACGTGTTATTATTATTTTAATACTATTATCATCATCAGCCATTTAAAATCATATGCGCGCATGTTTGCGTGGTCCGATCTTCTCTGAATGTTTGCTGATTGTATTTCACTTCAGATGTCGGAGAGCCACCTTGTGAAAGTGCAAGCATTCAGAGTCGTCTTATCTATGTCGTCTTGTGCCCGTGTCGCCCAGCAGCCCCGGTGTCCTCCGCTGGAGTGGACCCACGGCAGCGGCAGCGCGGCGGAAGGAGGGAGGGGTCTGAGCCGCGCCGGGAAACTAGAGGCTCGATGCAGCCTCCGCCGAATGAAGTCAGGCTGTTTCCAGACCGCAATGGCTATGGGTCTAACGTCGAAAAAATCCTCTTCTAGAAACGTCGGCGTGGAACGCAAGAATCTCATCACCGTCTGCAGGTAGTTTTATTGCATGACACGGTTTTCAGGACACGAAGCATGCTTTCAGTCAGCTTGTAATATACCAATAACTAGGCAACTGTCATCAGGTATATTTCTAATTATTTATATATATTTTGTTATCATACATTTTATTAAACAGAACATAGATCATATGGCATAGCATGTTTTTTTATTTACTTTTGTTGTTGTTGCGTGAAAGCTTAATATTGAAGATTAGGCCCTTTAAGGACGTCGGTCCCTTATTTCATACCAGCATCCATGACGTCATTACATCCATCCGACCATTTTCATGCTGTGCCCTGAACAGACTAAAACCACAATATGACCTTCTCCCTTATAAAACTGTCTATTTCTTTTCTTTCTTCTTTTTTTCCCCACATTTATGATGATGATGATGATTAATGGTTTCGGTAATTGTTTTCTTAAAAAAAAAGACCACTAATAAAAAGGATCATACATTAGCACTAATTTGCACTCTATGCATATGATCAAGTCAATATGAAAAATACAGTTTGACCCTGTGTACTTTCTTAAGGAGCGTTCCTGTTCTTTTAAGCATGGTTCATCATCAGTGCATGGATTGTTATATTAAAAAATAATAATTAAAAGACCAAATGCAAATGAGTTTTAAACAAACTATGTATGCATTCATTTTCCTCTGTATTATTTTATTGATCACCAAATCACACTAGAATAAATGTATTGTCAACTTTGTTTCATTTACATCATTCAGCATGAAAGTGAATAAGTCAGTAATCCTCAGTAATTAGTCATTTACAATCATAGTAGTTTACAAATGGTTCATCAAATCAGAAAGCGAAAGCCATTACGCGGCTTAAATATAAGGTTTAAAAGTAAATTCATAGTAAAAAAAAAAAAAAGAGTTCTTAATATTTTTTAAACGTGACCCTGGACCACACAACTAGTCATAGCCTACATATAGATATGGGTATATTTTTAGCAGTATTTTTTTTTAAATGCCAAAAATATAGTTAGGATATCATTATAATCATGTTTCGTGAAGATATTTAGTAAATTTCTTACTATAAATCTATAAATAATACAAAACTTCATTTTTGATTAGTAATGCACTGCTAAGGACTTCATTTGTACAGCTTTAAAGGTGATTTTTTTTTTTTTTCAAATAGTTGCATCTCGGCCAAACATACCATAGATCAGGGCTTCTCAATCCTGGTCCTGGAGGTCCGGTGTCCTGCAAAGTTTTGCTCCAACCTTGATTAATCTCACCTGCCTGTAACTTACAAGTAATCCTGAACATCTTAATAAGCTGGTTCAGGTGCATTTGATTAGGGTTGGAGCTAAGATTTGCAGGACAGCGGACCTCCAGGACCAGGATTGAGAAGCCCTGCCATAGATAATGGAAAGCATATTTGTTTAGCTTTCAGATGATCTGTGATGATGGTGCAGCAGTCACTGCATTCACAGATTGCAGTATCTCAGTCCAATGCCAATAACTGTAAGCTTGCAATGCTACGTGCACATTTTGTCTCAGCACTCTGTGTAATGTGCGTTAGTGAGTCATGACTAAAGTGTACGAGGCACACACTGAATTCCAGCACTGCATTCAGTTCTGCAGAGCTGTGTGGGACTGCTCCGGAGCTGCACTTTTACCGGTCGGTTGGTACAGCACATTAAGTGAATGTTGAATAATTCATGTTTGGGGGCGCCCCAGGCATAGGCCATGTACAGTTGCTGAATGGACACAGAACACTGTCACTCCTGTTGGGACAGCAGCACCATTGTGTTGTCATAATGGATATGCAGTGAAAGAGATGATTGTGATGTGGCGAGCTGCTGTGACATCATCACCCCTATCTCTTTGCCTGTAGTAAATAAGAATATGGGTTCTGTAAGGGTTAATATTAATTCTCCAAAAAATATTGTTTTTGAGGACAACATGAAAATAGATCTTCATTAATGTCAGCACATATTTATTAAATATACAGCACCGTGGTTAGAACCAAACTTTCCAAGGTTCTACCATCTGGATGGCATAATGTAGGAATTGTTAAACACATGCTATGCTAATGCCGTGTGGAAAAATCAACAAGAAAGAATGACAAAAATGGACTTCAGACCTCACAGATTATTATAAACACAAAGACACTTTTGTCGAAAAGGGCTTAGGCCTTTCTCTACTTCCCACGTCTCTTGTATGGCCATGCCAGAGCTGTTTGAAACATTAAAAGACGAGTTACACAGGATGAAGGACTTGACAAGAAAAAAAAAAACAAATTTGAATATTAATTAATGGCTGCTAGCAAAGAAATTTCAAACACTGCTTAATTGGATCGTGATTAGCTCAGATTACTTGGTGCTCTGAGAGACACATAGCTCAAACCTCCCGTGCTTCTCTCACTTGTCTGTATTTCTCTGGTACATTGAGATCAGGAGACCATACACTTATTTCCTTCACTCTCAATCATCAAACCCTCACTCCCATTGTCATTGTCTCTCAGTCCACAGTGAAAGTGTTTGTTCTGTCTTCAGTGACCTTTAAACCAGGTTGAAATGGTCAGGCACATGTTTGAATTTGGCCCCGTTTTAGATGATCTAAACTTGAAGTTCAGGAGCAAATCTAACCAATATATTTCTCGAAAGCATCTTTGTTGAAACTGAGAGCTGTTGACACTGCGGAGAAGGGTTCTGACCAACAGAAACATGGTTATTATTTTCACTCCCCATAACCTACCCACTTATCTCAAAGCTGAGTTTGTTCTGCGCTGAGATCAAAATGTTAGTGATGTTGCATTTCTGCTGCTTTTTTCAATGGTTACACATACAGTTTGGATCACTGACATGCTATCACAAAGTCACAAAGTTTACACAGTTTCAGTTTTTACACTCAGACTAAACAAACGTCAGTTTCAGAGGGGATAAATAAAGGTTTCAATGTAAGGGCACTCAAAAATACGTTTACGTGTTTGTTGCTTGGTTTTTACTAATGGGACATCTTGAATGCACTGTAAGTTGTTTTGGATAAAAGAATATTCCAAACATTGTTTCCATGTAACAAGGTAAAAGCTCAGTACTTTTAACCATAAGATCTGTAACAGCGAATGGCAGTAACATCCTCCTTAATAAAAGGTAAGTTTAAGAAAGGATGCAGTGAAAAATAGGGCATGATGGCTGCCTCCCAGGTCAAAGTTGAGAGGTAAGAGTTCCAGCGGTCAAAGAAAGACTCTTGTCGATGTCCCCATGTCTTGAATTTCCAGTGTAATGGAATGGCCAGTTTTGTTCATCTCCTTAAGAAAGTTTTCCAGACAGCTGAAGGCTAGTAATGTAAAGGTGTGGACTCCGATGGTTCAAGAACTCTGCAAGGATGAGCATTTGAATTCAGTGTCAGTCTTTGTATAGTACAATCAACAGCTTTAGTTTTGTGTATGACTTTTCATCTCAAATGATATACAGAAGTCACTGTCTTACGGGACTTTTAGTTGTCTTGATAATGTGTTCTGTCTAAAATGGCCTTCTGTATTTCTTTTAAAGGTGCTGGGGATAAGTGTTATTCAGACGTTTTCAATGGGTATCAACTGGTTTATTTTCATCTCCATTCTTAAGATCTAGTTCTCTGACCATCTGATTTCCTAGGAACATGTCAAAATCATATTTATTTTACCAAACATAGCTTGGCATCAACTTCTAACTCCATGATACTAACTCTAACTCCAAATACACAAACAATCATTTTCACTTACTTAGCTTCCCAGCACATACCTAACCCACTGACCTCTCCTCCAGTTATAGTAAGAATTTCATGTTGTTGTTGTCACAGCCTATTCATTTAAATTAATATAAACTTGTGAAATGATTTTCAATCTACAGTCTCTCTGGGGGGATTTTTACTGAGCAGTTGTTGGATGGAAAGGGTAGGAAAGCTTGTGCAGGATTAGCAGTCAATGCTCGTACTGCCTACAAGATCGGTGATGAAAGGGGGTGAAAGAAGTATATTAAAAAGTTAAAAATAGAGAGTGGGAGTGAGTGGTAGTGAAAGGATGATAGGTCAGGCTTGGGAGAGGAGGGCCAGAACAGGGAAATAGGGTTGATTGATGGAAAGGGTATAGGAGAAAGGAACCAGAAAGAAGGAGGGATAATCTGGGTTTATAATCAGAACGGGGAGGTTTTTCATAGTGTCTAGTCAGAGGTGCCTTGAAATCTTAAGAACAAGTGCTATGAAGTAATATTTCATAAAAGGGTCTGTTTTTTTTGGCTTGTCACCAAAGTGGGCGAGACCAAGGACACAAAAGCCATTTGTCAAGTGGCTGCACGTTTGTTTTTCAGTGTCAAATCGTACCAAGACAGTCTTGCTGCTACATTCCTCTATTAGCATTTTAGCCCTGACCCTGCTAACCCTCAGAGACTCTCACATCTTAATATTTGCATTTACACATTGTACAGTTGTCAAACTTTGTCATATCCTTGTGTTTTTTTTTTCTTTACTGCTGTTGTGACCAGGCATTGTGTCCAATCAAGGTATTTGGTTGGCTGGTGTTGGGAGTTATCCTTCCTGCAATGATTAGCATTGTTCTCAGGGCGTGGGATTGCCCTAGCCTTGTGGAAAACACCTTTTGGTTCAGCCATGGAACCAAAGAGAAAATCAATACTGAAGAATGTTTGTTGTTTAAAGCATCCGAATCTAACTGGGTTGTCATTACAGTTGCACGAATTTTGCCCTGGTCAAATGATGAAGCAATGACACAGCCACAATCAAACAACTACAGGTGACTAATCTGAAATCCAAGTTGGCAAAATCAGTGATCCTTGTAGAACCTTGGAATACCGATGTAACATAATGAAATCTGTTATTTAGCACCATTTAAATTATGTTATGCATATGTTATTTTATAATAGCTACAAATAAAAGTCCATTGCATACCCATCATCCTTTGGATTTGGATTCATTAAGTACTAACCTGTATCCAGGATGTATTCCAGAGAAATGTTAGGTAAACAAAAAAGAGACTTGGTCCAAAAAGTAAAGTTTTTGTTTTTGAATGGCGAAAAGATTATTCAAGATGCAATAACTTCCACAGAAGGTACGTTCTGATGATGATGATGTTTCCTCAGCTGTTGGTGATATATGCTGCTATGTTTTATTTGTTCCCAGCTTGGTGAATCTGTCCCCCCATCCCATTCCCAGCACCCTGCACCCTCCCCAAAGATTCTGCCTTACTCCCCATTAAAGAGTCTTCCTCTTGGGCAAAAAAGCCTTTCGGAAGGACGTAGTCTTGGTGCCTCGGCTGAAGGAAGCACCACCCATGGAGATCTTCGTCTTGCCACTGGTGATAGTGGAAGAGCCCAGGGAAGTTGTGCTCTTCCCGCGGCTGATAGAAGAGTTTCCCATCATAATCTTGGTCTTGTCTCTCTTGATCGATGTGCTCCCCAGGTTGAGGGCCGTCTTGCCCTCTGTGAAACTGGTGTTACCCATGGCGGAACTGAAGGTGGTGGTGCCGGAGAAGCTCCAGGAGGTCTCCTCCAGCAGCCAGCCCAGATGACCTGACCTGGATCACGTTCAGGGTTAAATTTTCTCAACTCTCCCTTGGGAAGCTTCTGCTCTCCTGATTCTACAGGATGAGGTGATGATGGCTCATCGCGTGCCCTGGCAGCAACGCATCCCAACGCACACAGACAGTGTCTGGCTGGGTGTGACAGTCCAAACAGCTAGTGTCGGGATGGGACCAGAATGCTAAGCGTGGTGAGAGCAACCCCCATGCAGCATAAAGCCCTTGTTGAGCAGTGTAACGTGGGCTCCGCAAGGCCACATACCTCCCCTGTGTGCCGTGAATGAACAGAGGCTGCCGTAGGAGGCCTTAGCTCTATCTGGGGGCAGATCGGACAGTAGACTGCTTTGTCTTGTCGCTAAAGCAAGGCACTGAAGAACACATTGTTGAGCGACACAATTGGTGGTGACATCACTCAGTTCCGTGGCATTGTGCCTCCCTAGAACCGCTGTCCAATGTTATACTGTACATGGCTTCTGAGAAAGGTATCGTGTTAACTGCCCAACACGGATTCCTGGGACTCAAGGGTGTGGTCTGCTTTCATGAGTTTATTATATGTCAGACCCCCAAAATGTATGCTCAGATAAGTTATTGTTGATGTGTTTTGTTCAGTTCAGTTCTGTCCAGTTGTTAAAATGAAAATAATGCCCTATATAGCCAGATGTTTGCTTACTGTGCAAGCCAGGCTCACACTGGAAGATTTTTTTCTTCTTGTTAATGAATCCAAAACTGACAAAGTCTGACCACTTCTACTAGCTGTTCATAAGGCAACTGGGACTAAAGTCTTGGCTATGATTGCAAAGATTGACATAAAATAAATGTTACAGTACGCTGTGGCTTTTACCCTAAGATCTAATTTGGATCATGTTGTATATTTGACAAGCAGTGTGTGCCCAGCTTTATGTATAGTGGGGAAAAAAAACCTCTGAAATATTTTAAAGATAGACACATTAATCAATGTTTTAACCATTTCAAAGATCTATTTATTGACAATTCTGACTTAATTCATTGTTATACTGGTTGATTTATGCTTCATTTGATGCAATATTAAGTTAAGTTAAAGAATGAACAATGCACATTTTAATTGTAAGGCTATGGTTGAAGTTAAAATGTTTTACTGTGACTTGGTTAGTCCACTCAAATGATACAATTCCACTTTCAAAACAGAATCTCAGATCTGGGTACTGGATCATTATTCAGCTAAGACCCCCTTCTGCATGTGAACAACAATAACAGCCATTCTAGTCGTGGCAGTGCCCACCCTCACACATGCATGCATGTTCTCTTCATGAAAACCAGATCGGTGTCTGATCTCTGAACATCTTCGCAGACACATCTTTTTCTTAAAGCCATCTGTATTCTCTTTCAGTGACAAAGACATCATGCTCAGTTCCAAGCCAATTTTAGACACACTTACACTTCATTTTACATCTAGAATGCATTTGTGTGCGATTCCAGAGCAAGCTGGCAAACACTTGCATCTTACAAGACATCCAACCTGCTTAAACGCTCTACTACTACAAAGTTAGTCTTTGTGGACACCCATACACAAATACTGTACATATACTGTTTGCAGTTACATTTGTGTCTTTAAGTCACAGATGAAAATCCCAGTAGAGATTCCATTGCGTCTCTTTGCCTCTTTTGAGGGAAGTCTTAACTACAGTGACTGACTTCTCCCCTTGACTTAAAGTGGCCTTGCTCAAAGAACTAGTAGTCTCTCCATGAGTGATTGTAGTTGTACCCACCACAAACGCAGTCTCTCCCTTCCTCAGTTTGGTCTTGCTCCTCGAAAGAACTGTCTTTCCCCATGAGATGGCCTTCTTGCTCTTCATGAGTTTGATTTTCCCTTTTTTAAAGCTGGTCTTTCTCAGTAAAAGAAAAGCCTTGGCTTTTGAGGCTATTGAGTCGTCCTCTTGCTGTATATTGGTTGTCTCGTCCTTCCCAGTGCTCTTTCTTGCTTTTGAAGTCTTGGTCTTTGTTTCAGCGTTTGTGGATCCCCTTTCCATCTACTTGGTCCGGCGCTTGGGCATGAGGGCCTTGCGGAAGGAGGTTGTAGTTTTGCCTCGGCTGAAGCTGGCTCTTCCTAGGGAGATGGTGGTCTTGCCTCTGGTTATGGTAGAGTCGCCCATAGAGGTAGTGGTGACCCCACGGGTGATTGAGGACTTGCCCATGGTGATGGAAGTCTTGCCCCGGGCTATTGAAGAGCCGCCCACAGACAGGGCAGTCTTCCCTTCCGTAATACTGGTGTTCCCCATGAAGGCATGTAGGTTGTCAGGTCTTCAGACTCTCAGTTCTCTCTCTGTTTTCTCTACCCTTTGAGTGGGCTAGAGTCCTAGCATACCAGCGCCTTGCAGGTTTGACTGTTCTGGGAGAGAACTGTACATGGTATCGGGACAGCCCTAAATAGATCACACCACCAGTTCGAAAAGTGAGTGGGTGGGGAAAGTGAGCTTGAGTGTGTTAGGATACGAGGGAGATTCGCTCACTATACTGTTGCTTTTAAAAAAAAAACACAACAACTGGCGCAGAGGATGGAATGGAACCCAGGCGAGGACAAAGGTCTCCACGCCGACAAGTAGCGTAGAGCTGTTGGCAGGAGCACAAGGACTCAATTGTGATGGCAGGAGTGGTAACGTGAATATGGCATCAAAAGGGCATTGTCTAGCACACAAGACAATTGGGATTGACCTCAGCAGTCCGTTGTGGCACCGCTCCTGAAAATGCCTGTCTTTACATAAGTCAGAATGGCAGCGTTGAGCAGGGCCTGCACCGATGCTAGCGCTTGTGTCTGTCTGTAAGATGCAAATCATACTGTTAGCGATGTGTGGTATTTCACTGCATGGTTTTGTTTTTCTGCTGAATTTGGAGATGTTATGTAGCATATCTTGGTAACTAAACGTACAATATATTGCCTCTCTGTTACTTCCTACTTTTTCTCCCAGGTTCTCTGTGAAAACGTTGTTGGAAAAATACACTGCAGAGCCTATTGATGACTCATCGGAGGAGTTCATCAACTTTGCAGCAATTTTGGAGCACATCCTTAGTCATCGTTTCAAAGGTATATATTTAAACAACTTTAACCCTTAGCAGGGAACTTGATTGACAGTGGATCTGACTAATCATAATACAGAATCCACCATTTTGTCCTGCTAACAAATCAGACAGGAAAGTAGATTAACTTCAGTGGACATAAACTTGAACAATTGTGTTGAAATAAAAGACTTTCTGATGTTCATTTATGTTTACTCCATGGTTTAACTAGTAAATATGAATAGATGATTTGTTTGTGTGCTGCTTGAACTGAGGCGCTATGTTTGCTAATATGCTAATGTATGCATAATGTATGCTAATGTTTATTGGTACACGCTAATAATCTGTGGTGATTTTTTTATATTATCAGGTCCAGGTGGTTGGTTCAGTTCAGATGGCCAAAGGAGTTTCTGGGACTATATCCGTCTTGCCTGCAGTAAAGTCCACAACAACTGCATCAGTAGCATTGAGAGCATTGAGAACATTAGCACGTCACGAGCAAAGGCAAGATACTTTCATCTTAAAGCACTCTATCTTTATCATAGCATGTGCTTTGTTTTGGATTTATTCCATCCTAGTTCACTAGCAAAGCTTTATTTATAACTGTTTACTCTCTCGTTTTCCTACAGGGACGAGCATGGATTCGTGTAGCTTTGATGGAGAAGCGTTTGTCTGAATATGTAGCCACTGCTTTAAGGGACACTCGGACAACCAGGTTATAACTGCTCTCTTTCCAACCAGTTTGACATCTGTCAAATTTGTAATTAAATAGATTTGTAAGTCTATATTTTGCGCTGCAGGAGATTTTATGATGATGGTGCCATTATGCTAAGAGAAGAGGCTACGGTTCTGACAGGGATGCTAATTGGACTCAGTGCCATTGACTTCAGGTGAAAACACTGCATTCATTCTCACACTCACAAATGACACTTACACAAACGTAAATGTGTTTTCTTCAGGAATGTGCCATTTCATTGCCGCTAGTGGCACTAATGAGTATGTGTGTGATGATACTGACGGTTTGTGTGGTTTTTTTGCTGCCATTAGTTTCTGTCTTAAAGGAGAAGTTTTGGATGGAAAGACCCCTGCAGTGATCGACTACACACCTTACCTGAAGTTCACCCAGAGGTAGGTTTTGCTGAAAAAACACAAATGCCAAACCTTATAGTAGTCTTATAAATAGAATTACTGCCTCTGCAGCTATGACTACCTGAGTGATGAAGAAGACCGCCGCAGTGTGGACAGCAGTACCAGTGATGAGAGCGTAGCTGAGCATCCCTACATCCCTTTGGTCACAGACGAAGAGACCTGGAGCAACAAATGCCGAAAGATGGAGCAAAGATTCAAGATTGTCTATGCCCAAAAGGTGCTGGGAGCTTTTGACTTGCAGATTTGGTTGAGCATGTTCACTGTCCATCTTTCTTATCTTGGTAGCTGGTTTCTTTCTGGTCCAAAATGCTCTAGTAACTAATGACCATTTTCGATCAGACAGAAACCAGCTACTATGTTCTGAAACACAGCTGGTTAAAGCAGAAATAGTGCAGTCAAATACTAATCCATAAATCTCTGTTATTTTAGGGTTATTTAGAGGAATTGGTCCGCTTGAGGGAATCCCAGCTGAAAAATGTAGAAACCGAGAACAAGCAGCTTGATGTTAAACTAGAGGAACTACAGGTCCAGAGTCAACAGGAGAAGAATGAGCTGGAGGCCATTATACTGGAGCTACAAGCACAACTGTATGCACACACACTATCACACACTCTGCATTTGTCTCAATTAGAGTGAAATTAAATACACCAACATGTATGTGAAATACATTTATTCCCTGCTTAGAATTTATACTTTTGGAATGCTAAACTAGTATACTTAAAGTATGAACCCTAACTAAAGATATACTGAAGTATCTGATTCTGCTAAAGTGGAACTGTTGCAAGTATACTTAGGGTACACTTTAAATATCTTGCATTTAAAGACAGATATTACTCAAAAACCATACAATCCTCATCAGTAGTGACAAGTAAATATTTTTTACTAAGGAAGTTTCTAATGGTTTTATTTTGGTACGTTGTGCAGCACTGGCATCATTCCTTGCGAGTCTGCTCATTTGGTAAAAGGGCTGTCTACTCCACTCATTAACAAATGGACAACTGCACAAGCCGCAACCAACAACCAAGGAAATGTAAAGCTGTTCCGTCGGTAAGTACTGACTCTAAATTCGAAGACCCACAGGGAAGCACCACTCAGTCTAGTCGATCTGCTCATGAAATTATGTGTTCGGGTTTAGGAGAAGCTTTCATAGCTTGGACCTCTCAGTCGATATGAGTTTGAACTCTGACTCTCAGAAGGAAGATGGCAATCAGAATGGAGACACAGTCTGGTCAGCAGGTAAAAACACAGGTTAACACACAATACAATCATATCTGAACACAGATTACTAATTAATATAATTCTCTTCTCTTCTCTTCTCTTCTCTTCTCTTCTCTTCTCTTCTCTTCTCTTCTCTTCTCTTCTCTTCTCTTCTC
>JAUCMS010000062.1:15772284-15792856 GCA_032357445.1 Enteromius radiatus | reverse complement strand
CGCAATACATATCGTATCGGCACCCAAGTATCGGAATCGTATCGAATCGGGAGGTAGGTGTATCGTCCCATCCCTACGTTACATCATTCTTTTTTTTTTTGTGTGATGAACAAATGCAACCCACTTTTTAGTGGACGTTCAACAGTTAACAATTGCACACTCTCAAGACACTGTCTGCCCAACCCCCCGTCATCTGAGCGCCCATCCGGTCCACTCGAGTGCAGAAGGGGACTTCTGAAACTTTAGCCAGCGTGTAGCGTGCTGCGCATACAGACCCTCAAACTCAATGTCCGTTTATAGGCCTAATCCCACGGCAGCCTGATGTGGGTGGGAGGGCAGGTGGGTGTCCAGGCAGAAAGGAATAAGGGCCGAATTTATATTTAAATCAACCCTCAACCCTGCCCCCACTGGGCCATGTGAAACCTCCAGCCACTAAGCAGACACGGTTAGTCCTGATCTCGCACCCCAGGGGCTGGGGGTGATGACATGTTTTAATATGGCTCACTTCAACTGCGTTTTGTTGTATTAGCATCCCAACCACAAAATATATCTGTGACCTCTGGCAGGGACAGGAAGAGAGGGACGGAGGACACTTTTTGGATTGTGATAAGCTCTGATATGGAGCTTAGTGATTGGGTCACTTGGAAAATAATCAGTTGGTGGTCTGCGATATAGTGCGCACTAGCTGGGCTCCCATTACTCCTCAGAGGCCTGGGAGCGTAGGACGGCGGTGTCATGACGGTACGCCTGTGTCTGTCTGTGTGAGTGCACTTGAGGACAAACACCTTGGTGTTTTTCCCTCTATGTCTTTGAAATGTGGTGCAGAGGAGTCGTGGTTTCTATCATGCATGTCTCCGCACAGCTGTGTGTGTGTGTGTTTGGGCGTGTCTGTGTGTTGCAGGTGTGTCACATTTTCTGTCCCGTATTCAAATACGTTTAGTGAGGCGCGGAAGCAGCTTTCAGTTCCATTTGTGACATACTGAAAAACATGTCAACACTTGGCGAGCGGGGTGCACCGCTCTCAGGAACTGATGCTTTATCTCCAACTGGTGCATGAATAAGCGGCATTTAAGTAAGGGTGTGTTATCGGCTGTCTTGTGTTCGGTGGAAAGGGCCGGATTCGTTTATGTAAAGTGTGAGGGTGTTTGAGATATAGTTGGTATTCAGTGAGGGGAGGTTCTTTTTTTGGTTATCCTGAATGAAATTAAGCTTTGATGTCTCGCTGAGAAACCATTGTGTTTTATTTTAACTTACTTGTAAGCTTGTTTTCATTGTTTTCTTAGACTCCCAGTTCCTGGATAGAGGAGACGCGGGGGCGGAGAGGGGGCGGCGGTCATAAGCGCTCAGCATCATGGGGTAGCGCTGAACACCTCCGAGAGGTAAGTAATTAAAAAATGTTGTTTGCTATTTTGAGACAAAAAGTCGTCGCACTCTATTGGCCCAGATTCAAATCTCAGGATGCTGTGTTCTTATGTCATTTGTAAAAATTTGCTTAAATTGGTGTAAATTGATTTTTCCTGCTTTTTTTCCTACAGCTAGTACTGTAAAATTTGCCTGTATTTTCAGCATCATTACTCCAGTCATCACGATCCTTTAGAAATCATTCTAATATGATTTTGTGGGGCTCAATAACCATTTCTTGTGTTAGAAAACGGCTGTACTGATTTATATTTGTTGTGGAAACCATGATTTTCAGGATTATTTATTGTAAAGAAAGTTCAAAAGAACTGAATTTATTTGAATCGTTCATAACTTTAGAAATGTCCTTACTATTACTATTGATCAATTTAATGTGTCTTGTCTGAAAAAACAAATAAATAAAACTTTCTAAAAAAATAAAACATCTGAGCAGTATTGTACCATGTGACTTTATATTAAATTATATTGGTCACATCACCAACCATTGCTGCCATAAATAACTTCTTGACAGCAATCAAATAATAAAAAAGCCATTATTCAAATTAGTCTGGGCCACTCTGTTCCACCCATTTTCAGGAACCATTCTGCACCAATCTTTCTATTCTAGGCTCATTTGACTTTTATGGTACCTCAGTTGCTTTTTACAAGCTTTCAAAAGAATACTTTTGAACAGAAAATATAACTTTTATTGTAGGTCAGCATACAGGGCATAGCAGTTAGGTTTCACCTCTTCTCTGCACCTTATAAGTTTACATCTTATTCTATAACTCGCTTCTTCAGGTTGCTAAGCTACGGCAGTCCTTACAGAAACGATCTAGACATGCACCTCCTGCCATGGACTGTGACCACACACACCAACAAGTTCACAGCAGCCAAACACACACGCCTGGAAGTACACAGGTAAACAAGAATGAGCAACCAAACCGCAATTCTAAACGATGTGTCAGTGTATTTTGACCAGCTTGTTAGTTTACAGTAGTGACACTCTGGGACATCAACTGAAAGGTTGGGGGCATTTAGAAAGGTTGTGCTTGTTTATGATCAGTCATTATGAGATAAGCCTCTCAGATTGGCCCACATCTCACTAGCAACAGAGATTTAAAAACGGAGCAGCTTTACTTAGATGGTGTCAGTGAGCTACAGCCATTGATATGGCGAAAACACACACACACACACACAGATAAAGCTGGATATGTGGCAGTGGCCCTCTTTGTACAGTAGTATATTATTTTAGAGGTGACAATATGCATAAATCTCTGTGTGCATTGTATGCTATGCATGTTTATAATATTACACCTCCAGGACAATCATATGTGTTCAGGTTACATTCAACTGCATACATATACACACACACACACACATACATATATATTTATTTATGAAGAGTTCAGAAGCCTCTAAGTACATCTGACATTTTTCTTTAAAATTAGAATTTCTTTCTGGCTACGTTGTAAGTTTCTTTGTAAGTACTGGTACTTCTCAGTGGCTTGAAGCTGGGATTTAGAGTATTTGAAGTGAAAGTACATTATGAACGTATGTTATGTTGAAGAGCATCTCAATATAATTGTTGCTCAGTCTCATTTTTGACCAAGATCGCTTTTAGAGGCTTTTGCATATGACCAATTTATATATACTGTACATATATATAAATCAATCAATCAATAATTTTATTTCAGTCCTCAAAAACAATATTTCCAGTTAAACAAATATATAAACAAGGATACCAAAACGCTCTTGGTTAATAGTGAATACTGACCTATTATCTTTCCATTGCGTCTAACACAGAACCGCAAATGTGTGAGTGTGTTTGTATGTATATATATATATATATATATATATATAAATATATATGTATGTGTATGTGCATGTACATACAATATTGGTTTATATGTCTCTCTGATTTATTTAAATAGCACTTTTTACAATACAGGTAAAGCAGCCTTATGGTAATAAACAGGAAAAAAGTCGAAGCAAAAGGACAATAATAAACACTTAATTTTCAGTTAAAGTCAGTTCATCATTGATTAATTAACATTCTTGTGTGTGTGTGTGTGCAGACAATGCCTCTTATTCCACTGAGCCGATTGGCCCCCAGACTGAGACGCAGTGTTGAAGGACTAAACCTGGAGCTGGAGGGAGTCTTTGTGTCTGAAACGGCAAAAGAACAGCACAAAGTTAGTGTGTATTTATTTGTATGTGTGTGTTTCTGATCTTCAGTTTCAGAACCATCTGAAACCCATGTGTTTTTTTGTGCGTTTAGATTCTCGAAGTACCAGATGGTCATAGAGCCCCCGTCCCAGCTCAGAGGTACAGCAGCGCTTCACAGAGCGACCCTTCTCCTGCCCAGCTGTCCCCCTCACACTCTCCCTGCACCATCACAGACACCGGTCAGTTTATGTATAAATATAGAAACAGACTTCATAAAGTCTATATTTCATGTTCCATGTCCGATTGAGACAAAATGGCCAAAGATGGAAGTGTCTAAAGATTAAAAAAAATAGCGCAAACTGAACTTGCTTTTAGGGACGTCATTCATATTTTATCAACACATGGCAGGAAGTTCTGTGTGAAACTGTTGTAATATGGATTTTGGCTGATGACTGTCTTTGTGTGTGTGTTGTGTATAGATATGGTTGTGTGTGGGCCGCTCTGTCCGCCTTCGTCCCCTCCTCAATGTATTTCTGAGCCACCATCATCATCTCCTCGTCCCAACAAGACGTATGTCTTTCAAAGAGAACCTCCAGAGGGCTGTGAGAGAGTACGTGTGTCTGAGGAGGCCATGTAAGTTTAGCACAAACACAACCTGCTGTATGTGTTAGATAGGAAGTAAACATTAAACAGTAACACTTTAGTTTAGAGACCAATTCTTCATAACTAACTGCTTACTGCATGAATATTACTAGCTTATTGGTTATTTATTAGTACATATAAAGTATACAATTAAGCACGTTTAGCCCCAGACATGTCAATAAAAATTGCAGTATTACAGTATGCATTATTTAAAAAAATACATTTACTACTAAGACCTGAATACTAACACACACTTGTATATAATATGCAATCAATCTGGTCTTTTCAGCCTTCACTGTCACGGAAATGCTCCTCTTCAGCCTTCTTGTCCTGACCCCAACAAGGTGAACTTTACACCTCACGGTGGCTCCGCCTTCTGTCCTGTCAGTCTCCTCAAGCCCCTCCTCCCTTCTATGGACCTGTTATTTCGAGGCCTGTCTGTTTCACCCGTCACTGGCTGTTCAGCTCAGAGTGCTGCCCCCTGTCAGATGCCGGGACATGCTGTGGGTGGTTATTTGAGCAGCACCCTCCCAGACCCTACCACCACCTCTCTGTGAATGGAGCACAGTCATGACGAGAAAAGCAAAACTCCAGATGGTGGTGCCTTTGTCCCATCTTATCAACAACTTTAACATCAAAGCGTCTCAAAGAGAAGAAACTGCTCATGCCATCCACTCAGTTACTGATTTGTTTTGATCGGCACAGAGAGGAAAAAAAATCATGATGGAAGAACAAAAAGGAGACCTTTTCTTCATCTAAAACTATGGTGGACTCTCTCCGATGCGTTTTGGCGACCTTTTGACCTCAGGACACTCCGCTTGGCACTTGTGATCATTTCGTTTCACATTATAGCATTTACCTATTGCTATATTTTCTATAAGACTATACTGATGCCTATTCATCATATGTGTATGAATATATTTTTATCTCTGTCAGAAGAGTCATTCTGAACAGACTTTGTCCATCAGAGACTATAAAACATATAAGCTTGACCCACTCTGTGATGAATTTACAGAGCTGTGGGTCAGAAACATGTGTTTCTTAATTCAGTATTTACAGACACAGTCTGTCTTTTTTTTAGCAACATGAAAGAGGCAGCAATAGACCAGAGAGCCAGTGTTTTTGAAGGCTGGGACTGTTTTGAATACTCTCAAAATATATACAGTTAGACATTATTACGTACAGCTCTGAACTATAGGTGTTTAATGAATGTCACCAAATGTTCAGTGAAGAATTATCCATAATCTTACAAATCTTGTCAAAAAATGTCCTGTCATATTTCACCACCAATCAAAAGAGGAAAAAAAAATTTTTTTGTGTGCCATAATTCTAGGACAAGTAAGGGCATATTTTGTTACTGTATTGAAGTTGAAAAATTAAATATTTGTATATGTATGTATAAAATAGGTACTAAGATAGACTTGGTTATTTTTCTGTTTTATCTTTTGATTTTGGATTGAAATATGATGGGGATATTTTCTTAATAGATTTTGTGAGATTAGCTGATCCAGAGAAACTGTGTACAGTTATGTCACGAGGGAAAGGCACAGGCCGTTATGACTTGTTTATTTTGAGATCTTCACGCATGACACTTACATTTGGTGTAGGACAAGAAAACCGACAGGACCCCATTAAGGGTTTATTTTGCTACGCACTAAGTGTGCTGTATTTTTTTTACTGAATTTCACTTCAGACTTGACTACTAATCTTACCCACAGTGGTCATATTGTTCAGTTCATTTGAGCACAGGCTGGTTCTACAAACACTTCACGTAAGACACAAGCAAGTTTGCTGCATTACAGTTACAGTGTGTGCATATAGTAAAGAACGAGACTTCCAGCAAATTATTGTTTGCTGTCATTTAAAGCACTGTTATTAGCCCATATATTTGCATGGATTGTGTCTCAGTCTTGGCATCATCAATAGTTTTTTTTACGTTCTGACTCTACCTTGTTCTGTAAGGGTGCTGTTTTATTGACATTGTTCTCAGATTGTTTGTCTTGAGTACAATTATTGTACACCAAACCTGTTTTGTCTTCTGTATTGTAAATTTATGTTACTCAAGTTTGGCTGCCATAAATGAGAAGTGCAGTGATATAAGAGTGTGGTGGTTGTTCTGTGTATATAGAGCTTAATAATTATGCATTCTTGAGCATTCATCTTACAATTATTATTATTATTATTATCTATCCATCTGTCTATATATCTCTCTATATGCATATTACACTGTAATATACATTTATGTTGTAAATATAAATAATATGAATGAGACGTACAAGTGATGCTTGTAGGCGATCTCTATGCCCCGCCTTCTTAAAGATCCCAGCTCTGTGGTTGGCTGCATGTCGTCAGCTTTTGCTTATTTGGACCAATCCAAGTAATACACATACCGCTACGTAAAAATACTAACTGCTTATTTTCAAGAAAGGCCCCACAGATTTGTTTACATGGACTCGTATCTAATGCCTAGATAAAATTCAAGCCGCGTACTGTACAAAAATATAGACAGAGCCGTAAACCTGTGCTGGGAGGGAAGTCGACGCGATTCAGCGAACAATGACCTGTTTCTGGCGTAATTCTGTATTTTAATGCTGTCCTCGATCCTGATAAAGCTACAGGCATATCAGCAGAGCACCTGGAGTTCCTCAGGTCCTTCTCCTCCAGAGTCATTTGACGCGTCAAATGAAAACATTTATTAGAGACAGCCCCAGCAGTAGCTATCACCTGCTAACACTAACTGTCAAAAACAGACAGACATCGCGAGTAGAGAATTACTTAAACGTTCGAGGCAATACCTGGAAACAAACGCCACGTTTTTACCTGCATTCGCTCGCGCGTCATTTTCAGGATGCGGCTATTTGGACACAGCTAGCGCGCAGTTCATTTACATTAACGCTATTGATCTGTAAATTGCACAAAACACAAGTAGACGTATGGTAAGACGTATACTAGCTGACGTAATATCGTTGTAATTGTAAGTCGCTTTCAGACTATAGATGTAATAGCAGAGAGTCTCATCAGAGCAGAGAAGAGGGGGGACCTAGAGTCGCGTCATCATTTCCGGGCTACCGATCGCCGGTAGAGTGGATCGGGACGCAGGAACTCGGGGTACGGGGAGCGGAGCGGTGTCCGTGTCCATACCGAGACTACTGGACGATAGCATGGCCGCCGGGAAGGCAGCGAGCAAACCGTCGGTTTGGCAGAACGAACGGCTCCGGTTCATCGTGTGTTTCTGTGGGGTGTTCGTGTGTTACTTCTACTATGGGATACTGCAGGAGACAATGTGAGTGTTGCGTTTGAAGTGTGTGCATTGTTTTCTAGACCTAGGTTTATTTAACGAGATATTGCATTTCTGTAATTCTTCTCTCAATAATTTGATTACTACTTGTTGGCAATACGGTGTATTTACTCTACAAATGCTATGATTGCACTAATTACTATTCACATGTGGTTGCAATAGTAAGCAGATAGACAGAGGGAACGACCCTTTAGCTATTTCACCTTGATACTCTCTGCATTCTGTCCAGTAAATAAAGATGTGCGGTCTGACAGTTCTTTCATATGTTCCTGTAAACCAGTGGCTCTCAAGCATTTTTAATTCAAGGCCCCTCAGTGTATAGAACTTTACTTCAGCTGAAAAGTTTAGTGATGCCCCTGAGGTCAGGTGCATAAACAAGTCAGGATCTAGCAGTCTGCATTGCAATTTGACTAGTAACTCTTTATTAGATACTAAATAAAAGTTGCCCAAATAATTTAACTAGTATGTTCTCCAGTTGTTGCTTTAGAATTTTAGTAATTATTCATTAAAATAAACTAAGAACTAAAATAAAATTACAGAATAAGCAACGATTTTTTAAAAATGACATGTGTTCCAGCAACAAAATTGGAATGTACTGGAATTTGGTATAATATTAGTTAAGTTATAATAGTGGTAACACTTTATTTAGATTTAGAAATTCTACTAACCGTAAGTACCTTTGCAACTACATGTTAACTAGCAGTCACTAGAGTATTAGTAGACGTAATATCTTCTAACACTTTATTTTGATGGGTTCACAACATACTGCATACTCACTATCAGAGACTTTTCAAGTCAACTTCTTCTACTAACCCTAAACGTAAACCTACCCTAACAGTCTACTCTTGAGAATTAGTAGACATGTAGTAGTTACAAAGTTATTTCTAGTTAGTACAATGTCTAAAAAGTTAAATATCAAATAAAGTGTAACCATAATAGTTAAAGAAGTGTATAGTTATCTGAACCACAGATCTGTATTCTAGCTAAGACAATGTCAGCAAACAGGTCAAAACGTTTTTCTTTGTGCGTCTCAAGTAACACAACCCAGCCTTTTTTCTTTTGAAATCTGGGGTGATAGTTTGTCTGTGGTTTTCTTTTCAGATCATATTACCAGTTTTTGAACCCTCTCGGATGAGTTGACCTTTCAGCATCCTGAAGAATATTTTCATCAAGCGCTAAAATTAGTTGATGATGTAAACAACAATTTCTTCCCCAGCCACTGTTGGTTATTTTTACATCCAGTGATTATTTAGTCTCCTTGTTCCACACAGCTGTTCCCTTCAATCCCATAATTCAATGCCTCTGTCTTCTGTTTCATCCAGCACGCGAGGAGACTACAGTCAAGCAGGGAAAAAGGAGAAGTTTCGTTACGCCACCACGCTAGTCTTCATCCAGTGTGTCATCAACGCGGCTTTCGCCAGACTCTGTGAGTCAAACACGTGTGTGTGTGTGTGTGTGTGTGTGGAGATCACATGTGACATCATGGCACACATAAATGCCACTGCAGGCGTTTAAAATCTGAATTGCTTTAATTTAGTGTGCTCTCTGTTTTGTGTTTGTAGTAATTCAGTTTTTTGAGGGCTCAAAGCAGGACCACACGAGAAGCTGGCTGTATGGCGTGTGCTCTCTGTCTTACTTGGGTGCCATGGTGTCCAGTAACTCGGCCCTGCAGTATGTCAACTACCCCACACAGGTCTGCGCAGATCTCCACTCGTATATCTGATGCTCTTTCTCACAACATCACGCTCACGAGTCTTTGTTCTTTTTGTAGGTGTTGGGGAAATCCTGTAAACCAATTCCAGGTGAGCATGTTTATCTGTTTCTTTATCAAACACACAGAGAAAAGAATGTAGAACATGCTGAGCTTGGAAAACAAACGTCACAGACTTTAGACATTTACGGTTTCATTCATGCATGCACTACCATTCAGCAGGTCAGTAAGCTTTTTTGAATTAATACTTTCAATCAGCGATAAGTGCACCATAAGTGACAAAAAAGACAATTCTAATCATACAAACAATTAATTTTTAAATTAAATTCTGTTCTTTTCCACTTTTTATTTATCGTAGAATCTAGAGAAACTGCATCATAATTTACACAGAAATAATAAGATTATTATAATAATTTTAGAAGGATTGTGTGACCCCGAAGACTAGAGTAAATGCATACATTTTTGCCATTACAGGAATAAAATAACATTTAAAAAATATATTTAGATTTAGAAAACGGTTATTTTAAATATTAATATAATTTTACAATATTACTATGCTTTGATTTAATACATACAATCATGGTAAACATAAGAAACTTATTTAAAAAATAAAGTAAATCCATCCTGAAATGTTTGAATGGTAGTGCCCAAAAGACTAAACATTTTTGGATCCTTAGTGTTTTTGGACACTAAATAGAGTCATTACAATAAATAAAAATAGCCATCTAGAAGGCCATTTATTTAAAGGAAGGATGGCACAAACACGCTTTCTAGGAAAATATAGTAAATAACATTTTGTTTCCAAATACTTTTTGGCCACTACTTCTCACCTCATCTGGATGTATTTTTGTTTAGACTACAAAATTTATGCTTGCCTCATGTGTTCAATGACTAACAGTGAACACGCATTCCCATATGGCCATATTTTTTGGCTTATGTTTGTTGGCCATATGGCAAACTCTTCTTTGTTCCTGCACTTTTTTTTTTAAGCACACAACAGAAATGCTTGCTGATTGATGGTGTTGGCCACATCTTCTCATTGTGCTTTTGTCCCTTTGGTTTCCGCAGTGATGATTCTGGGTGTCACAATCCTAAGGAAGAAATATCCCATGGCTAAGTATCTGTGTGTGTTTCTAATCGTCACCGGGGTAGCTCTCTTCCTCTACAAACCCAACAAAGGCTCCAGCACTTTAGACGAACACACATTTGGCTTTGGAGAGATGCTGCTGGTTGGTCTCTCTTTGAATTGATTCCATTCTCTCCTTTGTATACCACTTCTTGTTCTCTGGTTAAAGCTGTGAGTGTTTGTTTGTTTGATAGCTGCTGTCTCTGACTCTGGATGGGCTGACCGGAGTAGCTCAGGACCACATGAGGGCACGGTTCCAGACGGGAGCCAATCACATGATGCTGAACATCAACATGTGGTCCACACTGGTGCTTGGAATAAGTGAGTTATTAATTAGACAGACCTATTGAATAATTTGTTTCTGTTAAATGAATTAACACTGACGCTGTGCTAGGAAATGTACTGGTTATTAAAGATAGATAAAAGAATAAATGTTTATCACTTTAATATTCATTAACTCTCAAACTCCCAATTTTCGTGTGCATATGAGATTAAAATGTTTTATAGTGTGTCTGATTTTAAACTCAGCGAGTTGTTTTAAATTGTAGTAATAATTTACAATATTGCTGATTTTATTCATATAAAAACCAGCCTTGGTGACTTGTTTTAAAATATTACAGAATATATACGGTTGAAAACATGCCATGACCTTTACACATTGCCTTATACATTTATAATCTGCTTGACAAAAATGACGGGTTGGTTGGAATTGTGTTTTAAGCCATTTCAGAGTAAATTTATACATATTTAGGTATCATTTGAATACCCTGCATTATTAGTGGTTTTCCATCCTTGTCCTTGTATTTTCCTCCAGCAGGGGGAGCTCTGGCTCTACGGTTAGTGTTGCTGTTGTTATTTTTTCAGGCCTGACAGAAGCAACCCTGCTGATCTCCAGCAGCTGTTCGGTCTGTCTGCCTCAGCTCTGAAAGGCATCTGTTCCTCAATTTTAATCTTTAATCTCATCACACATGCAGCAAACTTCCTTCCTTCCAAACCTCTCATTATGAAACCAGAGCTGTCCTGTGGTGCTCCCTGAAGTTATCAGAAATAGTTTTTGTAAAGTTTCTCTTTTAACTATGCAAATGTGAAATAATACAGAGTCCAAAATGAACTCTTTGCCAAGCCCAGGTGTTAGTAAAACTGGCTTCGGTGGGTAAAGGTACTTCTTTTTAAAAAGCAGAACGTGATCACTGCAGCTAGCATGAGAACTTCAAATCTGACATATACAAACCTTTTAATAACGAAGCAATCTCCCGCTTCGTTCTTTCTACACAGTTGTGCTTTGGACAGGGGAGGTGTGGGAGTTTTTATCATTTGCTGACCGCTATCCTGGCATCATCTATAATATCCTCCTGTTTGGTATCACTAGCGCTCTTGGACAGGTGGGTTTGTTGTTTGTTTAAAAACAGAACAGCACCATCTTTCATTTAGACACCAACGCCTTAGTGAGAATGAGCTGCTAATCCAGGGTTTTATTCTCCTAGACTTTCATCTTCATGACGGTGGTGTATTTTGGGCCGCTCACCTGTTCCATCATCACAACCACACGGAAGTTCTTCACCATCTTGGGGTCTGTGCTGCTGTTTGGGAACGTCATTAGCACTATGCAGTGGTTTGGTACCATCCTTGTCTTCCTCGGTGAGTGATCTCTTCTCAAAACTATATTGTGAATACCCATATTGATAACTCGCACAACACACAAGCATTCAATGAAATCTCTTATGCATAAAAAATATTGCTTTCTATTTTAAAATATCATTTATTCCTGTGGTGCAAGGCTGAATTTTCTGTTACTTACGTGATCCTTCAGAAATTATTTTAACATGCTCATTTGCTGCTGAAGAAACCCTTATTATCAATGATGAAAACAGCTGTGTTGCTTAATATTTTTGTGGAAATATATCTTTCAGCATTCTTTGATTAATAGATGGTTACAAAAACTGCATTTATTTAAAAAATAGTATTTTTTTTTTAATAGGCCTTTTTCACTCTCCGCGTTCGAAAACCGGAAGCTTTAAATAGTTAGGGTGTAAAATAACTTCTGCTGTAGCCTGAATGAATGGTAATATCCGTAGCACAGGTTTATTTGTTGAGATTTAATTAACAATTCATCACAGATCTTTCATCAATACACGTTAACCACAGTGTTCCATCATTAGTCGGGCGTGATGAAATGAGGAAAGATGATGTCATGATATTCCGATTGCTGCGTTTATACGCTATCCTATTAATGAGTAATCTGCTACGACTGCTCACATTGGAGAAATACTGAGAATATACAGTGTTTTCATTTTATTTTTAGTGTTATCGTTTTATTATTGCACAATGTTTAGGCCTACTATTCATCTCCAGATTTTATCTACATTATAATGCTATTCAATGCGCTCAAACCCAGAGGATATGTCACGTTTGAGATAGTAAAACCAGTCATTCTTTAATTGCTCTGGGATGAAAGATATGAATATAAAACTCCAGTTTGATTTATACGTAAAGTACTGTTAGTGCACGAAAGCAAAACTATAATCTTTAATTTGAACGGTCTTTAGTCGTTGTTACAAGCTTGCCTGATTTTATAGCTCTTTAATGTGATGCTTGTATGGTTTTCTTGCATGTTTTAAGTAAAAAGCTGATCATGAAATATGCGTCAGAATATCATGTCAACATTTTTCCTCGTTTCATAATACCCGATTAATGATGGAAAATGGTGGTTAACATATGTTGATGAAACATCTTTGATGAATAGCTTATTTATAAATCCCAACATCCCCTTGCTATGGGTATTGATACAGCGGAAGTTATTTTACACAAGTGCACGAAGCTTTCAAACGCGGCTCCATATTACAAATGTTAACTATCACTTAAATTCGGAATTAAAGTATTAATTTCTTAAATAAAACAATGTTTGAACAGTAGTTTAGTTAGATAGTATACAATACGTAATGTTTTAGTTAACTTAAAAAATAAATTAGTGCTGGCCAAAGATTATTTGCATTCAAAACGAGTCAGTAATTTTATTGTAATTTTATAAAGACATACACATACAGTATGTGTTTTAAAAATACATATATATTTATTATATATATATATATATATATAAGCGTAATATTTTTCTATGTATGCATGCATGTATTTGTGTATATATATATATATATATATATATATATATATATACATATATGCATAATAAATATACACCGCACACACACATTTGTTATGTACACAAAAACCTTTATTTTGAATGTGATTAATCACCATTAATCGTCGCCCAGCACTAAAATAAATGCACTTGAAGAAGTTTATACATGGGTGCAATTTACATTTGTTTGCAAACTTCATTTTCAGCATTTGAGCATAAGATTTTGGATTGAAAATGTTCATTATAAACACACATTCAGTGATGTATGTCCACATCTTTGACTAGTCTTGTACTTCTGAGCTTGTTAAAATTGAGTAGTTCTATATTGAACAGTACTAATAATCAGTCCAGAGCTGCACGACCATAGTGAACAGATATATAATAAGCCCAACCATGACTGTGCTCTGTCTTTCAGGCCTTGGACTGGATGCCAAATTTGGAAAGTCTCCTAAGAAGACGACCCACTGAAGACTGAAACCCTGTGTGCGTGTGCACATGTATGTCTGCGTCTGGCCCCCTGAGACAAACAGACGTTTATTCCAAACACTCTACCCCACTTACTCCATCATTAGTGTACTTAAGAGGTGATGTTTTAGCACTCAAAATATTGTTATTATGCTGATGTTCTGAACATTTAATTATGGGATATATTTGCCCATCATCTCTCAAAATGGTATCCATGGTAACAAAGGGACAGTGCCAACGTGTGTCTGCCTAATCATATTCTGTCATGCTCATAAGGCAAAATCAAAAAAAAAAAAAAGAGTTTGGATAAAGATCCAATTTAAAAAGTCTACAAAAGGTAGACACACCACAGCCGGTTGTACTGGAAGACTCCCTCCAGTGAGCCAACCACTGCATTTTTTTTTTACTACCACAATTCGTACTTTTGACACATTTCTATATATACCTCCTAGACATTTGAGAAGTCAGACAGGTGTGTTCTGCCTTAATTGTAGTCTTAATTTAGGGAGTAAATTGTTAAAAGTCTGATTGTCATTGCATTCCCCCAAAAGGCTATGCGTGTTGTTTACTTTTCGTATGTAATGCACAAACATCTGAATAGATGAATTATTTCTCAAAACTTGGCTTTTTCATACCAGATGTCATATTTATATTCATTTGTCTCATGTGTATTGTTTGAGTCAGCAAGACAAATATTTAGGAAGTTGAAATTCTTAAAAAAAAAAAAAAAAAAAATCATTTGCATTATACTGTGTCCTTATGTCAGAATAAAAATGGAATTTTATAGATTAATTCTACTCTGCGTCTCTACGAAGCGGTCTGTTTAGAATCATAATGGGTGTGGATGCTCAATCAGGTTTCTAGAAGATGCCGTTGACCAGCTGTCACTGGGGAACGTCTGCCAAAAACGCTGTTCACGTCTGCCAACATCATGTTCCCGCTCTGTTTGGAGGGAGAAAAACAACCAAATGACATTAAACACACACTCTGGACATGAATGGGTTCGTGGTGTGTCTGTTTGCAGTCGCACCTTTTAAGGAAGCGATGTGCTCTTCGTGAAGCTTTGAATCCCTTGTGAATCACTTGTTTTGAACTATTGATTCAGAGCACCAAAGTCACGTGATTTCAGTAGAGGCATCGTAATCTTTTTCTCTCTCTCTCTCTCCAGTCTATAATCGTGATCTGTGAACCAGTGTTTTTTTTTCTTTTAAATAAAACGTTTGAATGACACAGCTTAATTAGCTCTCCATCAAACAAACTAAAAACAAATTCGAACAATGTAATTAAACCACACACTGTACATGCGATTCATATTTAATAGCATATGATTTGGTCATTTTAATTAATAGATAAAACTTTCAATTGAACATTTTTATACGTTTGAGCAGAGTTTTGTTTCACTTCTGACCAGTAGGCGGCGTCACCAACCTATGAGGTTTCGAAAGCTTCGAAAAATGTTATTTTTTAATTTCATACTTCTCCCATGCTCACTTGTTACAGTATAAATGCAAAACCGTCATCTTGTCCACGAATTAAGAGTTCGACTTTACGCTTATTAATTTGTTCATCTCGTTTTAGTAAATTGCAATACATTGTCGTCTACTAATACGTGCATTAGACACGATTTTATCTAAATGAGGGAAGAGAACTGGGCAGTAGTATTGACCTGTCGTGCATTGACTTGAATGGACTGAAGCAGTTAAACTGGATGAAATGTAGGCTTCCTGACGAGAGTCAGCCCTCCACCTCTCATAATCGTGATCGCAATAGAGAACAGTCGTCGTTTGCTTAACAGGAACTGTGAGGAAAGGTTAATGTGCAATTCAAAGCAGAAAATGAAATTGGAGGGAAACAAACACGGCCGGATGTCAGGAAGGCAATCTGATTAAAAGAGCCAGCAGAGGAGAACTGGCAGCGCATCTAAACTACATTTCCACACTCACCGTTTGAACAAGCTGCCCTGAGGCTCTCCTGGCTAAAACGATGATGAAGAGCTTTTCTCTACCTCTCTGTTATTTTAATCATATGCTCATTTTTAAGCTGAGCACTTTTAGGCTATGTAAATTGAATTCTAAGGTGCATTTGTTAACACATGCCATGAATATAAAGAAGCAAATGCAGGACGAAAGTTGTTAGAATTTAGTATTTTATATATATGTGTATGTGTGTGTGTGATTTAATTAATATATATCCTTGTAAACTAACATTTTCCGAGGTTAACAACTATTGCTGTTTAGTTGTTTATTTGCATTGCAATTTAAATAAAGATTATTATATTGGGTAAAATTACAACACACAAGTTTTTTTAGTGACGTTTTAAAATAATTTATTATAACTACTTGTCTGTTTCATCTGTTAATAGAAGTATTATTGTAATATATATTTTAGAAAACATATATTAACGTATAGCTTTATTAATTTAAAATCAATATTTTGTACCTTTAATTTGCTTTCAGGATTGTTTGTTGTACACACATATAGATAACGTTAGTTATAACTGTATCTTATTATTATTGCTTTAATCTTTTGAGGGGAAATATGACCCAGGCATGTTTTTAAGTAACAGATTTTGTTGGACTGACATTTACAACACAACTCGTTTACTGTCCATGAGCAAATCGGGTGAGACAGACACTTTAAAAGTACACAGACAACAAATTAAAACTATTTACAGAACAGACATCTTACAACAAACAGAAAGTGAGTGAAACTTATCATTGTACTTCTTGCACAATTAAAATGTCTTATATAAATATGTCAAATATATTAAATATGTAATATGTCTTATCGATGTTATAAATTTTTATCAACGCAATAACAGTTTCGACCTAGAACGACCTTCCGTTTCTCCCTTTTACTGCCTACAAGTACAAGATCCTGTCAAGCCCTGTCAAGCCCTGTCCTTTAATACCCTTTCTCGTCTGGGATCAGATATTTAAAACCACTCCAGATAACACTGTATCTTCCATGCGAAATCTCACTGACCATAGATCAGCTCAGCGATCAATAATAACAAAACATCGCTTCCCGATGGGTATCCACAGCACCGCCTTTACAAAATACCTTCGTGTATAATTATGTTATCATCGATTCAGACATTTTATTTTATTTTTTTTAAATGTAACAAATTACATAGTAAAAATATTTATTAACCTAAATGTGAGGACAAGTATGTCAAATTGTAAAATAAGAAAACAGGCAAGCTCTATAAACTCCCCGTGGACTGTGTTTTTTTCTCTCAGTGCTGGAGTGGTCCTGCTAAAGCTCGCTATCGAGCCGCGCTTAGTCCATTTCTTTCTGTACATTTTTGGGAGAATTTATATCATCTCATTAATCACGATGCTGAGCACGGTCAGCCGACAACTCAGAAGCCACCCTGCTGTAAGTGAATGGTGATTTCAGGAGGATTTATCCTGTAAAAGGCGGCGGCAAGGAGGAGTTGTAGAAACGCTAACGTATCGCTAGCCTGTTAGCGTCTCTGCTGCGGAATGCTAGACATGCCACCAGTCTAGATAGCCTATTTATACCTCTGAATAAACATGAATTAATTAAACCCAAATAATTATTGAATACGTTACACGCAATTTTAAAATAGTGATTCCCAGGCCTGGAAAATTAACGGAATTCATTAAAATAATACACTTTAATGTAAACATTTCCCTTTTATGTTTTCGTCGGCTAAAATCGCTCTTTTTTTAGTGCGATCTCAAGATTAGTTAGTAAAGATGTAGAAACTAGGTTAAATACCAATTAAATGCTTCGTGAAGCTAGCAAATATTCATAATAAGTTGCTACAACTACAGCAACATGTCAAAGGTGTCCAACGAGCCGCAGCTGTCAAACATGTAAATTAACGTTAAACAAGACACTTTCCCATTGTATTGTGCGTGCCACATCTTATTACGAAGCTTCGTGTAAATAACTGGGTGAATTGTAAATTGAAATTTGATTAAAACGGGGTTTTATTGTATATGCGCACTTAACACAAGGAGGCCTTCGTGTCACGTGACAGCCCAGGCCACCTGGAGCTCAAGGACGAGCGTGTTAAATTAAGGACAACGAGCGAATTACACGTACTTGTGAAGTGTTACAGCTCTTGTCTTTGTTTTCTTAATATTTCTTTGTTGGCTGGCTCCATATTTTAATTTCATGGTCCACATTTTCCAAATGCTGTGAACGGAAGACATTTGCATGTGAAGTTTTGAAGCTGTGGGAGATTTTAGGAGGAACACGGATTTGTTACGTTTGAGTTCTTGTAAAGCTTTTGTTTTTCCTGAAGCAAAAGTTGTGAAGTTTTATGTAACAGTAATGTGACTTATTACTGTATAATCTAGATTTGTGGCTCTCAACTGGAAGTCTGTAATGCAGTTTTGCCAATGTTATTTGTTTATGTTCTGCAGCGAAACCAGTTGTGAACCACCATACTAGATGGTCATCAACCATGATTTCAAAGTTTACTACATTGCTTTATTTTTGTTTTTATTTTGTTTTTTTGGTTCATCTCATAGTTGATCCCCCTGTTTATTTTCATTGGCGGTGGATGCACCATGTCACTGACATATCTGGCTCGTCTGGCCTTGCGTAATCCAGACGTCTGGTAAGCATCTGATCTATGGTAGATACCAATTCATTAATCATCTGTCTCTCACAATAGATAATAAAAGGCCTGGTGCCTTTTTTAAATTGAGGAACGATTCTTATTGAGACTGATAAATCTGATTTGTGATTCTTCATAGCTTGACCTGACCCAAGCAATTGGGAGAGAACAACAGTGCTGCTCAGACGTTCATGTCATCATTGTATTTAGTATGATCATGCATGCCTCATTCCTCACTCATTTGCTTCATCCACAGCTGGGACCGAAAGAACAACCCAGAGCCATGGAATAAATTGGGTCCCACTGATCAGTACAAGGTATGATACATGTGAATAATCATTTAAACTAGAGATCGTCAGATCTGGCCCAAAATCCACTTTCTGGCAGAGTTCTAGCTCTAACCCTAATCAGACAAACCTGAGCATGCTAATCAAACGTCTCAATCAGCTCCCGAGCTCGTGAATCAGTAGATTGTGTACCTGAGTTTGGTCACTGGTAAGTTCCCTTGGGACAGTGATCACTCAAATTCCAGTGATGTGATTGCGTGCAGCGTCAACAGACAACATGCTCATGTTCTTACAACATTTAATCTGAGTATTATTTATAAATAATTATGTGTACATTATCAGTCTAGCCTTGTGTGTTTGTTGAAATATTCTAAAAAAGAACAATCCGTCTTTTCTAATCTTCTATCGTGTGTCATTATATTTATTGCGTTCATTTGTGTGGTTTATGTTTCGTGCTTTAGAAATGTGGCGTTATTTCCGGTAAGGGAGCATAGTGAGCACTGATGCTCCCTAGTTTTTGCAGTGCACTGTGGGATTTTCCAGGGAGCGAACGTTCCGGAAGGATGTCACGATTGAGACGGCCCTTAAAATGGCCGACTCCCTGATTAGTGCCCTTACTGCTGAACAAGGGAGCTGATTGAGATGCACCCAGTGTCTTCAGGATGGCTAAGGCTATATAGCAGGGGTAGGCAACGTCGGTCCTGGAGTGCCAATGTCCTGCAGAGTTTAGCTCCAACCCTAATCAAACACACCTGAACAAGCTAATCACGGTCTTCAGATTTACAAGGGCTACAGGCAGGTGAGGGTTTTTTTCAGGGTTTGAGCTAAACTCTGCAGGACATTGGCACTCCAGGACCGACGTTGCCTACCCCTGCTATATAGTATACAGTAGTCAACATTAGAAGTGGATCAAACATTTGATCAAAGTTGCCCAAAGACAAGCATGTTTTGGTTTTATATTTTAGGACAACTTTGGTGAATGTTTTTGATCCATTTTAAATGTTGACTACTGTACAGCTGGGTCTACTGGACATGTGCACGTCAATGTAATGTAGCAGTTGTCTCACTGTACAACGATTGTGTTTGTGAAAATGTGTTTATTGTTAGCTTCCAGGTTTAGCTGTATAAAAATCACAGAAAGGGAAGTTTGATTAGGGTAGGCGAATGAGGGTTGAGATTTGAGGAATCTTAAACCCTGTGTTCAGGATATATATGGATTCTTAGGGTATTAGATTCTGATTTATTTGTTGTTTGTATTTAAAGGAATGTTATGGGTTCTATCCAAGTTCTGCCAACAGCAACTGAAACTTGGACTTGTCCTTCAGTTTGAAACAATTGCGTTTACACTAAAGTACTTTGAATGGAAACCTATTGAACAAGCCACTGAAGGACTTTTTGCTTACTAATTTTTAAAGTGACAGAACAGGACTGTACTACAATAATAACATTCAAAAGTAAGCACGAGAAAACAGCTATTTAATAAAGCCAAATTCAGAAACGTGGGTGGCCATTTTATATCGAAAACATTGATTACACTTTATTTTAATAGACCACTTTAGACATTCTACTAACAATAAGTAACATTGACACTTCATGTAAACTGATTCTCATTAACTGCGTGTCTACTAACTCTAATGGTACGTTCACACCGGACGCGAATTGCGCAAATAAATCGCGCTATTCGCGCGTAGTTAGACGCGTGAACATTTTGAGTTTACTCGCTTCATTCGCGCGTGAAATTCG
>JAUCMS010000062.1:15748147-15770268 GCA_032357445.1 Enteromius radiatus | reverse complement strand
TTTGTTCTCAGGCAGCTGAAGTGATCAGAACTAATGAGGGAACAACTGTCACAAAACAGAAAGACAGTTGTCAATCGTCCAGCAAAATACACACAGGTGCGTCCGCCCCCCGCAGACAGTGTCACCTTTTTTTCTCTGATGAGTTTGCATGTCTGGTATATAGTCAATGAGTATTTATGCATATAAATCATCCGGTGGCTTTCTTTTGAAGGGTATTGATGTACCTTAGTGGGCTTTATATAACATTTATTCTGTAGTTGCTCTAGTATTAATGTCAGTGTGAAACCACCCCCCCCCATGCTTGGGGCTGGTGAGGCGTTAACATGGAGAAAGTTGCCTCTGTATGTGTCTATCATAACATCTAGCCATGTTACTGCACTCACGAGGCATGTCCTGATGCTGCCTTCCTGGACAAACTAAGCTTCATGAGTTTCACAGAATAATTTAAATACCATGCTAAAGTCAATATTGGAGACGGTTGTTTAAGCTCCCTGAAAGCATAAGTGATTTATTTACAATAATTAGTCTCAGTGCTGTTTTCCTGCACAAAAACGTCCACAAATATACAAGTGTGTAGAATAGAGTGAAAGTCTTCAGTAAAACACCTCCAGAATTAAACATGGGAGGCCCTGAGTGATGCTGCTGCAGCAGCTAATTGTGGGGGGGGAAAGGTGAAAAAAAAAATTCCCAGACTTCCTCCTCTCCTCACTAGGCTTCTGGACTTGGACGATGGTAATCAACACCCCTGTGCTTTTCTTGCTAATGTCAAACACCGCGACAGAGCCCTCTAGCGGATGACAGGAAGATGACTTCACTCACCAGTCAGAATCTATAAAAAGGGTTACATGCGTTTATTAGCTTGGGAGCGAAACGGAAAATGTTCAAGAAGAGTATATGTAGGAGGAAGTCTCTGATGAGATCGGTGCTGTGTTATCCATGTTTTTCTTCACGTGAGGGGGAAGGTATGCGAAGAACCTCAAGGCAATATAGGTGGTGTGAGGATGTTACTTTCGATCGAAACCCTATTTTAAGTGCATGGGGCATATAAGCTATGACTTGCCAGAGCTTCTGTTTATATTTCATATGATACAAATATGGACTGATCCAGAATATTGAAATTTAAATTCATCATAAATGTGATATTAATTTCCTCCAAGTATTTTACTGAAAATTTGAAGAAAACAAAAGAGTCTGAATTCTCATTTAAAGGGATAGTTCATCCAAAATGGATATTCTGTAATGAATTGGTCACAGGAAGTTTTGACAGTTAGGGGGCGGGGCCCAAACGTGTGCTTTTTGTGTTTATAAATGCTATTGGCTGCTGGCCAAACCCTGTATTGATTGGCTGGTCGTCGTCTGACTGGCTGTTGTTGGCCTTCTCCTGACGAGCAGAGGTAATTTTCTTTCTTTATAAATTTTGGGTGAAAAAGTTAAAATACTGTAAGAAATATACCTGTTACATTTTCATTTTTTTTTTTTTTTGTTAACAAATCTAAACGTGCTATCTCCTTAGTTGGTTCATTCTAAGTAGTGAGTGTCTTTTTTTGTCCCTCATTAAGGTGTAATACAGTGATTATGTTAAGGGCATACATTTTGGGTAGGGATTGGGATAAGTTTATATTTTTTGACAGTAATGTTGATCCAGGATCATTACTTGGCAAAATCACTGCGACCATGTTGGAATAAATGTTTAATCTAAACAAATGTGCGTTGTTAGACACATATCCAGCAGAAGTTGAAAGGAGAAGGAGGCGCCAGCGTCATCATTTGCTTTATTTTTTAATAGAAACAACTTAAATATGCCTTAATTTTTGCTCTTAAATGAACTGAACTGTAACTGTAAAGGGTCTACTTTTATTTGTGTACATTCACAATATCAACAAAGTATCTTCATTTTAGGTGAAAATGTTATGCAACCTATTTTTGTGTTTCTAACAGCTTATGATGATTCTGAAAGATATCACGCAGTGTTTGTTACAGTAAGACATACAGCTTTCAGGTGCATCTGACAGATGGAACCGCACGCTTGTACTGTATTTCAGCGGTGCTGTTAATGTTATGGTTATTTTAGCTAATTTTGTGCGTGCATTTTATGTGTTCTTGCTCTGTCCAAGCAATAATGTCAGTTAATGTCAGGGGCTGCCTTTCAACAAAAATAAATAAATCAATCAAATAAAAAGTCTGTCAAGGCTATAGAAGCACATCAACAAGTAAATGTTCATGTTCATATTATGCATAGCTTCTGAATTTACGGTCCAAACTGTTTGCTGAAAAAATGAAGATATTTTGTTAATATTGTGAATGTACACAAATAAAAGACCCTTTACAGTTACAGTTCAGTTCCTTTATGAGCAAAAATTATGGCGTATTTAAGAATTGTTCAATAAATTATGTTAGTTTTATTATCTTTGCGCACAAATAAAATAAATAAATAAAAAATTGGACTGTTTTGCCCATGTATTTACTACGTTTCTGGGTCTGGGTGAACTAACCCTTTGGCAAAGTTTACGATTCGATACTTATAATTTAGTTATTGGCTTCAGGTAAAGTTGTATACGTTTTAAATGCGAAGGGTATGACTGTATCAAACTAAAATTATTTCATTTTATAGGAAAACCAGCTGTGCTTTTTTGGGATATATCTTTATTTTACACTCGTTGACTGCTGCTGAAGTCTGGGATCAGTGGCGTTATGCAGTGAGGCGGTAGAGGATAAAAATAATATACAGTAAGCCCTATTTTTTCCCTCAACACACCAACCTGATCAAAAATAGTGTAACTTTAGTTTCAAACGCAAGCTTTGCAGTTGACTTGCTTATGCAGTATGTTCTTCTAAATCCAGTCCCTGGAACGGAACAAGCTGCTTTTAGCCATTTCTTCTTTGCTAATACCATTTTTCTTCATTCTTGATGACTTTGGTAAATGTCATTGGGGCACGCACACATCTCTTTCCTCAGACAGGAGAAAGCATTCGAGAAGATGAGCGGCAAAATGTCAAGGAGACCTTCGCATGCCAGCGGCTTTAAAACTTCACCCGCCTTCGCAAAGGTTATTTCACATTTTCGCTGATAATGAAAGAATTGTTACGATGGCTGTTGAGATGGGAGACGGTTCCCACCTAGTGATTTCAAAGACGGGCTGAAAATCAGAAAAAGTTAAAGGTGCTTTAAGCCATTTCAGCCGTTTTCCAAACTTCCGCCTGACCCAATTTCGCAAATGTAACGATTGAAAGGCGCAGAGCATTTCTGATTGGCTAAAAATGAATCATGAATCTGTGTTGTAGTTTACAGAAACTAGCTCTGAGACTTGATACAGTTACGGCATGTCTGAAAGGTATTAATATTAAATTATCATAATTACAATAGAATGTATAATGATGAAATATATATATATATATATATATATATATATATATATATATATATGGAAAAGTTAAATCGCCATCTTTTTCTGACCAAAGTGCCTTAAACTCATGAATATGAACTGAAACCTAATATGGAATATGAATGCAAGAGACTAATATGATATCCTCAAGACACCTTTAGGTCTGATATCTGTCAGGTAGCCTAACAGAAATAGCTTATGTGTTGTTTTCATACAAATATTGCTTACAGCACCTTTTAGTTGTGATTAATTGAGATTACCTCAGAAGTTTTGGCAAACTTGGAGAAGCAGGTCAGGTGCTCATTAGGAGGAACTTTTGTCAAAGAAAGTAAAGGATGTAGTCACTTGCGCTCCAGAATCAGAATGAATAATGGTTTAAGCTGTATGAGAGAAAGCATGTGAAGGTGCATTTCATTTCATGCTATTCCTGAACCTAGCTCCTTCTGAGACGTGATTGGTCACAGTTGAGTGACTGCAGTGCTGTATTCAGCAGCGATGGCTTTAAAACAGACTTATGTTTGGTGGATCCGGCTGTCCGTCACCCCAGGGGTCAGTCTCACAAATCAACCGTCCGTCTTCCTGACCTCTGACCTTCCCATGGATGTGGGCCTTTGTGTCAGATCGAACTGCAGGTAGAATATAATGAGGGTGTGAGGGGAGAAAGTGTCAGTGTGCTGAAGAAGATCTACTGCAGGTCAGACGAGGGATCATTGTGGTCTGAAACAGAAACAGTCACACACACTGAGGGAGAATTATTAGCTCTCTGTCAAAACCTCTCTTAAATGTTTTTCATGGTGCCACACACACACACACACACACCACACTGGACTGTCATCAGAGGTGCTGTCGGCAATTTGCGCTATCTAGAAATGGGTGACATTTACAGGAACCGAAATAGCAGGTGTGTACAGTACCAGGGTCCCCCTTACTGTAAGTTAAATGTGAAATAAATCCTTCAGTTTGCAAATAGAAGGGTTCTGTGATCCTCATTTGTGGAGGTGTTCAGGAAATGAGTCATTTATTTATTTACTTTTGAGAAGTACTTTGTCTGATATGATTAGTTTTGTGTTTTGTTTTTGGAAAGACGAATGCTGATGCTTTTCTAAGCAGTCAAACTTATCATTTTTTGTCTTGCAGATCTGATAGACTTGCTCTGAAGAAGAAAGCTGAGCAGAATATCATAAAAGGTTTGATGTACACTTGAAGCATTAAGCAACCATTCTAAATTGTATCACATTTAGCAAGGTAAGCTTTCACATTTTCTTTAGACATGGTAAAAACCTAATTATTATTATGTACTGCTCACGCAGTAATATCAAAGTGTTTTAAAAAATATGAACACAGTTTACCCACAGACATTGCCAAATATATATATATATATATATATATATATATAAAAATAAAGGCTTGTCTTATATTTTTATTCGCTATAAATGTCAGCTTTAGCATGCATTTAACAAATAATATCTTTCATATTCAGTCATTTCAAGTTGTACTCTCAAAAACAAGCCTGCAGGTATTAAATTCAGCGATCAGCTGCACGCTGTGTTTTTTGCTGTTCATTTTTAGAAGGAACACATCAGTCTCATTAAATGTTTGTTCACCATTTAGAAAAGTTTCACTGGAAGCCATTTTCATCCTTAACTTTTTATATTAGTCTGTACGTGCGTATTTATTGAGCTTAGGGCGAGTTGATTGTGATTGTCTTGATGAGAGACGGGAGGATTTCTGGGTAAATACTGAGTGTTTAAAAGCTCACAGAAAACGTGGTGTATTTGCTTTCGTTTTTTTTTTTTCAGCTCACGCAATAACTTTTATTATATTGCCTGGAACACTGACTTAGAATAAACACCAGCTATATGTGTAGCTAAAGTTGCTATCAATTTTTTAAAACAATCTGATTGATCAAATGACAAGATTTAATAGACTTTATATGCACCAAATGCTCATGAGCTTGCAAGGTGCAGTTCATTAAGTAAACATCAACTATGTTTTCTACCCATAATTAGTTGTGAAACAATGTTATTATCTCTTATCCATCCTAGGCTCATAGATGTGCATTTAATTAAAGAGTACATTCGACTATATTTATTCCTCACAGCACTGGAAAACATTTAAGTTTCTCTCATATAAATTGTTTATAAATTGTCAACAAAATTTCATTTTAGATTGGGGATGTTAAAACAGCTGTTCTTTAAAGAGACATTTAATTGGGTTTTGTCATTTTAACACAAGAGAGTCTTGGGGCAAGTTCCTTGACAACATTCCAATGATTGGCACTATATTTATAATTAAGCAGAACAAAACTGATTTATTTATACACTCATCGCATCAGGGCTTTAGTAGAAAACGACTGCATGAACCATGCGCAGAATATCAGAGTTTCATTATGGAAGACATGGAAATATTAATAAATTAAAAAATTGTGGAAATAAATAAGTGTCATTTTAGGACTTACAATAACTTATTTTGTTCTGTTCATATCTAAAACATTTTAAATATATATGGGTTAGCCCTAAAAAAATATATACATGGGTTAACCCTAAAAAAAAAATATATATATATATAATTAATAATATAATATATAAATAATTATAAAAATTATAATATAATATAATATATAAATAATTTATTTTATTTTTTTCCCAAAACATACATATAAATACATAGATGTTCTGCTCATATCTAAAACATTATATATATATATATATATATATATATATATACACACACACAAAAAAAAATATATATATATATATATTAATAATAATAATATATATATATATACACACACACACACACACACACAAAAAATATGTAATAATAATAATAATATATAATATATAAATGATTTATTTTATTTTTTCCCAAAGCATACATATAAATACATAGTTGTTCTGCTCATATCTAAAACATTTTATATATATAAATACATAGTTCAAAAAAGATACAAAAGCATTTTCAGTATTTTCGCATTGAAAACCAACCGCTTGCTGGATAAAAGAAGTGTGTTTTCCCCTCATTGTAGTTTATGTCACTATGAATTTGAATTAAATTTTTTGCCTTTGCTTTTGACGTGACCTTTTATGACCTAACCTGCTGTCCAATAGCTTTAGATTATTAAGGCCAATCAGATGCCTTCCCTGACACATGCTCAGTGGTGCTGACAGGTGGAGTAGATTGTCGTCTGGGAATGGCCCTGTTTCGATTGGATTATGAGCTGAGTGTGCTTGTGACTGATTGGATTAAAGCGAGCACTTAAAGTTGATTGGGTTACAGTGATGGATGACCTCAAATGTTGACAGCACCTATCTCTGCTTCAGGCACACAGTATTCCTGCTATGTGTATCGTGCGTTGATAAGATATTATACTTCAGACTTGTTCAGACTTCAGGCGGCTTGTCTGATGTGATATTTTGAAGGGACAGCTCTTCTTTGCTGGATGTAGACGACAGTATATTTCATGGAAATGAGATTCTGGATGTCCCCCCTCCCTCCGTCGCTTACACACACTCCTACAAAGGTCAGCCGTGTCCCTGCAGTTTAGAGCAGTATTGGGTGCTGCATGATCTCAGGATCAAATCCATATTAATAGCTGTGAGGTGGTGCAGTACATTAGCCTGCAGACATTAGCCTGAGAATGATATCAGAGTTCAGTGTGTGTGCGTGAAGGTGCTGGGAGAGAGCTGAACTTAAATAGTGCACAGTAAAATAGACAGTCTGGATTTCCATGACTAGATATCTAACAATGTTGTTGTTGTTTAAACGGACATAATAAATATAGACACTATATATATATATATATAATGAGAAAGTCACATGATGAACCATATATTTATATATTAATATCAGGTCCAATATATTTATAGTAGCTCTCTAGATAATATTAATCTGGTATATTTCTAAAGAATAAAACAGCATCATTATCATTAAACAACAGTGTTCACAGACTCATTATCTGGTATGATTCCTAAGCTTACACAAGATACATGATTTCATAGAAATGGTTGATATGTAGCATCTTTTAAACTATATACATATACACACTACCGGTCAGTAAGATATTTAATAGTTTTTAAAGATGTTTCTTCTGCTCATCAAGGCTGCATTTATTAGATTAAAAATCCTGAAAAAACTGTAATATTGTGAAATATTATTTCAATTTAAAAGAACTGTTTTCTGTGTGAATATATTTTAAAATGTAATTTATTCCTGTGATACAAAGCATCATTACTCCAGTCTTCAGTGTCACATGATCCTTTCAGAAATCATGCTAAAATGCTGATTTATTACCAGAATTGTCAATGTTGGAAACAGTGTGTGTATATAAGTAGTTTATAAGATGCTACATATCAACCATTTCTATGAAATCATGTATCTCGTGTAAGCTTTAATAACTGTTATTTTTTTAGAAATATACTAGATTAATATTATCTAGAGAGCTACCAGAAATATATTGGACCTGATATTTAAAATCCAAGAACTGATCAAGTATACAGAGCCAAAGCAGACAAAATAATGCTAATGATTATCTAATATCTCCCATTCTTATTGTAAATCATGTTGTTGTGCATAATGCAGAATTTAAGAATTGGCTGAAATATGAAGGCGTCACACTCCATAGGAAGTTGAATTGGAGTTTAAACCGAAATGACAGGAAGAAGAATTTAATTATTTGCAGATCAATAATCCTTGGCTTTCTGGTAAATGAAGTGCTTTCAGCTGGCAGCCATATTTTCCTATTAAAAATGAAACTTATTGGGCTCGTTCGAATTTCTGCTTCCATAAATTCCAATTTAATGTTTAGTTTCTGTTTGCAATGTGGATTCAGATTCGGTTCAAATTAAGAAACCGAATTGGAAAGCATCCTCAGTCAACTCATAATTGCATGAAACTACTATCTAAAAATGTAAATATGTGGGGGAAAAGCAAATCAAACCAATTGACAAAACAATTAATCTTTATTAAAATACTATTTCAGTCTTTCTAGTTCAAAATTGAAGGTATAATTGAATGGGTTGCTCTGTCGATTCTTTGTAGTTATTTGTTAAAAACACCAGCCAGTTCTGATTGAAAATAATTTCTACGCCACAAGCAGGTCAGATTTCACCTCAAACAATTCTCATTAAACTTTCCAAATTACCTGAGCTACCCTACTTTCATTTAATCACTGAGATCTCTTACTTTTTGTCTATTTTTATTTCTCCCCGAGGGATTTTTGCATAAACGTCTGAGACGCAATTGATGCCTAATTTAGTGCTCCAATAAGTCTCTGGAGCTATGAAAGAGCAAACTCTGAGCAATAAAATCTACTCTGGGCTAATAACGTTGATTACTGATAAAATATGCTGTTCAATGATTCATGAAGGCGCGGGCGAGCAACAAACTAAACAGGTTTAAAATTGAATGTGAATAAACAAAACTCAATAAACTAATTAAAATATTAGGGCATGAGTGAACAAACACATTTATCAAGCAATTTCAATGAATAGCTAAGATGCGTGTGTGTGTGTGTGTGTGTGTGAGAGAGAGAGAGACTCTAGAAAACACTTCTCCACAGATGCCTGGACATACTGACAGGTTAAGCAGGGTTAAATTTCTCTGTGCTTTGTCAGTCTGTTCTCAGATTAAAATCAACTGATTGTGTGGAAAAGAGGTGTAATAATCCACACCAGCATCTTTCCAAATGACTTGGCATCTGTGCTGTTGTTGTTGATTGAAACCCCTCCATCTTTTTCTTCTTCTTCTTCTTCTTCACGAACAGAAGCAAGAAAAGCAGGTCAAAATTTAAATAGCTCAAAATAGAACATCTGGCTGGGGCTCTGTCGCTCAGCTGCGTGTAATGAAATATGGAAATGGGGGGGGTTACTCTTCAAAGAGCGCCCGAGCCCCTCCGCGGCACACGGCCCCATCATGGGCTCGTGGCAGCCCCACCTCCCCGTCCATGTTGCAGCGTGCCGGGCGTCCAGGTGCCTCTGTGCTGGCACCGCCAGATCGTTAGTGCCTCCAGGCTGGCAGAGCCGGCAGCTGGCATCATTAAACTTCAAACTGAGCGCCTCAGTCCTGGGGTACTGCAGTGCCAAACCCGGACCACCCGTTTGGCCAGTGCTGCCAGCCACTGATTAGCGTCATGCTATAGCAGTCCCTTCCCGCCAACGCTCACCTGAAACAAACTTTGTTTACATAATTCAGTACCTGTTCAAGTGGCCTGATTGTATTTCATATATCTATGACCATCTCTGTTTCACTCACTCCCTCCATTCAATATTATTAGTTCCATCAAAATGAAATCTCTATCATGATATTTCCAAACCTCTAGGACTTATTTTCATCTGTGGAAAATGTGTTTTGTTTATCAACGCTCTTTAAAATATCTTATTTTGTTTCCTGAAGAAATGAATCATTTCGTTAATAGTTCTAGATTTTTCTACTAAGGTTTCTACTTTTAATTCCAAATTTTCAGATCGTATACAAAAAGTAGTTATAACTTGCACACTACACTGTAAATAAATCACAGTATTTACGGTAAAAAAACGGCAGCTGTGGTTGCCAGAATAAAAATGTGAAGAAAAAAAAAACAGTATCAATATTTTTTTCAGTTTTATGTTAAATTTACAGTTAAATACCGTAATCTATAATGATAAACCATAATAACTGATATAATATTAAAGTAGTGAAATCTATAAATACCAAATGCAGGAGGTGATGAGAAAGTCACATGATGAACCAAAGCTCATCACAAGTAGTTTTTAAATAGTAACATATATAAAAGGTGCTCAGAGTCATTGACGCAAACACTAAACGGTGTTTCCCTGTAAATCTAACAGGTATTTACCATTAACCATTTAATGGGTTTTTACATTTTCACAGTTTTGTACCGTTAAAATCACAGTTGTTTCTTACAATGCACGTTTCAAGTCTTTTTATTGCAGTGCTGATACCCTTCCCTTCTAGAAAGCTGTTAAAATTCATTAAAAACGGATCAAATCTGTGACTTGAACTCAAACTAAATCAGTTTGATTCTTGAATGAATCATTCAGACCGGTTTTATGAACATGCCTACTCTGTGGAAAGATAAGATTTACGTTCACAAGTTGGACATCATTATTTGTCCCTTCACGGATGCCAAGATGTTTTAACTTTGTCTGCGTTCAAAGCTACTTTGAACCAGACTTCAGAAGACCCATAATATACAGCACACAAGAAACATTTTAAGAGTTCAAGCAGAACATGTTTTTGAATACTGCTGTACTGTTATTTTTCTATGTAAATATGTGTTTAGCTGTTGCCCTTGTGTCTTTCATGACAGGATGCTCTAAAAACACTGTTAAAAGATGTTCTGCTTTAAAAGGGCCTCATGTGTTTTACTTTGTTCCTACGTTCCTCATTTACTATCTTACTGAAAACGGTGACCAGAATATTCTCCGAAACGGCACCTTTTGTGTTCCACAGAGGAAATAAAGTCACACAAGTTTGAAAACAATGTGAAGTTGAGTAAATGGTGACTCAGCTCTACATTTTTTTTTGGTTGAACTCATCTTAACTTGTATGATCCTCATGCTTTTCCTACTCTTTCCGCATCCCTCTCCTCTCTCTGTGCTGGCTGGCGCTCACGCTGACTTCATAGTTACTCCCTGAGCGTGTAATTAAGTCGTGAATGATAACGGTTCAATTATTTGCCCAAACGTGTCTCTATGGATTCATTACACACTCACTGATGATAGAGAGTCCCCTGACTCGTTCCACAGAGAGGAAAGCAGAAAGAAAGAGAGATGACGATCCTGACAACGTGTCTTTGCAGGCTTTGTAATAATGGCATAATTTGCTTTTTCGAAATCTGATAGGTGTGATATTTGTTGTCTGAGAATGGTGTGTCAATAGGATGACTGAACTATTAACATTTAAAATTAAAGGTTGAGGACTAGAAACTTTATTAAATGTATTTTGCAAAGCATTAACAAAAAGCGTAATACAATTGCAAAATTGTACATCTACTCTAACTAAAACTAAACTAGCTAACTAAAAATTAGTGCCATTAAAACAAGTAATCATTCAAAATAAAAGTGTTTGTTTACATAATATATGTGTATAATATGTATATTTATTATATAAATGCAGAAACATGCATGAGTATTTTTTCGAAAATATGTTGTTTATATATTAATATATATGGAAATATTTTTACAGTACTCCATCCACTGTATGTTTGTGTATTTATATATATATATACATAATAAATATACATAGTAAACATACATATATTATGTAAACTAAAACTTTTATTTTGGACGCGATTAATCGCAATTAATTGTTTGACAGCCCTACTAAAATATAATCACCTTATTCTTCCCATAATCGTCAAAAGCCATGACTATTTGGATATTTTATGGTTCTGGATTCCTGTCTTATCCGCGACCATCTATTTTTAGTTGTTTTGCTGCTTAATATTGCAAATTGGTGCGTCTTATACTGTTTTAACCTATGAACTTTTTTATGAACACTGCAAATAGTTATTCTAGTTATTCTCTATTATTCTTCTGGTTATAGCGGCTAATTCTTGAAGACAGTCTTCCGCATTGAAGTATAAGGTGGCAAAAAAATCATATTCATATAAGATCAGTAGACAAATTAAACGTATAACAAGCACATATGGATATTCATGTGTCCATAAAGTTATGGTCTTGCGGTGTTCAAATCTATACATAGTTGGAAACAAAGAACCCCTGAAAAGGCATTTTCAAGTCTAGATTTTACAGGATTAATTTTGCCGCGTGGTACGTGAAAGCGTGGTCTCCAACTGTTTCTCTGGACCCCTGGGAAGAAGTCTGTTTCTGACCTCCCATCATGCCTTGCAATGCCTCTGACTGTTGTCATGGTGATATGGCCCTACTGCCGGGGCCAGTGGTCATTCTAAGTCTCGCAGGCTGTCATTTTGCACAGCGGGAGACTTCGAGCAGCCTGAATCAGTCCATGCTCGAGAATCGTGAGTCCATTATATCCAAAATGGCTGACTATCTGGTTTTATCGTCATAAAGGGGTTGAGGGTATTCTGCTTTTGGCTGCAAACCCGCAGCGCTTATGAAGAAAGTGTCTACTGTTGCAGCCAGGGCTGCAGTATGTCTATTTTATGGGACGGGTGAGGATTGCTTAACGTGCCATTGTGGATCCGGCGGGAGCTGTGTTGACGGACGCGAGGCGAAACAATGCCGTTTTGTGGCTGTTGCGGAAGATCGCCCCTTAGTCATAACTCAGCCGTACTGGTAACGAGTGCGCGCTTGTGAACGCGCGCGCGCAAAAAACTGGAACAGGGCTGAACTGAGATACTTCCTGACAGGAAATGAGACAGATGTAGGTCTCGTGGACCCTTTAGAGATGCCTAGTAATTTATTTATTTATTTTCATGTTTATTAAGGGCTTTATATTGCCTCCTGTGTCTACGCTTGTTTTCTCTTGACAGAGGCAGCAGTCATTGATGTTCATTTGGCTGCTGTTGAACACCCTCCCTCACACTCCTAACATGCGGTACGGAATGCACTAAGTTCAACAAATTAACATCATTAGGTCCTCTAGGACACATCCATGCTCATGGCTTAGAGTCATTTACTGGAATTGTGATCAGTCACCCACAGGATGAGCGATGCAGGAAACATCTCATCAACTTGTAGAGACCTACTGCACTGTAAAACACACACACACACACACACAGATTAACCTCAGGAGAGCACAGACATTAGATACATTGACCGTTGTCTTCTTGAACATATATTAATACACAGAAAAGAGCAAAAACGCATTCTGAAATGTAAGGTTTTGTTCAGTTGTTGCTCTTTCAGCTCCAATAGTTTATTGGAGTTTATGTGTGTTAAATTCCAAGATATTGGCAATACACACAATAATCTGGAGCAAAACAGATATAGTTAAATCAACGGAAAAGTATCTTAAGTAACCTATATACTACATTTAAAATATTTTTTTCGTAAGTTTAATAGTTTTACTTAGCAAAGTAAGGTTACATTAAATTGATCAAAAGTGACATTTGGTTTTAAATAGATGCTGTTCTTATAAACCTTCTTATAAATTGCATTTAAATAGAATTGTTTATGATGTATATGTTCTACAAAATATTTTATAGTTTTCAACATTGATATTAATAGACTGAAGTAATGGCAACTTCACTATTGCAAGAATTAATTTACAAACTTGTTTTGTTTTGTAGTTTTGCTCAAATAAGTGCAGCCTTAGTGAGAATTTCAAACATGAATGTAGATACAGTAGCTCAGAAAATTTGGTTTTGGGAGAATTGAATGAGAAATATTTTACGTTGAGAAATAGTTTACACCGAATTCACAATTTGGACTTTTGTATCTCGAGACGTTTGAGAGAAGACAAATGTGTATTTTTCTCTAGAGAAGCAGGAAACTCACAATTAACTCTTAAACGCTTTTAATATCTAGAAAAAAACTATTCAGATATTACAGAGATGATTTCAGAGATTAGACAATCATCATTTTAATTTGTGGTTGAACTAATCCTTTGAAGATTCTCTTTATTTGTGATTTCCATTGACCATTGGGTTTTGATCTCAAGGATTTCCCTTCCTAATGCTATTTGTGACTACAAATCAATTTTCCGCCTCTTAATTGCTCATGTGAGGATCTCTGTTGTCATTCATTCGGTCTTGACCTTCTCTGTAAGCAGTTAACCTGTGCTACTGTGAAGAGTCCAAATGAGCAGGCCAGAATGGACTGCAGGGACAGACCGTGGGGAGGAGCGGCGAGAATACATCAGAACCTCTGGACTCCATCTGTCACCATGGAGACAGCAGAGAGGGTGGGGGATGTGGGATGCGCAGGAGACAGGTGGACCCACCCCACCAGCTGCCGCGACATCAAACACCTGTGCTGATGCTCTGGACAAACTTTTTTCTTCTCTTCCTGCAGCTTCATCAGTCCTTGAGGTCTGCAGTGTTTGTGTTTAATTAGTTTCTGTATGGTATATATATATATATATATATAGCAATCGTTTATTCTTCTGTTCCACTGTGTTTCTGGTGTCAGAGTTCATGGGATTTTTCATTTCCCATTTGATTGCATTCAATGGTAGCATCCATAGAGGGCGCTATTACACTGAGCGGGGAGTGTTCAAAGCCTCCGGTGGGACATTGAGACGTGTTGCTACTTCCAGCGTCTTTTGCAGGGTTGTGGGGTGTAATGCATTATTATTCTTGACTGGTCCTCACAGGAATCAAAGCGCAAGGCCTTTTATATTTTTATACACTACCACCCCCTCAGTCCCCACGTTGGAACCAGCCCTGGACTCGCGATTGCCGCTGACCCATAGAGAAAGACAGAAAGAGAGAGAGGGATAGAGAGAGGCAGAAGGAGTGAAGGCCCACATTACCAATTCCAATGCACAGGCTTTTTCCATTTAGTTGCAAATTGATACAAGGACTGGAAGAGAATTTTAAAAAACAGGCAATCACCCGTGCTTGATTAGTCTTTGTGTTGCCAATTATCCATTACAATCTTGCTTCTGTGTTGCAAACAGTCATCATAGGCTTGACTGCTTCATTCCCTTGTAGAAATACGGTGTGTACGGTGACACAGCCATGTTTCTGGATGAAGTTATTAGAGATAATAAGTCAAATCATTGGCACTTCTTGGCTCCACACACTGCACATTTATTAATTTATTCATTCTCAGGAACTCCTAATTAGTTCCTAAAACTTTAAAAAAGATTCTGAGGTCATGTTAAGTGTTTTTTTTTTTACTTATTTGCACAGCTTTAATAAACAGTTCACCCAAAAACGAAAGTTTGCTGATAGTTTACTCACCCTCAACCATCCAAGATGTACATGAGTTTGTTTCTTGATTGGAACAGATTTGGAGAACTTTAACATTACATCACCTGCACAGTGAATGGGTGCTGTCAGAATGAGAGTCCAAACAGCTGACAAAAACATCACAATAATCCACAAGCAATCCTAATGACGTCAACCAGTCAATAAACATCTTGCGAAGTGAAAAGCTGCATGTTTGTAATGAACAAACAAATGCTTAAGATGTTTTAATTCAACCTGTTGCTTTATTTTCAGCTACAATTAGTTCTCTTGCTTTCTGTATTGAAAAGTTGCTTTGTCATATGAATCAGGAGAGGAATATCACAAATCGGACACCAATATGTCAGTGTTTTGATGTTAGAGGACAACAGGGGATGGATGTTTCACTGGAGGAAGTGTTATTATGGATTATGCGCTTATATTTTGGCGGTTTAAAATTCAAACGCCATAATGATGAATTTATGTATTACAAAGATGCAGGTTTTCACTTTCGCCAGAGTCGTGTGGACTACTTGTGGATTATTGTGATGTTTTTAATCAGATGTTTAGATTTTTTTCTGAGTCTGACGGCACCCATTTACTGCAGGGGACCTTTGTTGAGCAAGTGATGCAATGCTAGATTTCCCTGAATCTTTTTAGATGAAGAAACAAACTCATCTACATCTACAAAATGATAAAATCAGGTGATTCTTCACACGGCACAGCTAATTGTTTCTTTTCGCATCAGTAGCCAATGAGCTCGCTGCACAACATTTAAACACTTGACTATAGCTTGTTTTAGCAGTTGCAGTGCACTTCAGAAACCCTCCACCTTCCCCAGCTCCACCTTTATAGACCTTCTATGGGGAGATGTCATGAATGTTATATATGGGGGTTATATCATAAGTGTTATTTGTGCAGCGGCAGTATTTCTTACAGCATGTCTGTGGATGTATTGGCAATAGAAAAGTCTCTGTACCTTCTCTGCCACAGCAGCAGCAGCACAGCAGACTTATTCCACAAAGACCAAACTCATGCCATGTATATCACCATGCTAAACTCTCATAGAACTGTCATGACAGAGCTAATTTAAGAGGTTATTATTCTATGTGTATAATAAGTTGTTTCGAAATTGTCGTCTTATGTGTTTGCATTTAAAAATCACATCTAATTACTAGTCTTCGGTGGGTTAAACAAACAGAAAATCCTTAAGAAACAAGAAATATAGCTTGTACGCACTTGTACTCTTGTTTCTTATCATTGGTGTGCAGGGGTGTGCAGAAAGACGGTCATGATGAGAGGCGAGGTATAATTCATTCAGGCCTGAAACTTAAGAACTCCAGCCGGATATAATGAGAGACGGCTCTGTTCATATTTGTGTTTAAAAGACAATTACGTGAAACCTTAGCATTGGAGCAGACAAGTCATTAGGCCCAAGTTTTGAGGCGGTAATAACGAGCCTCTTAAAAGCTCCCCCGATCATGTCACATTAATACATTGCAATTCTGTTCTTCATTTCCTGTTGTTCTGTCACCGGGGTGAGGATACGTGTTAAGATAAATATTAGATAGTCCTGGCAATTATCCACACGTTCGTAGTGGAATAACAGGCTTGCTGTGTTTATACTTCAAATTTACCAAGACATCTGAGTCCAGGTGCATGCTGGGTAGGCGCCAGGGGAATGCAGAATTTGAACATTTGCCTTTTGCATGTCTGTCTCCTCCTCCGCAATACAAAATATCATGTGTTCCTTGGGAAAAGTGATAAAATAGTATTACTAATGAGAGATCCCATCACTCACAAAGATAGTGACAGAGCCCACGATGCACGCATAAATGCAGTCGAAACTTTCAACTTCACACTGACCGCGTTATTTAATGGCGCCGGCCATGTTTTGAGGCATTTGGAAATATGGTCAGGTAGATGGATTTCTTCCCAAATGTGTAAAAACACAGAAATGTGTTTTGAAATGATGACACAAATGTTTTAGGCTGTTGTATTATTTGAGGTAAAGGCTTTTTTTGTGCTGACAGATAGGCGGGTGGGGAAAAAAAAGTATTGTTGGGGGAAAAATGTTCATTTTCCACCTCGACAGCTTGTAATGGGATGGGAGATACCTGTGTGAACAGGAACTAAACTCACAATCAGAGCCTGGAAATGGCCCTGGCCCAGTAACCGAGGCGATTACCACGGAAACCTCTGACTTTCCACTCAGGCTTTGTAGTGAAACGTTGTGGTATGAATATCAATAGCCATTCAAAGCCATTTCAAGCGGCTAGCAGGAATCCCTCATCATTCATCTCAAGCGTTGCGGCGAACGAGGCGAGATTCCATTTTAACAATGGGAGAAAACAAGATTCAGGATCTTATTTTAAAATCATACAGTTCCCTGAGCTCTTTGATAACTCCCGTGACAGTGCAGAGTAAATTTCCTGTTTTTCAGTGCTGGTTTGCATGAGGGTCAGAAATGTGTGCTTACAAAGATTGACACTGTGAACTGACATGAATAAACAATCAACAGCTGTATTTTTTATTAACTAATATTAACAAAGATTGAAAAAATAGTGCAATAAATGCATTGTTCAACATAGGCTCATTGGAAGTATGTGCCTCTTAATACATTTCTGCAAAACGTACCTATACATACGAAGAGGCACGATTAATTATGTTATGACTTCAAAACTATTTTAACATCCTGCACAATTTGAGAATTGATACAACAAAACAGCTCAGTGTGAGGAAGTTAAAATAGCATGGCTGCATCAGCGAATACGTTTGTGCATTACGTTTGCATTCGTTAACATTATCGGGTTTAGGTTTGGTGCAGGGGATATTTTCAATAAGATAGAGCATTAATCTTTAGTGACATTCACTGAATATTTGAATTATGTACGACCATCGAACAGCAAAATAAAAACACTGCAATACATATTTCAGTATTAAACGTGTGTTTTAGAGTCACTTTCTGCACATTGCAAAAAATATGTGCAGTAGGGTACATAATTTGTGGTTTGCAGAAATGTATGTAAAGGCACGTATTTTCAATGAGCGTGGGTTCTCATTGCTTGTTCATGTTAAAATATGACACCATATTGTAAGCGTTACCTCATTTTTGTTTCTGTTGTGTACTGTTTATTCGTTTAAACTCAAGTCTTTTGTAGACCCAAGGATTTTAAGGTATATTGTACCGTAAAAAAAACAAAGGGGTTGAATCTGGCTTGTCTTGTTGGTTTAGTAAGATGAAAATCAAAGGCTAAACTAAGTGGTTCCCCACCTGTCAGGAAGTTATCCCTAAAATTAATCCAGGGCGTGCCATTTCCAGGAATTTTATCCTCTCGTTCCCCAATAAGAAGTTTGGCGCATCTGGCGCAATAGTCTTGACAAATGTTCAGATTCTCCCATATCCACGTTTTATACAAGTTTAATTCCATTTCCAGATATTGCCTTCATTTGTCTTCCACATTGTCGTTACTTTAACGGCAATTGACATTCCCACGAGATTCCTTCTCAGCCGGCTCACCTTCCCCATCTGATTCACATCTAATATTCACGCTGGTGATGGACATTCACCAATTGCGTGGGGACCATTATGCCTATCTTCTGATCATCTGTTATCTGTGCCTGAACATATTAGGTCATTGATTTTAGGAATTGTGAAGCCCCATGCCATGTGTCAGAAAAGAAGAAGGGGGGGGAGAGAGAACGAGCTTTCTGAAATCACCTTCTCCTGTAACCTGTCATCCGTTACACCAGAGCAGGGAGTCTCATTCTGCTGTTATATTCACGGCTCTGTTTAACTAGCTTAAAGGAATAATTCACCCAAAAATGAACATTCAGTCATAATTGACTCACTCTTGTGTCATTCCAAACCTGTGTGACTTACAAAATAAGTTTATGTTGTAAAATGTCTATTTTATTGTCTATACACTGTAAAAATAACTCTTACTGTTATATAGTCAAAAGACGTAATAAATCTAACAGGACATTTACCATAAAATGCAAAAAAGAACAAGTAATTTGATAATTTACAGTGAAAAATATTACATTGATTTCATTCAAATAAAAAAAAAAATATCAAGCTTCTTCTTAGTTTTTATCTCATTGGTTATATATATTAGGGTTATGTTGTGCTACATCTCATGTTGTTAAATGAATGTTTATTGAATTATTACCATGATGATTGGTTTTAGGTGATTTTTGTACTTCAGTAGGTTGATATAAATTTTTTTCATTTCCTAAAATATGAAATGTTATCTTTAAATGTAAGTTAATTCCATAAAACTTGGATGTTGATGATTTTTAACAGTTCTGGCAACCATATAATGAACGTCAATGAGTTCCACAAAACATTGGACCCCGCTGATTTTCATTATATGGATTGAAAATGATCATGTGAATGATTATCAAAGTCATACAGATTTGGAATAACATGATGATGACAGTTTGTTTGTGTGAACTGAACATGATTTTTTATTTTATTTTTTTACAATTACTGTAGCAATGCCTGAATCGGGAGTGCTTTGCATCCTCTTATTTTTGATACTTTATCTCTACATTATTCTGCTCTAAACATTGCGTGGTTTCTAAAGCAACAGATCAAATCAGAAAGGGCAGGAGAGAGAGAGAAAACGAAGGAGGAAGCTTTTTGACCCTGGTGATTTCAGGTCACTCAACATAGGCAACAAGAAGTGAACACGCAGCTCACCCACAAGAGGATTTACAGACATACACGGTCTCTATCAGATAGAGAAGACGGGGTGGGGAAAAAATAGCAAAGTGCAGCAAGGTCATAGGAAAGCTGTTAATAATGCAATAAAACATGTACACGTACACCCGCACACGCTCGCACACAAGCAAAGACAGGACCATCTGGTCTTGGACACGTCCTCTGTGGAGATTAATTGGTGATGTGTAGCTGTAGTCTCAGCCCAGCGCTGGAAAGACGGAGGAGAGGTGGGGGTACTTCTGGTGATTTTCCGTGAATCAGTACATCTGTTAGGGAGATAGGAACGATAGGAACACACACAAGAGGAAAAGATCTGGGGACACAAATGGATGCTTATTAATGGATTTGGTGCGAGTGCATTTGTGTGGTCTTGTCCAATGAGATGCGTTTTGCTGCTTACATCACACAGTGTGCATTCAGGTGCCACTTGTATTCATATTAAAATCAGGATACTTTACTAAAATACAGAAATTGTGGGTGTTTTTACAGAATAAATAATGAATTTCCAGTTCCATAAATTACATTAGTTGACATGATAGAGTTAAATCACCTTTGATGTTGGTGTTTTACACACACACACACACACAGAGCTGGGTAGATTACTTAGAAATTGTAGTATGCTACTGATAAAATGCTGACAAAATGTGGTTAGTGATGTAATCCATTACAATCCAAATTGAAGGTAATGTGTGACTATTTTTGATTGCTGACATAAATCATTTATCACACTGATTTAAATAGCATCACATACCATATTGATATAAAACTACAAAGACTAAGCAAATACATTCTATCTATCACTATCTACAAGTATGTCTGATGTTCTTTCTGGCTACTTTGTGTAGGTTTCTATGTAAGTGCTGGTATGTACTGATATCATCAAATATGAATTAGTTTTCATTTGCACATATTTATGCTATTTAAAGCTCAGATATTTGAAGCAGTTATGTTAACTGATATATCTGAGTTCACACTGATAAGTTCAACCAAGGAAAACTTAAATATTTCAGTTCAATCCAGATAAGTTAACTTGACTCGAAAGGTTAAGTTGTGATAACTAATTGGCCCAAACATTTTTTACAGTGTATGTCTTAAGAGTCAATGACTTGATTCTTTTGCTTTTAGTTTACGACTACTAACAAATTGTTTGTAGGAATCACATTTTTGTATTAGCCCATGTTTCCTCAGAATATGCCCGGTACATGTATACAGGAATGACAAAGCATGTAAACATTATTTAGCTTAGCCAGATGCATATGTTTGTGCTTTTTTGTGTGTTTGTGTAGTTCTGCCTGCGGGTGTATTTATAGAGAAGCATCACATCTGTCACTGGTGTGGTTAACGCTCGAGCTTTGCCTCACGACCTCAAATGTCACAAACTGAACTTGCGTCCTGAACCCGGCTAACACACCCTCCTCGCTGCCCTCAGGGAGCCGTTGCCACCGCATCTCGTCTGTCCTTGTGAATTAGTAACATGCAGCGCTGCTAATGTGACTAATCAGAAACACACACACACACACACACACAAAACACATATGGGTGAAATCTGTGCACACCTGTGTGGTGACACGTTTAGGCCCTTCAACCTAGAGCGGAAAAACCTCCCCGAGGAACAGTGCTGAGTGTAAACCTCTCAAGATGGCTAATTACTGTTGATGAATCCTCCATATAACCACATACAGAGAGAGACAGATGGAGAGAGAGGGAGAAAGAGCAAAAGAAGAGAAAGTGCAAGGTGGAATTTAAGGGTTGGGATTTTCCCCTCTGTCAGCAGGATTGTGGGTGTGTTGTTTGTAAATCATGATCACTTTTGAGCTGCATTTAAAGGGATAGTTCACCCCTAAATTAGCATTTTGTTATTATTTATTCAACCTTGAGCTTTTCCAAACCTGTATGGATTTCTTTCATCTGCTGAACACAAAAGAAGATATTTTGCAGAATGTTGGCAGACAAACAGTTGATTGGTGCCTTTTGACTTCCGTAGTATTTTTTTCGATGGGAACCACCAACTATTTGGTTACCAGAATTCTTCAGAAAATATGTCAGAAGGAAACTTGTATGTTTGGAACAAAAGAGTGGAATGACGACAGAATTTAAATGTTTCGATAAACTTTTCTTTTAAAGGTGTCCTAGAATGCATTGAGAGAATATTTGAAATTGTTGTCTGATATGTACATAGAAGGTATGTAGCTTA
>JAUCMS010000062.1:15675024-15687407 GCA_032357445.1 Enteromius radiatus | reverse complement strand
TTTCTTTTCAGATTCTTATTTACAGCATTATTTTAATAGGATGTATATTAACTTATTGGGAGAAAAACGGTGGTTCTTTGTGAAATCAGACATTGAGCACCCCCATATAGCCAAATGGTATGATCATAACACCCCGCGAATATATATATATAAGCATCGAATCGTCGACTATTCGAGGACACCCTTACTATATACTAATTAGATGTTGTTTTATATTTTTTACATTTGCCATTATCCTAAGTTTGGCCCATTTGTCAGTAAAAAAATTTGACTCAGTTGAAATTGAATATGCTTCTTTTATTATTTTATATATTAATATGTACAAGGCAGAATACCCAAGTTATTTCAAGTTTTGCAAAAAAAAATATTGTTACACTGAATGACAATATCACATTATTTCAACCACATTTTGATGTTTTGTTCTCCAAAAACACATTTCTACGGACATCGCTATTGTGAATTTCTTTTGATGTGGACATCTTGAAGTCTTAAACCCACATAAAATACAGACAGACTGAAATCTGTATTTTTAGATATATATTTATTTTTTTTTATAAATGTATTTTTTTGAGAAATGTTTGATGGTGTCTAGTAGCGGGAAATTCTGTGCATAATTGTGTCTTGCATTGGTGTGCAGCGAAGGAATGTTTGTTATTAAGAGTTGAAGTGAGAAGATACTGTGTGCTAATTCTCTAATTAAAGTGTGTGTAAATTACGCACTGCTTGGTTTGATTAATCAATGAATTCATTATGACCTGGACAAGCTCATTAGCATGAGCCTGATGCGGCGCTAGTACTCAGGACTGCCGCTGTCCTAAAGCGTGTATTTATAGATGCAGGAAGTCACCTGGAATTATTGTTCCTCGCATTTTTTTTTTTTTTTTCTCTATCTCATATCTTTCACTTTCTGTGTTGCATGCCACTAATGAGTGAGTGATGAATGTCCCCACGTGGGTCTCAGTCCACGAGTGTGTCGTATGGTCATTAATCAAATTCACACTAGTTTACACCCTCCTCCTTTAGTAGTTGCTGTGTTTAGATTTACACACAGTAAACAGTTCAGTCATACTTGAGTCCAGACAGCACAGAGATGCTCTAGTGCCCGTCTCGCACTACTCATTAAAGTGATGTGCTTGACTTGAAAGTAGTGATCCGTCCTATTTCTGAGGCTGAAGATAAAGTCTTGTGTTTGAGAGACTTATTCAGCAGCCTTACGTGATATATCTCCCATTCATTTTCTCCATATGCTGTATTAATACAAATCTTCAATGATGTTTACCTGTTGAATCTTCAGTTATAGTCATGCAATTATGTTATGAATCATGACACAGTTAACAATTTTCTTTTAGCCTTTGTGGTTTTGCAATAGCATGAAGCTTTATTATGATTTTTAATTGTCATGCAGCTTTGGTGTAATAATGCATTCCACTTCCACTATTTGGCCAGTTGCTCAACACAAGTAAAATGCAATCAAGGATTTAAAAAAAAACGAATCCTCGAATTGAATCAAGAAATCGCGACAGCCTTATAATGCTGCTTAATAGGCAGGGTTTTTCTATCCTTGTAACTCAGATGTTTTAATGGTGGTTGGTTCTGTTGTTTTCCTGCTATTGCAGTGTTTTTGTGAAGAATTTGTGTGCCATACCAGCTTGTTAGTTTTAGTTTTATGTACAGCCGAAAGGATGAACAGGAAATAGGAATTTAGATGTATATTTTTTGCTCCCCAAGCTGTCCTCATCTTGCTCGTTTTCTTGTCCTCTTTCCTTGTTTGTCCCTCTCCTTCTCGTCTGCTGTCTTCCCTGTTTTCCTTCAGGGGAAAGTCTGCTCCTCCATTAAGAACATACAAGGGTCCTTGACATTTAATTTCCTGTTTGTGGTGCTCTTTTACCCTCTTCCTGTGTGTCATACTCGCTCTCCTCCATCTCTATCCATCTGTCTCATTCTCACTCCTTTTTACTTTTCTTTTTTTGTCATTTCACTCCTGTCGGCTCATAAACCCTGATTTTTACCTTAAACTCTTGCCCTTATGGGATGATTTTGCAGAGAAACTTTCAGTTTTCTTGCATTACATGCACAGACTTTTCAGATTTGAAGCTCTTGTCTCGTGATGCTGTAATGGTAGGCAGCTCACAAGGTTTTGAAACGCCTTCAGTCTTGAGGTTTGTCTGTGAGGAGTTCTGCTCATTAAAGAAATGTGCCTTATATGGCAATTAACTTGGTGTGAGAACCTGTGGCATTTCAGCGTGTGTGTGTGTGTGACTCCTGGAGTGAGATAAATGAACCTGCTTATGTCTGCGGGAACAGGTGGCTAAGTCAGCATGGTAGCCCGCCACACACACATACACACGCTCACACACACAGAGACCAGTAACAAATTGAGGCAATTTGTGTAAATTAAGAGATAACTAGACGGCTGCCCTTGTTGAACAGTCGTTGTAGTGTCCCCCCTGAGCCACTGGAATCAGGATCTACCATATTGGCTGACATATGGATGTCCTTAAATGTCTTTAAAATAAACATAAAAGTTAACCCAGCACACACAAATCAGCTGTCTTTAAAATAGTGGTTGGCTTGTGTGTTTCTTTTTTGTGAAGCATAGAGGCTAATCGCAGAGATAATCCTTATCTAATTTAATATAACAATGAAAAAAAAATTATGCGTTAAGATATTTGGATTAATTCTGTGTGTTAATGTTGACATCATATATATATATATATATATATATACATTTTTTTTTAAATGTATATATTTTTAATGCCCAGCATTGATTTGGTGTTGCGTTTTGTTTTTGTGTGTTTAGGTGAGTGTGGTGCAGGACTCTGTGAACATCTCTGGTCAGAACACCATGAACATGGTGAAGGTTCCTGACTGCCGGCTGGCAGATGAACTGGGTGGACTGTGGGAACATTCTAGATTCACGGACTGCTCGCTGTGTGTCGCCGGGCAGGAGTTCCAGGCACACAAAGCCATACTGGCAGGTAATGTGGGAAACACACACTAACAGAAACTTTTTTTCAGAGAGTCACATATTCTGAGTTTGTACAGACTGGCAAAAAATGATTGCAGATGAGTAAAGTCAGTATTTATATCTAGTTTTATGGACATTTTTGTGATTTTATTGACTAAAAAATAGAAATCGTACCTTAACAACTGCCTGAAATAAATTCAATTTAAGTGTAATATTTTATTTCAGCATTTTTAGAATGAATGAAAATTTTTTAATGGTTTTAGTTTCCTCATCCTAATGTCGTTCCAAAACTGTAAGACCAATATTTATCTTCAGAACACAAATTAAAATATTTTTGATGAAATCAAAGAGTTTCTGACCTCAAATCCTCTGTCCCAATTCTCAGAGACAGCTGTCTTGTTGCAAAGTCAGTCAGTCTTTTAGCAGACAGCCAAGGCACCTTATAAAGAGTCTGGTTTTATATTTGAAGAACAAATTCATGTGAGCTTGCTGATGTCATGTTAAAAAATAAAGCAAAAGTTGCGAATGTAAAACACTTTCACTGTTTTAGAAGAGAACAGTAAGCTCTCTCAGACACCCACACACGCAGGATATCATAGGCGCTGAAAGAAGCATCTGTGCTTCCTTCAAAACCCCGAACAGACATGGGTATCTTAGACACTATGTTAGTTAATGTTTGAATACCTTCCTAGTGTTGTATCCTGCCTAGGAGGGCAGGATTTTTCAGGTTTCGGCAGCAGCTTCTCTCTCTCCTGCTGTCGCTCATGGTGAGGCGGGATTCCTCATTATTTGGCCGTACCTGGTTGTGCTCATTAAACGCCGTGGAGACTGAGCTGATCGGCTGGTGTCTGAGCTGTGATTAGACCATGTGTGTGAAGGAGAGAATGCGCCAGACTTCACACACTCCTTTAAACAAGTTAAAGTTGCCCTAGACTCCATATCCAGAGTTAACAGAAAGAGGAAGGTCTGAGCCGCCATCATCCCCTGGGTTAATCAGCTAAAAGGATCGGCAGTTGCACCAAGGCACAAATTGTCTGAGGAACAACTGTTAGATGTTTTGTTTTTGATGTCGATGACTGAAACATTTCCTCAGAATCTTTGTTCACCGTCCCTCTTATGATTTAACAAAAAAAAGCACTGTACAAATAAACTGAACTGATTACGTGATTTGCCTAGCTCCATGAAAGCAGCTCATTTCCTGTTTAAAAAAAAAAAAAAAGACTGTATTGTAGCTTTCTTTTTCAGGTTTTTCCATATCAAAGTTTGTAATGTTGTGATTCATCTCAGAGCTTGTTCATTAGGTTTGTGGCGTGAACTCTTTTTCGAAGAACAGTTTGAAATTGCCTTCGGAGAACATGAATGGGGAAAATGCTCGCTGCTGGAAAAGTGCCCTGACGCTGTTTCACTCTATTATAATTACCTGATCTTTCTTTATCAGAAATTTGTGTTGTGTATTAAAAACTCTTCTTTTTCACTTCCACAGCTCGTTCCCCGGTATTCAGCGCTATGTTTGAACATGAGATGGAAGAGAGTAAAAAGGTGAGTCGGTTTATTTTTTTTAACTTTCCGTCCCTTCGGTCTCACATTTTGTCTCATTATACTTCAAAAGCCTGTCCTTTTAGAGTGTCACAATCAGAGAGGCCCTCACATTTATGGTCATGCACAACTCGTTGTTTTTCATGCAGGTGTTTTCCTGATGTCTCATTTCTGCAGTGTTTATTAGTTTCTAAGTATATTAGTTATCTCCCAGTAGGACTCGAATCCATCCTACCTATCAGTGGCTTAATTTTCAGTCCAGCTGTGTGTGTTTGTGTAGTCTAATACCTCTGCATTTACAGATTTGCTCAACTGTGCCATCTTCCTGCTTGGTATTTGATTCAAATAAAGCTGAAATAATATACATTTTTGATAAATAAAACAATCAAAATGTTGCATTAGGAACTAACAAAAATATTTAAAATAGATTTTATACAAGTTAAAAAAAATGATGGTGAAATCAAATTGGAAATTTCGAAATGAAAGCTAATTGAAAATAAAAAGACCTCGAGTAGTATATAAATAATACTGAACTGACATGTATTTGCTCTAATTGCCCCTTACACTTCCCCTAACACACTTCCATTTTTCCTCTTCTCATCATCTGTGATATTCCCATGTTTCACCATCTGCTGATCCAGTATTCCTCTGTCTCTCTCCTCGTGTCGTATCCCCCCCTTTCCCAGAGTTTCATCATGCACTGTTTTTTGGGACAGGATGTGCTTGCGTTTGGGGTTTGTGGAGCAGTGAGATTTCCTGTTGCTCCTTTTTAGTTGTGTGGCTTATTAGCTTTGTGAGGATCCATGCAAATGTGCTAGGCTGAGTTTGGTTTTAAGAGAAAGTGTTTGCGCTTCATAGATGAATGATGGGATCTGGGGCTCAGTTTGTGCAAAGGCACGTTTGAAAGCGTGTGTGTGTGTCAGGTTTAGATGATGACTGGGGCTCAGTGATTTGGCTGTGACATCTGTAGAATATTGAAGAATTTGATGCTGCAATAGAGAAAATCTAAAGAGAATTGAGAGGAAATGTTTCATCAGAGAGTTGTCCAATACATCTAAAGAAAAGACTCCTGAATATCTGCTCATGAACCTCTCTGGATACTTCAGTGGTATTTCACACTGGAACTTATGGAGTGCTTTTGATGTCCATGTTTGTGTTTGTGTGTGTGTGTGTGTGTTTCTTTTTTTTTGTTGTTGGTGTGGATATGTTTAGGTAGTGAGCAAACTCTTCAAAGTTTTCTTCTCGTGACTCATCCATAGCAGAAATTGTTGACCTAAAATAAAAAAAAAGAAAGTTATTAATTCATAATCATGTCATTCCAAACCTGTTTGACTCGTTTTCTTCTGAGGAACAATATTTCAGTTTTTTTTTTTTACTGTCCATACAGCAAATATCACTGAGAACCAGTAAAAAAAAAAAAAAAAAAAAAATACACCCACTGTTTGAAATTATTTTAATGGATTTGAAAGATTCTTGTGCTCATAAAGGTTGAATTTAAAAAACTGTACTGTTGTGTAAAACTGTAATATAGTGAAATGTTGTTACAATGGGGGGGGGGGGGGACTATTTTCTAACTTATTAGAAAATTATATAATTTATTTAAAATAGTAATATTTTACAACATTATAAATGTTTACTTTTGCTGTTGATCAATTTAATGCTTCCTTGCTGAATAAAACTATTAATTTTGTGAAAATAATGAGTATATTTTCATGTATGGCAACATGCATATTTGTAGTTTTGGTCATATTAATTAATTAAACAAAAGCATCACCACAAGTCTTTTCTCTGTCTCGGTCTTCTTAGCCTTTTAAATGTTAAGTAAAATTTTTTGTGGTGGTGTTCTCATTTTAAAACAAAAGTCACAGTTAATAGCTAAATCTACAGGGACAGGGTGTGAAGAAAACCTGTGACTGTTAACGCACCTTTAGGCTACGCAGACTTTTATTTTCTGTAATAGCCTTTAATAAATAGTTCCGTTTGCTTGAGTGAACTTTTTCATTTGACCTTGCCGTGTTCCTGTGTCTGTGGGTGGGGTGGAGTTCCTAACCGTTGCTGCATTAATTGGTTTAGCTGTGATGGACGGGCTGGGACGGAAAAGCCTTTGTTACCAGCACGACAATCAACAAAGAGCCTGTGCTCCGGCAGCCTTGGGCAGAAGAGAGAAACTCTGGCTGAGCTCATTGCAGAACATTGATCAGGGCAGGAGCAGAATGGGAATGGGGCTTTCCGAGCTGTATATTAATATGCTTTTTTGAGTGACTCTGTCCTTTTGTGTGTTCTTATGCGCTGATACTCTGGAGGTCAGTGGTCGTGTGAGTTTGGTGTAGGGTGCTCAAGAGACACCGCAGGAGCTTGTGAGAGGAAAGGCCAGACTCGGACAGACCGCCTGAACTGCTTCAGCTCCAATTACATCACATTTTTAATCTCCAAAAGCGCAGCTGTTTGACACAGAGTGAAATTAATTCTGGATTGTTAGAGTGAAAATTCGGAGGAGACTAACTGTAAAGGTCTTGGTATACTTGACTTTTCGTGAGCGGCCATGTCTGCTTAGCTTTCAGACTGTACCGAAAACACAGTTGACAAGTCCATGTGGTCACAAAAATCAGACGTCTGCAGACACTTCTGATGATGAAAATTGCATCACGTGAACAGTGTACGGACCATCGTGAAACGCGGATAGATGAAGAATATTTTGGTGTTTGCCGTCACATTTGTACCATGATGTGTTCGGGCTGTTTACATTGGGACACTGTTTACAAGGCTGCGTCTCATCCCACAATGCCCACCGATCTCAGACCAATCAGCTGCAAGCTTGAGGCCAAGTTCAGCAGCAGAAAAGTTTGTGAATCATTCTGTATTCCACTACTTTCAATGGAAATCTGTAGGCTTATAGATTCATATTTTATTATTGATAATTGTTTAAATGACTGTTACTGATAATACTACTTTAATAACAGCAATTGATTAATTACAGTCATGCCCCATTGTAGTATTTACAATATGTATAAGGTTACATATTATTTTAATGACAAAAATTAAAGAATAACAACAATGACCTATTATGTATTACTGTTATACAATAATAGTTGATGCTACTATTATTAATACAGTATTAACATTAACATTATATACTAATTTAAAAATAACAACAGTTCTAAAATAATTACAACAATGACCTAATTTGTTTAATTGAATGAGTAAATAAGTATTGAGTCTGCAGAGGTTGAAGAGTCTTGGGGGTTCTCTGACCTGAAGTTCTGCTTGGGTTTGACGGGGTTCTGCTGTGATTTGTTGTCTAGAACCGAGTTGAGATAAACGACGTGGAGGCTGAGGTCTTTAAAGAGATGATGTTCTTCATCTACACTGGCAAAGCACCCAACCTGGACAAGATGGCTGATGACCTGCTCGCTGCTGCTGACAAGGTGAGTAATGGCCACACACAAACACCACGTTTAGCTGAATGCATGCCAAACAGCATTTCTTCTCATCTGAGAACAAAAACAAGTTTATTAAATGTCACAATCACAACATCTTTGAGACCCCCCCCCCCACCTTTCTCAAACATGCATTCACATCACATTATTTTCTTGGCAGACACACCAACCAAAAATTACCAGAATGTGCATCACATGTCGTAAACCTCAGCAGTTAGCAGAAATCCCAATCACACATTAAAACAGAGCCAGTATCTGCCAATAGCAATGCAATACCTTGCTTTGTGTTGACAACAAAAGCTCACGTTTTGATTGAAGTGCGTCTCTCTGTCTTTAGTATGCTCTGGAGCGGCTGAAGGTGATGTGTGAAGATGCTTTGTGCACCAGTCTGTCTGTGGAGAACGCAGCAGAGATTCTGATCTTGGCCGATCTGCACAGCGCTGACCAGCTCAAGACGCAAGCTGTCGACTTCATCAACTAGTGAGTGCTGCTCCTGTTAGGCTGGTAGTTCAGAAACTATATATAAAAATATGTTCATCCAAATAGTAATTTGGTGTCATGTTGGTAGGCTGGTGATAATTATCCAGCTCCTTTCAGTCTTAGAATAGAAACCATATTCTTTTTTTGGGTTCTTTCACTTTTCTGCGTTATCTTGTCCCCACTTTGTCAGCCCCCGTCTTTGTTCTTTCCCCTCTTATCTTTCATGCTCCATTTTGTAAAAAAAAAATTTTTTTGGATTCTATTTTATTTTAATAGCTTGTTCAGTCTCTCTTTGCAGCAGCTTTATTGGACGGTGTAATTTTGAGTTCATTTCGTGGATGGCAGTAACTTGGCTGTTGTGAAACTGGACTGTGGCCATCTCATTTCAGCTCTTTCTCTCTCTATACAAAACACCCACCGCCACAACAACAGCAGAGACAGAGGGAGATCAATAACAAGGGCAACTCAGAATATAAACATGCACACCAGCACCCCCCTCCCAAAATGATTTGTCCTCTCTGCCCTTCTTTTCCTGCATTCATGTTTGCTGCTTATGTTATTGGTTTATGTGCTCATCTTTCTCTTCTCAAATGGTTTTATTGCCGCACGTAGGAGTCTAGTGTCAGAGTGCAGCAGTTTTCCCACAGCGCCAGACTCTGTCCAGCCATCACAGGACATTGACTGCCAGCGGGAGCATCCCTACTTCTGAAAAAAAAGAAAGGAGAATTTAGCAAATTAATAAAGTCAAAACTATAAAATAGGTGGGGTGGGGGGGGAGATGTTTTCTATTGAGTTTTGGAACACTGCAACAAATATACAGCATGGCCATTGAAATTCAATGATTTTGAATTTAAAATAAACTTTAATTTAAATGAAACTTAACAGCAAATGATGGTCCCATAAAATAAATTAAATTTCATATGCTACTGATTGTTATAAATCAAACATACTTGGCAATAAAGCTCTTTCTGATAAACCTAACATACTTTCCTTAAATTAATAGTGATTAATCATTGCATGGCACTAATAAAAATAATAAAAATAATTATCAGATTATAGGGGTCAACCATTTTTAGAGATATTGTACACTTTCAATAAATATTGGTTTGAGTCCCAAAAATCTTGCATTATGTCATTGCAGTGGCATTTTTTTCTTCTTAAAAAAATTTTACTTTTGAACTTCGAAAGCTTGATAATCTTTTTTCTTTTTTTTTTTTCTTGTCTCTCTCTCCTCCACTGACACGCTTATAAACCCAAAGCTTTTTTAAACCTATAAAAGCTGTTTTTTTTTTTTTGTTTACTTCCAAGTTATTTTGGATGGCCTGTGTTTGTAACCTGTTCTTTGTGGATGGTTGACCGCACAGTGACCTTTTGCATTGGGGAAAGTGGAATGGGCATGTGCCCGCAAGGCCTGCTGTCGACACTGCAAGCAAGTGCTGTAATTAATGCCAAGTGTTTGGGGGCAACAGCATAGTGGGGTTAGGGGGAGGTCAGTGTCTCACACACAAACACACTCCGGGTAAATGTCGTTAAAGGCCATTTTTTTGGTGTGCGTGATAGTGCAGTGCCAGTGCCCTCAGGGTGCTGAGCTCAGCGAAGAGGGCTGTTCTCTCAATATGTGTGTCTCTCTCTCTCTTTCTCTCTTCCTCTCTTCCTCTCAGCCATGCGTCCGATGTGATGGAGACCTCAGGGTGGAAGTCAATGGTGGCGTCCCATCCACACCTGGTAGCAGAGGCGTACCGCTCCCTGGCCTCCGCCCAGTGCCCTTTCCTGGGCCCCCCTCGCAAGCGCCTCAAACAGTCCTAGTGTCGTCCATTACCGTTACCTGACCCGCACACCTACACACACTCACACAACTGCCTACAAAGAGGGGGGGGGCGCTATTTTAGATTTACACCCCCCTGAGCTCTGTCCCTTTAGATGTCTAAACCAGCTCTTGACCTGCCCCTTCCTTCACGTTATCCCCTCCTGCCCTACCTACGGGTTTCTCAGTGTTGGGGAGTGTTTAGGCTGCCACAGGTTGAACCCTGTCCGAAAACATGGCCAGTCTCTGCACCAGTCTATCCCAGAGTTCCTGTGGGCTGTGGATTCTTGAGCGTGGGTGGATGAAGCGGGATTGAGCTTTTGGTTGGGTGGTTGAACACGAGATGGATTAAGACTGGACTTTTTATGTAACTCTTTCCACTGGCCACTACTGTGTGCTCTCCTTCACTGTGTGAACCGGTTCTCCAACTCAGCTTCATCCCTCCTTCAAAAGCAGTGTGATCGGCCAATAGACATTCCCCTTTACAGTCGTGGATGGAGGGATTTTTCTTTGAGAAGGAATCAAGGACAAGCTCTGTTATTGTTGCGAACTTTGAGTAGGTAGCATGTGTCTTCGTAATGATGACATCAGCATTCAGTAGATTCCTGTGTGACTTTATCAATCCTGTGTGACCACAAACAGCTTTTTTTCCAGAACTGTCCTCTGTTTCTTGGGAAATTTGAACATGCCATGAACTTTTGACCCACAAGCTAACCTGGCTTCCAAATGGAGGTGAAGTTCAGATGGACTTAAAAAGTGGTTTAGTCTCATTTTACAGGGCCAATAAATTGACGAATCCGTTGAGGAGTGTAAAAATGTGGAAATGTTTATGGAACTTTTTTTTTTTTTTTTTTTAATTATTTTTATTTTTCCTTGTGATGTTTATTTGGGATTTTTCCTCCTTGTAGCACTTGTGTATTTGAATCCAGGCTTTCTGTATGAAAAAAAAAAAAACAATGGCAAAAACACAAACTTGTCTGCGTTTGTGTTTTTTCTTTTTGTTTTGTTACAGGCATATTTTAACGGTTCTCCTGCTTTCTGCTGATTCCATTCTCTTTATTTTTGGTTACAGTCATGGATTAGACAAATCTGGAGCTCTTGCTGAAACAGAATTGGCTTTTTTAAAATAATTAAATAAAAGCCTGTCCGTCTGACAGCATACAAGATTTTTGATTCCATAAAAAGAATTTCATATGTGGCTTAATCTTGTTTGTTTAAAAAAAAATAATTCGTTCATGCTCACAAAAATTAGAAGACAAGTAACCAAATTTTTGTGACTCACAGAAAATGATCTTGAATAGTGGATGGTTCTTGGTGCCAGTAGTGCTTTCTGAATTACATTTAATAAACAAATAATGATAATAAATGCAATCAAAATAGTTACAATAAGTTTTAAATATTAAGCACAACTTAAAGGAATAGTAAAAATTCCAACCCTGTATGAATGCCTTTCTTCTGTTGAAAGAGATTTTGAAGCAATCCAAAATGCTATGGAACAGGCTACCATCAACCAAAACATTCTTCATAATATCTAAATGTTGTTTTTTTAGCAGAAGAAAGAAACTCGTACAGGTTTGGTAATGGTGAGTAAAAATGATAAAATTGTAATTTCTGGGTGAACTATTCCTTTAAAAGCTTACGAACCTGACATAGTTTTACAGATGAATCTTTCAGACACTCAGTCTCTTTGCAGAATGTCATATTACTTATACGTGTGCTTTGTCATATTCATGTTCTTTATTTATGAAATACTCCAATGATGTACTATGCTGCCAAGTGTTTAGCATACAGCACTGAGTGGAAAATGGTATCCTGCAATGCAGTGCACTCAACTTGACCTTCCAGTTCCTTGTGTGACTAGTGGGCCGTAAGTAATATCACTTGTGACTTAACATTTGCTTGACTCATTCTGATCAGACTGTCAAAACATCTGACTTTTTTTTTTTTTTTGAAAATGGGATTTTAAAAAAAGCTAAAATTTAATAGATTCACAGATGTTTTTGCTAGAATCTATTTGTTAGGCCAAATTAGGATTAATTTAATTTATTTAGGTGTAGGGGTGTGTGTTTTTAACCATAGCATTTAGGGATGCACCGATAGCGATCGGCCGATATGTTTGCGCGTTTTGTCGGTAAAAGCGGTTCTGTAATCAGCAGTA
>JAUCMS010000062.1:15641780-15674924 GCA_032357445.1 Enteromius radiatus | reverse complement strand
TTACCGCTGATTACAGAACCGCTTTTACCGACAAAACGCGCAAACATATCGGCCGATCGCTATCGGTGCATCCCTAATAGCATTATCTGTACTGATTCACCTATAGTACTATATTATATGGCATCCTGCTTTTAGCAAATCTCAATTTATTATGTGGCATCCTTCTGCATAAAGATATAAGGCTCGTTTACACAAAAAATGATCAATTTGAATATATTGTCTTTTTTTAAATTCATAAATTTTTTTTATCATGTTTTATTGTTACTTAACTAGTATTTCTAGTTATTTTTTGCCTAGTCAAAATAACCCAACTGCAGATTGAGATTAATTGGAATGCTATGATAATATTTTTGAAAATTACGTTTTTTGCAAAAATCTCTTCACATGTAACATTAACTATAATATTGATGATAGCATGTTCCTTATAAGCGTGTCCTTCTGTTATGTTTTCTACTGCTTTAGAAATTCTGAAGGTGGATTCTGATTGGTTCATAAGAAAACAAAAAACAATGTTTTTCCAACAATATGGCTTCTTTTTGCTGTTACCGTTGTTGACTGCTTTGTCATAAAACAATTATTAGAAATTTAGAGTTACTATAATCTCATTATAAAAAAAAAAGCAGGCCTATAGTTCTTGACACAATCAATGTTAAACTGACCAATCAAATGCCAGCACTCTAACTATCCATTTTGTAACATACAAAGTGGGGACCAAAGGACCGCTAGTCTCATTACAACTGACAATTAATTAGTAACCTAGATACAACACAGAATCAAAGTATTTCTTTGTAGTACTTCTTTGTTTTAAATATTTCAACATCCTAAAACTTTAAATAAGTTTTTCAGTCTCTGATTTTCAGTGTGGACTTTTGGACCCCGCTGTATATCAACCAAAAACAGGAACAAATCTCATGCTTAAGCATTTTAAGAGCCCCATTTTTCTTCCTTCTAATGGGACTCGGGTCACCGGCTCCTCTATGATTTACCAGTTGGAAACTCATCGCAATAAGCTTGGCTGAAGTGTTTTCTAGAACGTACCTGCAGGCTGTTTCATATAACGGCTCTGATGAGCTAACCAGTGGATTAGATGTGAAAAGAAGGTGGTACTGGCTGGTGGTTTGTGTGTGTATGTTTCTCTCTTTTTCTCCTCACAAGTACATCCTAAGATGCTTCTAATTGAGTTTTTGTTTTTTTCAAAGCCTCTTGAAATTCTAATACTCTCTCTGCTCTGTTTAACAGGACTCAGGGAAAAAGCTCTTACGAATATTAGATACAGCGTGGCCCGTTTAATCCCCCGTGGGTGGAATGTGTGCATTTGTGTTTGTTTGTTTTTTGTATAGCTTCATGTTTGTGTGGAATAAAGGATGTGCTTGTAAGGGGTGTGTGCTGCCATGCGTGCAGGTAAGCTCATAAAAACTGTGTGTGAGAGTTGTCCTTGAGTGTGTGGAATGAAGCATTTGTTTGTGTATTGATGGTTCAGTTCTGGCATTATGAGAACCTTGCTCAAGGTTTCTGAACCCATTCAGTTTTGAACCGCTTACTTCATCACAATTCCTTTTTTTTGTTGCAAGTCTGTCCTTTTTTTTTCTGCTTCTATCTGTATGCGTCCAATTTGCAATCAAGTGTGCAATTTTTGCGGCTATACTGTGAGATCAATACAACATCTGTTGATCGATAGATACGAGAGCGCAAATGGCCAATCACCAGTCCTTCGTCTCTCTCTCCATCACTCTGTCTCTTTTATTGAATAGAGGGTTGCAGCAGGTCAACTCTACAAACAGGATGAACAGCTCTGCGTCTCTGTCGCTCTCCCAGAGAAAGCCGGAGCGAGAGGAGGGAGATGGATGAATGGTGTTGTGCGCTGACTGTCGAGACTAAAAAGGTGGAGAGAGGGAGGACGAGCAGGTTATTGTGGTGTGAAAACGGATGAACACAATTACGTCTGATACTGCTAAAAGGGCTATAAACAGGTACTCTCTTGCTGCATTTTCTGTCACACAGATACTGCATCTTTGGCCAATGTCTATTTTAAGGCAAAACGTTATTGGCCATATTAGCAAGAGTTAATTATTATAATGATTTCTGTAAGATTGTGTGACACTCAAGCCTGGATTCAGCATTTAGAAGTACATTTTCAGATGCATTAAAAGGGTCTTCTAAATTGTAATAGTTTTTCACAAATACGTGCAGCCTTGGTTAAAGACGTCTCTTTATTAAAATGTTCAGAACTATTGCTATGCACTTGTTTTTTATCGCAGCTCAGGATAGTGTACTGAAGGTCAGGATTAAAAGCTTTCATTTTTAATAATATGTGATTGTTATTATTATTTTTTTGTTAAGCATATTTCATAACTGTATTTAGAAGCACAGTATAAAAAGCTAATTGATAACGAGATAATTGAAAAAGACCTGATCAAAATTAGAGAACACTTAAGGATACCTCCAAAGCTACTGGCGTTTATCTGCTAATTGCCTTTTCATTTGTTTAATTATATGATAAACCCTATTTAACTGGCAGCATTCCTCCAATGTTCACTCAGATTGCATGATGTCAGGCAGCTCTTACAGGAGGTTGTCCAGATGAAGGCTAAATGGATTACCCTTTCCGCCATTGCAGAAGCTGGTCATTACAAGACCTCAGGTTTACTTCACACTGATTTACTCATGTCCCCAAAAAGAGAAGTTGGGCAAATGACTCTGCAGTGACCAAGCCTCTCATCAGTAGGGCTGGGTATCGAGTACAATACCTTTTTGGGTACCGACCGAACTGCCTCGATACTACCAAGTAACGTTACCGAAAAACATCTCGTCATTCGGTACCCAATTTCAATACCTGAAAATGTAAATCTCAACGTAAATCTCATCAACGTCAGTGAGCCAGTAAGACTGCAGCACTAGCCAGTGTGTTTGACCAGAAGTGTGTAAAATAGCCTTTATTTATATCATTTACACGCCTGCACGTCATTTCTGTCTCTACATTTAAGTTGTGCTTTCTGTATCGCGCACACGCACACAAGGAGGGAGCACACTCACGCTTTCAATAGTATTTGTCAATATTTAACCACAAAAAATATTCATTCTGCGTGTCTGTATGCTGCAGACAATAGCATTTGACCGTTTCATTTGAGTAAATCTATCATATCATGTGCACACAGAACGGTATTCATGGCAAGCCGTCAAAATAAAAGTTGGGTTTGGACATGGCAACAGAAATATATTACTATTGTTCAGTTGAATGTACATAATAGGCTACTACAAAAATCATATAAAAAAAAGTATTTCTTCAGTGATTTAAACTGTAATATAAAATCCCTTTATTTTCCAACAATAAAATTAAATCTTCATTAATTAAAAGACAAATGTTTTATGCCTTAAAAAAAAATATGGGAAAAAATTATACGGCTATTGTAAGAATAAATAATAATGCACTAGTGTAAATTTAGCCTAACAGATGTGTAAAAACTATTTGAACTTTATTCAAACTATTTTACACTGATTTATTGTTGGATTTTTTTTTTTTTTCTTTTTTTTTGTGCACTGGCTCAGTAGATGAGGTTTTTAGTCTGTGTAAATGTCTACAAGCTTGAGATATTTTGAGATTGTTATTTTGTTAAAAATGATAAAATTCATAAAATTGGTATTGAAAGAGGTATTTTTTTAGGTATTGTATGAGAACCAGTTTAATTCATTTAGGTCTGATGGGAAACATTGTTCCTCATCAAATGAGGGTAAGACTGAACACAAAGTGCATTAAGAAATCAGTAAAAGTTACAGAAGGAAGTGTCATTGTTTGGGTGATGTTTTCTTCAGCAGGAGTTGGGACTCTTATACAAATACATGGCAAAGTGAATATAAATAGTTATCGGAAGCTCCTTGAGTTCCTTCCCTGCAAGCATCAGCAATCAGCCTGTTGCTTTAATGCAAGGCGATACTTCTGTGACGCTGCAAAATAGGTAGGCCAGAGTCCAAATCTAAACTTGACAAAAACATTTTTGTGGAAAAAAAAAATGTCGACAAAGTTATGGCTAAAAAACCTACTACAGTTATACCGAGCTATATGCCGATTTCACGCAGCTGCCATGTTGAATTTGAAAGCAAATGGTAACAAACCCGAAGTTGTTTGTCTAATGTAATGCTAACCTAAACCTTACCTTAAACATGAGTGATTTGGACCTCTATCCAGTCGCTGTGCCCTTTCATAAAAAAAACAGCTGACTGCTTTCGACATGGGTGCCAACCACTGTAAAATATAAGCAGCAGCAGACATGGCCCCCTCGTTCCACAACTAGGCTCGTAAATCACGGTAGCAGCAGATCCAGGTTGGTGGTTTACTGTTACTTCCGGGTTTGTTACCACCGGAGCCACGCCTTTGAATTCAAAATGGCGGTTGCGTGAGTTGACTATCACACCGATGGAGTGATTTATCATATCCTGTGGCCACAGCTGTGCTGAAGTCATTCAAAACAAGGGCCTCTTTTTCTTTTTGAGACACAAATAATGTTTGCTTTCTTTCCCATCACATCTCACTGTTGCTGGTGAAGGTCAGGGCTAGTCCTACATACTCAGTGCTGTAAGTTGTGACAAGTTTATCGAAAAAGGCAATTGCCCATATGAACAGATAGGCGGGGCTTGCATTCCTACAGAAGATTTTTCACATCCGTCTCCTCCCCCTTATTACATCTCTGCTTTGGCTTAATATACGAACATTTGATTTGTCACTTGTCTCCACACGCACTGCAGATAGATGCCATCAGACAGCGCTGTTTCTATGATGAATGGAGGATGCTGTGGCCTTGTGATAGAACAAGAGATGGATGGATATTTAAGGGAAAGGGAAAGAGATAAACTGGTAGAAAGTGACGCAAAGGGCGAGAGAGAAGGTGGCGGATGAGACAGATCGGGAAAGGAGAAGGGACAGAGATGTATGGAGAGGGATGTGGAGAGAGCAGCGGTTGTTTATCTCTTCGGGCGCGCATGTTAGTTAAGTAGACGTATAGACTACAGCAGGGCGGTCAATGGCGCAGAATAAATGCGACCGTAGATCATTATCTGTTGACGCCGCTAGTCTCGTGGCTTCTGGCCCACAGCACTGTCCATCAGCCATGAAAGACTATTGTCAGAGTCTAGATGTGAGAGATTTTGACCCCACCACAGCTTTTGTGTGTTGAGATAGCTGATAGAAAGTGGATAATGGATCCGCAAAGATCTTTTCATCTTATACACAGAGCTGAGTTATGAGGCCCCTAACATAACCAAAGATAAAAGTATTTGTTAGCATTCTCTCACTGTCTCTCAGTTTCAGTTTAATTTCGTTACTGATGCCTTTAAATCTTGCTGTGTATTTTTCACTTTTAGTCATTTTTAAAACCCAGTTTACTCCATTTGCGCTGCTTAACTGCTCTTTCTAGCTCTTTCTCTAGGTGAAAAATTCCCATTTTAACTATTAATTACTCATTCATTTATTGCATACAAGTTGAGCTCTTTGCGCCGTAGAGCTGAAAAGGTTCTGTAAGTACAAAAAAAAAGTGATAAATCAATTTCATAATATAGAAAAAAATTCAATCTTGAGGTGATGTGTGCATTTCAAACCTAATAAATGCAAAACACTGAAAAATTTGTGAAATTTTACAAATAATTACAAAAAGTCACTATTTTTACAGTGTAAGCTTTTGATATACGTGTGATTTCGATATGCACAATAAACCGTGTATCCAGTTCCGAATACTGTTTTTGCTTCAATCTGGTTAGTTAGCTCGTGTTTTTATGTTGAAACCTCTTTTTAGTGCCTCTGGAGAAAATGAATGGGTAAAACTTCCGGAATCAAGGCCACTGTGAAACAGCGGGCGGCCATTTGCGCTCAATTTAAATAGCATTTAGCGCAGTATTTAATATTTTAATGAATATTTAAAGTGTTGATATTTGAGAGGTAATTTATGTATTTGTTTGAGTAGTTTATCTGAGTTTCGGTAAAAAAAAATAGTTTCAGATTTTCTTCCCACGCAATTCTCAGTGGGAGATGGAGAGCAAACAGACTTTTATCCTTCAGCAAACCCCTCCGTTCACCAGAGACGTACCATAAGAATACAATTAAACTAAAAGCCTCTGAAAAGTAATGAAAGCAGACGCTTTTACGCTCTCTGGGGCCTCATGTCTGTTTCGTGCGCACTCCCTCTCACACAAATTTTACACATTGCTATTTATTTTCATACCTTTTATTACCCAAACATTTCATTTGATCTCTTCAACATTTACCTCCTTACTTCATCCTACACGCACACAAACAAATATACCGTTCACCCTGCTCCAGTCTGATTTCTGTTCCTCACTCACTTTCTGTTTTGGGGTTTAATGGCTGTGCAAAATAATATATGGGTTTGTGTGTGTGTGTAGGGTGAGGCTGATGCAGACATGCGTGTTAAGTGTGTATTAACTCTGCCATTGAACCCGATGCGCATCTCCCCAGTGGCTGCCACACTGGCTGGCACTGAACACAGTCAGGAGATGAGATTCAAGTCTAATGAAGCAAAACGCATAATGCTGCCGAGAAAAGATTGATAGATGGGATTTAGGATGAGGGGAGGTATTGTTATCGCTTCTGTCCGTGATTTGTTTTTTGGGGGGGTTTTACAACTGAAGGTTCATATTTTTTTATGTGCGTATTTGCCCTGCAGGTTATTGTTGGCAAGGTCAGGGGTTGGAAAAGCTCACAAAAAAAAACAAAACAACTTAGCTTTTAGAAATATATAAAAGTGTGTGTGTTTGTATGTACAGTATAACACACATGTATACCAATCTACTTTCAGTGGGTCATTACATGGATTTTTTTTTTATGTTCTTTGAAGTTTCCTTATAACCTGTATCAATGCCCCCTCGCTCTTCCATGCATGTGAGTGTTATGAAAACCTTATTTAAATCAAATAATCATTTAGAGAAAAAGTATGAAGTTAGTTACCGTTTGTGATGCAGCTGCTGTCAAGTCCAATACAGATGATTGCTTCTCGTTTGCTCTCTATTACACTGTGCCTCATTTACAAAATCTGTAGTCAAATGCTCCTAACAAAGATGCAATCCTCTGAAGAGATTGTTTCTTGTTCCTGACACAAGGATCCTTCTGAAGGCTGTACAGATTCACAAACCGGACGCATCAAATCAAATCCTTTTTCTTTTGTCAGCATACTCAAGCACATGAAAACCATTAAAACATCATATATAGGCTATACTGTAACCGATAAGCATCAGTGATTAGTATCGTATTAGTCAACAGTTAAATGTCTGAGTGGCAGTGGGCGGGGCCTTTGGTGCAATGATGCGAAAATTATTTGTGAATGTCTTTCTTCGGAGGTTAGCATGTATGATTTTTACTCATGTGACTTCACAAGCGAGCCTTTTTTTGGATCTTGATTCGATATTGAACGGAATTGAAATCTGCTATAGATGTATTATTGTTACAAGGACCTATTGTATGCCAAAAGATCAAAGCACATTAATTTCTTATTTAATGACATCAAATGAGATGGAAGAGAATGAAGGGTACAGTGAGTGTTAAAGCGTATGTGTTTGGTTTAGTTATCATTGTAGTATGTGTGCGGAGGGGCTCGTTAGTATGATAGTGTGATAAAATCTCGCCGGACGTGGTACAGGCTGTCTCGCTGCTTTGATTGCAGTTGTGCGTATGTGCGAGACTCGTTAGTAATGATGCAGGGGCTTAGTGATTAAAATCCCCCTCCAGTGTCCCACAGCAAACGGACTGCGAGGTTTTAGTTGCCTTGCACCTCAAAAGGTTTTGAAACAACCACGCTTTCATGCTCAAATAAAAAACAACAACAACAACTTTAAGACAAAAATACTAATTTAAGTAACCTTTCAGTGTTAGAATGACAGTTTGTTGCCCAAAAATATTTAAGTGGACAGCTCTCTTGATTTTGACACAACCAAGCATACACAATGTTCAACTAATATACACCTTGAGACCATTCCAGAGCCACACGTACTCTCTTGACTAATGTTGACTTTATCCATCACACATACTATCTGAACCACAGCTTGAAGGATGGTGGAAGTGCACTTGTTTAAACTCTCTCACTCCTAGTTTCACTCTATTTTTAACACGTTGAAAGCATTTGGAGCATTAGACTCATTGATTAATTCTTCAGTGTGTTTTGAATGTATTGAATTTGAAAAGTGTGTGTTTTTTTTTTTTTGGTTTGTTTTTTTTGCAGTTGACACCTGAATGACAACTCACACCGCTAAATTTCTATCTCCAGCACTATTTTCTGTCCTAGCAATCTCTGTGTATAATTTCAACATATGATTCATCTCTCTTTTTTTTGACTGTTTTCTTGGTGAAAAGGTGCCTTCTCCCTTGCCCTCCTTTTTTTCCTCTCTCTTCTGATTTCTGCATGTCTGTCCACTTTTCTTTCTGTACATTTCACATTTTGCTTTTCCTTGCTTGCTCTCTCTCTTTTCTCTCCCTCCCTCTCTCTCTCTCTCTCCCCTCCCTCCCTCCCTCCCTCCCTCCCTCCCTCTCTCTCTCTGGTAGGTCTAGGAGGTGTAATTGGCTGTGCTGCTGTTGGGGTTTTGTATTGAGAAGGGCTTTAATCTTTAGTTTCACTCAAAATGCAAAGTGAAGGCTGGAGGCAGTCAGGGATTTCACTCGCCTGCCTGTGTGTGTGTGTGTATGTGTCTCACATTCTGCTCTAACAAACTGCACAAGGTCTGAGTGTATTTTAATACATGCTCCTAACAAACTCTTCAAGGTGTTGTGTGGTGCACAGTCACCTCAGTGTGTGTGTGTGTGTCAGTGTTGATGAAGCTATTCTGTTAAGCCCCAACTACTCATCATTTGTAACTATAGTCAAGCTGCACAAAAAGTAGTTAGACAGTGAAGTTAATTGTTTGGGCAGTATATTCAAAATGATTTTTGATAACTATCAAATGATGCAAAATTGCAGTAAACTGCATTTAAACTGAAGGAACGTGTGTGAAAAATGTGTTAATGTTATGCATATGTGAAACCAAATGACATAAGGGTGAGTAATTACTGACAATCTTTTTTTTTGTTGGATGAAGTATCCATTTAACACATTAATTACTAGTAGTTTAAATTTATTTATTTATTTATTGTTTGGTTGACATCATGAAGGGCATCAATTTGGTAATGCCTTTTTTAAAGATCAATACCTTTATAGAAAAATTAAATTCTTGACTATTTTCTTCTCTTATTGAAAATACAAGATACATTTGCGGTTTATAAAATTTTTATTTTCTGTGTAACTTTTTTGTATGCTACTGAAAAATGTATACATTAGTGTCAATGCTTTTGGTAAGTTTCTTCAACTCTGTGTGTAATGTCCCACATGAGCTGGAGGATCATTCTTGAAATCTGCAGTACTGTCACATGGGTCATTTTTAGAGAATCAATTCCTCACGTGTCTGTCTGCAGTTGTTCATTAAGTTGTCTGTGCATGTGCACATCTCTTCACACTAGACAGAAATCCAAATGCCGTCTTTCTATGTTTGCTTGTTACGTTTTTGAAGATGATCTGTTTAATATATCCCTGCTCGACTGTCTTTTGAGTGAGTGTCTGTGTGTGTGTGTGTCACTGATTGACAGATGAATCCCACACAAGCTCAGTGCCAAAGGAATCTTCAGACAGAAAGCGTCATGGCAACTTGCAATCGCTCGCGGCGACATGTCTTTAGATTGTCTGTGAAGGAGAGCGCGCGGAAAAGAACTGCAAAAAGGAGAAGAAAGAGGAAGAACAAGGAAATAAATGAGAGGGATGAACAAAAGGGAGGAAGAAAAGAGGTGCAAAACCCATTGTTTTTCACACGCAAAGCAGATGAAGTCCAGAATCCTTCAGAGTGAGATATACATACACACACGCAAATTAAAGGTCACATCCAATACATGAATGTTTCTTGTCACTTGAGCTATTATCACTATAACATCCCCCCCCTTTTACTCATTCAATATATTGGTGCATCCTATTTTCATCAATTCATTATCTTTTTTTTTAATTTATGAATTTTTTTAAATCAAGCAGCTTCCATGTGAAGGATGACAGCAAACAGATTTAATCGCTTAAACAAAGTTAGAACACCAAACTCTGTTGAGAGGGCAAGAGAAACCACACCAGCCGTCATTCTTTAAAGATTTGAGCAGATATTTATGTGAGTTATAACAACTCTGACTACACGCTGGACGTTAATAGGCATTTTCCTTAAATATGGTGCAAAGCAGCTTTGAGAAGCTCTTTTTTTTTTAAACAGATGGTCAGTGAAACAGGCACTTAACCTCCAGAGCGTTCACGGCCAACCTCAGGAGGTCGAACTAAATATTAAAAGAGTGGTGCAGTATTTCCTTCAAATGTGGTTGTAAACATAGTTATGTATTTGTCACAGCTGATTGATAACATGCTGTACATTGTGAAAGAAAACTATTTTCTCTTTCTAAGCCCCCAAGTCTTTCTTGTATGAATTATTCGTATAAAAGTAATCCTTATTTGTTTTTCAGTTCTTTAAAGCTCATCATAATTTCTAGTATTTTTATGGATGAGTCTTCATGCGGTTTTCTGATGCATTAAGACATAATTGTATACCATATGTTCTCATTAGGAAATATTTCATATATATTTGTCTAAAGCAATATTATTTTTATTATAATACTTTTATAGCAATCTGTAAAAAAAAAAAAGAGAATATTTATGCATTTATTATTCTTGGTCAAGGTTAATTTTAACATTTACCAGTGCATTTAATTAAAAATATTAAAAATTTTTAATATCTAATGTATCTGAGCTAACATCAATGAACAATGAACAGTTGTATTTGCGTAATGTTAGTTAATGCATTATTGATTTGCAACCCACCATATCATTATATTTCTAGTGTTTTTTTATTTAATAAATAGTTAAAAAAAAAGAAAATTCTTAGTTTGCTGTTTATTAATAGTTAGAAAGGGAGTTAAGTTGGGTAGGATTAAGAATTAATTAGCACTAATAAATGGCTAATATTCTAATATGCATGCTAACAAGCAACTAATACTAACCAACTAACAAGTATAACTGTAAAAAAGTGTTACCTTATTATTATAGCTATTATATGTCTATAGGACAAATCTATCACACTATTTATTTTATTTGCTATTTTCTTGCTATTAACAAACTATTAGTTACGACTTGTCTCACTGAACATCTCATTTGGTGCTTATGCATAATTACTAAGGTACAGTACAGTAAGGTAAGCACGTGCAGAATATGTGCTTTACTAACAGCCAAAATGTTAATAATTGACATGCTAAGTAAGAATTGGCCTCTATACTAAAGTGTTACCAATCTCTCATTTCTGTGTTGCCTTATATTCTTATTAATGGGGTGTGTGTGTGTGTGTGTGTGAGTAAGCAAGCAAGCACGTGTTCCATTTTTTGGGACGGAATAAGCTACTGTAGCTGGTAAAAGCTGTAATTAGGATCTCGTCAGAGCAATGTAATTTAATAACATTATAGAGTGGAACACTCCTGCTGCTCTGAGATCACACTGTGACTGATTCATGTGCTGTGTGTACACACCAGGGCTACTTGGGAACATTTAGATTTAGCTTTAAACCTATAAAACAGCATATTAAAATATTAGGGCTGTCAAAAAAAAAGCATAATAAAAGCAACACGCATCATGGTTTATGTTTTACACTTTTAATATTATTTATGAATTGAATAGTCAGTGAGTATTCGTCAGCTGAATCAGGAAGCATGCGTCACGTTTCTCGCGCGTACGTCTGTATACGGTACGTTTGCTCAAACGCTACACTTCATGAGCAAACGGTAATCACAATCCAGGAGCTCATGAATGCCATGTGGATCATTTTTACATTTTAATTTCTTTTTGGAGCTCAGTCTGAGGTAGCAGAGGACATTTGGCTTTAATTTAGCTTTGATTTAGTGCATTCTGGATCGAGCACGAGTCTGATATCAGGGGAGTCTACGGGGGGTTCTGATGTTTCTGCATGGGTTTGCGGAACTGCAGGAAGTGGAAAAGGCTAGCCGTCCCTGCAGTGCAGTTGAGTTGATTGGGTTTGATTTTGAGCTGTGTTCTGCAGAGCCAGCGTTGTTTAACACACTGCAGAGACGTAGCTGTCTTTAATCTCTCCTGATGCTGCACAAAAATAAAGCAAAGATTTACCGGTTTAATGAAATATGTTGGGTTTGGCATAATGGTCTATGTACTGTATAGCGTAAGCACTTTGTGCAGATGTGTGCTCTCCGGTATCAGAAACTAACATTTCCCTCTCGGTTTTATTTTCAAGGTCATTTTTTTTTTTTTACCTTTATGACCTTTTTATTCTTTTTTTTTTCCCCTGTTAAATGCTCCACATATTTATACAGTATAGTGCTTTATATACTGTAGTGTTATTTTTTTTCTAGGTATAATTAGTAATCTAATGTGCTTCCACTATCTATAAACCAACTCTTTTCTCTCACATTGTGTTGCGTGGCAGTAAATCGATGAATTGTATCCTGTACAGTGATTCGGGCCTCCATGCAGTTCTGGGGGCATATTGATGAGTGAATCATGTAGTTGTGTGTGAGGAAAGGGACATTTTAGGTTTAGGATGCTGAACACAGTTCATACTTGGAAAGGTTGTGAGTTTGGTCAAATGTCCTTCATTTACTGTTCTTTCTTTCTTTTCCCAAAGGTACTGAACTAGCAGTGGGACATGGGTATGCGTGTTTGTGTTAAAATTAGTCTATGTGTGCTTTCTACTGTCTTATTCATTCTTTTTGCCTCTTTTCAAGGGGCATTGTAACACGAGGAACTTTTTGTTGAGTGTGAGTGCAAGTCACAATATGCACAAGTCTACTAATAAAGTACTTGCAAATCATTGTGAAACTATTAGTTTATGGTAAGGTGAGCATACGTGCCATTTTTCAGATTCTGACCAGGATTTTTAGATCCAAGTTTTGGCTCTTTGACTATGACCGTCCACCTTCTCTCGTGCCACGACTGGTCGATTATGTACAAGGCAGCATGTTATTGGTCAAACTACTAATATAGAGATCCTGGCTAGAACGTGTCCTTGGAAAATGGAACATCTGGTCACCTTAGGATATAGTTGAAATGTAGTTTATAAACTGTAGTTAATACATTTATAGTACAAATAGTGAGTTCCTAAGTTATCATCACTGAAATTAACACGGTTAGTATTGTTTAATTAGCTCATAGTGAAGGATATGTCAATTTGGTATAAAGAGTGAATAGTTATCACTTTATATTAGGCGTATTTAAACGTCAAACAAATGTAGTGCTTCAAACCAACCTTTATTAAACATTAATAAAGTGCAACAGCCCTGTATGCAGTATATTATAAGTCATTGTATTTAAACCTGGCAATGACTTCTTAATGATTTCATGTACTCCAGAAACAAATCACTCTTAATTCTGTGAACAAGACTAATATGACAAACACATTTGAAATTATTGTACACTACTGTTTAAAAGTTTGAAGATTTTTGGAAATAATGGTTTCTTTTTTCAGCAAGGCTGCATTCAATTGATCAAAAGTGACAGCAAAGACATTTAGAATAATACAAAGCTTCCTAATTCAAATAAATGCTGTTCTTTTGAACTTTCTATTCATCAAAGAAAACACAAAAAAAGAAACAAAAAAGATTAAGCGGCAACAACTTTTTTTTTTTACATTTAATGTTTATTTAGCACCAAATCAGCATATTAGAATGAATAACTGTTTAGAGTGGGAACTACAGAAATTATATCATCTTGCATTCGCTACACATTCTCACTCCCAAGTCAAGTCCCTTTTACGGCACTTTATGACGATCAAGGTACCCCTTTTTAAGGTACTGGTCTTGACCAAGCGTCAAAATGTGACTACTTGAGACTGAGAATGTGTTGGCAACTTAAAGTGTGTTTCTGGATTAAAATGACTGAGTCAGTCCTATTAGCGCACGTTTCTAAGCAGGTAGTGCTCTTCAACTTCCAAAGATGAGAAAAACAACACTAATCCTCGTGATTGAGTGCTTCAGGCCGAATGGATCTGCAGCCCGTGACATACAGTAGAGCTTTTCAGTGCTGCGATTTGGCTTCTCTGTAATAAGATTGCTCTTTCCCAGTCCAAGCAGCCAGCCAATGGGTTCTGGCTGAAAGAGTTCTCGATGTGAAAGGAAACAAGCTTGTAATGGTCCAGGGTTTAATGCCGCTGAGAGGACTCCGATCGCTTACTCAGCAGAGTTCCAGGTGTGCCGTGAACTTTTTACACATTATTTATTGTTGTTTCGTGGGTCTCCTCCGGTTTGGTTTGGTTCGGCTTGAGTGTGTTTATTGTGATTTACAGTTTTACAGGTTGCAAATATGTAGGAATGAATCACTCTTTGAGGTAAAAGATAGTAAGAAATTTACATAGACCCTCAAATTAAGCCAGCTGGGTCTTGTTTCTGGTCAAGTGAGCAATGAGCGGGCTTGTTTGCTTCTGTTCAGTCCTGGCCAGGTTGAATCTCAATTTTAGTAACAAGACGTTATCTTGCATTACGGCGCACACCTAACAAGGAGAAAAATGCTGAAAATGCACGTCTCCATTTCTTTTGCCTTATGTTTAAGATGCATGTCTGTACAAATGTTTCACTAGCTGTAGCAATATGACAGTGACTGACATGGTGATGCACTTTAATGGTGGCCATTAGCTTTACGCCTGCATCTGTTTTTTTTTTTATTAGTATGTATTCACGATTACAACTCCCCCTCCCCATAGCTAGACCTCTGCCGGGGGTCTAATTTTCCCAGAGTGCTTTGCTACTCTCTGTGGCCTGTGTTAATATTGATGTGTAAAAATAGGCATGGCAGTGGGCTGATGATATTTGCCCACCTAGCGTGCCATAATAACAGGCTGTGTTTGCTCTGCGCTACCGACCGCAGGACAAGGGTGGGAGGAGAAAAAAGGCTGAAAAAAAAAGGATATTACATAGAGAAGCATTTTGTAAGAGCCTCCACCCTGTTCACACTACAATGTAAATACTGAGGAAAAGAGAGGGATGATTAGATGAGAAAATGAGAGAGGGAGAGATAGACAGACCAAGGTCTGGGCCGAGGGAATCAGACTAAAGCACGAATGGAGTCCGGAGGATAGAAAGAATTGGATTGTGATCTGCTGGAGGAGAAAATAAGCGAAGAAAAAGAGGGATATGAATCCTCAAGGACAGATGTGGAACTTTATGAGAATGGATAGACGTATTACAGCCCAGGAAAGAGACAGAAGTAAGAAAGGTGGTGGAAAGAGGCAGAAAACCATTTGTGTTAAAGGGATAGTTCACACAAAAAATGAAAATTCTGTCATTAATTACTCGCCCTCGTGCCATTCCAAACCCGCAAGACCTTCGTTCATCTTCTGAACACGAGTTAAGATATTTCTGATGAAGCTCTTTCACCCTCCATAGACAGCAATGCAACTCACACATGAGTTGCCAATTAACACAAATTCTGAAATAGTATTAACTATAAAACTATATAACTAAAAAAAAATTTTTTTACATTTTAGTCAGCTAGTCATTCAGGGAACCCACTGACTTCTTGATTTGGGAAATGTATAGTTTTGAGGACGCAGATGTTCAGCGTGTGTATTGTGGACTGAGACTATTTAAGATACGCATTTCAATTATTGAGTGGGAAAATGGTTTATTCTTTAGCTAGAGACATGTGACATGGTGTGACACAAGGAAAAGAGGAAAACGAGAGAGGGAGAGAAGTTCAAGGTGAAAAATACATGGAAAGTGATGAAGTCCTTCAGGTCGGTGGGGTTATACTGAGACATTGGCATAAGCAGCTGTTGTGCTGTAAATCTTTTAAAGTGAGTCTGCCTTTTAGATACTCAAGGACATGATTTGAACCCAGTAACAACCAGAAACCAAAGCTTGCCAGGCTTCGGCAGTAATACACGTTTCATTATAGTTGAGAATTATGCAACAAATCCACTGTGCGTTTCTGTAGCAGTGATGTCTTCAGATGCAGGATGTCAAATGCGGGCAGATAAGCTATGTCCATTAAAAATTAATTTTCAGTGTTGAATTGCAATAATACTAGTAGCGTAATAGTATGTCTTAGTGTGGTACAGCACATACCTCTTTTGCTTTAATGAATACATGCCAACCTGGCAGAAGATCCATAATGTACAAAACTCTGAAGCTGCTATTAAAATTGTGTAGTTCTAGCATAATTCATCAACACTTAAATTATGGTTGAATGAAGCGTTTGTCACCGCATGCAAGTACTAAAGTTCTCAGTCACGCACAAGTTACAAAAACAGTCTGTTATGGTGAACAACTGAGAAGGAAATCATGTTTATTTTAGATCTACGTGACAGTTTTGTTCTCTTATCTCCTCTGAGGCTATAGGACTCTAAATAGTGTCCTGTGCTCTTCTGTGCTCCCAAAGACAGAACAATTAGCATACTTTGCTCAAACTTTCGCCATGGCATTAAAACTGCTAACCGTTGTCACTTGTGAAATCAAAATGATGGCGCAGCATGTGGAAATGTACCAGTTAAGGGCCAGTATTATTATAATGAGATCCCTTTGCAATGTAATTAAGGAAGGTGAAATCAGGTTACTGGGTTATTCTTTTTCACGTTTCCTTGGTTGGTAGATGCACTAGGAACCTGATTATAGCATGTGGAAGTATTTGTGATGTGTCGCCTTTTAAAAGTGCTTGGGAAAGGTGTTTTGTTAGCTAAACGGTTGTTAAACAACACTAACATTATAATCCACTGAATACTCTAGCCTTGTTTACATTCCTGTCAAAAATTAAATGGGGTTTTACACTGACCGTGAAACCACAAGTAAGTGGCAATCAAGGCATTGTTAGCAGTCTGATTATTAAGAACTATCAGCATTTATCGTGTCATTGGAATGGGCTTGTTCAGCTCTGGGTTAAGCTGAGCCATTTGCTGTGGATGTATTTAAATGACTCTGATAGGCAGATCAAGTTGAAGCTTTAGTGACTGCTATTCCATGGAGAGAGCACAGTTGCAATTTCATTTTTTAGCACTCTTTAAAAGCATAGCCTTCCTTTCTGCATCAGGATTCAAATCTACGTCATATAAAAATTGTTTTTTTTGGTAGCATTTCTAAAAATCATTCCAAGACTCAATCATTTAAAAGCAACGGCATGTTTTATTTTTATTTATTTTTTTTCCTTTTCAATTCTTGACTCATTTTTCACAGCCGTGGATAACTTAACCCTGATGCAGTTACTGAGGTCCTCCATTACACCCAAAGGAGTAAGTCTTAAGCTTTGTCTTGTTTACCCGTAGCTTTAATCTGATGGTTTTCTTTTTCAGAACTCTGTTGGGAATACAGCCGCTCGATGCATTTGAAAAATGGTTACTATGACGTTACCATGTGACACATCTGAGCTGCAGGATCCCTTTCTCTGTGTACGTTCATTAGATGCTTGAACTGACACCATTTCTAAATTTCAGGATTGATACATGACTATTTAGACTACTGTTCCAAATTTTGCTGTAATTTATGTTCTTTATTTTAAGAAAAAGGCATTATAGTAAAAATTAAGATAAGATATAAAACGTTTTCTATTTCAATATATCTTTAAATATTTATTCCAGTGACGTCAAAACAAAATTTTCAGCATTATTACTCTACGCTTCATTGTCACACAATCCTTCAGAAATCATTGTTGATTTGGTTCTCAAGAAACAATTAGCACTATTAATTTGAAAGCATGTAACACTTTATTTCGATAGTCCACTTTAGACATACTACTAACAGTAAGTAACTAACTCTAAGCCTACCCTAACAGTCTACTCTGAGAGTTAGCAGACATACCCCTCAGTTTAATAATTGCTGCTATAATAAATAAGTTTTATGTATTTATACTGAATAGACTATATTGTTGTTGCAACATCTTTTTTCCATCCTAATATTTACTTTTCAGCCAAACGTAGCTATAGCAGGATACTCAGGTGTTGAGTAATGTTACATATAGATTAAAAAGTAGGTATATTTCACTCTCTACCTGTTGTAAAGTGAGATATGTAAAAATGTACGTGTTGCTGCACCCAATCTGAAAGTACAGTATGCTCTCCCTTTAAGTGAGATTTTCACTGAACATGGTTGAATTCACCTTTGCAGACACTATCGGACAATTGCTTCACTTTATTTCCTGATTCCGTTCTGCCATGATCTCCCAATCATTTCCTCTACACTCTAGCCACTTTTATCGATAGGTAAAGTATAAAGAACCAGGAAATTGACTCTTGAGGTATAGCATTTATCGGTGTGCTGACTCTTGAACAGTGCGTGCTAATCTAATGTAGCACAGCTGTCTGGGGTTTCATCGCTCAGCTTGACAATTGACTCTAGAGAAGAGAACCCAACTCACATAAGTGCAAAACTTCATTGTGTATCCAAACTCTGATAAACAACACGTTGCGTATGAATGGTTTTGGATATCCTGCAGAGCTATTAAATTCAGACTCGGTGCTGTGAAAAATACAGAGAGCGAGAGAGAGATGGTATGTGACCAAAAGAAATAGAGAGAGCGCATGCTGCTGCAGGATTTCTCAAACTGTGTTGCCCATAGCGACAGTGCTGGCCAGTCGCCGTGGTTCCCTGCAGTTGAAGGTCGATGCTGTAGCGTCCAGGGCTAAAAGCTGCTCGGCCAGTCCTGCACATGCTAATAGAATTAGCGTGCCATCTGTTAGCGAGCAGCGTGCCAGCCTGGACCCCTGCTAATGATGATATAATATCAGGAGCAAGCAGCAGATGAATTTTTAGGGGCTAGCAATTAAAAAAAATCTTAAGAAAAGAAAGAGGAAAAGGGGGTGGAAAGAAAGGTGAGATCAGCTGTGGATAAATACGTTGCCTTAAACAGAGGTTGGCTGGCTAAAAGAAGATGAAAGAAAGCAAATATTTGAGCAGTAGATTTGTGAGGGGAAAATGGGGGGAAAAAAAGAAGGATATCATCCTAGAAGGAACCCCAGAACGGATGGGGAAATGTGCCAGTGTTCCTCTAAGCCGATAATGCTCAGTGTCTTTTAAACACATCTTCTTTAAGTCTGGCTTAACTACGCTGCCAGGTGATGACTGCTGAAAATGGCAGTGTGACAGTAGTCCAACAATGAGAATTTTAAAACACAGGCCTGCAGCCTCACTGCCAGGCACACACACACACACACACACACACACACATGCTTGAGGTGAATTAGTCATGTTTATCTAATGCTCGAGGCAAAAGAACATTTTACACTGTAGGTCCAGAGGAAGAGATGAGCAGAAGGAACAGATGACAGCAGCTATCAGAGGGTTTTGGGCTTTAGTCATCTCTTCACAGGCTGAAGCAGTCCAAACAGTGGGCCTATGCCATGAATGCAGGAGACAGAGACAATTAACTGTGGATATTGATGGCTTTTGAAGATGCTTCAATCTCTCAGTGAGGGGGAGTGAAGAAAGAATTCACCCCACAAATTCAATTGTCTTTTTTTTTTTTTTTGGCTTGGCTGAATATCTGGGCAGCTCTTTTCCACACGACCACAGTGGATGTTGACTTTTACTTTTAGGATTTGGAGCAACGTGAGGGTGAGTAAATGTTTTTCAATTTCCATATGTCAATGACATTTTCCTTTCAACTGATTTATGTAGGTGCCAAGTGTAACCTTACTAATTGTGTGGACAAGATGCAGTGTTTCTTGAAAAAATGCACTTCCACTTTATAACAAAAATGAATTTCACCAAATCCACAAGCTTTGAATAAGATTTGTTTGGGGGTCTGTTAAAATGTATTTTGTGACATTCTGGGTGCATTTTTTCTTTTTTTTTGGACACATTACTGTTCGTCATGCAGCTTGTCACAAAGGCCAATGTTGGATACAGCATACAGTAAAAATATCATGAATGTGACAGTGGGCAAACACAGCATAATTTGAAATCACAAGTTGAAAGTTTGTTGATTGCACATCTCCAGTGAAGCTGAACTCTGCTCATTAGCATTTAATTCACACGTACAGACCATCCCACAGAGAACACACGACTTGCTTCAGTTGAGTTGATCAGGTTGTTGATTGGGGCCTGTGGAATGTTGGTCCACTCCTCTTCAATGACTCTGTGCAAACTCAAAGTTGCTGGAAATTGGCAGGAACTGGAGCACGCTGTTGTATACGCTGATCCAGAGCATCCCAGACATGATCAATGGGTGACATGTCCGGTGAGTATGGTGGCCATGCTAGAACTGGGGTGTTTTCAGCTTCTAGGAATTGTGTGCAGATCCTTGCAACATGGGGCTGTGCATTATCATGAGGTGATGGTCGTGGATGAATGGCACAACAATGGGCCTCATGATCTCATCAAGGTATCTCTGTGCATTCAAAATGCCATCAATAAAATGCACCTGTGTTTGTTTTCCATAACATACCATAATGTTACGTGTGGTCTGCAGTTGTGAAGCCGGTTGGATGTGCTGCCAAATTCTCTGAAACAACTTTGGAGACGGCTTACGGTAGAGAAATGAACATTTAATTCACGGGCAACAGCTCTGGTGGACATCCCTTGAGTGAGCATGCTAATTGCAAGGTCCCTCAAAACTTGCGATATAGTGGGCTTCTATTGTGGCCAGCCTAAGGCACACCTGTGCAATAATCATGCTGTCTAATCAGCATCTTGATAACCCATCCACCTCACAGATGTGGCATATCTTGGCAAAGGAAAACTGCTCACTAACACATATTTAGATAGATTTGTGAACAATATTTGAGATAAATAGGCCTTTTGTGTACACAGAAAAAGTCTTAGCTCTTTGGGTTCAGCTCATGAAATATGTTTATAATTTTGTTAGTTGTATTTCAATTACTATTTTTTTCTTTCCCTGTGATTGCAAAGTTTATTTTCAGGAGCTATTACTCCAGTCTTTAGTTTCACACGATCCTTCAGAAATCGTTTTGGTGAGCGAGGTTCAGTGAACCGTCTCTTCTCTCGTTTTCACAAAAATCCTAAGCAGTAATGTGTAAACATGGGTAACAATAAGAACAATTTTTTTAATAATTAAGCACTGAATCAGCATGTGACTTCTGAAGGACTGTGTGACACATTCCCATAGTGACGTATTCCTGCAACCAATGTGTCTTGTTTTGACTGCAAATCCATAAAAACTAATGTTCCCCTTTACCATAGGGAGCCTTTGCTTTCAGGAAGATGCCTGTCACAAAGGTGTTATGCAACATCAACTTAGACTATTACATAATAAAATGTCACAGCACACACTATGTTCACTTTCTCATTCACGCACACCATAGCTTTAATATAATAAGTTTTGTATGAAATCATGACCTTTTCTCCGCGTCTTTGTCTAGACGTCTGTATGACTCTACTCACCAGAAAAGCCCAAGAGATGGAGTCACAAACCGCTCCGGTAATGAAATTGTCCACTTTAAAGCCTCGTTAGATGAGAGTGCTGTCTGTCTCCTTGTGTTTTCGGTTGAAAATGATGCCATTACGCCAGCTCGCCACCTCTCTCTGTCACCCTAACGAAGCACGGGCCGCTGCATCGCTCACGCTGGCACGACAGGTGTGCGGCGGCTGCTCGCGCCGGCAGTGACTGAACACTCTCGGCTCGCTGCGGGTCCCGCATCTTTCCTCAGACTCAGCATGCGAACGCCTCTTTCTTTATGGTCCATGTGTCATACTCTCCTCTAAACAAGGAAAGAATGTACTGTCGATAAGTTATGTTGGGATTGTTTTAGTTTACTGCATGGATTCAGGCATGCTTTCCGAGTCGATACTTGGAAATGTCATTAAACTTCATCCGAAGCACTGTTACTTTGTGCACGCGGTGCACTTCAGGTAAGCAAAAGAGAGTTTGGAAGACTGTGTTAAAGCGTGACGAATTTCAAAAAAAAAAACGAAGACCTTGTTGAAGGACTCTCTCTGTCTGTCCGCTAACTTTCTAATCCAATTTACTGTGACGTTTGTGATTGCAGCTCTCTGTTGTGTATTAAAACGCTGTCGTCTGACTGCAGGTACTTCATGATTAGACTACGGTGAATAAGATTGAAGTCGAAAATAAAACACAGTCCCGGCGGAACCGATCATGTAAGTGCCGCCACGCTTTTTTTTTTCAGCTGACCGTTCGAGTTGATTCGACTATTCCCCTTGAGGTAAAAGGCCTGTTCGACATCATCCGACGCTTTAGCTGTCTGTCAGATGCCTGTCTGTAATTTGTGATTACAGCACAAGCGATGGAGGTGGCAGAGATTAATTCAATCCAACCCACGAATCTGATTGCCTGCATTTGCATATTAATGAGAAAATCTCCCAAATGTTTTTTTTTTTTTTTTTTTTTTTTCCCCCCAGTGTCCTCTCTTTAACTTAGGCAGGTGCTGAGCCAGAAGACTGATTTTAAAAATGAGAAGAAAAATCTGATATTTACAGCACTTGCGTCTGGCGATCTGAGGGTCAGTGTCTGCTTGCGCATGGATTTGCATAAATCTGCATGTGGAATTAGGAATCGGCTAGCGCGTCTTCTCTATCTTCATTTAGTCCCTTTTAAGAATGAGAGCGTGTGAAAGGGAGCGGGGGAGAGCTCTGGAGGGGGCCACGTGGAGCCTCTCCTGAGCAGATACACATGTAATTGTGCGTTCAAATGGGTGTAAATAAAAGCAAAGCTGAGAGGTAAATACAGACTCTCTCTCTAATATGCCATCTGCTGACAGTGGGAGCTTGCAGATAAATCGGGCTTGTGATGGCTGTGTAGGAATGCTGCCGGTGGTCTCCTCTCTGTTCTCTCTATTTCTCGTTCCCCCTACATGCTTTTCCTCTTTTTACAAGAGTGTGCATTCAGAAGGGGAAGACCGGAGAGTTGTTACAAATTATTTGTGTTCCCAAACCTAGTGAGCTTTCTCGCTGCCGACTACCTAAACTGGAATTTGCCTTCTAGGCTGGAAGTTTACTAGAATAGATGACTTGAGCAGGAATTTAAAATCTGGCATCATACATTTATCGACTTTGTAGTCACCGAGAAAAGCACTAAACGACTGGAAAACGAACTGGAAATTTATGACCAATTTTACTTTTACCTTATTGTGACGTACTTCTGAGTGAAACATAATATTGAATGAGGAAACTAAAATCTGTAGCCATCATTCACTTTCACATGGTAATGAAAAAAAAACTTTTTCAAATAAGTTCTGATCTTAAACTCGTCAAACCTTTCCTGTGGCTATAAGAGTAAGGCACGGTGCAAACGATGCAAGAGCTTGTGTTTGATTCCGAGAAAACAAAAATGTATGACATTTTACATATTAAAAAAGTATACCTTCAATGCAGTGTAAGTCACTTTAGATAAAAGCCTCTAAATGAATAAATGTAAATGTAAGGGTGTACTACTCACACTAGGCGGTTTGATCCGTGCCTGAGTGAGTTTGACCACCAAAGCGCGATTCGTTTGACCAGTGTGAGTGCCCGGGCACGGTTCGTTTAGCTCCCCACGGCCCGCTTGGAAGAGGTTTGCCAGAGCACGGTTCAGTTGGACTCGGGCGTGGTTCGCCTGTAGTGTGAGCGCTAACCGTGAACAAGATGTGCGACGTCACATTTTTGCAACGCTCCAACAAAAGCGATAGATCTGTTTAACAATATGCTGTGAGAGGGCTGTGGACCAACGCAGACCGAACAAGTCAAAATTACTATCCACAAAGTAAACAGAGCGATAGACTCCATCGCATTCAGCAAGAGCGCCGTACTTCCTGTTTATCCTGAAACCGTCGCATTATAATGACATAAGCGTGCTCCGGCACGAATGCTGAAACCCTATGTGAGTGCAAGCCAGAGGGGGAGTGGGGAGGGGGGACAATCGTACTCTGGCCCGGTTCACGGCAACCATGCCTAGTGTGAATACACCCTAAAAAGCTGCTTCATAGTTTCCAAAAAAAAAAAAAAAAAAAGACAGCTTTGCCCTCGTTAGGATGAATTACATTTTAAAATATATTTAAATAGACAACTGTTTGTAATAATATATTTGTAATATTTCAATGCTTATACTGTAGTTTTTATCAAATAAATGCAGCCTTGCTGAGACTGCATATAGGCCTATTTGAATTGTATTATCTAAATATTACTCTAATGCATTTTTTTTATTTGTTCATTCACTAAGTTCTATAAATTATCATTAATGTATTGTGAGCAAAAACAAATTAGCAATTAATATATTTTATTTTATTTAGAATAAACATTTCTCTCACTTCACCCACCATCTTGGTTGTATTTTCTTCACTTATTGCATTGCATTCTGGGTTTGCATTCTCTGTGAAGGATGTATGCAAGGCTGTCTTACTGTAATTTGTTGAAAATATGATATCTTTAAAGGCAGCATATGTTGCCTCTGATGCCTTAAAATGCCTCCTAATAGCTCTCTCAGTTTTGGACAGTGAGATTAATCATCCATTAGCATGACCACAAATCAAAGGATTGAAGTTTCTCTTTACTAACCCAGAATAAATAAAATATACATTCATAAATGCACAAAACAATGGTTGTATCTCTTTTCCAATTGGTTAAACTGAAACTGTTACAACTCACCTTTAAAACACATTCTGATCTCTCCTTATTCAATACTGGCATCAAACGTTACATATGCTTCATGTTCTCAGGTCATGTGTTGATGCTCTAGTCTAGCAGGTGGTTTTTATGTCCAGACACATTGGGCAGTCATGCGACGCCTCTCCGATTGTGTCTTGTCATTCCACTCTGGCTTCTGCTGTGTGTTATGACTTTAAACGGCAGCGTCTCATGGGCCGTTGCCTTGTGGCTGTGCTCGCTTGCCACGCTGTTTTACGAGCGCCAATGTCAGGCCGTTAAGCGGGCACGCTCTTTTGTAAAGGTTGTCTGCCTCTTAAATGCTGTCGACTTTATTGATGTGCTTCTCTCCCCCTCTTTCTCTCTCTCTCCTTCTCTTCGCAGAGAAATATGCTGGATGGCCCTGGTTTAAATTCAATTCTTCAACACAAGCCGTTTATTAAGGAGCGAGGGCAGGCTGAGAGTGGAGACTGAGGCGGGGTAAGATGATAAAGCAAATTAATGTCCTCCTTTTGCCGCTAAACGCGCGCACACACACGCGCACGCACATAGCGATGCTATTTAGCGAGCTTGGGGGGAGAGTCAGTGGTTGTAAACAGGACTAGTGGCGTGAGTGGGAACACAAATCACTGCGTATGACTGTCTGTACGCTCTGCCTAAAAACACTGCCGAGGACATGGAGTGAAACGGGCTGTCAATCTTCCCTGCCGAGCGGGGAATTAGAGCGCTGCCCTCTCCACTGCTTAACCTTGTGCTGTTGGGCTTATCAGGGAGAAATGCCTTTACGCCGCTGACATCTAGACAAATAACACATCTCCTCACGCTAACCATAAAATATCTCGTCAATTATGCTAACAACAAGCCGCCAAGGCTGCAATAGCCTATTATTTTAGCTCTAGTAATATATAAGGGTCAGACTTTATTACAGGGTTCATGGTAATATGTAGTAGGCTATATGTATTCTTGAAATTACACATTGATGTCATTTGTGTAAATTAAACTTTTGAAGGTGGTAATAATGCTGAAATGCTAGAAGCGAACACTGTTGTATAACATGTTGTTGTGTTCTGTATAATGTAACAAATTTATAACATCCAGCATTGGAGGGTGGACAACATGACCAAAGTCATTTTATTTCACAATAACCATATATATATTGCAATATAGCTATATGTGTTAAATAAGGTCTTTTATGATATCTAAATTTTTGATGCCATAGAAATTTCATAATTCTTGTCACTTGTCATTAGTGTCAGTATTAACACAAACACACACACACACATATATATATAAACAAATTGCAAGCATTAGCACTGTATTTTAAATAGTTAATTATATTTTTCCTTTTGAATTTTGATTGCATCTCAATGGCACAGCATAGTGAGTAACCGCAATAGAGATAACAGTTCAAAATCTCTACTAGTTCACTCTTAAACAGCTTGTGCCAGAACAGACCATATTTTGGCGTTAAAATTATCTCGTCAATCTTGTCAGGTTTTACTAAAGACACACAGTGACAAATGAGCACTGAAAATGCATGAACACCGTTATTTTTGGGCCTGACCCTATTGAATGTGCATTTCCTTCCAGACGCAAATGAAATGATTCATGCAACGAGATTTACACTTAATGCTTGCACTCGTCAAATTACTAGTATTTGCACCATTATTTAACATCCCAAAAAGCATGTCTTAAACTATTTTGCGGATGCAATTATTGTTAACCTTTTTAGTAAAACTGGGCCTTGTGTTTATAATTAAGAGTGCATTTATTTGATTAATACAGTAAAAACAGTAATGGTATACCATATTACAGTTAAAAGGTTTTTAAATATAATTTTAAAATGTATCATTTTATCTCCAGTCATCAGTGTAACATGATCCTCCAGAAACCACATTCAAGATTTACTATATATTTCTTATAACATTACAATTATACTGAATAAATATTGTATACATAATAATAATAATTTACCTAACATGAAGTAGTTGCATTTTCACAAGCAGTCCCAGACTTTTGTACTCTGCTTTGTACAACACCTCCAATTATCATATTACACGAACACCAACATTTTAATCACTTTGCATATTTAATGATCATATAATGCAAACAACAAAACTGGCAGTGAATCTCTGAGTCTGCTTTAGGCTGTTTGGCTGTTAGCATTTGTGTGTTTGTTTTATTTTCTCGCTTGCCAACAATTTAGGCAGATTTATGTTTATGATGGCGGGGGAGGGGGGAGAGTTGATTCAGATGAAAAAAAAAAAACAAGAAGAGATGAAAACATGATTTATTAACATCACTCCATGACTCACTGCACCCCATCCTCTCCTCTTACACTTTTCCCTCCAAGTAGCTAATAACTGCTAATATAATAATAACAACAGCATGAGGGAAGCAGTTTCTAGTGTGCTGGGGTGACAGACAGCTTATGTACAGTATGCTTTAGAGTTTGTATTCATTTACTGTAAGTGTATTTATGGAAAAAGTACTCGTATGTTTTAATTGGTATTTCAGCTGTTGATGAATCTAAATATCTGTTCTTATCTTTAGTAAGCTGCATTGTATTAAAAATAAGTTATGAGAGGTTTTGTTATATTGTGAGTAAATGACAGACAATACAATTTTATTTTACTGCTTTAAAAAATGCATTTTTTTGTTTTCACTCCACTAATAGTCCAATGTTGACCACCTCTTTCCATTTCTCCATCTATATGTGCGTTTCTCTCTCTCTCTCTTCAAATCATGTTCAGTTAAAAAGCAGAACGCGAGGTGAAAGAATAGAGGCAGTGGAGCTGAAGGCTGAGCTGAGAGCAGCTGTTTGCTAGCGGTACCCTCCTCTCAGGACTGTTTCAGAGATGTATCGATTGTTGCCTGCACAGCTCTCTCTGTTGTACAACACCACTGCTCCTTCATTTATCTTCTGATAAATGAATCACCTCCTTTTGTTGATCTATTTTCTGAATTCTTCCCGACTCAATTAATCCCCTGTATCCTGAATATGCTTTTCTCGTAATAATAGTCTGGAGCTGTTTGCAATCAAGAGTCAGTGGGTCAGAATGAGGCCTTGGTTTATTACTTAAGAATGATACAATATTACTTGATACAAATGTTATGTAAACGTTCAAGTGTGTGCAATGATGGTTGATGCTGAATTAGCTTTGTTTGTTATGCTGTACTGTTTTAGTTTCATGATGGAGAGAACTGTTGCACACAGACAATATCAGACTGAACTTTTGTAATAGAATTTAGTGTTCATTTGGATTATATTAAGATGAAAGATTGGCCTGCTGTTGTTCAATTGTGTCTCATACAGTATGTGTGTGACTGAGGGGAGGGGCTGCAGGACAAGTATGGCGAGATGACTTATGTATGCAAAGGCTCTTTGCTGCTTTTCATTTGTGAAGGGATTTACAGAGACAGATTCTGGGAAGTAATATTCTGTGAAGTGGCCGCTCTGTTTTTCGTCCTGCGTTAACTGGCCTATACATCTCCATCCCTCTATTCCTCTTTCTATCTCTACATCGCTCCATTTTTTATTTCCCCCTTGTTTCAAACTCAATTTTCCCCTCCAAAACTCACTCGTCAGCATATGCGCTCTGACTTTCTCGAATGTACCGCACCCTCTCCAATTACACACACGAGCACACAAACACACGCACGCATACGCAGTACCACCCTCTCCATCTCAATTTTATTTACTCTTTGCCTGTTCACATTGCTTCCCAGCTGCGTGCGTGCGTGTCTCTGTCTGTCTGCCTACTGCGTCTTGTCCCTGTTTCCGTCTCTGTTCTCACCTCCTGCTCTTCCTATCCATATATAACGTGATGTTATTAGTATTCATAGGTATTTGTATGTAAAGTAGTTCTAGCACAGGTTCATTTTTTTGTATGTTTGGACAGACACACTGAAACAGATTGGCAGCATCTAAAATGCAATCCTTTTTATGCAAGAATAACTTTAAGATGTCAATGTTTACAAAGTCTTTTAGGGTTCACAGAATAGTGAACTCACAGAATGATTCGATTAACTGATTTTGTATTGTGTTGCATGTATTTAAAATGCAATTTTCATAATTGATTATATTAGTTCAGTGTTTAACTCCATAACATTTAAAAAATGTATAATGCAACGTTCTAATAACATTTTATATATTATGATATAAGGTAAATGTATGAAAAAAGAAAAGTGTGTGTATATATATATATATATATATATATATATATAGTATAAAACTTAAAATATAAACGTAGATATATAAATATATTATAAAGAAATATATAGATTTTATGTATAAAACGGAGAGATAGTGATTCATCCACCAACAGTTTATAAATACTGTAATTAACGATGAAATTGCATTCGATTTAAATGTCTTCTCAAGCAAGTTTCTCACACACTGTCAATCCACTGACATTGTGCGTTTCAGTGTTTGTCCAGAAAGAGATGTTTTATATTTTGCATACAAACACCTACAAATCCGCTCAACCTGCCTATCCTCCTCTGCACTCTTTCATCCCTCTGTCCCGCCTCCTTTTTTTCCTTTCTTTTCCTTGCTCCTGCGCTCCCACAAGCAGATGGTGTGAGGTTGGAGGTGGACAGGTAACAGACGACCCCATGTCCCTACTGATCACACATGCCCTGCCCAGGCCCGTTCTATCCTCCCTCCTGCTTTCACTGTCTCCAGCCTTTCGACCTCGCTCTCTCTGTCCCTCTCTCGCTCTCTCTCTCCCGATGGTGTGCTCTGTCTGGCCAGCAGCAGATGGTGGAATGGATCAGGAGGAGACGTCCTCTAACCCGGGACTGAGTCCAGAGATCATAGACCGTCCCATCACGGCCCAGTGGAGCTGGACCACAGCACTCTTTGTGTGTGTGTGTGTGTATTTCTATTTTAATCACTGCTGCTATGAGGCTGATGTAATTTGTTTGGCAACACAGAATATTTTGCGAGAAGTGTTGCATGCTTGCTACTTTTGGTGTGCGAAGACAACATGAAATGAAAATTAGTGTGTAATGTTTTGGATATTAAAAAAACTGGTATCCCAGCTGAGTATGTAGATGCAACTATAAGTATTTAATTTCCCTAGAAAGTGGTCTGATAGTCTGAGCAACCCTCTTATTTAGTGGAGTGAGGCTCGGGTGAGACGGTCTCTTTGACTGACTAGTGACATTTTGCACTTCATGATATACTTCGTCTTCAAATATGTTGTTGTATTAGTCAGAATCATTTTGTCTTATTGCACATGATTTACCTGTGCATGTTCTTCAAAAGAAATGTATAAAGGTTGTTTTTTTTGTTTGTTTTTTTTTACTTTTGACTGAAGGTTGACTTTTTATCTTATAATTCTGACCTTTTTTATGTAATTGCGACTTTATATCTTGCAATTCTAACTGTATAGTTCTGAATTGTGAGTTTATTTCTCACGATTATGAGAAAACAAAAAGTCAGAATTGGGGGTTTGTATCATGCAGTTCTAAGAAAAAAAAATGTAACTACTAGTACTCTGACTGCTAGTTGACATGTTGTTGCAAAGATACTTACTATTAATAGAAAAAGTCTAAAGTGCACTATCCAAATAAAGTGTTATCAAATATTAGTCTGTTTTGTAAGCAGGTCTCAATAGGTAATATACAGTTGGTAAATATTATGGAAAAGTCTGATGTGAATTCAAATTTAGTCTTCTGACATTTAAGCAATGATACTGATAAATATAGAATACGGCTTCCATTTAATTAGTAAAATCTTGATGCAGAGATAGGGGAAATGAATTACCATATCAATATGTCTACCCTTACTGTGATTGGAAAAAAAAAACTCATATAGTGGTAAAGGTTATGATTATATTGCCCACCTGTGAGTATTTTAAACAGGGAGCTGTTAGAAATCACTTTATACTTCTTAAAGTCCCCAGTGAGCAACTGTGGCAAGGTACAAATTCTTAACATTGGTGACAACTGAATTCATGTCAAATATTTGTGACAGTACTTTATCTAATCCTTCAGGAATTGAAAAAAATGACCCTAACGATTGGAAAAATAAGATTTTGTGGCCATGAAGTGAAAAGTTATTAGATTTTGATTAAACATGATTTTTAATGTGGAATACAAATGAGTTGTGTGAGAAGACCAGGAATTGCATTAAAATATGGGTCATGGTTTTGATTTCATGTTAAATTTTTAAAACTCGCAGATGAACAACCGAATGCCATTCATCAGCTCAGTAGCAGTTCTTAGTAGTTCTTTCATTTTAATTTCTGTTCCCCACTCATTGACTCACCCTCCCTCTCTATCACTCGGTAATGATGTTCAAAACGTGTCGCTTGTAAGCAGCCTCGACCTCATTCTTATGTGACATTTGTACACACATAGTGTTCTTTTGCCTGTCACAGCAACACAAAAACTCCCTCCTCTCACACACACACACACAAACCACCCACACTGACATCTTATCATTTGATCCCTTTGTTCTCCGTGCACCTGTATGTGTTATTTTTCTTCCTGCTTTTATCTCCTCCTCTTCCCCACAGGAGCAAATTCAAAGTTGTTTTTTTTCTTTTTTTTTAATTTTCATAAAATTAATATCACGCCCAATAGAGAAAAGAGAGTGAAATGGAAAAAGAAAAGGCAGAATGAGAGACGGACAGATGGTGGGAAACAATAGAAGAAGAGTGGGTGAACGAATGAGATGGAGAGTTTTAATTCACAGGCCTGGTGGGATGTCTTACCTCATTTCCTCTCTCACTGGGTTCTAATAAGAACTATTAGAGCGCTGAATGATATTAAAGGGCTAGACGCATTTGTTTTATATATATTTATATATGTAAAAACTTAGAAGATGTGAGTGTGAAGAAGCTCCAGGTGAGTCGAGATGAGTCTGTGTGTGAGATGTGAGCTGTGCTGGGGACTGTAGCCCCCCTCTCCTGCCCTCTTGTGCTCGGGACCCCCGCCGAGACAACCATCCAAAAGCTGCGAGCGATAATGGGAGATTTGACTGTCCACGCACACCATGTTCCCATTATATGAAATCTGTTTTTATTCCTCTATATCTGAAAGCCTCTCCCTATCTTCCTCATCCTTGTTTTCTTTCCTCAAATCTCATTTCTCTGGGCGTCTCTTCCTCCGTTTCATTTTCTCTCTTGGAAAGTGTAATTATGAATATTTGTCCTTACATGGGCGGGAATCATTTTCTCATTATGAGCTCTAAATAACATCTTTGTGTGTTTTTGCGTGTCTCGATGCACACTTGCATAACGTGGCGTACTGCTAATATTTGCTGCTTTCATGCGCGTTAAGTGATAGACAATACGATTTTGAAGCTAAATCTATCAGTACATAATAAATTACTCATCAGTGCTTGTGTTTCTGAGCTTTTCTTAGAGGACAGTTCAAAAACATAAAGCTTGAAAAATAAAGATTGATGTTGTTCTTGGTTTTTGGATGGTAATTCAAGCCCTTAGCCTAACACATCTTTTCCACCTCTTCACAAAGGTGGTTGCTTGTAAGTTTAAATGTCCTTTTTTTTTTTTTTTTTGATCTTTGTCTTGAAATATCTGTAATGGCGTCATTACTTGTGTCACACATTCTGTTCTCTGTGTTACCTGATTTAGTTTGATGATTCATTCGCCTAATGTCCCAAAGTCCAAAATAAGGAGATTTACATCTTTGCCGTTTTGACTCTCTGAATCCTTGAACCAATCAGCGTCATTAAATCTTCAAAAAGTTTAGTGTGACAGTCCCCTAGTGTGTTTTGTGTGAAGTCAGTACTAGTCCCTATTTGGCTGATTATATCAGTGTTGCTCTCTAATGGGTGTTTAAAGACATTTATGAGTCAGTCTACATGTGACACCAGCAGCAGGAGATCAGATCACACTACACACACTTCAGCACTGACAAACACCAAAACCTACTAAACCAACTGACTATTTGTCTGTCTGTCAGTCTATGTCATTCTATCTATCTTTGTATCTCTGTCATTGTGTCCGTCTGTCTGTCATTCTTTAATCTATCGGTCTATCTGTCTGTCATTTTGTCTGTCTGCCGAAACATGTCCTCCAACTAATAAGCTCGAATAGGTCGTTTCTACAGTAGCAGTGAAATACGACCCATCACAGCATATACAACTATTGCGCCCCTATCAGCAGCAGAACATTTGCATATTAATGATTTGTACTATTTTATTGGCCATGTGATTCAGGGTTGGTGTAGCTCAGGTTGTAGATCGATGTGTTATAAGATGAGACGTGATCATGTGATCGTGGGTTTGAACCCATGAGATCCCTATGAAACACGATTTCGCTGCCTTTTTGTAATGGGTGGGTCAGTGTGGTCATTCGTACAAATTACACCTACTAAAATAGGTTTTAATCACAGCGAGATCAGTGTGGAAAGTCCACATACTGCATTTAAACAAAACACACAGATGCAACACAACACTGTCATTATTTTTACACTTACATTTAAAATGTAAATATAGGTCGTAATACGGTAGGGGAGAGTGGGGACAGTTGCAACATTTCTGATTTCTCCTATCAGGAATGAGCTAGAGCCATGATGCTCCCTCT
>JAUCMS010000062.1:15599063-15609283 GCA_032357445.1 Enteromius radiatus | reverse complement strand
AATGGACAGCACCTGAGTTAAATATATGAGTGTCACAGCAAAGGGTCTGAATACTTAGGACCATGTGATATTTCAGGGATTTTATTTTATTTTTTTAAATAAATCTGCAAAAATGTCAACAATTCAGTGTTTTTCTGTCAATATGAGGTGCTGTGTGTACACTAATGAGGGAAAAAATTAACTTAAATGATTTTAGCAAACGGCTGCAATATAACAAAGAGTGAAAAATTTAAGGTGGTCTGAATATTTTCCGTACCTACTGTATTTATACATGCTTCGGTTAATTACTCATTAAAACATGTTTATTGTTTGAAATTATTATTTAATTGAGTCAAACTTTTTGAGTTGGCAGCATGTTGCAGGTGGAATGAAAAATGTGGTTATGTATTATCAAATGCTAAGTAAAGACTGAATGGAGTTCCACGCATTCAAGGTCAGAAAGCAATTCCTCCTGCCATCATGCATAATATTAATCTTGTTATTATACTTTTTAAACTGTGCATGTTTATCTGTCTGTATACAAGTGGCTTACTTTAATGGCAATTTACTTTGATAGCTAATGAAAACAGTAACTATTAATGTCCACAACAATGCACGATAAAATCCTGTTTATATTAAGTGTACGCTAAAGTTTCTGTCACTTTAAATTATCAAGTTCTTTAAAGTAGGATGAAAACTGATTCCAACAATATAGTTCTTCTATACTGTTATCAATACAGCTGTCACTTAGATTCTGTTCTTTTAAAATCAGAATTATTTTATAACTGTAGTTATCATCCTTGTTTGGAATATGTCTTCATTTGGCTTTTTTTATATTTATGTTATTGTCAAGCTATTATTTATACAAGGAACACATTTTTTTTTCTTTTGTTAAAAACCTTATTCCACAGATGCTGTCAATAGGGCTTAACTTTTAACCCAGGAGATTGTTGATAGTGGACCTACCAACAAAGTTCATTCTTTGTGTGCCATTCTTAACTGCATCCAATATTTTATTTAATTTTTTTTGCATTACAATGAGTTCCAAAGTTTTAGTTTACTGAACATCTTTGTTGTGATTGTCTGAAAGTGTCTCTCACATGCCTTGTGTCATAAATAAGGCCTGCCTGTAATTGTTTGTTGTGGGCTTCCTCCCGGTGCACTCTGGAGGATGTAGTGTTATTCCTGTTTTCACAACTCCCAAAAGAAGTGTTGCTGTTTTGCTTCATGCTGCATATACAGGTTTTATAGTTTGTTGTATTAGATATTTAAATGCCAAAGTTGTAAATGCTTCTAGATGATCAGTTTCTTAAAGGCCTGGTACATTTCTACAGTGACCCAGCAGCCCTTTTTTATTATTATGACACATATAATCTTTGCTAAAGAATATTCATTTAATAATGAAATATGAAATATTTCTAATTTATATGTTGCTTATATATATATATATATATATATATATATATATAGCAAAGTTTTTTTTTTTTTGTGATTTGGGATTTTCTCACGTTTTTCTCTCTTTTTCTTTTTTTTTTGGTCTGTTGCAAACCATTTAGTCTCTTGAGTTGACTGGCAGTAAAACTGACCACTTGTTCAGGGTCACTATAGTTGTAGCCTCCTTCTCAAGTGTTGGACATGAAGCAGCTTTTATATTGCACTTAGAAATGGCTTTTGTGACCTCCAGAACAAGAGAAAACTAGATCGTAAAGGAATAACAACTTGAGACCACATACACTAAAACAGAAAAAAAAAAAAATAATAAAATGACAGAAATGAATAATAACACAAAGCTTCTGCATTAGGAAGCCTTTATGGTAGTTAATCTTTGATGAATGCTTATTGATCAAGTTTCTTCAATGGATTTTTATGATTGACCCGAAAACAATTTGTATTGCATCAAATTCAGTTTCTGAAGGCTGATCGTACACTTGCTCTCTTATCATCAGATTGCATGCAGATTCATTTAATGACCTACAAGCTAATATTTAGGTGATTGCAGGCCTTGGCATAATCCATTTGACTTGTTAAAATGCAATAATCTGAAATAGTAGTCTGACATTCATATGGCATTAAAAAAAAAAAAATATTTAAACTATGTGCTTTTTTAATTTATTTTCCCTCTGTATTTGTTGTACTCCTGTCCTCTTAAACTTGTTTATCTCCTCTTATCTTACACTTCTTTTGTCAGTCTTTATTTATGCTTTTCTCTCTGTTCAGTTCTGGCTTGCTGTGTGATGTGCTGAGGGGCGCCACCGCTGGTTTGTTTTGAATTATGTTATTAACGTTGGGTTGAGCGGGAGCACACAGCCCAAATTAGAGCGGTTTCATCACTCTCTCCAAGGTTATCCTCAGGCAGCCTGTGCAAGAGGCCGGATTGGGAGATGAGAGGAAAGAGAGAAAAAAAAGAGGAGAGAGTAGAGGGCGGTTAGGGATGTGAAATAATATATATATATATATATATATATATAAAGACAAAAAGAACAGAAGGAGGAGCTGAAGCTGCTGTCAGATGCGCCATTGTAATCAATCTGGTTTATGACAAGCTCATTTGCATGCTATGAAATGTCAGGTTTAATTGCGATCCTGGACAGATTTAATGCCAATTATGTCCAAGAAGGAAAAGAAAGTAAGAGAAACTTTGTAGGCGTTTGGAGTACACGGTGACACTGTTTAAGTGCAATTTATTGTATAGTTCTACTGTCTCTGTAATTCTGTCATCTCTTTCTCTGTGTCCCTGTGGACTATTGCCTCCTGTTTACCCTGCTTCTTGCCATGGGCACTGAATACAAGTATGCAAATAGAGTGATAACATAGACTTTCATGTCGTGCTCATGTCATCCCTCTGTCAATCAGAAGTCAAAACAAGACGAGACCTAAGACGACAGTCACTTTAGCCTTCTGAGTTTGGGAACCAAACTCAGTGCTTTCCTTCTAATTTATTCAGAATTTTTTTTTTTTTTTGTCAGATGTCAGAAAACCACAATAAATGCCACCATTGTCATCCATACACTATATCAATATGACACACACAGAAAATAAACAATGTAAAAATAGAGAAATAAACGGTAAACCTCAAATGAACCAGAAAAGAGTCCACTGTATGTCTGACATGTAATACAGCTTCATCCAGTTCCCGGGAGTTGGATTATTGTATATATCTGTATTCATATATATATATTTTCATATATATATTTATAAATATGAATTTATTTATATATTTATGTGCAGTATATGTCTTTTCAGTACCACATTTCATTGTACAGTTTGTTGCTTACAGAGGCCGCTAGTTCAGTTCTGGTTCTCCGGATTGACCAGGTGTCCGATGCTCCGTCCACGTCCGGCAGGCCAGCCAAGGAGCCTGTCTCTATGACAACTGAAGAGTTCCTCCACTTCAACTTTTATCTTTGCCTTGGCAACGCCCAGCAGTGCGTGACAGTGTAGTCTCCTTATCCCTCTTCTGCAGTCAGAGGGAGATTCAGAGTTGTTTTGGAGACATTTCCCCTGGATATAAAGGTATCTGTTCCTGTAGGGGACTGCGTTGTGTATGGGTATAAACAGATTTGCAGCCAGCTTTTTGTGGGTAAGTAGCGTTCAGAGTGCTACTATTACCTGAAAGCAATTAGAAGCAAATTAGGATTGATTTCTAAACTGTACGTTTTAGTGCAGCCCACTTGTGCTTATGTTCAGCAGTTTATTATAGACACACTATAGTCAGCGAACTCTTGTACGAAATTATCAGGGGAACACTTAATGTTCTGTTGTTAGCTAAGTGTGAGAGCGGCATTAAAGGAGTGCTCCAAAATATCCTGTGACCATGAGAAGAGCGAAGGGAACCACTGGGGGTTTGCTGAAGATGTTTCTTGAGGATCAGACAGAAAGAGAGCAAGAGAACGTGAGTGGGAAGGAAGGAAGGAAGGAAGAAAAAGTGAATGGAAGAATAAAGTGAAAAAAGAGAGAATGGAAGAAAGGCAGAATGAATGAAGAAGGAAACATGTTAAAGGAACTGAACAATCAAAACAAAAGAGAAAGAGAAAAAAATAAATGAAAATGATTTTGTTAGAAGAAAGTGCAAAAAGCATGCAAGGAAGAAGGAATGAACAAAGGAAGCATATAGACTGTGAACAAATGAAAGAGCGAGCAATAAAAAAAAATTCTCTATATTTCAGATAGAGAGAGAGAGAGAGAGAGAAGGAAAAGAAGAAAGTGAAAGTTAAAGGAAGATTGAACAAAAAACAATTTACAAACAAATTAAAGTAACTGAAGAAAGAATACAAACAAGATAAAGAACGAATGAAAAAGAAAGTGAATGAACAAGTGAAGGAGAAAAGGAGAAAGAATGAATGCCAAAAACCAAACATAAAGAAAAGAATGAACTAACAAATGAAGTTGATCAAATAAAAGAAAACAAACAAATAAAGGACTGAATGGAAAAAAGAAACTAAAAACGAAAGAGAATGAACAAATGAAAGAATGAGCAAAAATAAGTGACCTCAACAAAATGAAGCTGAACCTCTGAAAGAGAACAAATGAAATAGAACCAATAGTAAAAGGACGAAAGATTCCCTACTAGTTGAGCAATTATGCCATTACGTGACAGGCTGTGTGTGTGTGTGTGTGCCGGCGGTAGTGTAGTTAAGCTGCAGGAGATTAGGAAGCTCAGTCCAGACCAGTGCCTGAGGGAGAAGAGAGCAGAGAGCTGTAAGCCCCGGCGCTCAATTCACCAGCCATGCTGCACTGGGCAAAGCCTGGAGCACTGACAGAGGTGTTTTATTTTCACGTGTCTGTTCTGAGAATTAGACTGAGGCAAATTTGATATGACCAGACCGGCCAAACGTTTCCACGCGGTTTAGGAAGCAACAAAGACAGATCAAAGCAACACAGCCTGGATCAAACGTTCATTTACACAGACCTGGTGGAGCAGTCACAGGTGACTCTTCTCCTACCTCCTCTAGCAATTACAGGAGAGGGAATCTCTACATGGTTTAAGTGGGATTGTATGAACGATAGATGTAAATAATGTCAAATCAAAAGTTTTTGTTCAACATTGCGTACGTTTGTGTTTTTGTTTATTTGAAATCAGCACACTGCATATATGATGCTACACATTTCTAAATGACCTGCTGGGGATATTATTTTGGAACCTAAGCATTTTTTTTGTTAGCATAAGGACCTTACACACAATGAGTGGTACACAGGCTGTTGTCAAAGTGTTTTGCAGCTTTGCCTTTAAGTAAAACAATACATTTTAGATTAGAGGGAGATAAATAGTATGTCTTTTGAGAACACGGATAAACTGATCTATCCAGCAGGATATTTCCGTCTTCGTTACTCTCTAAATTGCATGGAAACCCACAGGGGTGTATTCACCGTACTGAATTTAACTTCAGGCAAAGAGGGGTTTTTTTCCCTTCGTGGGCCCATAAAAAGCTTCTTCCCTCCAACTCTCTTGGTGAGACGACACTTTGATGTTCCTTATTGTGCTTTTATGTTACTCTATTTAGCATCCTGAGTTTGTTTTTCAGCCTTCTCTCCTCCTCCTTGTCCCTATATTCATTCTCATCCGTTTGTTCCCGGTCCATCTCCTGTTCATTTTCTCATGTTGTGCATCACCTTTTCCCCCTTTCAAATCCTCATTCATATTGCTGTTCACTCTGTAAACCTGCTCGTCACTGCAGACATCATAACTCCCGCTGCTGTCTTTTACTTTTCATCCTTCCCCTCTGTTTTTCCTTTTCCGTTATTTCTCCCCTGGTGACTTAAGTTCACCTGGCCTGTTTTTGGCTGGTAACATAAAAATGCCCATGTTTTATCTAAATCCTCTTGAATTTTATATAACTGATTTTCCTTCACAACTATTTTCAATAAACAGTGTGTTCATTGAAGGTCAGCTTGAATGCTGTTCATCTTATGTGGTAATTTTACATCCAGAGAAGGCCTTGGCCAGGTAAATATCATAATGTAATGCAAGCTCTCCCAGTGCAGTGTGATTAAATTATGCCAAATTAACATAATAATATTTCTAGGGTTTTTTTTTTTTTCTCAACGATAAACCGGCTGACTGTGAGGGATTGTTGAGACAAGGGCGAAGCAATCGTGCGTTCAGCAGAACAGTTATCACAGCACAAAGTCAGGAATCCTGACCAAACAAAACGTCTTTTCTGCTCTTCCCTAACAGTCAGAACAATAGAGAGATTGGGCTCAATGCAGACTCAACATCTCTTTTTCGGTGCTGTATTTTTAATTAAACTGCTTTCTATCCTGCTTTCGCTCTTTCACACTGATTTTAGGGAGAAAGAGGCTTTTTATCTTTTTGCATTCTGCATTTATGTTTTTGTGTTTAATATACAGAGGTGAAAAAACATGTCAGTGAGTCATGCTGTGTTCATTTTGTGTGTTAGGTTGTGTTAGCTGTGTTTGGGAAAACAAAAAAACAAGCTACACTCTTAAAAGTAAAAGTTCAAATGGTTTAGCGATGTTATAGATCCACATTTTTGGGTTCCCCAAAGAACCTTAATAATTTAAAGAACCCTTTTCCACTATAAAGAACCTTTTGTAGAAAGGTTATTAAAGAACCATAGGTGCTAAAAAAAGAACCATTATTTTTAAGAGTGTCACCAAATCAGCAATGTCTTCCACCCCTGCATAGCAACTTGTGGTGGCATATTTTCTTGCTCCTATATGTTAATTAGTAGCACTGGACACTGATGAGCGCAGCCAATCAGGGACTTGAGACTTGATGTAGCAGACACTTCAACCCTGAGCCCCTGGGCCTGACCATTTGGTTTTGCATATATGTGTTTTTGCAGGTCACATTTGCCAGGTTGCTTTAGAGGTTCTTCAAGACATCAACTGCAGCACATCGAATACTGTACATTCACCTTTTAGAGAACCACCTGTGATGTTCGGGTCATGAGGGGGTGTTCCATATCAGCTCAGTGTTAAGTTTCTGAAGAGTCTCTAGATAGGGACTTCAGCGTCCTTTAAAAAAACCCTCCCATATTAGCATTGCGCATTCATCTTCACATCCGTAACAGAACTGTTTCTTTGTATACCAACTCCTTCCCCCCCCAACCAGCCCTCCTTGACCCAGATCACTGCTCCACGAAGCTCTAGCCTGAGGGTAGGTAGGGCATCTCATTGTGGTAGTTATAGTCTGGACAGACCTTCTGCACCAGTCGGTAGTCTGTGCTGTAGAAGGAAATGTAGATACAAATGACCTTAAAGGGTTTGGAGCAGATCCAGGAGACATGGCTTTGTGTCTGCTCCTGGAAGCAGGTCTTGGAGGGGTCATAGTTGCAGAGCGAGGTGCGTTTGCTGCGGTCCACCTTCTCGTAGTCTACGCGACAGTTGAAGATCTTCGAGTCTTTAGGGTAGACCACGCTCTGGCGCTCCAAGTCGAACTCCACAGCCTTCACCGGAGGTACCAGGCTGACTGAGATGTTCCCCTGGCCAGTGGAATTGTGACGGAAGTAGACACTGAAGGTGCCATTCCCATGATCCACGATCTTACCCGTGATGAGCAAATTGAGGCGCACTGTCTTGATGTTGGAGTAGAAGTCGCCCCAGCCGAACATTTTCTTAAATTTGCCAGTTTTGACAATGGGTGGGCGTCGCTTGACGCGTGAGTTCCCCGATGCGTCTGTGTCTGATTTGAGAAGATCGCTGCCCAGCATCTCCCAGAATTCCTGTTTGGAAAAGGGCACTGGCGAACGATAGGGCAGCTCCATCGTGGAAGTGTTGGCGGCTCGGCCGCGGCTGTGCATCACCCAGCGACTCAGGGGTGAAATTGAACCCTGAGATCCCAGAACCCCCAGAGTTTTGGAGGAGTCTGCTGAGGAGGAGGACTTAGACGTAGACGAGGGGAAGGAAGAAGATGACGAGTGGGTATCTTCCTGTCCTAGAGCCAGCTGGAGGAAAGAAAACAGGAGCAAGAGTGAAATTATAATAGAGAGGATGAAAAATATGACATTTAAAGAGAGAGGAAGTTACACAGACAAGAACTTGTATAGGAACTAGATTTGCATTTCCTAAAGAAAATGCGGATGTTTGCACGGCAGCAAAAGAATAGCGTTACAGTTTACGTAGACTTAGGTTTTAAACTTCATTCCTGCATAACTTTGCTGTTGTCATGATGTTCAGCATCGGCATTGTTTTCTGTTGGCTGTGAATGAGAATTAACACGTTATGTGTCTGTTGTTCTTCTTTTGGAGATGTGGGAATGGAAATAAGAAACAATTAACTTTCCAAACAAACGCAAGGAAAGAGCACTTGCAATTTAGTAAGCACATAATGCAATAAAGTCATTACTGTCTGAATTTTTTAATTGATTAAAATAAATGTAGAATCTTGGGCAGTGATGGTGTTATTGTTAAAGGGAGGCTTTTGAACATGAATTTAAAATTTCTAAAGGAGGAAAAAAAAAAACCCGATTACGTTTATAAAAGCCGAAATGGTTAAGCTGAATTGATTGCATAAAATTATGGAGAAGATGAGGAAAATAGGATGTTTGAGGAATGTCAGTATAGGTCTGCCTCGTAAACACTGATAAAAAGAAGAAAAATATTAATGCAGTGCTTGCCTTGCAATACACCATAATTTGAAGGACTGAATTGAAAGGAGAAAAAAAGAACAACTAAAAGGGAAACATCATCAGCACTTGAATCAACATTCACCCACGGCAAAGCGTCATTGACACCTCACTAAAATGTCCAGGCCACATTACACTCCTGTCAACAGGAATTAATCTCTGTGGTCTGACCTGTGCTCTACACTCACTGGTTCACAATATTGCCTCAGATATTGCGTGGGAATGATTTGATCCCTTTATGGCTTATCTATTTTTTTTTTTTACAGAAGATCTCCAGGACTCCCAAAGCTAATTTGACTGTTTTAAAGATTGTGAGATCTGAATTCCTTCGTTCTCAAGAAACACCTAATTTTTTTTTTTTTTTTTTCAAATTAACATTAATTAATGAATTTTAATGTATACTGTATTTTAACATTTTATTTAGGAAAGACCTGAACAGATACAGAAAACATACTCTCTGGGGATGTATGGAGGTAGTGCAGAAAACGAGAAGGTTGTTTTTCGATAAAATAGTGAGTGTTTTTGTCTCATTGTTTGTATATAGAGAGCCTGTGGAGGTGGATGAGATGTCTCTCTACGTGGGCTCATGGACGGGTGAAGAGCCCCAGAGTGGGTGTAACTGGTAATTACTAGATGGTAATGATCTATTTGAAACACCTCATATACAGATAATCCAACAAGAGCTCTCATAGCTTGGATCAAACAGTTGGATGTGACTCTTCACAGGTCTGAGTGTGTGTGTTGCACAGTGTCAGAGAACAATGATGCTTTGATGTATTGTTTATTATCTGATGAGCTCTAAATTCTGTTTGGTCTGCTTCTCTGAGCCATGGGAATGAGCTGCGTTGTATCCGTATACGGTCAAGTTCAAAGCTGAAACTCCCCCAAAAGACGCATTCGCTTCTAGGAAACAGTCTCATGCTGTACAGAAGCTCTCTGACTTTACCAGAGACAGAAATCACTCGCAGGTTTATGGATTGCAGAGACCTTGCGAGATGTGGTGGGTGACATGGACCACAACCAAGAAAATTAATTCCCACTTTTCAGTGGTGTCCAAGTCAACTGATGCCATCTCACACTACCTATAGTCATGTGACCTCTTGTCTTCACCTCCATCTGTTCCAGGGCATAAAAATATAACTGAGACCTTCCTCTGGAGTGCCAAGTGTCTCTGAACCTGAGGTAGGTTCAAAGAGAGGACAGATTTAGTTAGCCTGTTTATTTATGTGTGTATGAATTATTTCATTCTCTAGGCAAGGCAAGGCAAGTTTATTTATATAGCACAATTCATACACAGAGGTAATTCAAAGTGCTTTACATAAAAGGAAGCAGAATTATCATAAAAACTATAATACAACAATAATCACAAAGAAGGAAGTAGAACAATCCTAAAAACAATGATCACAATAATAAAAAAAAGTAAAAACTGATTGATATAATGATTTAAAAATTGATTTAAAATAAGTTTAAGACAGTTAAAAAAGAGAATGCAATCAGTTCGGATGAAGCACTCCTGGAATAAATAATTCAGTAAACAGTGACATTCTGATGTCTCGAGGGCCTTTGGGTCTCGCTTCCTGTTTGTGCCATCGATTAGTGTGTCCATCAGTTTCGGCTTGTTCCTCTACACCAGGGGTAGGCAACGTCGGTCCTG
>JAUCMS010000062.1:15563220-15598515 GCA_032357445.1 Enteromius radiatus | reverse complement strand
GTAGGCCTATATGTGGTGGTGGGCCGGCTGGACCATAAAATGCCAGGGCCGATTTTTACTCCCAGTCCAGCCCTGTTGACAAGTGTTTACCTCTATTTTGAACATTGTACTATTTTTTGGGATTAGAATTAGGATGTGTCCGTACATTTAAAGGATACCGTTCCGGCAGGAACTGTTTTACTGCTACATAAAATTCTTCTTTTTAGCGAATTGATTATTCTCATTTGAATAAAAAAAAACAAAAGTAGTTCTAAAGAATGATTTTGCGTGTTAATTGGTTAATTAGGATCTAGTTTTGTAATGATTTACCAACAATGTACCTACAAAAAAATCACTATTCATATGATCATAATGGATCAGCATTCTTGTTGATCCTGGAACAACAATCCAATCAACCAATCAGAATTGAGGGATTTTTTTGGGGGAAATTTCTGCTTATGATCAGGGTTCAGGATAAGTCTATATTTTTGGACAGTAATGTTGATCCAGGATCGTGTCTTACTTTACCGGTTTGTGAATTTAACATACTGGTAAAAAGACGAAACGTTGTTGTCTATGTGAACAGTGCATTTTTGTATTTACCAGTAAAGTCATTCCTGTAATTTTACAGCCATTTACTGGCATTAAAAAAGGGGCTATTATTAAGATCCCTAGAGAAATCACCAGGGTGTGGGTTTTGTTAGGACTAAAATTGCATTACCATTATGTCCTCCCATTTATTCTTGTCGTCTACTAAAACGACTGAGATATTAAATAGATATTAAAGGAATGTGTGACCCCCCCCTCCTTTCATATGGGAGATTGTGTGATGGTGTTTTTTAAATGTAGAGCATGAGAAGGAAAGCATAGAAACAATGAAAGAAAGAAGGGAATAAGGTAGAGCCTTAAGAGACCTTATTTGAAACCCGACTTTATTTCTCAGTGGGTTGAATTTAGTATATTCCAACCAGAATATATGCCAGTCCACCCTCTGAGTAAATGTATGCAGTCATAGTCAGTGTTTGAGGATTCTGCCTATCTTTGTGTGTGTGTGTGTGTGTGTGTGTGAGAGAGAGAGATCCCTGCCAGACTATATAAGCATGTATATTCATACAGTGTGTAAGTGTATGCTGTGTGTGTGTGTGTGTGTGTGTGTGTATATATATATATGAGTCTGTTCTCGCTGTCAGGGCAGGCCTGATCCACTGAGCTTAAGGATCTCTCTCCTCCATAATGCATGCTGCCCTGTCTCAACCCTGATCCTTCAGCCCACTCTGATGCTTTACGCCCATCTCATCTTATGCAGGCTTATTCCAGCTTAATCAGGGTTTACTCATGCCTGATACTCATTTTACTTTACTCTAAGTGCCTATCTCCAATCTTGATAAGACAGACTCCATTTTATACAGTACGGATTAGCGCAACACGCTCTGGCTAATTCAGTCTCCTGTAGTCGTGCTGGTTTTTCTCCAGGCTCTCAGTCGCTTTACTTGGATCTTGGGTGGACTTCTTTGTGCCTCTACAAAAGAACGAGTGGATTAATAACTGGCCTTGACGAGCGTGTAACACCTCTACAGACTGAATAATTCTACATTAGCTCCGTTGCAGATCTGCTAATCTGCTCAGCAGCTATGCAGAGCAGGTCCTGCATAAATGTCATACCAGCTAATTGGAGGTATAAATATTAAATTGCATTATTCTGCTTAGAAATACCTGTCTTGCTGAGCCTTTCTATTCAGTGCACATAGTGTCGGCTGGGATTAGTATGGGTTTTAAATTTTATGCCAGATTTTACTCTCTGAAAGAGACATGTGACATGACATGTGGCCAAGTATGGTGGCCCATACTCAGAATTTGTGCTCTGCATTTAACCCATCCAAGTGCACACACAGTAGTGAGAAGAGATCGAACACGCACACACACTGTGAATATTGCTGCGGCGCCCAGGGAGCAGTTGGGGGAACGGTGCCTTGCACCTCAGTCAGGGTGGAGACACAGCACTGGTTATTCACTCCCTCCACCTTCAATCCCTGCCGGACCTGGGACTCGAACCCGCGACCTTTTGATTACAAGCCTCCCCAGACTCCCCAACCATTAGGCCACGGCTGAAAACACTAAACAGCATAAATTAGTCATTGATGTAGCTAATTTTGATTTATTTCTTTAATTTCTTTTTTACATTTAGTTTAATTTAATTTTTGTAATTTTTCAATTTGAATGACCAGTTGACTGTCCGTTATCCCATGTTGAATCGAGGGTTTTATTGCATTGATTGTGGATAGCTTTGTAATTTGTGTGATTGCAGTGTAATAAGTCTATATTGCAGTCTAGTTTACAGTTTACAGATCTGTTTGTAAGAATTTCTTAAAAACACTCATCTCTTTTTATATCTAATTCTATATTGGGGTAAAAACAACTGCTTATAAATGGCATACACACACACACACACACACTCACTCATGCACACTCTTTTCTGTGTCCCTGTGCTGAATGATGCAATGTTGTTTTCACCAACTAAAAGCTTTGTTCTTCATCCTAACTTCCTCTGAGGAGTAAACACTCCAGTCTGGATACACTATTCTGATCACTCAAGTGTCGTCACTTTCTTCCAGAAGGCAGAAGTAATTCCATAATGTCCTGTAAGGGCAATTAATCAGTCGATCAGGTCCCAGTTCTTCATGTCTATGCATCCTTTTCTTTTTTTAGTGCTATTTTCCCTTGTTCTGCTAAAAACCCCTTCAGAAACAGCACACAGGAGGCCCTTCAAGTAAATCCCATTTCACCCAAATCTCCCCGGAGAAGCATCTAGGCCCCAGATTAATAATGAACAAAAATAAAAAAGCAGGTAGACATATTGATTTTAATCTATTCAGACTTCACTCTCATTTTCTTTCTCTTTTTTTTTTTTTCTCTCAGGAGAGAGGATGAATGTGAGGGGGGTTCAAGAGAGGAGGGGTGAGGAGGACCAACCGCACCATTACCCCCTGTTCCTATAACCTGATCTCAATTTCAGTCTTCATTTGTCTCTCTCTCTCTGTCTCTCCTTTACTCCCCATATGTTGGGAAATGGTTGACTTCGCATATTGATCTGTGGCCAGTTTTCTCCAACAAGCTTACAAGCCTTGACCTCATCAAGAGCAAGTGGAAAGTTGAACAAGACAGAAATATTTTAGAAATGTCACAAAGTATAATGGGAACAATTAATTACTTATTATCACTTCATATTTTGAGTACACAATGCCAAGTTTAGAAGACTAGATTACGACACAGGAATTAAATGCAAAATTTTTGGTCAAGGAAAGTTCATCTCAAGGTTTCTGTTGACAAATTTCCACCAGTGAATAAATAACAAGGAGCAGACTGTAGGGAGTTTAAGGGATATCATAATCCACACTATGTATCAAATAACAAAAAGGAAGAATAATATCTCTGAATAAGATGAACTGAATTTTATAACATGTGAAATTAAGATCTGCAACTAAATCAACCATTTCATCTCCCTGCAGACTTGATGTGGTATTGACTTCATTCGCTTCTTTATACCACTTAAAGTAAACGGTGCAAGGCAGGCCAGCCATGCTAAACACTGCGGGTGGAATAACACAATATGTTTTTTGCCAGATGACACACTCACGGGAGGGGAAGAACGCAGCTGGAGGCGTTGGTCACATACGCAGGTCTGGAAGTGTAACGGCTGTCTAGACTGTCCAGCTCTCTAATCCTACACTCAACTTTCATGTGGATTACGGTGGGTTGAGAAAGAAGAAAAGGCTAGATGTGATAAACAGAGGCGGGGAAAGACAAGACAATAAGGAAGAAAAATAGCTGTGCGGTGAGGCTCAATTAGGGAAGAGAGATTCTCTTTAATATAACAATGTGTGGTAAAAGCACACTGGGTTGAGTGCAGTAAATCTCATTTATTCATAGAGTATTAATTTGTATGAGTTCTTTACGCGCCGGTGACTTGTTTATGGGATTGCAAGTAAATTTGGACTTTAATGAGTATATGGTGATGATACATGCTTTGAACTGCAGAACTTGTTTCCTAAGAGCTCAAAACCTCTACTGTTACCCGCAAGGATTAAAAGCACAAACACTGAAATAAATGTTAACATATAATGATGCCAGGAATAGAGCGCAGTTAAACTGCCAGTTTAAAAACGTATACTGTACATTTAGATCTGTAAATGACGCCAGAGTTTTCAACAGTTTTAGTGCTATAACACATTTAGCTTTGGTAGACAAGTCTAACGGGTAGACGAGTCCAGCTTGCATCATGTCTTTTCAATTATGTTTTTGTTTATTGCTATGATTTAAATATGGCAGAAAGACAGAAAATAGAAATGTGAAATACACAACTAACTGATTAAAAGTGGAGGCCACTGGGAAGAAAAACAGTCACTGCACACACTCAAGGAAAAAAAAAAAAAAAGTTTTAACAGTGAATAGGCCTAGAGACAGCAATCAGAATGAGAAGGCTGTTACAGACTGTGTAATGGGGCATTCACTGTGAATTTATTAGTGTTGCTAACCGAATGGCTTTGTAGTTTGTTGTAGTGTGCTGTCTTACTGCTGCATGCGTTTATGTTATTAATTGGACTGCAAAATTGGCCATAGTTTTTGAAAATTTAATCACAAATGCAGTTTTTCCTCAGTAAAATATGATGTATGACAAGGCATAAGAGGCACTATGTGGACAAAATTAACCATTACATCAACAGGGGCTTTAACAGGAGACAATATGGGCCCTTTTTACAGGACATGTCCTTGCCAGGTTTTCTATATTGCCTAAAATATCAGATCGATCGTTGTATGACATCCACGAGAGCTATTGAGCAGATGGCTCCTTATTCTTTCGATTCGCGCTCACTGTAATCGTATGTCATACAACAATTGATTTACACAGCAATACTTGAATGAGCAAAAGTTGAATGAATGAACGAACGAACACACTTAATGAGCACATATTTGCATCACTTTGAACTCTCTCCATAGATCCCACTTCCTCACGTGCCATGACTGCTTGATTACTGTATGTACAATGCCAGCATGTTACTTGTCAATCATTACCTTGATAGGGAAACAGAGTCAGAAATACTGGCAAGGACGTGTCCTGTAAAAATGGCACATATGGCCACTATAAGCCTTAAAGAGGTGGTTGATTGTGATTTCACTTTTTTATCTTTAGTTAGTGTGTAATGTAATTCAATGCAAACTGAGAATCTTTAAAATACTATCGATTTAAATTCAAACAAAAACAGCTCAAACTGTACAAGTTATTTCCTGGGTTAGTTCACCTCAAAGACATTTGTTGTGGTTAGAATTCTGTGTGAACTAGTCAGGTTGTTCTGTACCAATCTCATCCAGTCAGGTCTTTATGGACCTTGCTTTATGCGCTAGACCATAGTCATGCTGGAATAAAAAAAGGGACTTCCCTGAACTATTCCCACATTATTGGAAGAATAGCATTGCCAAAATTGCCAGAAATGTGATTCGTCATCCCACAGAATTGTTTTCCACAGCACAGAGTCCAGTGTCGGTAAGCTTTTCACCACACCCACTCCGAAACTGATTCCAAGAAGCTCCTCTTTTTATAATATGTTTACATATTTATATTAATGCCAGTGAACCTTTGGAACTCAGCTTCGGAATCAACAAAACATTGAGAACTCAGTGACCACTTTGTGACTGTACAGTATGTGGTTTTCAGATTCGTGAATGACTACATTTTCCAACAGTTCCACTTACAGTGACCAAGAAATATCTAGCATGGATGAAAATTCTTTTATGGGAATGATGGAATCGTTTCACAGTACCACACTTTAATTCACTGAACTCTGCACAAAGACCCATTTTCCATGACAAACAATCATTAATGTAGACTGCATGGCTAGGTGTCCAGATACTTTGTGTTAATAGCGTATATAGCAAGAGTGCTGAAGAGACATACAGAATTTGTAGTGATGTATAAGATAAAAGATTATAATGCATGAATGAAACCGAGTTTGAGCGAGTGAATGAAACTGTGTGTGTTTATTAAGGGTCAGGGTTTGGCTGGTCATCATGGTTCGAATGAGTCTCTGCTGGAACATTCTATAACTACATCATAGTGTTTCTTTTGTGCCGTTAGCAATGTAAGCATCTGGCCAGACTGTGTGTTTAGGAGACCTAATAGATGATTAGCAGGGTGATAAAACAAAAAAGGACAAGAGCACTGCTTTAGGCAGCAGATGGCAAATAGCTGAGCAGAAGAAGGAAAAAAGAATCAGAGATGGAACTTAGCAACTGAGTCATAGAGCTAAAGGTTGCATAAGGAGGCATGGACGGGAGGGTAGAGATGTAGCGAATGAATGTGAGAGCCTCTTTGGAGGTGAGCCCACGTGGGCTTTGCGATTTGAACAGCTCTGCTATGATCTTGACAAGTGCAGAGCAAGATCAGGACAGGTAACACCTTGGAATCTCATTACACAGAACAAATCCAAACACAGAGGCCAGCAGTGCAGGACGTGATGTGTGTAACATCAAAATAAAGGAAAAGATCAACTCTGCAAATAATTTACATTTTCCATATATGCATTAAGGCAGAAGCCTTTATCCATAGTGACTAACCATGCTTTTAAAGCTTGTGTTTTTTCTTTCTCTGCCTTTCTTATGTCATGCTCTACTGTTTGAACTACAGGAATGCTGTAACATAATTTTGTGGCTGTTATTCTACGTTTGTTACCTTGAAGTCATCCATGTGCTACATGGAAATTTACCTAGCTATACACTATGGTAAAAGAGCCAATGGATATGTCCCACCTCTAATTGTGACTCGTTTTGAGTTACTGACAACAAGCCTTAGGTGCTTCTCCAGACAACAGAAAGAGAAGATGATCTTAATGGTTTCAAGCTTTAGAGGCAGGGATGAAGAAGGAAGGTGAATTGAAGGAGGTGAAGAAGCAAAAAGATGTTGATCTAATGAAATGAGAGCAACACTGACTGACAATCAATCTCACATGCTGTTGTGCAAATGGAAGAGACAACAGGTGGAAATTATAGGAAACTAGCAAGACACCCCCGAGAAAGGGAGAGGTTTTGCAGGTGGTGACCACAGACCACTTCTCAGTTCCTATGCTTTCTGGCTGATGTTTTGCTCACTTTTGAATGCTGGGGGTGCTTTCTCTCTAGTGGTAGCATGAAACGGCGTCTACAACCCACACAAGTGGCTCAGGTAGTGCAGCTCATCCAGGATGGCACATCAATGCGAGCTGTGGCAAGAAGGTAAGCTGTGTCTGTCAGCGCTACCAGGAGACAGGCCAGTACATCAGGAGAAGTGGAGGAGGCCGTAGGAGGGCAACAATCTAGCAGCAGGATTGCTACCTCCACCTTTGTGCAAGGAGGAACAGGAGGAGCACTGCCAGAGCCCTGCATAATGACCTCCAGCAGGCCACAAATCCCTCAGACCCCTTGTGAGATCATATGCCGGTGCGATTGGCCTTGGGTTCCTCCTAACGCAAGACAGTGCTAGACCTCATGTGTCAGCAATTCCTGCAAGACGAAGGCACTGATGATATGGACTGGCCGCCTGTTCCCCAGACCTGAATCCAGTTGAGCACATCTGGGACATCATGTCTCGCTCCAACACCACGTTGCACCACAGACGGTCCAGGAGTTGGTGGATGCTTTAGTCCAGGTCTGGGAGGAGATCTCTCAGGAGACCATCCTCCACCTCATCAGGATCATGCCCAGGCGTTGTAGGGAGGTCATACAGGCAGGTGGAGGCCACACACACTACTGAGCCTCATTTTGACTTGTTTTAAGGACGTTACATCACAGTTGGATCAGCCTATAGGCTAGTTCAATTTTGAGTGTGACTCCAAATCCAGACCAGATTTTGTTGTCAGCACATTTAACTATGTAAAGCACAAAGTATTTAATAAGAATATTTAGTTCATTCAGATCTAGGATGGGTTATTTTAGTGTTCCCTTTATTTTTTTTTTTTGAGCAATGTATATAATTTATTCTTCTGGTGGCAAAGCTGAATTTTCATCAGCCATTACAGCAGCCTTTAGTGTCACATGATCAGAAATCATTTTGATATGTTTATCATCAATTTTGAAAACCTTGACACATTTTTGAAGTCTTTTGTAATGATGTAAAAATCTTTACTGTCACTTTTAATAAATGTAATGCTTCCTTGCTCAAGTCATTTCCTGGTTCCTTACCCCTCTAGCTTTCCTTTACTATCAATGTCCTCTTATGAAAAGCAGATGAATTGCTTCACTGTATTCCCTATTTGTAAGGCACTCTGGATAAAAGTATCAGCTAAATGAATAAATGTACAGTAAAAATTCAAAAGCGAAACTGTAAAATAAAAACAATAAAGTAATGCAACTGCAAACAGTCTACTTTAGTTTTGTACTGCACAGTTTGCGCATCAGAAAAATTTGTATACTCTACACATACTGCAAAGACAGTATAGTGTGGCTTCCGAACATAGCCAGAGGGAGCGAAAGAAGGTGGAATGAGCTGGAGGTACAGCTTCTTCGATAATGAAGAAGGCATCTGGAGAGCATTCAGACAACATTCAAAGCCAGAACGAGACAGACAAGTGTAGAAGACAGAGTGGGAGCTGAGAGAAAGACAACAATGCAGGCAGTTTAGAGAAGTGTAGGGAGATGACCGGTGTGGGCCTGTCAGCTCCAGAGGCAATAAACAGGCATTTAAAGAGACAGGTACACAGTTTCACCCCAGCCAATTAAAAACAGACTGGCACAACATTCTACCTGAGACTCTTTAAGGGACAGCTACAGTGCTCTACCGAGGCCAATTAAAGAGACGACAGCACCATTTTACTCAGCAGAGCTCAAGCGACTGCATCTGGGAATATATCACTGATTCTGCTGGTTTATCCATAAGAGAATCTGTGGCTGTCCTCAGTACCATGAGGATCTGAATTCCTTGGGCTCTTGTCTAAAAAGGTTGGATTACGCCTTTCATAATGGCTTTACAGTCGAGTAATGGAGTTTACTATAGCTTTCTAATTGAATATATGTCATAGGTGTCATGAATGAAAAAAGTATGTGTAAAGACTGTGTGAAAACTTTTAGATTCTGGTTAACGCTGTACTAAAATATATGATTACATTTGCAAAAACATATGCAAGCTCTTTTTCATTTCCCCCAATATTAATAATGATAATCCTTCAGGGTCTAATTTTCTCCAAACTGCATGATTTTTTTTTTTTTTTATTGTGAAACACTGAAACAGTTTTTAATTAAATGTGTATGCCTATTTTCATATTGTTATGAAAAATGATTGTTTGAGGAGGAAAAACACCCAGCATATAATAAGTTGTCGTCTTTGAAGTGAATTTTTCAATATGGATTTAAATTAAGCTCTTATCAGAGTTAGGATTGCAGTCTGCTGTGGGTAACCTTTTAAAACAGCAACCTTATGGCCTCAGAGGGCTGAAATATTCCATAACGAGTGTGTGAGAGTGTGTAGCCGGCTCTGGCCCTTTGAATCACATCTCCCCTGGCAATGGTAGAACAGACAGATACACTATTACAGAATTTCAGACTGATAGCTCTGGAGAAAGAGGTACATGTTTTTGCCTAGTTGTTTAAAGAAACAGGCACTGCAATTAATGTTAGCCTTCCTGAAGGGAAGATAACTGTGTCCACTGACTGAAATGTTCATTCTGAAACAAAGAATATGGCAATTTGCTCCGATTTCCTATAAAAGAGTAGCTTTGCAGCTTTTGTTATATAATATTTTTCAGAAGGCTTTCAGGTTTACTGTGGAATGTGAACATATTTTATAAACTATCCGCAAAGCTTATAAAGCAGACTTTCTGCCAATTACATGTTAATCTTGAGTACCTGCGTATAAGTAAAGGCTGTTTGAAGTGTACTGGTTGTGCGCTTCTGAGGCCCTGTTTTCATTTTAAAACACACAACTTTTTCCACGGTTACGCCCATTTACACTAGTCCAGCATTTTCGAAAACTGAGACTTTTGAAAATGCTGCGGACCCCTTTTTAGTTAAAGTTTGCATTACAGTGTAAATGGAGCAAAACTGAGACTGTGGGTGCTTGACGACCGTGTAAACAATAACATCATGCTCGGTGTTGTACCCATTGATATGTGATATTCCCCATTCGATCGTTGCAACCATGCAGATGCGCACTAGTGTAAACGGGGGCCTGAGAGAAGTGTTCATATAAGGAACTCCGGCCTTTATGATGTCATTTCTGAAATGAATATGAACACTGAAGGAGTGTCTTTGGTGCAGAACTACTCCATCATACGTCCAACTCATTTTTTAAGACTTTGGCCTTAAGAATCTCTTTAACAGTGCAAATATTTATGCACGAAATAGCAGTAGACCTCCCCTTTAAGGACTACTGTTAACCAGAAAGAGTAAGTAACACCAGCCACTGCATTTGAATCCTAGAAAGAAAGATATTGACAAGGCAGACTCATGCTCTATACAGATCTCTAAAGAGGAAGGTAGAAAATGAATCAAGGTAACTGACAAGTGTATGTATGACAATATGTCTTTAATTTGGTGTTATGATTCAGATGATAACCTCCTCTGAGCCTCTGAGTGTCAAGTTGCTGCGCACCGACAAACACACACACACTGTATTATGTCCCGGCGGAAACACACTGCGCTGTTAACCTAAATGTCAAATTAAGTTTGAATATTATGCAGAAAACAATATGTATGAGATGAGATTTTCATTTTCTAAATCACTCCATATAATTGAGGGAGAGGACGGGAAGCAGACAGGGTGCAATGAAAACTACCTCTCTCTCACTCTCCATCTCTCTCTCTCTCGCTCTCTCTTTCTCGCTGTCTCTCAATAAGAGCCGTGTGCGCTCCTGTGTTTCCTCAGGCTGTTGGATTGAAATCTCCATCTCTAATATGACATCAATTTTTAATTAAAGGCCCCAGATCCCACTCAGATTCCTGAGTGTTCGCCGACACATTTATTTCTCTCACTCTCTGCAACAGACCTCATCCGCTCACGCTTGGAGATTTCTCCTTCTGTTACATGATTAAAATCTGCAAACGGCTCTGCCCTTAGAACTAATTATTCCACACCAAGACAAGAGGCGCAAGGGAGGGAGAGAACACAAAGGGGAGAGAAAGGTAATTTCACAAGAAACAAGCCGTTTGACTCTTAATGAATAATTTATGCCAGCTTCAATGCGGTCACAAGAGCCCAATAAGCAGAACCTTGCGCCCTCCCACGACCTCAGCTCCGGCTACTGGACAAACATCAGTCTCTTCCTTCCTCCTCCTCACTTTTGTCTCTTTATCATGGGCTGTCCCACTGACGATATGAAATGATTCGGATGGGTTCAGTTCAGCACTGCTTGTGGACCGGGGGCTGATTGAGTATTCACAGCGAGGTGGTGGTACCTGAATTGGCTATCAAATTTTTGCATTATGCCGTATTGACAGAGTGAACGTGCATATGGGTGCAAATCAGCACAATCTGGTCTGTGATGGGTGTAGCAGGTATAGATGAGCTGGGAAGAGCGAGGTGGGCTGAGATAAATAGTTTGTGTTAGCAGAGCTATAATTGTTTGTCTCTTTGATTATAGGGGGCTGTTGGTGGGTTGCAACATTTTTTGATTTGGTTGTGCTAAACAGTGCTAAAAGGAAAAATCTATTAAACATCCTGTTTTTGTAACCACAAAACTAGAGAGAAAAAAAAATAATAATAATAATAAAGATATCCTGTTCAAATTTGGTGGCAATACTTTTTTTTTTTTTTAAGAAATAATACTTTTAAACTTTCTATTCATAAAAGAATCCTGAAAAATGTGTAATGGTTTTCACAAAAATACTTTGGTAACACTTTATAATTAGGTGTCATTTGATAACAATGTATTAACTAATATGAATAAACAACGAACACAACATTGATTACAGTATTTATCAATCTTTGTTAATGTTTTTTGTTTCATAAAAATACAATAATTCATTGTTAGATAATGTTAGCTAACAATGCCCTAACAAACACAACATGTGATTTAGTGAATGCTAAAAATAGCATAAACTAAGATTAATAAATGCTGCAGAAGCATTGTTCATTTTTGGTTCATGTTAACTAATTCTAACTAATAAACCTTATTGTAAAGTGCTACCAATACTTTGTAGCACCAAATTATATCAGAATCATGTCTGAAGGATCATGTAGCACTGAAGACCGCAATATTGTCTACTGAAAATTCAGCTTTGCATTAAAAATAATAAATTACATTTTATAATATATTCAAAGAGAACATGCTCATTTCACAATATTACAGTTTTTATTTATTTTTTTTTAATGTCTGATTGTTAGCGTGTAATTAACTTTATTTTTTTCTTAATCTTTTGTTTTTGATGCCAAAGGTTGGGCAAACAAGTAAAAAAAAAACAGAAAAAAAAAGAAAGATTAGTCTAAAATCACTTGTAATGAGAAAAATCAGACCACATTGTATTTTGTGCTATTTTATTATTGTCTGCTGAGAGCATGAAAACAATCAAACTCAATTTTAATTTTGCACATTGTTGGGCCTATTCCATCTGATTCATGAGGCAAAGTCAGTTGAGAAGCACTGTTCATTGTATGGCCCTATGGGTTTTAGCGATGGCCCTGTGAGTGAAGTAGGGTGAAGGCTGGGTGATAAAGGGTGACACAGTAAGATCCGACAAAGCTATGGCAGCAGTGCAAGACTGATTCTATGTCATCGACACAAACACCATCCTAAAATACATCTGTTCTCTCTCTCTTCCTCCACGGCTGAGAGCACAGCTGATGCGCAGAGTAATGGGATTCTCCATAGCACTATAGGACAGGCTCTAACAGGCAGTTTAGATCTCGTCTATTTGACCCCATTTGCACTTGTTAGGATCATTCATGGAACGCACTGAGAATCAGAGAAGGAGAGAGAGGCTCAGAGAGCAGGAGAAAGAGAAGGGTGGGGAATAGAAATTGTTGAACTGACTCCTTTGATAAATTCTCTAGTAAGAAAAGTCATGTCTGGTATTAAGGGATGACTCTCAGAGTGATACCATTTCAAAAGAAAAGTGTGGTGAACATGATCATTTTAGTCCTGTTACAACAACGCTTTATATCATTCAGGAAATCCGGAAGAACATCAACCACTTTCTGCTGGTTTCTAGATCAGAATAAGACCGTGTTCTCACATCTAATAGCAAAGGCTGAATTTAAACTTATTTCTCAACTACAGTTTTAATTCAAAAGCCTTCTGCCATATATTTTTCTATTTGAAATTAATTTAAAATTGTAATTTAAACTTTTTAAATTAATTCAGCCATCAGTATACATTGCATTGTAGACAAAGCCCCATAATCTTAATATATCCAAACGGTTTTTGTTAGCAGCCTCACAGCTAATCCTTGAATTTACACTTCACTTAGTAAGCAAGGATTTTAGGTTTCAAGCATCAAAATTGAAGTGGACACCATGGAGGAACAATAAAAAAAAAAAAAGCAGGATATAAAACCGTTTTCATCCAGCCTTGAAGGATTCACCAACAGATGCCTATGTCACACCCTAATGATGTCAGCAGATGCCTTTGTCACACCCTGATGAGGTCACTGCAATGCTCTGCTAGTACAATAACCATCTGTCTGCTCTCACAGATGGTGACAGATGTCCATGCTTCGAATAAACTGGATGAAGCACTGCGTCCATGAACAAACTCATCTTTGCCCCTCTCTACCAGTCTGTTTCTGCCTGGGGAAACTATTTGAAGTGCAAAACCTCCTCAGACACAAACAAATCTGTCCTGCTTTCCAAGTCCATTATTGGTCCAGCAGTTCATTTCTTTCAGATGAAAACTGATTGCTCTGTGTATTGATTAAAATCCACACTGGAGGTAAACCTCGAAGCATAAATCAGTAATACCGCTAAAAAACTGAAAAGTGTAAAAAATATAATTATTTTCCATAATGTGTAAAAAAAAAAAAAAAGACTTGACACATCTTTATAAACTGTGTCAGGTTCTTGTAGTTGATCACACAAAGCATTTACAGCATTTATTAACCTTGCAATAAATGCTAATTTTGTACATGTAAACTGTATTTTAAATTTCTATACATTAAAATTAATTAACATTTTGATCTAACATTAACACTAAGCAATATGATAATAATTCAAATGAACAACCACTGTAAAATTATTCATTGATAATTAATAAGATTCATATACTTACAGTTAATTTGTAAAGCACAAACCAATGATGTGGAGAACATTAGTGAAATCATGTATGTGCTCAGACACTTTAAATTCACTTTTTCTACCTGCCATGCATGTGCTATTTCTTTCTGGTTATGTTTATCAATGAGAAAACACATCAGATAGAAACTGTAAACTGTATATGACTGTGATGTCAGTGATTTTCTGACAATGATATTCATATTTTAAGCCAACGGTTCTCTTTTAGGATAGAAACATATCTGAGTACAGGAACAGACATTTTCAGGTATCACTTCATTTCAAAACAATACAGTTCATATGCAATATAAGTATTCTCAGTGTTGTTGGCTTTACCCTTAACAGCCACGTAACCTACTGTCATGATATAACTGTCTGCCTGAACAACAACACATCTGGTTTTATGTCACAGACATGAAATGACAAAGGTAACTCTGTCGCCCCCTTGAGTACTGAGGCTTTTTTTAATATATGGCCACCACAGTAACCCAAGAGCACACGCACTTGCAGTGCACTGTCTGTGTTGTGTGCTTCTGGCCTTCATGCCTTATATTTGTGATAAAAAGAGACCACTGCAAAATCCACCTCTTGCCTTTTATGCTCAGTGTAATGTAAGCACGCTCACTGCCATAGAGTTACTTATTAAGCAGTGCTTCAATATTTATATAATGGCATTTAACTGAGATATAATTGGATGTTGACAGTAGGGTTTAATAGTCTATTCATAAAAGCTGTGCTATTTCAGTTGTCCTGTGCTTTTCTCTAGCTTTTCTTTGATGGGTAAATCCTACCATGTCGATGAACCCCTTTTTCTGGGACAGACGGGAAACCTACAGTACGTGAGCTCCACCAGGGGTCAGTCAGTCTGTGCTAATGCATAAAATCATCAGTGCTTAACACATGCCACACAGGTAGTCAGCGGGGTTTAACATGTGTATCTCACAGAGCCCTGTGGTAATGTGCTTTCTTTGTCTTGTTTGTCTGAGTGACTAACATGCCCTCTTACTGTCTCAAGATGAACTGTGAGTCAATCTAGGGAGACTTTACAGTACATCTAACCAGACAAGGCAGCAGACCGTGAGGGATAAAAGAGACGAGTCAGTGGACAGGTGAGTCAGAATATTTGACCATTTATGGCACGCAAACAGATTTTTTAAGTGCTGAAAATCAAGCAACACAGTTTAAGCGACACAGTCACTTTCCTTAATGGCTTCAGGTCTATCATATCCTTTTTTCATGATTTAGCTTAAGAAATATGGTTATCCAATCAGAAATGTCTCTCTAAACTGAATGAGACACAAACAACTTTCATCATTTTTTTTTTTTTTCTTTTTTTTGTCATTTCTGTGTATGCCATAACCAAAGCTTACTGCACACGCCCAGACAGATGGACTGGAGTTGTCTGATTTTAATGTCAGTGTGTAGTTTATTATGTGGACTGCCTGCTCTGAAAAATTACATCTTGTAACTGTATTAATTTAATGAGCTCATAATGAGAATGATGCTGGGCCAATATCATCAGCATAAACACGTTTAACACAGTAATTGCCTGCAATAAGCTCTTGACTGCATGACATTGTTCTGTGGAGAAATCACTTAAATCATTACAATCAGGAGGATGCAAAGGATGACCTTCGATTTTGTGAGTATTAAAAAAACAGGAATTCGTTGGCTGCAATAATATGCATGTATTTTTAAAATTATTTTTAGTGCGTTAACAGATGTGTGCAGTATTGATCTGTTCACACTGAAGCAAACTACTCCCTATTTAAGTTCTTATACTTGTTCTTTACGCAACAGAGTTGGGCAATGGCAACCTTGCTCTATATTTAAATTCAGCCTTGAAAAGTGACTTTACAGTGACATTTTTATAATAATAATAACAGATCTTCACTTTATTCACGATAATTACTTTACCATACATACATACTTGCTATTTACTTGATGTAAAGTTATGTTAAGCATATGCACGGATGAATCAATAATTCACTTTTCTATTTTTAGAATTTCTTTTAATGGTGACTTTAAGTCTACATAGTGTGTGCAGAACCAAACTGAATACTTGTCAAAAATAGGCAAAACATTGCTGTGTTTTCAAGAGTGACTTCTGTATTCAGTGCACACGCAAGATGATAATTTAGTGGATTCGCTCCTATAACCCTGCAATGTGTATGCGGCCAGGTTTTAGATGTTTCTAACCTCATAAGCATCAGTTGATCAGTGGATTTTCTCAGATGCTGAATTCAGTCAGCTCATGGCACAGGCCGTAGATTTAATGAAAGCTTCTGAGTTTAACTAGGCAAAAGCTTGAAGGCTTTATTAAAACCGGTCCTTTAGTTTCAATAAAGCTGATGAAAATTAAGGTTGATTATTAATGCGCTCTACATGTCTATTAATAATAACAACGGCATAATAGTGTTTAATAAGGGATAATTCATGGATTGCTCTATAATTTATCACTGTCACACAGCAAATGAATTACCCATGATGCCCAATTGAGGTGTGTGAACGCGTAAGCCATTTTCTCGCGTCTGACTCTCCCTCAGGTTTTAAGTAATGTGGCAGATAAATGACCTAATGCCGTAAGCTAAATTGGATAATTACATTATTAGCGTCTTCCTGATGTTGTATATCTAAAGGTATGCACTGCAAGTCACACATAACAGATCGTGTATGGTATCTTAATTAAATTCCTTATAACCTTCACCTGTAATTTTATGAGTCTGCTCTTTTCTCTTTCCTTTTCTTGGCAGTGTTATTTCATATCACTAAGAAAAAAAAAATATGGCTTTCATTCTGATACATTTCTGTAAGATTGTGTTTGTTCTTTATTAAAATTTGTCAGTCCAGAAGATTGGTGAAGCCCTGGTATATGAGCTGTGTATTTCTCTCAGGACTGCTCTCCTTCAAATCCAAACTTGGGTTAGAGATTTAAGGACATGCGACCTTATTAAATTTCTTCTCACTGGCAGCCCCTTTCTCAGTTAATTACAAGTAGGTGTTTTGTAATTAATCTAGATTTGTCACGGTTATTAGTTGTCCGCCCCTTTTCGAATGGACAATGACAGGACGCTGGATTTGTACTAATGCAACACCCTACCGAAAGTTCCAGTATGTAATTACGCTGCAAATAAAGCAATGCTGGTTTGTTATTTTGATTTTTAATTCTGATATGCTTCTCTTTTTGCCACTTTAATGACAGCATTTTGTATCCCCGGAGAATACAAGAGGATTAAAACATGTCAAAGAAGAAGTCATGAATTATTCCAGCTACACAGCAGATAATTGTAACACAGAGACTGCTGGGGGGAGGAGGGGGTGGGATTAAATTTAGACTGCGGGTGTTAAGATATAACACCCTCACAGCAGGTGCATGAAAAACAGGCAGCCGTACACAACCTTTGCTCTAAAGTTTAACTATGGATACCCTGGCATGTTTTACCCATCAGTCATAGGTACACCAAGGTCAGGATAAGCTCTGTAAAGTCTGCCAAGACAACAAATGAAACACAGCCTACAGATATCCTTCATTCTTCAATTAAACCTGGTCTATAGGATTGTTAGAGTACCATCTGTCTTATTCTCCAAAGTGCCATGCAGGAGAGCCATGAATATTAATAGTAATATTATTCATAAAAGTTGTTATGGTTATTTAATTGCTTTTCCTGTAGGGACAAAGAACGTGTAAAATGTTGTTTCAGAAATCATGCATTCACACATCAAACACTTTTAATTTGAGTTATGCCTCCCACAAATAATTTGCCTTAGTTCCCTTGAAAACTAAGAATAGTTTTCCATTTACATAAAACCTAGAAATCTTATTTCTAGAAATAAAAACATTTTCACAAAATGGCAAATTTTGCTTGGGTTTATTTAAAATAGGAAAGGTCAGGAATTCTAACTCTCCTTGCACTATGAACAGCAACTATACGATTATTTTTGTCTTCCTTGGTTAAGTTTTTTATTATTATTATTATTTGACATGATCGTTTGAAGCAACAAAATGGAAAACCTGTGGAGTAGAGTGGAATGATCCCAGACTCTCAGGTGCTCCGTTCCACTCACACAAACCAATTCCAGGCCAGCTTTCGGTCTGGGATTTGTTGCTTATTGATAGACAACTAACTTCTTATGGTATTTTGGTGTTTTTTAATTACTTGTAATAAAGCTGTTGTATAAAATAAATGTCACTTTGACATTTGTGCTGTAGAAATTATTATCAGTACCCTTACTCATGTAATAGGCTACTGTTAAAATATTTTGGACAGAAAGTTTTTAGAATCGTTAGAAATATAATTTTCGTTTCAGCCTTTCTTTGTAAGTCCTGTCATATCTACCCAGGGCACCAGGTGAGCCTCTAATGTAACGGTGCCCTCTCGAAAAATCAGGATCTCTGTGATTTTTCTCACTGGATCTCTCCTCTTCCCCTCTCTTTCCTCCACACACTCAGACAAAATAGGCATGGGACCCCTTGCGCGCGAAGCGAACCGTGACGCTCAAGAAACAGTCAATACGCGCTCGAGCGAGTCCATCCTAAATTCCCACCCTCAGGTGTGGAGCGCGAGCGCACGGCGGGAAGACGTTAACGGTCATCCCTTGACGCGCAGGTGACGGCTACTTGAAGTGCACCACTCAACCGTTGACAGAGACGCCGTTCGGTTCAATAAACGCAAAACTGAAACTTAACATCACCCCTTAGACCCCAAATCACCCCCCTGGCCGCTCACCAAGCACGCTGTCCCGTTGAGGAGCAGCAGGATGAAGCCGTGGTCGGAGCGCATCTCGTCGGTGTCCAGCTGTCGACAGCTCTCCGTTCAAGAAGACGCGGTTCCTCCGGTACCGTATCCAAAACAGCCGAGACCCGGTCCCATGTCCAACAAAGAGTCAAGCTCGAGCTCTCCTCTGATGGGAATCCCACCTGCGGTCTGTCACGGTAAACTCCCGCTACTTGGAGCGTGTCACATCCAAAGGTGTGTGGAAACTGACAGGACACTTCTTCGCTGCCATCTGCGTACACTTTGCTCCGTTTCTTGCTGCTGTGTGAGGGGAATCATCTCCGTTATCCGCGCTTTTATGTGTTGGTGACGGTTAGGATCCCAGTGCGCGAGAATGACCGGAGCGCAAACTCCTCGAGCGTTGCACATATCAGTGCATGCAGACTGGCAGCAGGGCTCCCACACGCGCTGACGTTTTAAACCCCCCTCTCTCCTTCTCTCTCCCTCGTCAGAGCCCCCAATCTTCCTTTTACACTCTTTGCCTCATTCTTCCCCTATTCTCTCTCTCTCTCTCTCTCTCTCTCTCTCTCTCTCAAAACTCAATACAATCCAAGTAAGCTTTATTGGCATAACAGTATTGCCAAAGCATTGATCATTGCATGAGCAAAAACATTATAATTACATTTATACATAAACAAAGCAAGAATAGAACTAGTAGGTAATAAGTAAATAATTACTCTCTCTTTCTCTTTGTCTCTTTAATGCATGCCCCATCTATCTATAATTTCCACTTATAGTGCTCTTGTTCTTACTTTCCTCCTTCTTTCCTTTCTTCACCCTGTTACCCTTCTTTTCTTCATGTTCCTAAACCAAAAGCTACTGGGCCACCAAAGCAATTACGATTATGTCAACTTTTATATGTCAAAAAATATATATAAATCCACAATTATGAATTGCAGTTTTAGGTTTTCAGCTATCAATTTTAGGGTTAAGTTTAAAAGAGTGGTTCACCCCAAAACACAAATTTATTTTTTGTTGTCCTCATGTCATTTCAAAACTTTCTTTTTTCCCCCCTGTATGGGTTTGAACAATGTTAAGGCAAATAAATTGTTTTTTTTTTTTGTTTGTTTTTGCATAACCTGTCTCTGAAAAAGTATGATTGGTTGGTAATTGACTGATATGCACCTTGTTCCAGGAACATATCCTTCTCGCAGTGTGCTGACGGCAGGAGCGTCACAGGTTATTAAACCTGATGCCAGCAGTACCTTGCCACAAGGTACAGGCTATTCTTATTGGTTTGTCTACATCGATGCACCTCTGCTATCTGTTTCGGATTATTTGTCTCTTTTTTGTCACCAAAGATGCTCTCCCCTCCATGTAACTGGTAATTGGCCCTTGGAGAGGCCTACTGTGCGTATTGCAATGCGATTTGTTTAGCTTTATTGATTCGTAACAGCCCGGTATCCTCTACCTTACTATGCGAGTCTAATATGAAATTAGATCACTTGCACTAGAGCCAACTGAGAGCACTTGCTTGATTGCCACACTTTTGTCACGAGCCATAATTTATTTTCTTGTCCTGTTTATTTGGGGGGAACTCAAGGGTGAAAATTTCCCTCTTTTTAAACATCATTAGTTCTCCCTCCCTTTTGTCTTTTTTGCAATTTCTATTTCTGTGCTTCCTTGCTTTTCGATCGTCACATTTTGTGACACAATCTCCAGGGTTTCAATCAAAGAATTTGACCCTTTGCCCTCTTGCCTTTCCATTACCAAGAAAACACACTTCTACTTAATCATTCACACACACACACACACACACTGCTTTAGTGCCAGTATTAATATCTGACAGGGGATGTACAGTGACTTCAGAGAGTCAAAGGTCACTTTCCTTCTGTTTCTAAGCATACACACACACACACACACACACATACAAGATTAAAGCAACAGACCTATTAAGCCATTTGTTCCCTAAATTAGATGTTTCCACAAAAGTTATGTTTATGAGAGTGATAAAACATACACATGCTTTCTTTTGTCAAAATATATGCATTGCTGTTTGCAGTGAAATATTTATCATAAATAGTTATCATACACCATCAAACCAAAATTCAAACTAAATAATATAATTATTTGCATCATGATTTTATTGGCTGCATTTGCCTTTAATGCTGATTTTAAACAATTGCTCATTTTCTCATTTTCACAATTGCTATCCGTTTTAAACTATGAAACTAGATTATACTTGTCTATTAATATAGTTTTTGGTGAAACATGAACTAGACTTTTTTTTATGTGACTCATTCTTCTGTGTTACTAAATAAATCTCTTCTGCAGTATTCAAAAGTAATTATGCATAAGGATGATGTTACAAGCTGTGCAGAGTGTGTACATGTGTATCAGTGATGGAAAGTGTGTGTCTGTGATCCTGCATTAGTGTAGGGGTCAGGACCGAGGGCGTTAGTGGCTTTATCTTGTTTCACATTGCTAATGCCATTTGAGTGAGCTGTGTAGGAGACAGCGGGTAATCCAATGAAGAGGCGAATTATGAAGCTGATGGAAAGGACACTGGCTCCATCTTGTGTTGAGTTCGTTTACTACACCCACTGTGGAGAAAATTGTCCATTTGATCTTCAATGGACGTTTCTGAAATGACTAACAGTTCCCTTAATGCTTCACTCTTAAAGCTTTGAGTCTGGCTTCTAAGAAGCCAGTGAGCTTTAGACATGAAACTAGTAAATATTTGTTATGAATACTATGCGTAGCTGTTTATCAGATGCCATTTTTATTGTTTCAACAAAAAGTACACTCACAATTGTGAGACGTGATGCAGCTAAATCTGTGCTGCCTTCAAACAGCATCCAGATGAAGACATTTTAATAAATACAATGTTATGTGAACGTTAAGCTCAAATGCCTTGATGTTTCTGTTTTTCCATATTTCCATATTTTTCTTTCACTGGATTAGTTAGTATGAAGTTGTCATTTTAGTAAAGTAGTGAGTAAATTGATACACACGTTTATAGGATCCTTATTTTATTTCAGAAGGAACATCAGTTTGGTGTGTTTAACCTATAGCAGCTAAAGAGGGCACCATTGCTTCAAAGTAAATAGACCAGCGTGTTCTCCATATGTTCTCCATATTCTTCATGTCACTGCGTGTACTGTGTAAGTGGCTTGAAAGTTTAGTTTAATTCCATTTTCAGCAGTTGAGACAGCATGGGCTTTTAAAAGGCGGTTTGACATCAAACCGAAAGTGACATATTCTCAGTTATTCTAGCTCAAGTGATCCTCACCAGAGAAATATGGATGATATGATTTCACTCCCACTGATTTCTCCCCCATGGCTATTTTTTCTTTCCTGGGGGGGGGAGGAAAGAGAGAGCAAAAGAAGCACAGAGAAACAGGATATAAATGAGAAAGGCGACCTGTCTGAGAGCATCGGGGTGGCCAAATCTCCATCGGCTCCAGAAACATAATCACAGCTGCCCCTTACTGTTCAGGCAAGTTCAATTTAACCTCATCACTAAATCTACAGTGATACACACTCATTATGAATCTAAACAGTGTAAGACGAGGAGAGGAAAAATGTAGATCACATATGTAAACAATCAGCGACAGAAAAAAATACATATGATTGGTGTTTGTTTTGAGCTGTTACAAATCATTCTGAAATACTCTACATAATCCCCCAACCTCCAATTCTCCAGCATTTACTCAGCACGAGTACAAATTATGCTTAAGGCTTTAGAGGGATACAGGAGGAAATAGATAACATCAAGAAGGGGACAGATGGGACAAAAAAAGAATACAAATCAAACCCTCAGCATGAAAGACGTGAGAGATGTGAAGATGTAGGATGAAAGCATTGCAGTGTCAGTAAGAGGAGAGCGGGCCTGCAGAGGTCGAGTTCACTTCTCTTTGAGCTCTGGAGGATCAGGCTTCATCAGTGCCTTATTCATGCTTCTTTTCTTTGTTTCATCTGCTGCCCCTTTTCTGAACGATGGCACGGAATGAAAAGAAACACAAGCATCCAGTTTTTCTTTTTCACAAATAGTTTCATTGAGGTTGATCCATTTGGCTGCTTTAAATAGACAGGCTCATTACAGGTGTATGTGTGAGAGAGTTGATTGTCAGGCCGTAATGATTAAAGGAAGGATTTGCCCTGTTTGGAGTCAGGCTACATTTACTGTGCAATGCAATTTGAGCACTACTTTTGAATGTTTGGCCATATATTTACAAGAATTGAAACATTTTGGCAAAGGGGTGCATTAAACTGGTCGAAAGAGTTGGTTATAACTTCACTTCATTAGGGTTATTGTTATTATTGTTGTTTTAGAAAAATGCTGTTCTTTTGACTTTCTATTCATCCATGAATTATAAAAAAAAAACATTAAATATTGATAAATATTGTTAGTATGTATTATATATTAACTAACATTAACAATTAGTAATACATATTTATTGGTTTGTTTTGGTTTGTTTGTTTTGTTTTGTTAAAAGAAATACAGCTGTTTCTTGTTAGTTCACATTAGCTCAGGTCCATTTAATAATATTGATATATCATTAACCAAGATTAATAAATGCTTTAGAAATATTTTTTCATTGGTAGTTTATGTTAACTAGTGTAAAAAATAGAACCTTACTGTAAAGTGTAACCAAAATGTATGTTACACTGAATACTAGAGGAATGGCTGATGAAAATTCAGCTCTAACACAAATAATTCATTTGAAAAATGTTACTGAAATAGACAATAGTATATATAAAACAGACAAAAAATGTTGCAAAGTAAATGAAATAACATTAGTTGTACTATATATTTGATTAAAGAAATGCATCCTTGCTCAGGATAACACACTCCTTTTCAAAACAAGATCTTGTAGGCAGTCTTTTGAACAGGCCCCCTCCCCCCCCCCCCATTTACTTAAAACACAAAAGACTACATGGATCCTAGATTAAGATGCATTTGTTATTGTTAAATATGTTTTGAGTAGTCAGGGGTGCCACTACGGTTTCTTGGTCCCCTGGACAGCCTGTCCTCAGCCCTTAAAACCGTCCTAACTTCCCCCCACTTACTGCACACTGTAAACACCACTAGATATGTCCTTTTTTAATATGACAGAAGCTGAGATGTGTAATTATTGCAGTGCTGATGTAAGTTTGAAGGTCCTCCTTCTGTCTGACAATTCTATCTGAAGTCATTTAGATCTGAGAATGACTTATTTCATCCTTTGTTGCATGCAATAGTTTTTTTTTTTCTTTTAAATTTTTTTCTCTGATCAGTTACCAAACTACAGGGGGGCCATCACGGAATGGGTGTGTATTTTGTCTTCCTCCTGTCTCTTTCATTTTAAAAGAATTGTTTCCAGACGTCAACAAAGCCAAGCTATGTCCTCACCTTTTTACTTGCGCCACATTATTTTTCTTCCACTCTCTTCTTCAAAACTACTCCTCTTTTAGTTTATCTGCTGGCTGTCATTTAAAGAGCACCAAACAACTTAATCAATATGACAACGAGCCATTCGACTCCAGCATTTATTCCAACGACTGTTGCTTGAGTCTGAGCCTGACTGGAGGTTTGATGATGGGATGGGGCCAGAGGGGGCAAGCAGGGCTGTCCTCCATGGCCTCTATTGATCTGAGCCTTAAATGGACTTCATCAGACTGCATCAGCATGCTTAATATAAGCCCACATATGCCCACAGAAGACATAAAAACATGGAGATAAAACTGCAGTGTCGCCATACTTATTTCATTTGTGTCTGCCTGTCTGTTTCTGCCTGTCTCTGTCGCCCGCTTTCTCTTGCTTTTTTGCTTATTATACAGTTTGTGAGTATAGATAATAATTCATGCAGGCTAATTAAAGATTATTCCATCTTATTCGGAGCCTGACAGCATCATCTGTCTGTATATATGTATTCTCTCCGTTTAATTATGCGCTTGTTTGAAAAGCCTTTGAGTTATCTAGAAATAATGTCTATCATCTGCCCTCCTCAAGTCAACTTTGGTTTTGATATCGAAGTTGAGAGAGCGAGCGGGGCTTTTATATAATTCTGTCATTACTTCATAAAAAGATGGATAAAATAATATGGAGCACTTTAATGGCCTTATGGTCCTTTTGCGACCCGTTTGATGCTTTGTGCTAATCAAGTTCTTCTTTTGTGTTTTGCAGAAGAGATTGGAAGAACGTTAAGGTAAGAGCTATCCCTTGATGTTCTGCTAGCGTTTGTGCTGTTAGCATCTTCAACAAAAGTAAACGGATCTCATGTGAGAGAGGCAGACCGCAGGTGTTTTGCTATGCTGACATGATGATAGCCGTTAGACATGCTTCTCTCTGTTGAAAGAGGATGAGAATCCTTTGGTAAAGGTGAATGTGGAGTATGTTGAAACAGTTCAGACCCCTGCCACAGACATACACACACAGACTACAGGCCTCTGTGGAAGCGTAATTTGAGAGGTTTCTGTGTATGTGTGTGTTTGTGCACATTGGTCCCGCATCGCCCTTTTGCCATGATCAGGTCGAAACAGGAAGCAGCCATGACCTTCTGAAAAAGGGTTAGACACAACCTAAAATGCTGACAATTGAATTAGTGTTTTCATATGTCTAGGAGAAAGGAGAAACCACTGGGCTCGTGATGGTTTGGTTACATATAGCTTCAAACACATGCAAAAGTCCAGACCCCGGTAATTTTCTTTGGAAAATTTTAAACATGAAGGTCATCTCTGTTCTTCATTTTCTGACTCGGTTATACTGTCAAATGCGGAACCAGACATAGTAGTCCTCATTAATACAGCAGTGATGCATGTTTAATGTCTGTCGATGAGGATAAATGGCTTTAAGAGACTTTGGTTAAAAGCGAGTGAATACACTTCATATAAAAATCAATAATCCCAGCTACTTATCTCCATCTGATGTGACTCATGCCGTTAAGGGCTATGGAGCCTATTCTGGTGTTATCTCTAAATGATGCAAAGTTTGTTTATTTATTTAAAGATGGATATTTTGGACAGGCGCATCTTCACTGACATATGGTAGCTTAATTATTAAGAAGCTTTTTGTTTACTGTTATTATTTGGTGTTATGTATTTATGTACTTGTGTGTTTCAGATTGGTTAGTGTGCACAGTTGGGTTTAGGTGCTGGGGTGTAGAAGGTGGGGGAGAGAGAGAGAGAGATAGAGAGACTAATGGAATTCATAATTAAAAAAGCTTTTAGTGCAAGGAGGACCTCTGAGGTTGAGTGATCAGGGCAAAGCCATTTCACACACACTCACTTGTTCACTCATCCAGACAGTAGATATAAGTGTCCAGTCATTGCACATATACAGGTATAAACAGAATTTGCATGCAGGACTTCTTGTCTGATCCTTTATTTAGTATTTTGAGTAACTGATTCTAAATTTAGCGAACACAAACTTTGTAGCATTCTGGGCTCACATTTAAACAGAATTCTGCAGAATATCCTCCAAATTTAGAAATTTATATTAGGTGGCCTTAACTAACACATACAAAAAAAATATGTGAATACATTAAGTTTGCTTTTCTTTTTATATTTTTCATGTGTGTGTGTTTGCCTGTTTATTGTGGTGCAGATTTCTCTTGAGCAGAAGCATTTAGGGGTGTGGTAGCTAAGGTCCTTGTTTGATTTTGTGATTGTTTGTCCTTGCTTCTACATAGGAGCTGCGTGTCGTTGTGGTCATAAAAAACTAAAATGCCCTTTCTCTCTATAAACTGTATATGTCATTTCAACAGTCAATTTTAGCATGTTGACCATGAATTGCTTAGAAAGAATCAAGCATATTATTTCCATATGCACAGTTCAATTCTCAGAGCGAGTTTCTCCAGCTTTTCATTAATGCCACACTGTGACTGCAAAAACAAGCTGTGGGAAATGTAAATATTTAGCGTGCTTTTGTGTGTGCTTGAGAATAGATTTCTTAATTTTTATAACAATACATCTTCAGATGCCTTGTAGACTGTTGTAAAGTTGCCAAGTTAAGTGTGGCTTTCCATGCTTTATACATATAACTGCTAGAAATGTTAAAACTCTTGTAAGTTGTTAGCCAGAAATATTTTAAACCACTAATGAATGTTTATTTAGGGATATGCGCATGGTATAAGCAACTGTGTTCAGAGACTTAGAAAAGTCCCCCTAGCTGATTTTCTAGCCAGGTTTCAGCCATAAGCCTCGTTTGCAAAATCATTAGAGAATCAGGAGGAAGTCTGCATTAACAGCTCCAGCAACTCATTCCTTGTTAAAGCAAAAACGTATGATGCCATTGTTGTCCGATTTTATTGCTGATTTGAAATATGATATTGATGGAGGAAGACGTTGTAGTCAAGGGCACAGCTACTGATTTGCTAAAACATGGTTGCCAACCTTTAATAATATGATTTTAGCATTTTATTGAAAAACGTGAAACATTACATCAGCAATGTTTTGCAAATGGCTAGACTTGTGCCTTGGAGTTTGCCATGAATGAATGAATGAATAGCAATGTGTTGCTAGTTTGCAGTTTGAAATTGTGATTTTGATCCTTTTTTATGTGATGAATGTATCCCTTTTGGACTAATTTATGCCTATTACCTGTACATAGAACAGCTATGCCTGGGTGGTTTCCAATAAATTCCTGAGTGAACTGACTTGCCTTAAAGGGACTTTTGCTGTTGCTGACCACTCTGATTGTGTACCCAAGTGTCCTTCATCCTTTACTGACTAATGAAACATGAAGGCAAAGGTAGAATAGCTTGTGTTTATTCAATGTAAATCTTTTCCACAGAAGCTGTGCCTGAATATAGTTTCTACGAAATTCCCTGAAGGGACAAACATATTGACAGTGCTAGTGTTTTTCCATGAATTTGCAAGCCAAAATGTGGCGCTACATGACAGGAAGAGAATGTTTGAGAGAAATGTCAGAAACAGTTCTTTAATCTGTTATCCCTCTGCTGTTCTTAATTGGTGAGCGTGACAGAGCTCTGACAGAAGAGACAGAGATTTCAGCAAAACAATTTCAGCAGATGTTGTTTTGAGTAGACTAGTGGGATGCTGCCTTATTCCAAGTCAACTTATTTTCAGTGCAAACACTTTGACATTAGACTTGTCAGAGCACCTTAAGCTTGTAGGCGTTTCAACCAATAGGTGTTCACACACATACCATTAATGTTATAACAGTCTAAAGCCACCTGTAGGCTTTCTTTTCTCCTTGCAGCTGTTTCTGTGGAGCTTCTCTCCATCAATGTAAGGAGCACCTCTGCCAGACCTCTCCTTTTTGATGGAGGCTCTCACCTGTAGACTGTTGCGCAAGTTGTTTCATTTATTTTCTGTGCTGCTTATCTCTGTCCTTCCTCCAACATCTGTTTGCTCTTAATTCATATTAATTATGTTTTTGCAAATGAACTATAAAGTGTCAGTGGCCACAGGAAAAACATTTAAATTTCAAGTAAAATCTGAACTTTTAATCAAGGAATCCTGCAAAAAAAGTATCATGGTGTTTACTAATACAGTATATTAAGCAGCACAGTGATTATAAAAAAATTATATTTCCTGAAAAAAAAAAAATCTGCATTTTAAAATGATTTCTGAAGACTGGAGTAATGACTTATGACTTTAAAATATATTAAAATAGAAAAGGTATTTTGGATTATACAACTTCACAATATTACTGTATTTTTTGATCAAATAAATGATAATTGTAGACTTGGTGAGCATAAAAGACTTATTTTCTTTAAATGTATCCATCATGCATAATTTGAGACTCTTCATGGCCTGTTGTGCATGTGTGTATATGTATGTATATGCTTGTTTATTCAAGAGGTATCAAGTGTATATTACCAGTGTGGTTATGATTAACAGACACTCTAACTCACTCAAGCTGTCAAAACATTTAAAATGACTTTTCATTTCTTCCAGATGAACGTGACACACGTGCAAACACACATATTGTTGCATACATCTACTGTAAAGCAAAAACAAAGATTCATTTAGTGACCCAGGTCAGAAATCACACATGGGGGACAGACTTCCATCTCGGGTCATATTTTGCAGTATTTTACTAGCACTAACAGCACCCCAAACGTTCTCCCAAGAGGTACACAACGTTTTCATAACATGCAAGGCACACCTAGATTACTTCAGCTAGCTCAGTATGCTCCAGCACCACATGCTGCAAAGGAGAAGGGTCGATGTAGATTTAAGAGGGACATGGGAACGGTAAGACTTCCCTGGGCAGTTAGGGCTGAAATCATGGACAGAAACCCCTTTAGGGCAATCTACTGACTACTCAGGGGTCAAGTGATCCACTGCCAGATCAAATTTTTATGAAAACTGAATTGACTGATGACTGGCTGCGCTCTATGTGTCGAAACGGTTAGCCTTCATCACGTAGATGTGAAGAGCAAAGGATGAAGTAAAACCAAAAAGCGAAACCAGCTTTGCACTTTGGTCTTTCTCTCCAGGCACTGAGTGGGATACCTAAGTCCCATGGCAGGGAGTCTTTAGAGGGTGCTCATGTTCAGGAAGAGGGGTTTAGGGTCTCAGGATCTGTGTAATTACTTTGTTTTGGTTCCAGTGGAGTTATTTATTTATGAGGCTCTGATATGATTTTGACAGTTCAAGCAGTATGAACCATATGGAAAATACACAGAGGACAGCTCAAACCATAGTTACATGGCTAAGGGGAAGACAAGAAAAAGACTTTTTAAGGTGTGATGGCAAAAGATGAATAACAGTAGAGTCGTATGCGAAAAAAACAAACAAAAAAAAAACGGTCAAATTCTTCAAATTCAAAGTGCAGACTTCACATGCAAGTCTTAAAATGCTGGCTTCATAGACATCTCACTAGGTTTTGCAACGTTGAAAGATTGGAGAAATGATTAGTGGATAAGCATGTTGCAATGTCTGCATGGCCTGTAACTGATTAGTCTTCTATCAGTGTTACACTAATGAGGGTTTCGAGTCTTCAGCACTGAAGCACGTGGGTGGTCATGCTAATGTGGAAGCATGTGGAAGTTTGCTTTGGTGTTTTAGTTAGTCACATATCTCTTTGTTAAGTGCATGCACTGAAATCATGCCCATCTTTGCCACTGAGTTTGTGTTTGGTTTCCTCTTGTACAGTCATCTATGAGCAGACATGATCTGTGACAATGTGACGCATTCATCTCATCTCATGCTTTTTCTGTTCACTCTCATGCTTGCTCTGAATGCCCTTTGAGCTGCACTTAAAACCCACTCTAATAATACAGTGTGCTCTGTTCATGTGCCACTGAGACGCATTGAAGTGAGCTTGTTGAGTTTAGATAGCCTCTGTCATCCAGGCACAGTGTATTTTCACTCACATCAGCATAAACACACTCAATGTTTTATTATTTTTTTTCAAGGTGAAAGATGCATTGAGATGGAGTTTTTCACGACTATGCATGCACAGAGTTGAACTCCCATGCACTCCGCCTGTCAGGCAGTGCGTGATAAATGTGAGCAGCAGTACAAGGTATTAAAGAAGTGTGGTTGACTAAGCCCACCATAACCAAGGTCATTCAGCAGACGTTTCAGAGAGAACGACTTCATTGCTTCCAGAGCGCTGGATTATTGACGGATGTCTACAGTTGATCCTATGCAGGATAAGAGACGGACTAATTGTTCTATTGATCTCTTGCCATAGAGTTACACATGCTACTTCTAAATACACACATGTTGCTTTTTGGATATATGTCACTCTTTCCAACAGATTATTCTTTTTGTACAGTTATTTTACTTTACCTGTTTTTTGGGCGTTTGCTTCTCTTATGCTGAGTCAATTATCTTTACAATACCATAATGTCTTTTAGCTTTTTTTAGGGTGATAGTTCCCCTAGACCATTCAGTTAGCATCACTGATATTGTCTAACCAATTACATATTACAATCTTCATTATTTTCACATCTCCACTTATCTCCACACCTTGTGTTCTGACGAAGACTGATGAGCACTTTTTGTGCTTTCAGACTGGTTCAGACAGTTTCGTCTTCATCAGCTGGTCGTGGGCTTGGTAAATGAAGCTTTAGGTATCAGTTTTAAAAGGTGTGACGTGCATGTAAAATGTCAGTGATGACTGCTAGTCCTCTATTAATCAGAGAATCCCCCCGGGGGGCAGATGATGAACAGCCCATTCGAACATGATTACACTAATTTATTCCACCATTAGAGGATGTAATTTGATTTTTGTGATAATGAAAAATGATCAGCCTTGTCGTCTTGGTCCATTATGTAGCCCTTCCCTATTTTCCTTGACGGTTCAGACTTTTGAGTGCTAATCCTCAAGGTTTTCTTTTTAGTTCTTGATATTTTTCTTCATCCGTCCAGTCCTTTTCTATATCCAATATAGAGAGAGGCAGAAAAAAAGAGAAGAAAAAATGAATAAAGCTCTTTTTTTTCTTTTGATAGAAAGCAGGCCGTAGTTTTGTGCTCCATGATTGAATACAGGCTTGTGCCACCCTCACAGTCGCACTTTAGCTGACCAGAATTACACTGATTGCCACTTATTACCACAGTGACAGATTGGTGACAGATATTGAGGAAGTCGAGGCATGTCCGCCTTAGTTGAATTATGGGAATTGAAGTTCACCTTGAACACATAAACAAAAGCATCCCGTCAAACTCAGCATTCCCCGTGGCTAGTAACAGGAGACATCCTTTCAGTTTGGGAGCGTTTATTTTAATTAGAAAACTCTTTAAGCTACTGACATAAAAAGAATGACTTTATAAGATGGAGCATTTTATTCTTCTCTAAAGACTTTCATGCGTTGAAAAGTTATTAAAACCAGTTTTTTCAGTGAGTGAGGTCTGACTCTGAAGAGTGATAGCAGCAATACTCTCCAATCTGGATACATGTGAGAATACTGCAACTTTATTTACACAATCAGTACCCTTCTCCTAGTGTTACCCACTGAGAGCTTCTGGGTGTCTATCTGACAGACTGATGGACTGATCTGAGAGAGTGTCTTTACCTCGACTTACCTCACTTTTACTTGATCCGCTTGGGATTTGAACTTGAGCTGCAACCCCTGTGGCAACTGAGGTTCAGGCTTTCTCAACCTTTGCCCTCAAGTGAAAATGGATGTAGTCTTTTTTTTTTTTTCCGCACCACTGATATATTACAACAAATCCCCCAGTGTCTTTCAGTATTCAGTTTAAATAAAAGGTCTAGACTGATAAAATATACCTTCCTGTGAAAAATGGCTATACTTTACTTGTTTTCAGTGTTTATGTTGAGTTTTCCCTATAATTTGTTGGTTTTATATTAAACGCTTAAGTCTGGTATAGCTGCTGCTTTCAAACACCATAATGCTAAATATGAAGAAATCTTTTACTTTAGATTGGATTGTAAAGTCATCACATAATTGGATATATACACGAGCACTCAGCCACGCGCTGCTGCCTTCAGCTGATTGCATTATTTCCTTCACTGGCTTCAAAGACACGGTGACGTCATTTTAAAGTAAAATAAAGCAACTTGCACTGAACATTAAACATCTAAACCATGGCAGATTCTTGAGCCAGCAGGTAACGCTCATACATTTGTTTATTTTCCTGCTTTATCGCAATGACGGCCATCTTGAGTTCTGTTTGTTTTTATGGCACATGAAATGGAGGGAACAAAAGACCTTGACTCCAGAGTTGGTGCCTGCTCAGACGGAAGAGAAATGAAGAGAAAAACCAATAGAGAAACATGCCGGTGAAGATTGATATGGTGCTGCTGAGGCTGGGTGGCCTGGGAGGCTTCAGAGGAACGGGACGTCAAGTGACTTATGTTTAGAGAAAGTAAGGAGGTGTATTTTCCTGCCGTCGGGGAAGTGCTAAGACCTAATTTTGTGTAGTGCTATGCTGACTTTGCTTCTGGTGTTGGGTGTTTTGCTGTCCTCTGATGATCTCCAGACACACACTCTCAAGGCTCAAAAGATTCAGTTAGAAAAGAAAACTGTGGTAACTGACAGTATAATGGACAGTAGCAGTGGACAACAATTGGAGTAGATTCTGATGGTCACTCATTCACACACACCAGCCCCGTCTCGCAATTTGTACATATTTTACGAGGTGGTAAATCATACTAATTTGTACGACCTCAATCACGAATTCATACGATTTTTGGAAGCATACATATTCTACATGAATTTTCCACCTTGTACGAATACATACAAATTGGTGGTGAGACTGTGTTACACACACACACGTACACAGACACTTGGGTGCATACTGTAAGCAACTTCTGCGCTTAGAAGAGCTGTATATATTTTAAAAAAGCCAAAAAAGTTTTCAGTGCATTTGTAACCTTTGTTGAACATCGTTTTTTTCTGGAATCATTTATTAATATAGTGTACCAAATAAATGTCATATTCATGGGTCAACGTGTACCACAAAAAGTACATTTATCTATTTTAGTTTAATTAATTTCATGGTTTTTATTAGTTTAAGAGGCTATCTTGCAACATTACACAGAATTTGGTTATGTAGCTTACAGCAGGGATGCAGTGTGTGAGAAGAAGGCTATAGACTTGTTTTGTGACTGAAGTGTCAGTGTAAAATCAGACAATTAATACAAAGCCTCCAGTGTTTTAAGATAGCAAACAGATACAGTAGTTTAATTAGTAGATTAGTAGTAGTTTTCATTGGCCCATTGTTACACAAACCATAGAACAGCATTTACAATTATGCTTGCCTTTCACATTTGACTTATGAAACATGCACTTATGAGTAGAGCATCCAAACCATTCGAAGAGTGTGAAAATCCTCCTGTCAGCAGCTCATGTTAAATGGCCAGGTGTGGGAGGACAAGAACATTTCTCCATGCAAGCAGACTCGTACTCATGTTAATCTCATTCCCGTGTTGGGGAAATGTTATTATCAGCCTCTGCTTCGGTTTAAAGCAGATCTACGTTGCCTCTCTGAGACTAGGCAGAGCCAATGAGATGGTGCCGCTGCTGTCCGAGCAGGCACTGGATAATGAACAACATAAGCTGTAGCTCTGAACTTAGTCACCCTCAATCTGAAGAGAAACTCAGTATGTTAAAGGAAGTGTTTATTTGTGGCTGTGCTGGTTTTCCCATCAGCTTGATGATAACATTTGTGTCAATACACCGATAGAAATTCAGTTTTGTTACAAAAACAGATAATGCAAGAAATACTTGTTTACATGTAATTGTAAATTCTCTAGATTGTTTTCTCCATTCACGACATTAAAACGTAAACTGACACGCACATTAAATAAACAAGCAGAGTGATTATGAAGGTGTTTACTTTCAAAAAATCGAGGGTTAAAGGTCAAAAGTGCAAGATGGATGCTTATGAACCATCCCAGAAATGAATTAAAGCGTTTTTACATGATCATAAAATGTGTTGGGTTTTTATTGCAAGCATAATTAAGTAAGGTTTCAGTTTTACTGTATGCTGGAAAAAGAATTAGTAAGATAAAATATTGTTCCGGTTTTGCTGATACAAAACAAATTTTGCTGTTGGGTTTACTTTTTTAATCCAGACCAGACTGGAACTGTTTACCATGAAAGACATGTTAGCAGGTCAATACAGCGATTAGTCAAGAACAGAGTTATCAACTTTCAAAAACAATCGTTTGTTAAGAATTGAATAGTGTAGCCAATCTTAGCATTGCACTACACTGATGTGAAAAACAACATGCATCCCGCTGTTCTTTCATATCACACATGAAGTTTATTAGTGCATATGTTGGTCATTTGGTGTGTGTGACAGTAAGTATTTTGTAGGTTGAGAAGCGGTGGTTTAAGTGATGTGGTGGCCCTGTCTAATTTTTAACTTTTGTTCATGTTTAAGTGTGTTTTCTAAAGACAGTATAGTAGATTTGGTCAAATTAGATTAGTCTAGATTACAGCAATACTGACCATGTTTGTGCATGCATACACACAGATGTCTTCTGCGAGACCACCCCGAACTTCGCCATTGTGACTTATGTATCTGTGGAAAGCTACCATCAGATCCAGCTGTTCTTTTGCCAAGCTGAAATCAGGGCCGTTTTCACAGAGCATGGGCTACCAAACACACAAACACACGTTTGTTTTTCTATCATGGTGGGCACATTCCTGGGACAAGTTGCATTTGGCAAAATCAGGTTAGCAGTGTTTAGACGTTCAGCAAAACGTTGATAACTATCAAAAATCAGCTCTTTATAGTAACCAAACAGCGAAAGAAAACAGTGTTTATATCAGATTTGCAATTTGAAACACAGTAAATAACCTGAATAAATTCTCATTTAGAAACCTAAATGCCATCAAGGCTAATTGGTCATGCCAGTGCCAATATATGCACTGCAAAAAATGCTTTCTAAGACAAGATTTTTTGTCTTATTTCCAGCCAAAATATCTAAAAATTCTGAAATCA
>JAUCMS010000062.1:15511501-15529048 GCA_032357445.1 Enteromius radiatus | reverse complement strand
ATATGACTTTCAAAAGACAAGTTGCTGTCTAATATAACACCCAGACTTTTGACTGTAGTGGAAGTAACAGGACATCCATCTAGCTGTAAATTGTAAGTCAAAAGATTTTGTGTATTGTAAAATGAATGCGATTATTAGTGCGTGGACCACGGCTAATGCCTGTCACTGACTTACATTAGTAGCACTTCTGTGAGCCCATCACTGAATTTTTGGCGATTCTGTGATGCCACCACAGATTCAGAGTTAAGGGTCTATGGTCATTCAAGATCAGTTTGCTTTTATAATCACCAATGAACCACAGTTTAAGCTAAAATGTCTTTACTGTTGTATTCAAGAATAAAAGTCATAATATTTTACAAATGTATAATTTAGCTGTATGTAATAGGACTTTCTGTGTGAAGTTTGCATGTTCCTGTTGTGACATCATGGGTTTACTCCAGGATCCTCCCACAGCCCAAAAACAGGTTAGGTGAAATAAAGATTCTAAATTGCCCCAGCAAAGATGCTGATCCAGGAACATGTTAGACTTGGTAAAAATCAGGGCCTGCAGATGCTGGAATGGTGTAAAGAAAAAAATATAAAACTAGTATAAGTATTTCACTGCGCATATAATTTTTTCCACACTTTTGCATTTGTTTCTTTTACTCTTGATTAACTTCTAATGCAAATGTTTTCTAGGATGCTTTGCAAAATGCCTCTGGAACCGCGTAACCTGAAGTCTTTGAACTACGCAACTTATTGTGATACACCAAAACTAGCTAAAGGGTGAAAAAAGAAAAGATTTGTTACATTAAATAAATGATCTATTCTTAAAGGGATAGTTTACCTAAAAATTTGAATTCAAGTCATTACCATTGTTTCTTTCCAAACCCTTATGACCCTTACAAAAAGGAATTTATTTTGAATTTGCGTTCAAAATAAATATGGAGAATCAGTATAAAATTAAGTAAGACTTGTGCACTTCCATGGTTTCTCATTCACTTTCACGAAAGTGGCCAGGAGTTTCTATAAGAGCTCACCTTTTGTGTTTCACAGAAGCAAGCAAGCCATACGACATGAGAACATTTGGAGCAACGTGACAGTGAGTAAATAATGACATAATTTTCATTTCTGGGTGAACTCTCTCTTTTAATGATCCTACACATTTGGTGTCGTCTTTCCCTTCAGAGGCATAGACTTTGTTCCCGTGAAACATTACAGTTGTGTATCATTTCCTGATGTCCTCCTCAGGCTGAAGGACAGAGAATGGCTCTCACAGAGCAGAGAGTTGGCATTGCAGCTACTGGATCTGCCGCACATGTAACAAAGACATCTGGCAGAGGCACAAAACGTATATTTAGTCTCAGTAATGGATCTAAGCCGTGATATAATAGCGCGCTGCAGTTATTGACCTGATGCTACTTCTCTTGTACCCCTCTTCTTTTCTCTCTCGGAGGCAACGGGGCATTCAGACAGTCCTGCAACCCGATCCGCCCTGACTTTTATTGACCCTGATGTGCAGACATCTCTTTTCTTTTCTCCCCCTTCCTCTCCTCTGCTCCTTTCTTCCACGTTGCTCGTGTTTCTGCCGAAGTATGGAGGGCCTATTGATCCCATCCCTTTAAGTGTTGCCATAAATTTCACCCTCATTACGAAGAGCGACCTGGAATCCCTCCTTCTCCTCATCACTCATGTCAAGCGCTAAGATTGCCCAGCTAGTCACCATGTAAGCCCATCTCACACTCTTCCCACTCCTCCCCACCGCTCGCTTGTACTTGATAACCGCCGAGTATGTAACAGCAAGTGCCTTTGAGTGCCTTTAGGAGGTGGATTGAGTTTTCTTTAATGTAGTTACGATCGTATCCAGAGTTAGTTTTTTTCCCCCGCTAATGCTGTTAGCAGTTGGCAAAGTGGCATCACACGCTGCTCGGCAGAGGCTTCCCGGAGTTTGTGGAGGGGGGAGAAATGAGAGCTGTGATTTATGGCTCTCATTTTCAGATGGTTTAACATATTGATAAAGCAAACCGGGAAAAAAAAACAAGGCTTATGTTTATAAAAGTAGTTCCCAGTTTAGCTATGTTTCTGGTTGCCGGGTTTTAGGCGGATGAACGGAATTAGGATAGTAATTAGTAAATGTCGGGTGTAATAATGATGAGTGATTAACGGGAATCAGCTGCGATAGGCGCTCTTCCCGAAACTATGTTAAAACATCCCTTAAACCATCATCAAAATATCATTGGACATGACATGAACTGCTTATCAGTTTGTATTCATACTTTAACGCAACCCTAAAGATAACTTCCTACATAAAAAATAAGAATGAGATTTGGTTTTTACTAATGAGAAGGTTTTGTCAGTTTTAGCTCACTTCTGAGTACAAATTTGTCTCCAAAATATGAAAGTACATACACTCTCTTTATACAGTAAGCATAAATACACAAGATTTGTGACTTTTGCCAAAAAATTATAATTATAAAATTATCATTAAATCAAGGAGGATTACTTTCTTGTTTTCAGATGAAAAAGTGTTAAGTGAATTTTTTCTTTAAAAAAGCAAAATAATCTGCTGATGGGGTAAACAAAATAACATTGTTTTCTGTTTGAAATAAGATACAGAAACAAGACAATAATTTTTACTATAGAAAATACTCCTTGATTTAACAATATTTAGAAATTTTGGCTGGAAACAAAGCAAAATCTCTGGGCTAGAAAAGCAGTTTTTTGCAGTGTACCCCCTATTTACATGTGTATGATATCCACAGATAATCCAGGGGTGATCTGAATAATAATGGAGCTATGGACCCTAAATAAGTCCTTTTCCTGACATATTTACAGTGTAGAATTTAAAATATGTGAAATATGAACGCTTGAGCATTTTAATACCTCTTGAGACACCTCCTGACACACACACACATACTTCATCAAGCAGTTAGCTGATTAAAGACGCCTCCATGTTCTTTATTGCTGTAAATTGAATGAATAAAGCAGACCTCAGATGCACTCCAATATAATGACCCCACAGCCTCATGGGAATTGTAGTTAATTATATTCCTGATTTACAGCCTGAGTTTGAGAGATCAAAAGAGGCTTTTAATTTTTTACCTTGGCCAAATGTGAGAACAAAATGGAAATTCTGGTGCAGCACTTTGAATATCTTGATTTGAATTAATATTCTGACTGAGGTGTCTCTGTGTTGTGATGAGAAGACACACCTGCTGGCTCACTGAGAGGCGTTAGCGCAGCTCCCGTAGACTAAACACACCTCTCAGGTTTCATTAAGCGTTCCCTAATAAGTTATTTAAAATTCCTGTCCGGACACAGCATTCCAGAGAGCTGTAAACATTTACAGTCCAGCCAGTGTTTGAGGTAGATGGAGAGGAGGAGATCATTTTTATGAGACATAATGGTTCGGTTTAAGAGCAGCTGCCACAGTTTGACGTGTAAAATGCAGAAACCATGCTTTTTATGTAGTCTATTTGAATTGAATGCTTGCCAGTCATGACATGCTTTAGCCCAAGAACTGAACAGACTGCAGTAGCAGAGTTTCACATATCCACTTTAAAATTGATTTTAGTGATTGATTTTAGTGTAGGACATACTTACAGTGACCTCCAATGTTATGTAGATGTCATAAGTCATATTTCAGCTTTATTTATTCTTAAAACTATTATTTAATTGCTGAATTTCTAGTGATATACTTAACTACCTATTTTGAGGTTGTTTAGTACAATTGTATACTAAACTGTTGTGCTACAGTAACTTTGTTTTTGCAATATTAGCTACATTAACTACAGCAGATCGCTACGTATAAAGGGATCTTGAAGAATAAAAACGGTGGTGTTTTCTATTTATTACAATTTAGTCTATAGTATGAGTTTCTCATTATTTAACTTTTTTTTAATGCGTTGACTCCAGTGAGAAAGTTTTTGAAATGCCTTTGTTGTAAAATGAATAGGACGAAAATCTCCAAAAACTACTGAAAAGTGCTTCTAACAGCTGCCTGACTGACGTGAAATTGAGCCCCTTACTGTCTGGTCACTAATCAGAATGACATCTGGCCGAACATTAGTGGGGTGATGACACTTGAATGATGCCACATGATGTAAAATTGGCGTCATCCACAGAGTATCATTAGCATTTGGATTTGTTCATTATACAAAATAGATAATACAGTCTGCTTCAGCAGGAGGATGACACTTAATGAGTTTGCTTGATTAATTAACGTTTTAATGAAAATAAAAACATTAAGGGCCTAAAATGTGCAGTGATGTATCGAGAATATAATCAAAGCTAAACAGTTGTTTCCTCAATTTGAGTTTACATTTAAGGTTTAGCATAGTTTCTTTTATCTTATTGTTTATGCACGTTTACATAAATGAAAATTACAGATTGTTTAATGGCATCAAGCATTGGTGTGTGTGTGTGTGTGTCCATGGGTCTGTCAGGGGTCAAGACCTTGCACCTGTTGCCTGATGACTAAAGTCTTTGATAACTGACATTTTTCTTTGTGTGTTTGGGTGTGAGTGTATGTGAATAACAGGTGTGACTCTAGAGTGTGCATAGATTGGAGAGGAGCTCCTGCACCGTCTGTCTTTAACCTCTGCCCTTCAGTCTTGGTCTTCCTCTCCGTACAACGAAGAAGCCCTTGATCTTCTTGCAGGGTGGCAGGTGTAGAGTGTGTGTATGTAATGTATAAATTATGAGATGGGGCTGCTGATCTGCAGATGTGTTGAGTGCCCCTCTTTATGCTGGTCAGGTTTCTCATCCTGTCTCCTTCAGCTCCACAGCCACATGCTATATTCACACTGAACCAAAGTTTGGTTCCCCTCGGCTATAAGCTGTAATCCTAACCAGATGAGTCCTTCCCAAACCACAGCCAAACAGCTTACTTCCTGGAAGCTAAGTAGATGAAGGCAAACCTCTCCTCTCCGAACCAGAGCAGCTGAAGGTAAAACTTACAACCTGGTGATCAAAGCTGCATAGTTAGCACACAGAAATAAACAGGAGAAGTCCTTTCAATGTGCTGTACTGTTTTAGGTCAAAGGCAGGCCCACATGGACTCTGTTCGTGCAGAACTGTTCATTTCCTCAGGATTGAAAAGCACATAATTTATAAATGTATAAAAGTTTTATATATCTCCTTCTGACAGGCTTAACAATAAGGATTTTTGGTAACACTTTATTTTAAGATGTCCTTGTTGCATACATTACATGTGCTTGCTAATATGATAACAATTAATAATGCATAATTACATGCAAGGAACCATAATCCTAACCCTGACCATATATTAAATACATGTAGTTAATTAATATGACTCAATACTTCAATATATATAATTACACTATAACAATGACACCTTAAAATATTTATTACATTTAAATTTGTTAAAATGTCATATTTTCATAGTTCATACAGTATTTCTCATTAAATGTTACTTTTTTCCAAAAAGAAACTGCAGCGAGATGGAAAATTTATTAATATCTATTTATTAATACCCGTCTTACTATAAAATATTTTAAATGATACACATTAGTGCTGAACATGGTAATAAACAAAAACATATAAATCAATAAAAACAACTCCATAAATTTATAATTTTGCTAGAAAAGAGTGACAAACTGCTCGAGAAATTGTTTTTTTAAAGACTTCCAAATTGTCTTTGTGACAAACCAAGCTAATTTGCAACAATGATGTCATTATTGAACAATGATTATTCATCATTGAATGAACATCATTTAAAAAAAGTGTTGTTGTGTTTTTATTTATTTTTAAGATATGCATGGAAATGTGTGCATATAAGATCAAAGAAAAGTAAAACTGTCATTGTTTAGCCTTGCCATGTGTGTAATATTTCGACTAATTTGACTGTTCTTTCAGCTGTTGATAAAATATTGTGCTCTCAGATCCATTTACCATGTTTAAAACCATTTCTTCAAACTATGTCTGCAGAATCCATTTGGCCCTGATGTTCAGGTCCAAAGTTTACAATTCATGGGTTTCTGAGTTTTTTATCACTGGAAATTTGTGGAAAGACATTTTCACTCAGGCCTTTAAAGACGGGGCGAAGTCTGTGTGATGGACAGCAACAGAAAGAGAGAAACTGGTGTGTTTGTTGGCTGCACTTAGCACTATACATCCTCCTGTCTGCATTGATTATGTGTGAAATGCTGGTCATAATAGTCCTGTCCTGCTCTAAGAGGAATATTACACAAAATCATCAGTCTTTTTAAGGGCCGACATCACCCACAGGATTGGGGGCTGTAAAAACCTCTGTTAGATTTACACTGGGCCGTAGGGAGTAAGGAGGAGTGTATGCGTATACTGTATGTGTGTTCTCGCTATCAGTCTCCCACCTCATTTTTCTCTTGTTCTCATTTCTCATTCTTTCCAATGTGGGCTCATCAAATACCTACAAGCTTTCAGTCTTGTGCTATGACGTCAAACTCCTTCCCTCTAATCACGCTCTTCTTCTGTTCATTCTTTCTCAGCTTTGTGTCTTTCTCCCCCTCGCTCATGACCTTACAAATTACAGGGCATTTTCATTGAAGAGAGCCACTGTCTATTTAGGACACTGATGTGCCATAGGACCCTTTGCTGGGCAGGAATGGTGGACAGACAGACAGACACACACACACACACACTATAAGTTGGTGAATAAAAGCTTTGACATTTCCCCTTGCCCTGAGCTCTGTGTTGTTTCGGGTAAGATGGAAGGGACGATAAAGTGACCTTAATGAAATTATGGTTGTTGCTGCAGTAGATGGCCGTTTGGTGCCCTTTGGCACCAGTCTTAGCTCATTTTTGTAGCCTTAACTGTAATTGGTAGGGTTAGGATTTAAAACCCATTGCTGACCATTTAAGAGGGTGTGTTTAAAATCAAGGAGGTCTACAGTAAAACACACACACAGATACAGTACTTAAATGTAATATAGAGAAAAAATATAGAGGAGATGTGTTTGCCTGCATTATGAAAAATACTACAGCAAAATCAGTCCTTCGCAAAAACATGCTTTTAGCTGCATGGCTATATATCATATCCTAATGCACATTTCTATATGCATATTTTAATAATTCAGCCTGGCATACATTTAAGTGCTCCTGTGGCCTAAGATGGAGGCCTTTGTGTGTGATAATTAGGTCAGGCACTTATCCGGACAACCAAGCAAAGCTTTATACTTTGTTTTTTTGATCCATCATGGCCCATCTGGTGCATTAAGTTATAGACGGAGGACTACTCCTTTATGTGGTGTATGAAAGAGCTGAGCAGGAGAATAAGAGCGTGATGTGCTCTCTGTAAGGTGTGGGATTTCAGAATAGACCACAGGACACTTCAAAATAACTCTCAGGCTGGTCAGCAAAAGATAAAGAGAGGCTAAAGGTCCCTGGGGCCAAAAACAGGTCGAACTGGTTATTTGACACACAGCCACCATTATGTAGAGTAAAGTGTTACAATAATTAAGTTACTGTATTGCAAAAAGTGTGTGTCATGTTTCATTTTACTGTTGGGGTGAACTCAGAAAACAGGGCTGAGCTTACAGCAAACAGTCTAGTTGTAACATAGGAGACAGAGGCGTGCGGATCCATGTACAAGATTTATTTAACACTCGTAGTAAAACAGTCTGAGTCACACACCGGCAAACAGTACAAAAGAGACAAGGCAGAATCAAGGTAGAGGAAATCAGGCAGAAGGACGGGAGCTCCTTTGCGACCCTTTCAGCCCTGACTGGGCAGAACGATTGTCCAACGGCCTCCGTGGCCATGACAGGGCCGGATGTAGACTTAGTGATAGCTTTCATAGCAGTGACAGGTCAGGACGAGAGGCATAATGGCAGCTCTTATGGCTGAAACAGGGCAGGACGAGAACTCAGAAACGGCTTCCATAGCCATGACAGGGCAAGGTGAGGATTCTATGATGGCCCCAAAGGCCGTGGCAGGGCAGAACACTTTTGGCCATGACTTGGAAACAGGACTCTCAGGACTAGGGAACGGCACTCCTGGCCATGACTTTGAACTGGCTTTCCTGGCCGGGACCCATTAACAGGACTCTGGAACGTCTCTCCTGGCCATGATTCAGGAACTGGACTTGGGAACAGCTCTCTTGGCCGTGACTTGGGAACGGGATCTATGGAACAGGACTCCAGGATGGCTCTCCGGGCCGTGACATGGGAATGGGATTCGGAAAACTGGAACGGGAGTTCATGGGCAACCCCTGAGGCCGGAGCCGGTCCTGACGAGAGATCCAGGGCTTCCGTAGCTGTGACGGGGTAAACAGGGTTGGATGAGAGTTCATGGGTAGTTTCAGTGGCACTGACTAGGGAGGATGAGGATACAGGGTCAGTTCTCCTGTAGAGAATCTATAGCGGGAACCGATATCTCTGGGGATCGTGCAGCCACCAGCGGAACCTCCAATGACCATGTGGGAACTGTTGACACCTCCGGGATTTGTGCAGCCACTGATAGAACCTCCAGGCCAACTGCAGGCAGAGCCGGCATCTCTGAAGGTTGTGCAGCCATCATCGGAACCCTAGGAGGTTCTGTGGCGTGGGCTGGTTCGGACTGGGGTTCTAGGGAAGAAATGTAGATGGGCGAGACCTCTAACAAACCGCATGCATCCCTGAGAATACCCGCTGCTCGTAAAAACATCAGCGGTGGGTCCCTCAACCTGTATGCCAGCCTCCAACACTCACTGAGAGGCTTGGTGTCCTTGTATGCTACATCCACGATGCTTGGAAAGATATTTCCAAGGAGATATCTGTTGTGGCTGAAGGTTCTGGTGTAGCTACCATCTCATAAAGTGGCTCCGAGTTGGTGGTTTAATTCAGAATTAATCGTTCCATCAATGAAGGCAAGCTGTCCTGGCCCAGATGCAGCAATCCAGGGACAAACCATTATACTACCACCACCATGTTTCATAGATGGGATAAGGTTCTTAAGTTGGAATGCAGTGCAGTGTTTTTCTTCCTCCAAACATAACACTTCTCATTGAATCCAAAAAGTTTGATTTTGGTCTCATCCATGAAACTCATCCCCTTTGGTTTGTCCGCATGATCTTTATTAAGCGGCAGACGGGCAGCGATGTTCTTTTTGGAGAGCAGTGGGTTTCTTCTTGCAATTCTGCCATGCACACCATTGTTGTTAGGTGTTCTCCTGATGAACATTAACATTAGCTGATGTAATAAAGACCTTTAATTGCTTAGAAGATACCCCGGGGTCCTTTGCAACATCACAGACTATTACTCATCTTTTGGAGTGATTTTTGTTGATCATTGACTTCTGGGGTGGGTAACAGTGGTCTTGAATTTCCTCCATTTGTACAAAATCTGACTGACTGTGGATTTGTAGAGTTCAAATCCTTTAGAGATGGTATAAATGTGTTTGGTTCTTTTAATTCACTTTTTTTGTTTTGTTTGCTTGTTGTAATGCATATCATTATGCTATAAGTTCTAAGTTCTGGGAATATTGGTGAAGTCATGTTGTAATGCTTGTTTAAAAAAAAAAAAGTGAAAAGAGAGTGGAAATTGTTTAGTTTAGTCAGCACAAATGGCTTGAATCCAGATCATGTTATAAAATAGTTTTCCTTACTGTTGCATAATATAAAGATATCGGTCAATGCTGAGATAAGTATGTTGTTTCCTGTGAGGTGGCTGTGCTATACACATACAGTATGCAACATCTGCACAGAGTTTAATTTTTGCCCGCAGTGACTGCAGTATTGATTTCCACTGCGTGTACAACGCCTCTCAGAGTAGGAGCACAAGTCTTGGATCTGTTTATGCCTTTCATGTCCTAATTAGAGTAATTTCAGAAACATGGAGTCTCTATTTTCTATCATCAGACCGCAACATATCCTTTTAAACAGTGAAATTTCCACCCTCTTAAGGTTTATATTAAGACTTGTACCTTCAAAGTTTGTTGTTTCTTGGCTAAAATGTAGTTAGGTAATAAGGACATATTATGTTCCTTGAAGAAGGGATAATTTCCCTTGATCCAATTAAAAACTGTGTTGAGGGAGCTGACATTATGAGAAACAGCCTCCAATAGTCTATTAGGCTCTGCAATTACATAAGCCACTTCGGACTAGAAACAGTCAATGCAGACTCTCTGATTGGACAAATGAATCGATGCTCTGCTTTGTTGTCAATTCGTTTACTGTTGATCCGTTTACTCTTGTCTCTTGAGGTCAACGCTAGGGCAACGCATTGTAAATATTTACTGCATATCTGATGATTGTCTTATGCAATTGGGTTGGACAGATGTTTACAGGAAGTAAGCTTTGAAGCTTAGCGATGAAGAGACGTAACCAAGGAGGTCTGAAAGTAGAACATAAAGTCAATGAAACAACAAACTATAGCAGTATGGCTTAAATAAGATATAAAATATATACATGGTTTTGCAGTTATATTTATTTATTTGTTTGTTTACTAGTGTGCACACGTGTGAGGCACAAGCACAATGATTGGCCAATCAGTTGAGCAGCAGCCAATGAAATTAAGAGACAGCAAACATAGTCTTAATGTTACGCTTTTGTCTTTGTGTGAGGTGCTTTTAGGTTATTGTTCTGTTTTGAAGTACTTTTGTTTATTTATTTTTTATGATGATGTGTTTCATATTATGGAAGTATCATTTCCTCTTTGTAGTTTCCTGTTGCTCTTGTCTAATTTTCCCATGTGTGTCTCATCAATTAGCCTGTTAAACCTTTTTATCCTTGCGTATCTCAAATCTTCTTGTTTGCTTGTCTGGTCTTGTCTGGATGCACGTATGTTGGGGAGTCTTGAATTTGGACTGAGATCCTCACAGCCTCCTGCTGAAGACCAGGGGCCAGTTGTTGCTTACACTAGTCTTAAAAAGTCATCTAATATTTTTTTAAGACTGGTCATAACTTTTAAAGTCAGTACCATAAAAAGGTAAAGTGGGCTTATTTCGGATCTCAAAAGTAAGACTGATTTCTCATCTGCTAGTTGGTCAAACTAGTCCTTAAGACACAGTCTTAACATAGTGGCTATGTTTATGCATCTGGCCTCTGTTCTTAAAATATGGCTCAAATAAAAACAGAGGCCAGCTGTGTAAAAGGATTAGACTAGTTTTAAAACTTAGTCATGTCATTTTTTCTTTAAAGGGATAGTTTACCCAAAAACAAATATTCTGTCATGACTTATTCACCCTCGTGTCGTTCAAACACATAAGATCTTCATTCATCTTCAGAACAGATATTTTTTATGAAATCGGGACCCTGAGTAAAAAGCATGTAAGTGACACATTGAAGACACAGAAGTTCATGTAACATCAGTCCTTCAACTGTAATGTTACGAAGCCACAAAATACTTTTTTATGTACTCTGAATGTGTGTCGACTGACACAGAGGAATAAAAATTGTTGAATTAAGTTATTTTGGTTTTCTTGGTGCACATGTTATTCTGGTAGCTTTATAAAATTAAGGTTGAGTCATTGAAGTTGGACTACTTTATCGTAGTATTTAATGACAGAACTTTCATTTTTGAATAAGACTGACAAAATAAGACTGATTAGCCCTTGGGTAACTGCTAGTTGGTCAGACTAGTTCTTAAGGCTGGAACGACAGATTTTTAGAACACTAGGCATCATACACTAACAGACTCTGTAAATAGTGACAAAGGAAAACTGAACATCATAATGACAGGTTTTTCCTTGTTGCCATGTGTCTGCACTGAGGCAAGTATCTCCTCTTATTTAGTTGGGTACATGGTGTGCCGTGGTGCCCCCCTTTTTTCAAAACAAAAATATTGGAGTATCAGGAGCCCCCCTGTAATGGCACAATGGTTGTTGTTTTATGTTGTATGTGCTTTTGCTTTTTATCCCCCTTGTTCATGTACTCATTTTTTCTTAGTTTCACTCAGATCCTCAAAGCTCCCTACTCCTTAAGTTCAGTATTACCGTAACCCTAACCGTTAACAGCCCTTGAAATCAAATGGAAATGATAGGCCACAACTGCAACACTATGTCTATCCCTAAAATTGCATTGGTTGATGTGCCTGTTTCCTGGAGCGACATACTCATTCACTATCTGGTACAGTAAATTCAGAGAAAGCTCTGCCTCAGAATATGTTTAAATCATGTTAGACTTCATTGGGATCTGAATAGTCACCAGCAGGCTTTATTTGAGGCAGTGGAATGTTTTATGAAGAACACATTTAAAACAGACGTAGAATATATGCAGCAGACATGCTGAAAAACCACCAAAAGCTTGGGAGCTGTCAGCGCTGACCCAAAACTCATTGCTGTGTTTTATTACACAGTCAAGGTCAGTTTACCGTCTTTAATGTATATCTTATTTTAATATCATGTCAGCTTTCAAACAGGAAAATTTGAATATAATTTATTTAAAATGACATTTTGTTTTCAGTGAGCTCTTCATTTATACCTGCTCTTCAATTCACTTTTTGTCTTTTTTTTAAAGAATTCTTTCAAACGTCTTCTCACTTCCACAGCACTTTGAGCTACAATTTTGCATTGAAAGTTCAGAGTGAAAAGGTTTTTTAATTTTTTTTTGTTTTACTGTTGTTGCACTCATCCGAGAGATGAAGAGGTCATCTGGGTATTCGCTCCTGATTGCCTTGTGGTCTTTAATGGGAATGTGGCTCATTTTCTTGGTTTAGAAATACTCAGGTTAACTTTACTTTTAAAACTCTGGAGACGCCAATTGTGCCACAAATACACACAAACTCTCACATGCTCGCATACATTTGTGATGATTGTGGTTTTTATATTGGCATCATTTATTGGAAAGCAGCATAAATCAAAATCGCTTCGTCATTATGCCCATTACCGTAGCACTGTGTGCGTGTATGCAGTGGTAGTATAATGAGGTTTGCTGTATGTTGTAAAATGTGTGCTTGTGAGTGACAGTGATGTGTGGAGTGTTAACAGCATTTCGTGTGCGTGTGTGTGTCTAGATTTAAGAGGTTGTTATTAGTGCTAAAGTGAGGGTATTTCTTTTAGGAACCTGGTTCTGATTCTCAGTAATTCAACACAGAGACAAACTCGTCTACTGTACAAGGGAAGCTTTTACTCTTTCAACCTTTTTTCCCTTAAAAATAAATACACAAATGTCCCTCATGTGTCATGTGTTTCTCTCCATGCCTCTGTCTTGTCATAATATGCAGTGATCCACATCACAGCTTGTGGTTTTTGCATGTTTTTTTTGTATAAGAAAACTAAATTTAGACTTTTCTTTTTTCTAAAGATCTTGAATAAAACATTGTACAAGAAAGTTATCAAATTAGTGATATTTTTTAATCTTTCCTCTTTAGTTTTCTGAATTGCTAAGACGTATTTCTTGAAACTATAACCATTTATGCAAAGCATAAACACACTCTGGCAAACTTCCTGAATACGATTAGACAATTCTAGGATTGTTTTACTCATCCATCTCTTCTCATCTTCTTCTTCCATCCCAATTACTGCCTCCTTTTCCATTTCTAGCACAGCTAACTCATCTAACTCATTTTCCACCTTCTGATCTTCTTAAGGCTGACATTTTCTGAATTGTTTGAATCCATTTATGACTCATGAACATATGGCAAAAAATGCTGAATTGAAATGTTAAAAAAGGTTTTACAGGTTTGTAACTTCTCATAAACACATAATATTCATAGTTTTGAGATTCATATGGATTCAAAATTTGATTTGTATGCAACAATGCGCGAGAAAATGCATTTAAAAATCTTAAAGTATCTTTAAGCAGCAGACAGTTCGCACACATAAGAGCTCTCCATCTCTCTCCTTCCTTCTATTTCTCGCCCTCCCTCTCTGTAATAACTGAATAATGTCCTGCTCTTGTTATCGTCAGCTTGCAGAAGCAAGGGATGGTAAATTACTTAAATGTTTATGAGCAGGCTGTAGGTTAATGATTAGTTAGCACAATACAGTATGAAGATTACGGTGAGGTTTGGGTGGAAGGTGAAGAGATGCTTATCTTGCAGCTTAGTGGCTTTGCCAGATGTCTTATTCTACAATTTTCACCCACAAATATAAAAACACGATTGTATTAAGTTGGAATGGAATGGTTTGGTCAGGATAGATAAACTGTGGTGCTGTAGTAATAAGATAATTAAACAACTATTCTAATGTTTGACCAATCATTTAAATTAGTACATTTCAAGTTTTCAGTTTATATTGCAAATACAAATTGTATATAGTACACACATGTGGTATATTCTTGCTAATTCACTTATGCACAGTCAAATTGTCTGTAGCACTGCATATGTTTAACAAAACAAATTATGAGCTATATTTTTAGGCATTCTAAGAGTGTTTCAAATCATAACTGCTAAAGGCTGGACTACACTACACAAATTTTAGCCCACATTTTCTGCTGATTTACAGTTTTTAGAAGCTGACACTAGTTGCTGAAAGATTTACAGATTTGATAGAAAATCATGTAGTGTATGGCGGTCACAGACTCAGATATTTCAGCTTCAGACTTGGATTCTATTCCAGCTGGAGGAGTTTGCTAATTTCAGCCAATTTAGAAAATAAAAATTCAATAATCAATAAGACTTAGATTTCTGCATGAATGTGTTGCAATCAGAATGACTCTAAAGTCTGGTAGTGTGTGACACTCAGTCTCTTGATGAGCTTTTTGGAACGTCAGTATGATGCTCAGTGTTTAAAATGAAAACACATATGAATGTAACATTGTAAAAAAAAAAAAGATTGGATTTCAATAAGATATGCTCAAACATCTGATTTGTGCTGACACTCAATGTTTTAAAAAATATATATTTTTCAGCCAATTTAATATTTAATATTTTTATTTAATTTAATATGTTTTTCATATTTGTGCATGTCTTGTATTTCTATTATAATTTAGTTAAATAATTAAGAGTTTCATGTTTCTTGTTACCCATGTTACATGTACTATAATACATGTAATAACAATTAATTATGCATAATTGTATGCAAGTAACACTAAGCCAAACCCAAACCATATAGTAAGCTTTTGTGTGTGTGTGTGTGTGTGTGTGTGTGATCAACGTTTTATTGTCTTTAGAATAACAAAATAATATACATTCAAACAAACAAACCAACAAACAGGGAAGGGGAAGCAACAGACATATCAATAATTTTACAATCTGTTAAGAGAGAGAAAGAAAACCTTATATGGTCAGTCCTTTATATAGTCTAAAATTTTAGCCATATAGTAAGCATTTATAGTTTTAGCATTTATTATATAGTTATAGAATTTATTAGGTTGAGAATGTTCCAAATCATCTAAGAGCTCCATTTTGAGGAATGAAATGACAGCTGCCTTTATAGTAAGGCACTATGTTTTTATTTGTTCCAAATTGCAAAACTGTGCATCTGCTCCGTTCATTCACACAGAGACACACAGAACATGCTGGATTCATATTTAAGTAACATTTTTGCTGCTTTATATTCACAGACACTAATCCATATAGGCCTGGTTTCACAAACGTGGCTTAGCTTAAGCCAGGACTAGGCATTAGTTAAATTAAGATAAGCAACATTTACAAAATGCTTTAGAAGAAAATATTACAGGTGTGCATATTGACAGAGAACAATGACACTGATATATCAGAGCAAGATATTTTCATTTGAGAAAGCTCAAACATCCATTTAAGTCTGGGTTTAGTTTAAGCTTTTTCTGTGAAACTGGGGGATAGTGTTTTGATTATTTCTGATTTATCCATCCAAAATTTGGCAAATTCCATGACATTCCGCAATGTACAGTAAATTACGTTTTTATAACTTGATTCCGGAATTCTGTGAGTGGTTTCTCATAAATCATAGGGCTCCAGTATAGGCAGCAGAACGCAAGGCAGCTTACTAGGTTTCAGAACAGAGTCTTCTGAAAAACAGGTATTAGCGCATTTTACTGCAGTACATGGGCTACTTGTAACTGTATATAGAGCTTAGAACATCACCTTTTGGCCGGGCTGTCGAGCCTTGTTAACATATTAACAGTTCATTAACTTTCACGCGTTGTTAATGTAGTTCATAAATGTGTGGGTTTGGTCCTCAGTTGCGTTTAGCGCCTTGAAGGGCAGGCTGACGTTATGTCCAGCTGGGGCTCTTTAGTTTCACAGGCCTGTGTCGTAGGAGCAGCCCGGGGGGCACAGGGGTGGACGCGCTAAGCTCCAGTAACATGTTAGCAAAACAGCAACTGAAAATAGATGAGACCTTTAACTCTCACAGACAGATGTGAGGATAGCAAGCCAAAGGGGAAACGTCTCACATAAGACAGAAAGAGAAGGGGAGGGAGAGAGAGAGAGAACAAGGAAGTGGTTTTAAAATCGGCAAACAGGGTCAGGAGAGAAACATAATATAAAGAGATAGAGAGATACCATCAATGCAAAGGAAAGCAGAAATATGGTGACCAAAGTTAGAAGTAGCATACGCTGGAATACAGATAAGTTTTCATTCTCTCACCTTTTGCTCTTTCCCACACTTTGCCGTGTAGTGCTAGCTGTCAGACCCCCTCCCAGACTGGCGCTGATTGATGACCTCATCAGGGAATTAATGTGACAAACGTTGCATGAAGTTTTGAAACTACTAAATTTTTAGGTCTGTCAGACTCCCTGTCCTGAACACATTTCTTATTTCCCTCCCGTCTCAGTGTATGTTATCCCTTAATGTCATTTATTATCCTACTTACATTCAGGATTACTGTGTGTGCACTGATTACCGACTTTGTCCAATTCAAATGTATTAATTTTAATTTTTCATTATTTTTAATAAACATTATCTTGAATGTACAGCATTATCACAATGATGATACACTTTATTTTTAGTAGCTTATGCCTGTGTAATATTCTGTAATTGTAATGTAATTAGAAAGGTATTACATGTATTTAAGCCATGTACTGGCGAGTTAAACCAAACTAAGATGCAGCAGGATAAGGTGTACAGTATAGATACACATGAAGTGTACTTACAGTAAGTACAATCTTGATGCACTTGATTTTAAGTAGCTTATTTCTGTGTACTTACATTTATAATTACGTTATATAATGCAAATATTGTAGTTAGATATGTAGCTGTGTAACAGACCCAGTCAGACTAGCTGTAACTTAGTTACATGATAAGTACATTTTGTTTCATGTAAGTACAACAGATACTACTAAGCACTTAACTATGTAATCAATCTGCATTATGTACACCTTAAAATAAAGCGTTACCCAAAACACTTTTGCTGCTATTGAGGTTGGAATATAGGTAAGTTTAAAGGTTTGGTGGTAGGTATAAGGGTGGGTTATAGGGGAGTATACAGTAACTACAACAGTAAGATTAAAACATGCATGTACACAATAAGTTCATTATATAAATATTGTATGTATTTGAAATTTACTATTATTTACATCTAAACAATGTTTCTTTTTTTCTTAAAGATTACTTTTATGTTTCATGTTAATAAGTAAATGTTGTTTGAGTGCCAAGAAAGTGGTTAAATAATTTATATTCTGAAATGATAAATTACAGATGTTCTAAATGTTTTAAAGGTGCCCTAGAATGCATTGAGAGAATATTTGAAATTGTTGTCTGATATGTACATAGAAGGTATGTAGCTTA
>JAUCMS010000062.1:15490571-15511401 GCA_032357445.1 Enteromius radiatus | reverse complement strand
GTTATGTCCATGTACTGAACTCTTATTATTCAACCATGCCAAGCTCAATTCAGTTTTCCATTCTATGGCACCTTTAACGCTTTTCTCTCATAAAAATAGAATTCATTTTCATTTCCACATCATAATCTACTAATTTAGCCAGTGTGCTTGAAAGAAAAACAACTGAAATCCTAACCCTAATTCAACCCCTTTTTTAAAATAGTTGTGTAGTTCTTTGTTTTTGTTGTTTTTCGTTTGTTTTTTCTAATATATCAAAATATAGTTAACACATACGTTTGAATTAAATATCCTTTTGTACGGCTGTTCTAAACTAAAATTGGATAATGATGCATAGACAAAACAGACCAACACTCCTATCAACTAATCAGTTCTCCAGTTTTCACTGATGGGTTTGAGGTTAGGTTTATTGGATGCTGATCCAGGAGCATGTGCTCACATTAAGCTATGTTGTGTCTTCCTCTTGTGTATTCTTCCTCCTGTCACATTTTTTGAAAACTAACCAGTTAGAGGATATATATAGGACCAATATAAGCAAGATTACAAGTTCACTTGATTTTTGTTTACGGTATGTTTTCTTGTGTCTTTCCCCAACATATTCCATTTCCTTCCACTTGTCTTTCCTTATAGTTTAACTCTTTTTCCTACGTATACACACACTGCACATGTGGTGTGCAGATTGTATGCACCGAGTAAAACAGACAGCCATGTTCAGTTTAGAGTGTCTAACTTTTGACCTTTCACCTTCTCATTTAATAGCCAAGTACTAATGCACTGGGCAAAACCCCTTTTTAATAATAATGAAATACTTGCACCTAAAATGGCCCAAACTGTGTTTGGTCACTTCAGCTCAGGTGATAAGCAGAGTGTAATAATAGCAATGTCAAAGTCATGGGTTCATGAACTCACAGAGAATGCACAAACTGAAAAAATGCATAGCAGTATAAGTCAGTTTAGATAAAGCTGGCAGTTCTTTTCCAGTATAAGCAGTAATGTTGACCAGACTTTTTGCTAAAAGTCAAAAGAGCACAAGATGTTTTTTTTCTCTTTATCTTGAAGTGGCAGTTATGTTGATAGGTTGGAGTTTATCAACATTCTACCACCCATAAGAAACGCTTATTTTATCTGTCTAATAATGTTTAGATTGAATGGACCCAGTCAAACTGTTCAATTATTGTGGTCATATTGACATATTTACATTATTTTAAAATGTAAAAATAAAGAGTAGAATGACTTGGTTTTCAACATTAAGGCTAAACTGCCCTTACATTTATTTTATAACACAACTTGTTAATGATAAAACATCTTTGTGAAATTGTTGCTATACAGATTTTCTTTTTTCTGAACTTTCTGAAGCCTGTTGTGGTTGAAGTGTGATTTTCGGCTATAGGCAGATTTCTGCTGTAAACATATGTGGCTTTAATTAGCAGCAGGCCGAGCCGAGCCGAGCTGATGAGGGCAGGGCAGGGATGCTCGTTACAGTCTCTGTGATGATTATTACGACAGAGCATGGACTATGATCTTTCATTAAAGCTATAGTTAACACTTACATTTCATTTGTTAACATTAGTCGTTGAATTAGGTATATCACAAACTAACATTTAACTATTTTCATATTATTTCATAATGTAGTTCATTTCATATTTGTTCATAACAATGTTAATGTTAATTAATGTTATTTTTAAAACTTTAATTTATACAATTTAGAAATGTATTACTATAGAAATGAACAATGTATAGCAATAATGCTACTGTATACAAGTCATTTTCGTTATTCCATGTCGTGTTTCCATGTTTCGTTATTCCCAATGCAATAACTAATGTTAACAAATTTATTATACTTATAATAATTATTGCCTAAGTTGCTAAATTGTGTAAACGGCAAGAAGTTCAGAAGACCCAGCTATGTCTCAGACCTGCAACTTTATTGTGGCTCTCGCAGTGATCAAGAAAAATGACATATTTTCCTATTTCCCCCTTTCTCTACCTAATAATTTCCTGTCTTGTTATATAAACGCATTAAAAATTCCATTCAAATGCTAGCATGACATCATGCTTTTTTCTGAATCTGATCTTGGTATTTATTAAATTATCTAATGCACTTTATTCCAAACATCCTATTGATATTCATCTGTCCTTGTGACTCATAAGAATTGCCACCAATTTTCAATTTGTTTAATAGTACTTGTAAATGTCACAGCTCTTGTATGAGCCCTGTGTCATACACATTGAAGGAGATGTTTTTGTCTTCCGTGAGAGCTCGAGGACCTGAGGGAGCTCCTTTTTAACTATTCATAAAACAATACACGCTGAGCCCACAGCAATTAGAAAGCACTTAATAGACTTCGATGGCACTCACAGGGTCATGGCCTCACTCTAAGGAGGACCAATCAGACCGATACTCTGTTTATTGTTCATGTTTCTTTCTTTTTTTAAATGTCATCTATAAATAATGCGGACATTTACATGAAGGTACATCATCATAAGTATGCCATTATTTTAATTTCAGCTGCGTTTGTGGTTGTGTTCCCTGTGCTCCTGCATCTGATATGAGCACTCATCTCCAAAAAAACATCAGCACTCAGGAGATACTGAGAGGATTTTGTGATCAGTTAAAGAAACCAAATTTCCAAAACAATTTTCAACCAAAAGGACAACAAAGTATAATTCTAAATTCCAGTGTGCCGTGTGTTTTCAACATCAGCTCAATTTTTTTTTTCAGTTTTCAGCTCCTTTTTTGATCACTTTTCTAAAAAAAACTATCTATTCTATTCTAGAGCGCTATTCTTTGCAGCCTTGCAAGCGCTCTACATTTTGTCGTTCATGAAATGCAAATTTAGACTTTCTAAATATAAATTTGATGAATCTGCAGTATGCTACACTGTAGGCTTAAAATTATATACCTGTCTACTTAAAAAAAAAAATGTGCCTCTACCTACACAACCAATGGCAGTAAAACATCAACAACGTTTTTTCCTTTTGACATAAATTATAACTACATTGGGATATTATTGTTTATAGAATATAGACTTAATTTCACAGATATTTGAAAATACTGTGTTACTGTATGACCTCAAAACGCTTTTACCATAGTGCATAATTTGTACACTAATACATTTTGACTTGCATCTAATAAATAAATGTACAGCTTTTCCAATGTAGTAAACTTGCTTGGTAGCCCACCTGGAACAACATTGCATCTTCTGGCCCTCCAGAAGCCTGAGATCTACAGATGATTTCTACAGGGACATTTCTATTCACTGCTCCTGGCTGGTGAAATGATCTTCCCACCCTGCTTTCTCCTTTAATCCCTCCCTGTCTAGCTTGTACCAATCTAAACTTCCTTCTGAAACTTCCTTTTTGTTTTTGGGGTGTTTTTTTGCCTCTTCATGATGAATTGTTCAATCGTAAGTCGCTTTGGATAAAGTTGCTAAGTGAGTAAATGTAAATAAACACACAAATTCCAATAAAAGAGGTTAAAGACTTGTTGGCATGGCTTCTTCAGCAATGCATTTCATCTCATGTTAGCTTCTAACACTATTAGTTAGATTTAAAGTAGGGTTTAGTGTTGTGAAAAACTATTTTAAACACTATAGATTTTTAAAATCCTAGCGTCACTTATAGGGCATTTCATTTCCGAACTGCCACGATTTGAACAACAATCAGCATAATAATTGTTGCCAGATTCACATTCATCTGTTTCAGATACAACTTAACACACTCCACTTTTAGTGGACATTTCGCTTTGAAAGAGAAGCAACAAAAATATCCTTGTGCTAAAATTTTGCCATAGGCACATTTTTCCAATGAGCTTGGGTTAGTATCTGTCTATCTGTTTGTTTTGTTTGTGTGTGTGTGTGTGTGTGTGTGTCCGATTGAGGCGGTGAATTCAACATCTGTTGTTCCATTTCTCCAGCCAAAGCTATTCATCAAAATGGGAGTGAATGGAATTCCTAAACCCTTTATAATCAAACAAACAAATAAAGCTTAAGAATAGATGATTTGCATCCTTCCATTTTCTTCCATTTTATTTCAGTGAGCCTCACGCAGCTGCAGCCAATGATAGGCACAACTAAGAGTATTATGAAATGAATAATAAATTTCCATAACTCATATTAAATATTATGTCAGCAGGCATGATGCTTAGATTACGGTTTAAGCAAGACTGATCATACACAATGAGAATATTGCAGAAAAGGTCTGCAAAGGCCAGACCCTATCAACGGGGAGAATGGGGAAGCAGTACCTCTGCAGTTTTTCTCCATCTGCTGTTAGTCTCTCACACACAAACACATACAGGAGGACCAGGATGGTGACTCACTCTCAAGCTGATGGTGGTTTGGTATTCATGTGGCATGTAGCCAATAGCCAACAGCAATACTGCAGTACACACATACAAAAACAGTACTGTACTCATACAGTTTTTGACCAGGTAGATTCATATGTGTTTGCTTATAGACTGATCTGCCTTTTAGGTTCACCAAGGCTACATATACATATACAAATACATATTAACAATATGAAAAACCTGTGACCTTGTGTTGCTAGTGTCATACTGGTTAAGCAAGAAAAATAGTAAACTCTATATATATACATTTATGTATATTTCTTCATTGATCTGATCGATAGATCTACACTGTAAAAAAAACTAAAAGTTGTAAAAAACCTGTCATTTTCTGTCTCCAGGGGCACCAGAAAATCCCTGTAAAAAAGCTGGAAAAAAACTATCAGAAAAAAAATTTAGATAAGCCAGTTAAAAACTGGAATTTCTTGTTCCCTTTCAGACGTCATTGACTGACGTCATGGGACCCCGCCTGGGAGACCAATCAACTCTGACTTTTGGAGAAAACGCCAATGAGAATTGCCCAGTGGATTTTGCATGCGAAGTTCTCGGCAGTCCAGAAACAGACGGAGGCCATCAAGCACATCTTGCCCCAGCGCGATGCCAAACCGCTAAATACTGAGGACGCACCCCCGGCAGCTTCAACATCAGTTCCATACCCGGCCGTTGCTAAGTCTTCCCAGAAGACCACAAAGCGGCCCTGAGATGGCTGCCCAGAGATGAGGAGAATTGTTCTTAAGGGGACCCTAACATCTGTGCCCCCAGCCTCGGGGAAGGGCCGATAGCTTCCTTTCCCAATGCCACCACTGACCCGAAAGAGCAATTTTCCAAAGCTCTGAGCCTCGTTTGCCATGTTCAGGTTGTGAGCGATGCCCTGCTTCCTCAATTTCAGGTTCATGGTGTCACTTGAACTGGTCCCTTCATCGGCTTGTTCAGGATGATGACCTTAAAACCCATCCTTTCTTGCGTTCGTCACCAGGATTGGTTTTGCAACCGGAGAGGCACTCCGGTTCTAACAGGCCGGAGTGCCTCTAGGAAAGGTATCCAGGCATGTGGTGGTTTCCACGGATTTCCCTCTCTGATGGTTTGGGACGCTATGTGCAACAGGCAGGTAGCTTCGGGCTCCTGGATGGGACCCCGACTGCAGTGGCATATCAATTGCCTCGAGTTGCTGGCGGGACTGCTTGCCCTGTGCCGGTTTCAACCGATGCTGCAGGACAAGCATGTGCTGCTCCGCACCGACAACAACGAGACAGTAGCGTAAATGAACCTACAGGGTGGTCTGTGCTCCTGGCATCTGTCTCAACTTGCCCGCCATCTCCCCCTCTGGAGTGGGCCATTCATGTTCCGGATGATTTGAATCGTGCAGCAGATGCACTCTCATGACAGCTCACCCTCCCCAGAGAATAGAGACTACATTCTGGGATGATCCAGCTGATCTGTAGTCAATTCGGGGTGGCCCAGGTAGACCTGTTTGCCTTCCAGGAATCCTCCCACTGCCAGTTGTTTTATTCCCTGACCAAGGCCCCCTTCGGCACGGATTCACTGAGGAAGGACCTTCTTTCTCAGGGGATGGGCACTATCTGGCACCCACTCGCTAGACCTCTCTGCCCTTCCCCAGGCAATGTTAGACACCATCACTGACTTTGAGCCTCTAGACTCAGTCGAGCTGAAGTTTTTGTCTTCAAAAACCTCGCTCCTGGACATGATGGGAGGATGGGAGACCTGCACGCATTTTCCGTCAGTGAATCATGCCTCGAATTTGGTCCGCCTGTCTCTCATGTTTTTGAGACGTTTTGGGCCTTTACGTGGAACACGTAATCAGGAATCAGAAATTCAGATCAGCTCTTTGTTTGCTTTGGAGCTAAGCAAAAAGGGAACGCTGTCTCCAAGCAGAGGTTGGCCCATTGGGTGGTAGATGCCATTACCTTAGCCTATCAGTGCTTTGCCAGGTTTTACAATCTTCGCATAGACCCCGTGTCCTCCCGCGTTTTGGGTAACATCAGGTAATTGTGGGAGGCCGGGTGGGTGTCGGCTTGCAGCACCATTCCACTGGATCTGAGCACTTTTGTCCAATTGTTCCGAAGGATTTCATCTGGTCATCCGGTGCCCCTTAGTTCTGGCTAGCGAAGTAGCTTGAACTAAGTTCCCTGCCGGTCCTGGCATTTTGTTCCACAGTTTTTTTCCCACCGTGTCCCCTGCCCTTCTAGAAAAGCTTTCCGTGACAGACATCATAGTGACAGACTGAAAGGGAACGTCTCGGTTAGGTATGTAACCCTTATTCCCTGAAGGAGGATGTTACGTCCCTCCTGCCTCCTGCCATAGAAGTTAATGGTGGTTTGTGCGCCATTATCATAAATACCCGGATGTCCGGGGGAGTGGCTTCACATGCAAAATCCACTGGCCAAAATCCATTGCTGTTTTCTCCATAAGTCAGAGTCGACTGGTCTCTCAGGCGGGACCCCATGATGTCAGTCAATGATGTAATGTCTCCATTCCTTTCTTCAGGAAACGAGGGTTACATACCTAAGTGAGGTGTTCCATAATTACAGATTTTTACTGTAATTAAATATTAAATCTTTTTATAATTACGGGGGGGGGGGGGGTATGTATTTCATGTATTTCCAAAACTAAAGATTACTTTGAACGAATGATGAGTTAAGCCATGTACTAATCAGTGTTAGTACATAAATTAACACTTTGCAGTAAGCTTTCAGACGTGAATAAATATGACATCATTATAGTTAGTACATGCATTAACTCATCATCAGTTCATATTAAAGTAATCTTTAATTTAGGTATTAGTACATGACTATTCATGTACTGTTATTACTGTTATTAAGTGTTTCCAAGGTTCCCCAGTATCTGTTCTGACAGGAAGAGAACCAGAGGGACAGTATGTGTTTGTGTTAGCTCTTCATTTCCTGGGTGTTGCTTCCACATGAACAGATGGTGGAATCATGTCACGGCAGTCGCTGTTTAAAGTGTGCCAATAGAATGCTCTGATTGAGACACTGACAGAGTAATAACCTGCTGTTTGTGTGTATGTGTGTTTGTGGTCATCTGAGAGTGGGTGGGCAAAGACTGTGTTAGCATGCAGGGTTTAGTGTCTGTTTTAACTAATATTAAGTGTGTTATGGACGAAAAGTAATGCACTTCCTACTGTATTTATATCTGAGCATCCCTCCATTTTTCTCTTTTTGTCACTCTCTCACTCTGTCCTAATTCTGTCTCATATTCCACTCTCCTTCTTCCGTTGGTGGTCCTGCCTCATTTCTCTTGAGGGGCAGCAGGTGGTATGTGGTGTGGGGTCTACATATGAGTGTGTGTGTGTGTGTGTGTGTGTGTGTGTGTGATGGAAGGTATTGATTTGTAGATGTGTTAATGGCTGTGGTGAGCTGGATGTCTTTCCACGTCTCAAACAACTTTAGATATTTCAACTTGGATTAGAAAAAAAAAAATTCATTACTAAAAACATAGTTTCATCTTTACAACTCTACAACATTTTCTTCTATTAAAACAATGATGCACACCAAGGCTGCATTTGTGTTGTACAAGCAGTAATATTATGAAAACATTATTCATTTAAAATTTCAAATGCTGTTTTCTATAGTATTATTTTTCTTTCCTGTGATGCCAAATCGGAAATGTTAGCATCCATTATTACTCTGTCTTCTGAAGTTTAAAAGAACTGCATTAATTCAAAATATAAATATTTTCTACCATGATACATGTCTTTTCTGTCACTTTTGATCAATTTGATGCTTGTTTACTGAATAAAATGTATTCTTAATAAATAAAATATTAATTTAATAAAAAAAACACAATTTTTGAACTGTAAATAACATATTTTTAAAATCATGTAGAAATAATAAAAACAATTATTATTATTATTATTATTATAGTTATTATTATTCAATTATGCATAAATGAAAATGTAGTGTTTGTTTGTTTTCAACTTATTTGTTTCAGAAGTGCATATGAACTAATAGTCCTCTCAAAATTATGGTCTATGATGTCCTATTTTCCAGTTACATAAAAATTGCATGGCAAATAATTGATGGTGCTATTACAACATCACAGATCTTACATTTTCTCCTGTACTTTTCTCCATACTGTATGGTGAACTTCAGTAGCAGCCGATAGGAAGAAGGTCCAAATCTCAGGTGCAGTGCAGCTTCAAAGAGCTCTACATGACCCCAGCTGAGCTTATTTCACAAAATGATCAGTCATTTTCTTAAACAAATACATATATATTTATATACTTTTTTAACTACTTCTTTTTTATTGTCAGGTTAGGATTAGTAGAAAATTATTCCCTAACTAGTAGCTGTACTTGCACAATTACTTATACTTATTAGAATGTCTGAAATGGACTATATAAAGTGTTTTTATTCACCTTCTACCTATTTGTTTTTCACTTCTCTGCGTATCTCTGTCTCTCTTTGACTTCCTCTCACTGCAAATGGCAGTAGTTTGTCTGTGTTTCTGCCCAGATTCGATGACATCGTTATTCACTTTGCAAGGCTTTGCTTTGGCAAAATGAATATAACTCGGCATCATTAATGCCCCCTTTTATGACAGCTTTTAATCTCAAGTTTTAGCTGACTCATAGCCCTTCCTTCTTAAGTATATGAGAGTTAAGGACAAAAAAGGGACAAATTATTCGATTAGTGACTACGTTTTGCTGTGGTAGTTGGTTTGTCTGGCTAATCTTATTGAAAGTGAAGGCAGTGACAGTAGAGCTTATCTCTTAGACCCTGCTGCTCATCACTGTCTACGAGTCTGCTGACAAGCATCAGTGGGTAAAGGCTCTGATGTACAGCCTTTGTAAAGCCCTGGTTCTTGTGCAAGCATTGTTCTCTCAAGCGGTTTTCACACACAGTGCTTATGTGACTGTGTAGGTGGTGTATGAGCATGTCTAAATGCTAACATACACCAACAGTCAGGAGTTTCAACACACTTGACTGGATTTATTTCTCACCAACCTTTTGAAAAAGGCCTTTACTTCCAATTTGACTTGTAGACAAGAATAAATCGTGCATGGGTAATATGTGCAGTACAAAAGTAATATCTATGCACACATTTCTACATTAAGGAATTATTTGTTTTTCATTAAATAATAAATTGCTTGAAAAATGTTATGTGTGTGTGTGTGTACACAAATAAATACATGCTTCTAAATAAATACATGTACTATACATACTGTATGTACTTTTATTTCACCATCTGATGCATAAATATAAAAATAACAATAATAGCGCCTTTACTGTTACCTGTGTAGGTGATTTATATGAACGTGCATGACAGATATTTATATTTATATTTTATTTATATATATATTTATATTTTTTGTGTAAATCTGTGCTTTCTTTGGGTTTCTGCGTAAATGCAAACAGCGTTACAATTGCAGTGACTCAAAGGCTGCTTCTAATGAAGCACATGGATGTGCTTTGTGCTGTGGTTTGGCAAACACTTGGTCCAAACATATTTTGTGGGCTATGCTTTTCTGCCACTATCAAACTTTTTTTGACAGAATTTAAAACATTTCTCACTTCCAATAGAGATGAAGTGACATGGCCAACCTTTTTTTTGTCAAAGGTCTTTTTAGAAAAGTAAAAGACTAGTGAATTATTTCATAATAATACATCTGGAATTGTTCCTTTCAATTTATTTGTTGCCTTCACACTGAAAGAACAATGCAAGAATAAACTTCAAACGTGCGTGCTGCTAAAAGACCAATAAAGTCGTGTTGCGTAATTCTTCATGTCTGCTTAAATTCTCAGCACAGCAAATTTCACATCGTTTCACAGAAGGAATCTGATGCTTGGACCATGTTGTTACTGGGGTGCGGATCTTAAGGGCTTTGTTTTGGTTCATGTATATTGGCGAGGTCTGGATTTGGGGTTATATTAGTTATGAAGCTCTCTAAGGGCCATGCAGAGGTTGAACCACTGAATAACTTCAACCCTGGATCATGAGTTTGGTGCTTGATTCATGTTTCCCAGGGTGTTCACATGACAAATCAAAACAAGGTGTCTAAAAATGTAATTATTGGTATTTTTTTTCCTTCAGACGACGTCAATCATTGGCCAGAACAATCTGTGTCATTAGCATTTAGATGTTTGATGTTTTAAATAAGCCATTGTTCATGATTTTGGCATAAAATCTTGTCAATCTTCCCAGGTGTGATGTCCTGTATATTGGGAAAATCATAGCTAATAATGGAAACAAGACTGTGTTGTAGCAGTCATATTTGGTTTTTATTTAATAGAATTCTAATGCTTTCATTTCTTGTTTACATAAGTGTACTGTCATAACAACTCCAGGAAACAGTTTACACAATGCAGTGTACAGCATGGATTACGTACAGAGAACATTCAGCTCTATTGGAGGCTGAACAGGGGAATTGATTTTATAAAGCATCATGTGGAGGTTCATCCTAATATCCTAAGTCGAGTCTCTTAAATGGGATATAGTCTCTATTTAAACTAATATGTAATGTACAATCCCTTTTTATATCAACATATCTGTAAAACACAAAATGTATCAAATATTGCCAATTTTTAGGCTTATGGGTGATGAGATCTCTAAATTAGCTGTGAGGTGAATGCATAGAGTGGTCTGGTGTGAATTATCAATGACATTTATATGATACTTTCAGGTTTTTGGGAGGGTGTATTATCTATTCCCACAATGGGATGGACATAACACGTACGGTATTTGCCGTTTTACACTGCAAAAAAAAAAAATATATATATAACAAATTATTTAATTCTTAATCAGTGTTTTTTGTCTGCTTATCCAAGAAAATATCTAAACATTTATAAAGCAAAATAAAATCTTTTTCAGAGAATATATTTATTTAATAACAATTTAAACTGTTGTGAGCATAAATTTAGTGGTTTGTTTATATATATATATATATATATATATATATATATATACGTACAGTATGTGTATATATACAGTATATGCACATGGTTTAAGAAACTTAATTCAACATAAATTCTCTGAAAATATTTTGTTTCTCAAGCAAGAATGTTTAGAATGTTGCCTATAAACAACACACAATACTAAATAAGATTTTTTTTTTTGCAGTGTAGACATTTTTCAAAAACAGAATAATAGATCAAATTCACCTGGATGTATTTTACCTGGATAATGACATACTATTTATAAATCCTCATCAACATTTTCTTTTAACTAAATATTAACAAGATAAAGAACAAAGTCAAAAAACTATCACATACACTTAACACAGAACACAAAACAGATAACATAAACATTTGACATGAAATCAAACTTGTTGAACACTGCTCAAAGACACCTGACAAAATCCACAGGCACTTTCTGGTGATGGACACTCTTTGAGTGCTCAAAATCAATCTGTTTTAAGTGCTACGAAAGTAAACTGTCTCTATAAAATACTACTCTCAAAGTATTAAAATAAAAAATAAATCTATTCGAGAAAGGAAAAAAAAAAGAAAAAAAACTTCTGTTTATAAAAAAATAAAGAACTATTGAAGTAGAAATTACAAAAGATGTAGGGACAAGGATGTAGTTTTTTTAGTACTGTATGTGAATATATTGCAAAGAAGTTTTGTTTTCGTCTGATACACTTTCTGGCTGACAAATGGATTTATAACCATTTACGTGGACATTTTCATGTGGAGGTGTTTTATGTATGGCAACTTTGGCACATTCCAGGGAACCGATTCAAGACTCCATCCACCTGTTAACTTCAATTCGTTTAGATGCTTACTGATTGATTGATGCATAGGCTCCTAGTAGATGCCAAGCACAGGGTGTCTGGTTTATATGTGAAACACATGGCCTTCCCTTACACTTATATTCTCAGAACACATTAGGACAACCAATCAATTTAACATTCTATGAAAATATAGCCACGTTTTCGATATATTATACTCACATCACCACCCCCTGAGAAGCATCAATCACTCCGCATTCTATTGTATTGTCATCACAATTCTCTCTATTTGATGTCTGCCAACTTCTCTGCTCTGTGTTAAGAATCAAAGCCTGGGATAAACACAAGCCAGTCTGTTCTCAGCGCATTCCCGCAGACAGACAGAGATCTTATCTTGATCTCATCAGGTTCTCTCAAGTAGGCTAATATCAGAACAAACATCAGCGAAGTGCCCCACGAGTGAACGTTCAACCCATGATGTGCATTAAACACTAGCATGCCAGCAACTCCAGAAGCCAATGATATGCTTCGCTGCCTGATTTAATGGAAAGCGCAGCTCCAGGGGAGATGCAAGCTACTAAAGCCGTATAAAAGCCGATGGAGCCGACAACCTGCTTGCCAAAAAAAGGAGGCAGGAGGCAGCAATGTTCCACCGATTCATATATCAAACTTTAAGGTAATGCATGACTCCAAGTAGGAACTGAATTAGAGTCTAATAGTTTAAACCAGTTAGTAACTTGTATTGAGTACAGCAATAATGGCCATGCTGAAAAAATACAGGTAGAGGTTTGTTTGTTTGTTTGTTTACACGGTAGTCAGAAAACCACCAGGAAACAGCTACAAGCTTAAGCAACATCAAGCTGGCTTGAATGAAGCTGGCAGGTCAACCAGATGAAGACTGGCAATGTTTAAAAAAAATACACATTTCGTGGTCTTGTTTTATCAAAATGTAATTTTTTAATCTGCAGATTGATCCCTGATGTACACTCTTAAAAATAAAGGTTCTTGAATGGTTCAAGGAACATTTCCATTGCACAAAAGGTTCTATTAAGTGGAAAGTGTTTTTTTTTAGAGTGTTCTTCACACTAAAAGGTTCTTTGGGGAACCCAAAATGGTTCTTCAGTTGCATCTCTGTAAAAACATCTTTTGGAAGACTTTATTTTTAAGAGTGTGGGGATATTAGTGGAGCTGAGAGCAGAAAAGTTGGATGTTGAGTCCCAGAATGGAGAAGGGAATTCGAGCAGTGCAGATCCCCGGGAGAGTGAACTGACTGTGGGGAAGAAAAACTGAAAGCTTCAGGGGTAATTACGACCTGCCTGACAGGAATGTCTCACTAATGCCTCTCATGGTTATTCCAGAGCCTGACAGTGAGCGCATTAGATATGCAACGAAAGACAGTCCATTAGATACTGCGTGTGTGGATGGGCTATGGAATATCTGTGTTAGGTCCCCAACGTCTATTTACGAGTGCAATATCCATTGGATGGATAGAAAACAGGAAGCAAAGACTATGTTTAGTTGTTCAGTTTTTTTGTTGCGTGTTAACTTATTTGTTTGATTAAAACATCCACATTAAAGCTTACATAATAATAATGTTAAGGTACATTTTATTGCCTTTTTATCCAGGTCAGTGATGATGCATCTTTAGGCCAGCTCTCCAGCTCATGACTGCTGAGACGGTTTAGTAATTCAAAGCACATTATAGCATCTAAATATGCTTTAGCGTTCATGGAATGAATCATGTAACCAAGACAAAGAGTAAGAAAGAAAGAGCAAATGTGGCAACAAAAGAGGAAGAAAACCTAGATGGATGACTCATCAAGAGCTACAGTTAAAATCATTGATTGTAGAGTTTTTTTAGTGTTTTTAGTTTAAGGCTTGTGAGATTTAAGTCAGTGTAGTTACTGGTTATTTATATGACAATATGTAGTTAAAGACACAGAGTCTTGACGTACCTTTATATTAGCAAAATATTATAGCTTTTAGTAAATAGCTATAAATTAGTAAATAGCTAATAGTTTTCTCAAAAGAATCTTTACTGGAATCATTAACCAGACTGTGCTGCTAAGTTGAATCTGACCCAAATCCCTAAGAAACCTGAATTAATAGTACAGTAGGTCATAAACATGGTGGTTACTTCTAGGAGTGCATGATGGCATGAAAATAGTTGTGTAGCTCTTACAGTTCTGGTTTCTCTTTGCACTGTGAGTAAGGCGAGGCGAGAAGATCTAGGCAATGAAACCTAAGCTGCAGTAACTAGAGGAAGGCAGGGAATATGACACGCTATGTGTGTGTTTTATAGAGAAAAAGGAAGGCGAGCTAAGTATAGATCTGAGTCATTACATCATTAAAGGTCAGCAAATGTCACAGTCGTGAGTTGTTGCCCATAAATGCTGACCTGCGATCAGCTGCTTTGAAAGTAGACGGGAGACTGGTAGTTCCGTGCTAACTGCATACAACCCCAAGTTTTTAACGCACACCTGAAGATGTGTACAATTCTGATTAAATAAAGGGCCTTGATGTTTTAGACAAAATCTATTAATACTTCAAAGATAAGGCAAAAACTAAATCCTTATTAGATCAGGCAGAAGGCTCCAGGTGGAGGAACCATGGTGCGGCTGCTAAATTGCGTGGTATCCGTGAAGCCTGTGAATGCATCTCTTTTCGAACCCCTTATGAAGCCAGGAACATCCAGAGTTTGTGTCACAAGGGCACAGTAATACATCTGAGAAACCCAGTATATGCTAAACATTCATCAGAGTTTGTGGTGGGTTTCGGTTTACATTATGGTGAACTTTCATCAGGGTAATAGGCTTTTGTTTATTTAGAAGTAGCTGTCTGATCGCTGATGTGGATCCAGTGGTGCTGTTGAACCAGCTCATCAACGAATTGTCCGTGCTGGGTTCAAAAGGATCAAAGGTCTTGTCTCTGCGTCCCTTGCTGGGTGGCCATCATGGCTTCGCTCCTCCATTCTCCTTTTTCTGCTTCCTTGTTTCCTTCACTCCAAGCTCTCATCTCCTCTCTATAGTTATATTGATAACATGGCATCTTCTTCCTCACTGGTTAGGCCTGAGGTGGGGGGGAGTCAGGCTGAGCCCCTCCATCCACTCTCACCACTAGAGGAAGAAAGAGAAAGAAAACGTTAGCGGTTCATGGTTAAATACTTCAGCAGTAATGTTTGAGAGACAGAGACTATACTATATTACTGTAGGGGGGCTTCCAGTTTGTTCTAACAATGTTTTGAGACGTATCTGTGTCGACTAATCATGGATCACAAGATGAATATAGATGACAAGAAAACATATTATTTGTGCTACCTTTAAAGATTGTCGGTGTGCACTAAATAATCTTTTACAGAGAAATATTATGTACTGCCTCATGTCAAAATGAAATGCTGAAAACCTTTTCTCACTAAATAACTTGCAGGTTCCATTTTTAGCCGATTTGAGGCGAGCAGCGAGCAGTCCCCCTGGAGCTCTGAGCGTCCCGTTCCCCTCTGCCTGCCCTAACCATTTAACTGCAATCACTACTACATTCAGCCTGAGACACAAATGCCTCATTTTCCCACTAACCCTTCAATCTGTTGTCAATTGTGGGATGCCATGGAAACAGTTCCGGAATGCTGCAAGAAGGCTTTTAGTTCTGAGGTACCGTTTTGTGTCTGGAGCAATTCAGAGCTGTGCCATTTGTGTGATACCCAAAAAAAACCACCTTATCCCGTCTTGTATATGACATCATAGCAGTCTTTGGAGACAAATGTAGCCATACCCATCCACTGGAGAAACAAAAGCCCACTGTTTAATTAGACAGAATTTCTTATAAGATTAGCCAAGACCACTCAAGAAAAAATCTAGAATTTATTCCATATGAAGTAAAGTGCATATACTGTATGTACGTTATGGGGGGGAGGGGGGAGGGGTACAATTTGTCAATCAAACTGGAGATTGTTTATAATATTCTATTCACACTTTCTATCAAACCTGGAAATGCTAAAGACTTTTGTCCCATGAGGGGCGTCCTACATTTTCAGTGTCCTCAGTGGGGATGTGGTATTTTGAAATCGCATTCTCTTGGCCTACCGAGGGTAGTTCTGACCAAACGTTGTGCTCAAGAGGAACTCTGAGAGCACTGAGAAAGTGTGAGAAAATGTGCGTAGGCAAATAATAAACACAATATTTCAATGTGGCTTAGTTAAATATAGTTCAACATATTACACACACTATGCAAATGCACATACTGAGCAACAGACTGTTTGTGATTTTGTGTTTGTGGTTTCCAAATCTGTGACTGACTTTCTTCTTTTTCTTTCAAATATTTTAGTATTTGACAGAAGAATGCAAGTCATACAGGTAGACAAAATCTCCAAATGTCAGTGTTAAACCCGCCCTAACAGAAGAGAAAATGGGGCATTTAGATGGATGAGAATGAATCTGAAAGGTACATAGAAAAGAAAAAGAGCATAGAGTGATATCAGAAAGAAAGCAGAATGCTTGAAATTTGTTATGGTTTATGCTGTATTGCAAGCCTTCGACCAGCTCAAATGACGCACATCCCGCCGGGAATTGTCTTGACTCCCTCGATTAGCCGCTCAGACCTGGGCAGATGGCGTGACTGATCTTCGTGTTGAGCAAAGAGTGGATCCATGCAATCACAAGTGCCCAAACCGAAGAGGACTGAATTCCTTTAAAAAATTAAATACCCTTTCACCTTCATCCATCTCCTCTGATATCCACTCATCCATTCGTTGGTTCCCTAGAGTCTAGTGAAAGCTTGGAAAAGTAAGAGCTGCTAGAGAGTGACAGAGAGGAAGGGAGAAAGAAATACTGGCATACTACAGCTAACTGCTAACCTCCTGAACTACTGGCACAGCACATTTACATCAGATAATCAAGTTATTTGTCACTTCTAATTGACGGCAACAGACAACAGAGACCAGTGAGTAAAATGAAGAGATATGTACAGACAGGAACTGCTGATTCTGCAGCACATTCACTGGCCTCTTAGGTGCTTTAACAAGCTTGCCCTATTAGCTAAAAAAAAAAAAAAAAAACATGCACACATTTCTGAACACACCATATGGGTCGTCTGAACGTTTTAATGATTCCGTAGAAGCAGCGGCAAACATTTGTAGCTGATGCTTATTAGCAGCTTGTTGGTAGATCAAAAAAACGCAGGCACTGACGCACCAGTAGGTCTAAAGTCGTCCTGCTATTTGTCATACAACAGCTCCTAATGAGCCAGTCGTACTGTCAGACTGTCTGGCCAGTGCATATTTCTCTAGCCTTGAACAGACTGCCTGTGCTCACTGACCATCTAAAGTGTGTTACACTCAAAAAAGTGCTATCCAAAAATCTGCAGCTTCAATCTGATTCTGTTTGATATTTCAATCTGATAGGTTTGACTATTTTAGATAAACCTGTCCCTAAATGACAGTGGGGACTTGATGCCATTATGCGAGATGAAACTGTCATTGATGCTATTAGCTAGTGAGGAGGTGGTTTCTTAAACTTTCTAAAAGCTTTTGAATTAAGCCATTTTAAACCATACATCAGTTAAAGAGACTTCTAAACATATTTTAAAATGATGAAATGGAAATAGATGTTTATTATCCACTGTATTAGGAGACAGATGCTGTAATGGAAGATCCGAGCACTTAAACATTGATCACTAAAAGTGTGGTGATTGAGGACTGAAGCTATAGACAGAGACACTTGGCACTAATTTGTTTATAACTGGTGCCTGTGTGTTTAAAGTAGCCTTGTTTGAGAAATAAAGGAAAAACCTGATGGAAAAATCACACTTATGACTAACTTTGTTGCATTATGTGTGTGAATTCATGTGTGAATGTGAGTGTTTGGACTGACAGAATTTGCAACTGTGATCCTGAGGGACTCGAAGCAGACAAGTGAAGTGAAAGAGGGCGAATAAATGTTGATGAGAATACATATTACATAGTAATGAACTAAAAGGCATGTGGGTGAGTCTCTGAAAATATATCAAGAACATGTTGTGGCCTTATTTGACTCCAAAATGAAAAAAAGAAAATCTATTTATTCACCCTCATTTCATTCCAAACTGTTTTGGTTACCACTGACTTTCATTATATAAAAAATAAATAAATAATTAGAGCAAAGTCTAGAGCAATATGACTGTGAGTAAATGATTACACAATTTGCATTGTGGTGTAAATGGATAGTTTAAGCACCCCATTTCCATTACTGTTGTGTAATAATTAAAAAGAAAAATGAAATAAAATACTTTTATTGTCATGCTCCTATTTGATGTACTCAATTTATATATATGTGTGTGTGCTCTGTATATTTATTATGTACATATAAATACACACACATGCATGTATACATTTACAATTATATGTTACTTTTCTATGTTAAATATATATAGATATAAAATAAATTATTTATGAATATAAATGTATATATGTAAATACATGTAATGTTTTTTTTCCAAATATATGGATGGTTGTGTCTTTAAAAATATACACAGTATATACACATTCTAAACAAAATCTTTTATTTCGAATGTGATTAATCGTGAATTCATGCAATAAATCTTAAGTAAAATGGCCAGATTTGACACAGTGATGAGAACTTTGGGAGAACATGATTAAATGTGATGTCACAACGCAAACAACCTTATTATTATCTCAATCCAAATGTGATCGGGATGTGTTTTGTTGTATCCTGGGCCTCTGTGATGGTGTTGTTTCTAGGGTCTGCTTCACATTCCTGACACTCTTGTTTTTGTTTTCCTCTTTCTTTGCAAAGGTTGCATCTCCTCCCCCCTAAACCCATCACTATTCACCCTCCAGCTCCCATGATGCACTGCTGCACCCTCTCAAGAACGTGATAAGTCTCATCTCTAAAACTCAAGACTTCATTTTCTTCCTAGTATAAATCGAGTTTGAACTCAATAGTCTGATCATTTCTTTCATAAATGCCTGTGCTGATGTCCTTCTTGATTTCTTTATCTGTTTTGCTTGTTTGAAGCAGACTGATATATGTATGTCAGGTTAAAATAATGCCCTTGGCTCACAGAACCATTTTCAATAAATGCAAATGAAAATGCTGCTATTTATTTATTCATTAAAAAGGTGTTTTTATCCGTAGTGATTGACTCAGGCTAGTACTTTCTCTCTCTCACAGACAAGCACACACACAGCAGTATGGAAGATTAGATATTTGACATTTTAATATTTAATAAACTGTTCTATGTACTAACCTCTTTTTGTAAACAGACTATACTGATGCCATTATTATGATCTTTTATTATTCTGTATTGCTCTGTGACATTTGCTGGCCTTAGTCACAGTGATTAGTTCTTCCTCAAAAGCACCAGTTAAAGCAGTGGTTCTCACTTCCTGCTCTGTTTCTCTTATTGCTTCAAACGTTTGTTCTATTCAAATGTAAGTGCCCTGCAAAGTAGACATCAGAATATTCTGCCATCATTTCAGTTTGAAGCAAATGAAATGACTACTAGTGATCAGGACCATTATTTTAAACTGAAAAACATGTTAACCCCCTCAGTAGTTACTCAAATCTCTATTCTCTATTAGTTAACAACAGTATTAAGTTAAGTGTAAATGTAGAACTATTACTTCCTGGCCCGTTATTCTAAAGTGTTACCGTTCCACTACACCTTAAATGTGTTTTTTGTGCTGAATCAATTTCATCATGTGATAGGCATAGATTGTTCTTCCAGCCGTTCCCAGGGAAGATGTTTGACATCTTTCCCTGCACTTTGCAGCAGGTTGAATCAACATGACCATTTTATTGTTGAGGCGTCTGGCGTCTGAACTAGCGGATTATAATAACCGCCGTCTTGTGGTCTTTTAAATATTATTGAACAGTACACAAGCAATTTAGAAATTTCCTTGGAACGTATGAAAGTATTTCCCAGGTTTATTTTCAGGGTTTGAGCGTGTATATCTATGCAGTTCTCGACTTGTGTGTTCCTTTTAAGATCAGAATGATAAACGTGTCAACTGTGTCATCCACACCCGGCCTTACATGGAAAAGCCAAGTGTATAAGATAATGGAACATAAAAAAAAAAAAGATATGAGAGTGAATTGAGAGATGGGACAGTGAGCGAGAGAGATGCTAAAGATACACACAAGAGATATGGGAGTGTATTTGTAAAATACACAGTACAAAGCCACATTGGCTCAACCAATAGCTCGCGTTAGAGGATGATATACTTTACGTATATTTAGACTGGTGCAGAAATGACAATAATCCTGTGTTTAGCTTGTAATCTTACCGATCTGCTCTGCTGCATGCAGCTGTGTGTGGGCCTGCGCCTGCGTCTGTGTCTGCGCTTGCTGCTCCTGCAGACTCTGGCTGTCCACTGAGATGCCGCTGTCACTGTGCAGCTTCTCTCCCTCTGGAGATGGTGTCTGATTGGCTGTGGCTGCGCGATTATTAGCTGCCTGTTTATTCTGCTTGCAGCTGTTCCACCTGGAAGGCACAGATGCATGTGTAGAGTACAAATGAATATAATGAGTGAGACGAACGCATCAGCAGATTTCAATTTCAACAACAAACACGTTTGCACAGTGGTGTTTTTTAATATATGCCTATGTGTCTTTATGGCCTTTTTTTCTCAAAGCAATGAATTGTTATCTACTTTATAATTAAATATAAATAACTAGTGCTGGGCAATGATTAATCGCGATTAATCGCAAACAAAATAAAAGTTTTTCTTTACATAATATATGCGTTTATGCTGTGTTTATTTATTATGTTTATATTAAAACACACAC
>JAUCMS010000062.1:15479542-15490471 GCA_032357445.1 Enteromius radiatus | reverse complement strand
ATTCATATTTTTTTATTTATTAATTGAATAATTTATTATATATATTGTCTATTACAGTGCATCTATTTTAGAAAAAAAACTAAATAAATAAATAAAACTGATTGAGACTAATTGGAGTGCATAATGAAAAAAATGAAGTTACCTGTTTTTGAAAGTTATCTAAAAAAATGTTTTAATTTAGTTGATTATCTGTTGAAATATGTTTAAACGTTGTTGACAGGCTTCACTTACAATGACCTTGTGGTTGTTAGAGCACAGCTTTTAGGCTTTAATATTGAATCGAAGTAATCAATGGAAAGTGATATCTGTCAGCTAGCATGTGTTAATCAAAGATGTTGGCCAGACATGTAAAGAAACGAGGTCTGAGACAGTGGCTGTGATGGTGAGAGGTTTGTGTCACACACACATTGCTTTGAGTTTGTGTGTGTGTGAGGGAAGAGGAAACAGAGAAAAATGGACAGCTAAATATTTCAGTAGTAGCTGATGTATGCTTGTGTCTAGACCGGGTAGGGGATGAGGGGGCGAGGATGCATGAAAGAGGCACGCATGTGTGTATGTGTGTGTGTGTCTTTGCCAACACTGGGTAAAAAGCGACAGGAAATAAACGCAAAGGTCACAGAACTTGTTTTTTTCTATCAGTAAACAGGAAGCTTGTTTTGTTACACTAAAAATGAATGCAGATGCTTTTCTAATATAACATTCACCATCTTTATTTATATCCCACACAGATGAAAAAAAAAAAAAGCACCCAGTTGGGTTATTGATGTAAAGTGTCCTGTCCTGAAACATAAGACCTCCTCTATTTCAGGCCTGCCGTCCTAAGTGCTTCTCACTATGAGCGCTTCTCTCACTGAGAGCAGAAAGTAGGATAGAACCCCTTTAGGAAACGCTCACAACAAAAGAATGAGACCTGCTGTAAAACGGGTGAAAAATGTGTCTTGTCAATTCAAAACGTGCCAGTGCACTTTCTAAATGTGTCAGTGAAGGAGAAGAATACACAATATATATTTTAACTTTATATTCTTTAAAGAATACACAAATATGTATCACACATATCAGCATTTATAAAAATAAAAATAAATGTTTCTTGATTAGCAAAGCATCATAATATAATGATTTCTGAAGGACCATGTGACACTGAAGCCTAGCCTAATGATGCTGATAATTCAGCTCTGCATCACAGGAATAAATGACATTTTAAAATATATTAAAATTGAAATATTAGTACAATTTTACAATATTATAGTTTTCACTGCATTTTTGATCAAATAAATGCAGCCTTGATGAGTGTAAGAGATTAGATATTTCTTATCGATTGTGGCGATACAGTGTGTCTTTCAACTTGTGTCCATCTACTACTTTCCTGTTTTTTTTCTCTCTTTTTCTTATTTCCTCTGAACATTTGGCCTAAATTAATGCATCACACACACAAACAACAGCTCATATACCATCACTGACTAATTGCATAATTACTCTCAGCCTTCTGCCTGTTTTTTGAGTATATATGTGCACGTGCGTGAGTGTGTGAGGGACCGAGAGAACATAATTATGTGTTAATAAGTGTACGTGTGAGGGACTAATTATGTGTTAATAAATTGATTTGTCTGAAAGTAAGTGTTTGTGACGACGGTGTTAACGCAAATGAAGACTATGAGTACATGAAGTATGCATGTGCATGAACACATCTGTCTGTGTGATGGCATACATGCATGTTTACTCACTGTCCAAGCATTGACTGCATTCGGTTTGGGTGGCCCCGCACTCCTTGACCACTCCCTCTCCTGGAGGACACTGTAAACAGCACTCCCCGTCATGAGTGTAATTGCCCGACTCACACTCCTCGTCTACGGCCCGCTCCAGCTTAGAGCCAAACACCAACCCCAGCTGCAGGAAGAAAGAAATGACATTATTATTCCATCTCTCTAGGGCTCCACAGGTCTCCAATTACCAACAAACTCCTGAGATATTTTGATGTTAATACGTTAATTAAAGTGTTTGCAAGGCAATATAATCATATTGATATTCCTCAAATGCTATTTCCTTCTTATTCTCCACTAATTGCTGCAATTAATTCAGCCCGAGCCCCCTACAAACTCCAATTAAATGTTGTTCTGCAGATAATTTCATTTCTTTATTTGTTTTAGGGGTAGATTTGGTTATGGATAATATGAACTTAACTGTTCTCTTTTTAAAAAAGGGGAAAAAAACATATATATATATAAATATATATATATATATATATATAAGCATAAAGTTTGAAAATCCCCTGTTGACCTGCGATCGGACACCGAAGTTGCTTTGGTTCTTCTTGATAGGTGAGTAACATCATGTCTACACACAGATGACGCTGGACGTGACAAAGCGACCATTAAAAATCATTTGAAATTTGTGTCAGCACGTCATAAATAGAATGTGGCAGCAGTTTTCTGTTGGGAGAGTTACTCCTCTCACTGTCCATAAACTCCTACATATGGGAGTACAGTTTGGCAACAGCTGCATCACAGCATTTTGTGTTGATTGCATTTCACTGGTGTGTCCGAGAGTGTGTTGAGCAAGATGAGACAGGCAGTTGGAGTTATACATATGTCTGCTGCATGTCCAGCTGTTTCTCTCGTATTGTCGTGGGTACGATTACACATACTTTACACTTCGAGGTCTCACAGATCAGAGTCCGCAGACCCTCTTTTACCCAAGACATCTATTAGCCCTACCCTTCCACTGTGCGCTTCCTCTTTCACAGGTCCTGATCTGTTTGTTGAGTATTGTGCATAACCCAAAGGGTCATAAACATCTGCACACACAGGCACTGTAAGAGGTGTTTATGGACTCATTTTGTCTGAAACGACAGATGTGTGTGTGCGGTGTGTTTAAGAGGACCCGGAGGCTCATCAGAGAGGATGCAGACTTCACTTTGATTTAATTTACTACTGAGCTTCACTCTTGCTCTCTCTATAGGTTCGATCTGGTCACGTGATCACACTCAGTGCTGACACTTGATGTGTTTTATGTGTATAGAGCTCAGTGGTGATGACCACCCACGCTTGTATATTTCCCATTCCAATTTAATTGAAGAACCAAAGACATGAACCAAAGAAATCCAATCAGAAATCACATTATAAACTTTGATTTTAAAAAAAAGTTTTAAATTATCCTTTGATTAATTAGATTATTTATTTTTATATTTTGGCTTATGAATTACTCTTCCAATTATATTTTGTGAATTATGTACGATATAGTAGTTCAATTTATGAAAACTACAGCAAGTGTGCATTTGTAATAAATGTACAAAAATACTGAATTGTTCAATATTTTAATTTAAAATTTATTAATCAATATATATATATATATATTTTTATATTTTTTTTTTTTTTTTTTTTTTTTTTTTTTACAATAAACTTGAAATTACACTGATTTGTTACTGCTGTAGCAACATACACAAGTCAGAAATCATAGGCACGGTTACGCTGCATGTCATGGCACTAACCACAAGGCTTTCAGCACCAACATATATCATATCTTAATCTATGAGCTCTGGGAAGGTTTGTTTTGAAAGGTTAATGCAATAACATTAAAATCTGTGTCTATGTATTGTAAATGAAGGGCATTTTTACTTCTAGAGCCCTGCTACTGTGCCGTGTAGATGCATTTCTATTTAATATAGATAAAAAATAAAAAATAATAAAAGGACGAAAAAAGCTGTGGATTCCAGAGCGTTTTAAAAACATGTTCACAAACAAGCATGTGCACACACACACACACACACGTATGCAGGGTTATTAAACTCACAGCACTCACAGCGCATTCATTAATGAATTAGCATACTCTCTCTCTTTCTCATTCACACACACACACATCTTTTAATAAAACCGTAGCATATCACAATTGTAACAATTACATTCAATTCAGACAAGTCGTCACCATCTAGTCTCCCCACAGACAAAATAAAAAGGGAATACCTCTCTGATCTGTACATTTTCACCACTTGTTTCTAATCTTATCTACCTTCCCAGCCTCTCTCTCTCTCATGCACTCTCTTTGCCCTTTTAGACTCCTCTTTCTGCCCTTCTCCTCTCCCTCCCATCCACATCCTCTTTCGTTCTCATTCAGAAACAGATGCACCAGTACAGCAGCCAACTCACCCCTTCATTTACTCTCTCTCTCTCTCACTCTCTCTCTTCATCAAACCCTGGCTGTCTTCCTTTCTTTTTTCTCTCAATTTGCATTCGCTTGAGTAAGCGTGCCGATGAGTTAACTTGGCAGGCTTTAATGGACTCCCCAGTATGGAGCATGCCCAATGCTTAAGACATCTGAGCAAAGACTATGTGTGTACGAGTGTCTGTAGTTTGGGAACTAAATTAAATCTGTCAAAATCTACTCTCTGGTCTAATCCAGGAATGTTTTCAATTGCAAACTCAAATAATGAAGTCTATGGTATATCCTCATGTACATATTGTATGTAGGACCTATCGTTACAGTGATCTGCACCAGTTTCTACAGCACTATGCACCGGCCAGGAAATGCTACTGAGCTTTAATGCCATGAAACATCAAGGCTCAAAATGCTATCACTTCTTTCTCCACCAATTAGGCCGCTTCTGTCCCTGCCAGGTCTCTTATAAAGTACATCAGGAGTGCAGAGCCCTCCCACAGCTGTAAGATCCCTCTCCAGACGGAGCGCTGCTGGCTCATGTGTCGGCGAAGATTCTTTACCAACTCTGTGCACCTGGATCAAACTCAATTGCCGGCTCCGTTTGCCATTTTGCAAATCAGATCACTGAAAAGAGGTCACAGTGTAATTGTGTTTAGTCAAGAGCGTGTGCAAGCTTAAATTGATTTGGTCCGTGTTACACGAGACTGGAGGTGGTGAGGGTCACGTAGGGCGCTCTGTAGGGGACCCTAGGGTCACATGCTTACACACTTTGAGTTTTTCACCCTGAGCATCAGACGTATCCCTTACAAAAATGTGCCGTGATAAGTTCACACCAAAAATACTCCAGTATACAGTTGTATTTGGCACTCCTGTGGTTGTCAAAAAAGTTTCTAAAAAAACTTCTGAGGTTAAGTTATACCTTTTTAACAATAATTGCTTAGTGGAAACTATAATTGCATTCACTCTTAAAATAAAGGTTCTTCACATCATAGAATAAACATTTTCGTTTCCACAAAGTACCATTGAGTCAATCTTTTTCTTACCTTTTTATAATCTAAACTTTCACCACAAAGAACCTTTAGTAAAGCAAAAAGGTTCTTCAGATGTTAAAGGTTCTGTACGGAACCATTTAGACAAAAGGTTCTTCTATGGCTTCGTGAAGCATCTTTACTTTTAAGACTGCTCTGCACATTCTTGCACGCAGTGCTGTCCTGATCTAAATAGCTACCTACGCAAGGTACGAATTATGGGTGTTTCGTTGGCTCTGAAGGATCTTATAAAATTTTAATTGGCAGTCTACTTTTAATTATATATGGCCTACGGTTCAACTGTAAGCATTTACGTATTCACAAAAGTTATTGAGGGCCTGTATTTTCACCTGGCGCTAGTGAAAAGAAATCGTTCGCCCGAGGGCGTAACCATGACAACAGTAGCAATTTCCGATCGTTACCATACCGAACATTTACAAAACATATGTCATTGAGAATTGTTATAATTATAATTTTTTTTTAAAAAGTTAAAAAAAAGAAAAAGAAAGAAAAAAATATAATGTTTCCAAAACGCTTTGAGGCGCTTGACTAAATTTGGTGTTGTGGAAGATGCATTTAAACAGATCGCTGAACGAAAAGTAGCTACCTGCAGGTATTTCTTAAAAAAAATTGTATTACCATGAAAGTCATAAAAAATACGCACACCTTAAACACACAAAGGCTAATAAAACTCCATGGTAAGCTTCTAAAAATGTGCCAAACATTAAACGAATTGAGCCGGTCTAATAAATCAACAAACTCATATTTAACTGAGGCAACTTGACATGAAAGTTTGGCTGCTGTTGGGCGCTGCACAGTAACGTTACTATTTCCTGCGAGTCGAAAGTGTAGATTCATTTTAAAAGACTGAAAGAGTACAGGATGCTGACACCTGTTCTCCAGAAAGCGGGTAGCTGAGATTAGTCATCACTTCCACCGACCGAACACAAGTTCCGCGGATTCCGCAGGCGCTCCTCAGATCCGCATCACCGGAGCATCACCGAGCTGAAGCGCTTCACCTGATCTCGGTTAACCTGCACGATCACCGAAACCCAGCGCTCGTGCGCTCCCATTTAAACTCGAACACTTACCGCTCCGCAAATCAAGATCCACACCAAGGTGTCCATGTCTGATATGTCCCTTCCCTCTCAAACTGTAAATCTGTGAGTGTGAGTCGTGAAGTGAAGACCAGCCCTCCGACAGTTCATATTAGCTCCATGTGGCTGCTGCTCTCGTGCTTGGGACTTTAGGACTGTAGGGAAGCGCTAACTGTCCTGTACTGTCCTGTACTGTCCTGTACTCCGCACTCAGCGCTGTCCAGCAGTGCACTGCGGAGGAGAGAGTCGTGCACGCAGAGATGAGGGGGGCAGGAGTGCTTGCCAACTCCCCCCATCAGCACCTCTCTCTCTTTCTCTTTCTCTCTCTCTCTCTTTCTAGTATCTCTCTTTCTCACACCCTTTATCTCTAAAACAAAAACGCATATGCAGAAGACTGAACGAGCTGGTTTGATCTGTTTGCATTTGGACTCATTATTCTTACGTATTGCTTTGCGTAGCATATAGCCTGTATAAATGCATGCATGTATATGTGCATTTATAGCCTACTGTTAGATGTCTTATCCCAATGAGCAGGAATTGTAATACATGACTCCGTTCAGCTCTGCATTAGAATTTTTGTATAAAGTGCATTGTTTGAAAGAGAAAATAAAGTGTATTTGCAAACCAAGCCCTTTAAAACTGGGATGTAAAAAAAAAGGACAAATGGATCATTTGAGTGAATGAGTGTAATGGGTGTGACGTCACGGGACTGGTGTAATCAAACAGACGCCACAGGAGGGCGACTGCAGCCGGTGAGTCACCGATTTGACATGAGGCGTGATAAGGCCATAGACGGTTAAGTGCCAGGGATGAGAGGTTTTTACGATTTTTTTCCTTTTTTACCATCATTCTTCCGATGTTTTTTCCACCTGTTCGGTGTTTATGAAACACGCGTAAATGCACATGAATACATGTGTTGTAAATATGGCTCTGACATTTCCCTGTAGAAGTGAGTGTTGTGTACTGCAAAAATCATTTTCTTAATTTTTTTTTTTTTTTTCTGGATAACTAAAATTATGCTGTAAGGCTTATTTAAAATTTTGTATTTGGTAGGTTATGCACTTTCTTACCATACTACCTTTTGTTTCTTCTTTTAACTCTGTAAAGCCTGCTGTATCATATTTGATAGGCTACACACAATTTTGAGGCCTCTTATTTATAAATTTGGTCAAAACTTTACTGTAAAACGTGTTGTATCATAATTTTCTTGTCATCCGATTGATACTTCTAATTCTATAAAAAGTCCATCTTCAGATTGTTGCACACACGTCTTTATGCTCTTAAATATTTAATGATTCTTATGAAGTAAACATGAGTTCAGTACCCTATATCATAGCTATCTGAGCCATATTAGCCTAATGTATTAAATATGATACTCAAAAAAGTCTTAATAAATGTAGCAATTTTGCTTCTTAAGTTAATTGATTTTGAGATTTCTGCTCGTTTAGAAATAAATTTAAATGCATATTGTGTTATATGAACTGTTATCAGTAGCTGTTTCTTTAAGACCTATGTCATTCTGGCCTATGATCATATCTATATGCATAAAAAATGTTACTCTGTGATTTTTTTTCCCCCTTCTATGACAGAAAGTGCTGAGAGTGAGGAGCGATGATCTTTTGTGCTGATATAAGGTAACCTAGACCTGTAACATCAGCTTACCAATCCATTAAAGCCGAGCAAGACCTTTCTTAAAGTGGTCTTCCAAAAGTCAGATCTACAGAGACTGCTGACTGGCATCAACTCACATCTTAAGATCAAATGACACTAGGCTTCGGAAACTGACCATCTACTTTACACTTGTTTAAGAGGATTCCACATATCTGTTTATCAGTGATGGGAAAACTGCTTTTTATCCGTCAGTGCAATGTTTATCTGGCACAGCAACAGTAAAGATCTCAATTAGGGTGAGATCTTTTTTAGAAACATTTGAACAGATTCATTTATACTACCTCTAGATAACACCATAATTTATGTAAACAATGAAACAGTGATGAACAGTGAAATGGTAGTTTGCCTTCATTTAGACAGCCTGGTGCTTCATTACATAACATGAAATATTACTGAACCGATAATGAATACAAAAGCATTCAGTTGCATAGTTGCAAGTTATAATCACTTTTGGTGGTTACTCAACCAGTCAGTCACAACCAGTGAGATGATACAAATTATAAATGCATGTGACAATCTTTAGCTAAACCATTTACATTCCAGTCTAGCGTTCATCGACGCTTTTACAATCTGGATAGTATAGGTGTTTTAAAGTCTAAAGTTTAAGTTACGATAGATCTGGTATCACTGGGATCACGTAGCCAGTCGGAAGCAGTTCTTCATCGATCTGTTAATTAATCAATAAATCCACATCCTACATTGTCGAAGACGACCACCACCACTAGCCCTTTACCCACACACACACAAACACACACACGCATGCACTTGAATTAACTCACTCTCTGAAATTAAGACATCACAGAAAGAGCTTCGTGATCGATGGATAACAAGCAAGCAGTCAGGAAAGACAGCAAGATCAGCCTCTTTTTTTTCTGCCAGTGCAATTAATTCAGTCTGGATAATGAATCTAGTCAGGATAAAATTAAATCTGTCAGGATATATTGATGTTCCTTAGCGTTAGAGACATAAATTAACAATGTAATACTCATAATGCACAGTTTGTATTTGAAGAGTTTTTTATTGATTAGAATCGCCTTGATCTCATTTAGCTCTTTTATCTGTCCTGTTTTAACAATAACACACAGGCTAAATGAGTCCGGTATTACCGCGAATGTCTTAGTGCAATCAGAATAGACAGTATGTGTTTTATAGTATTATCCTGCTTTATATTTAATGGTGTAGCTATTACCATTGCTGTCTTGTCTCTTCAAAGCCCTCTGTCCGCTGAGAAAGGACAAGTATGTCCAGATGGAGACCTATTACTCTCATTACGGCAGATTACATGCACCGCGTGCCTAAACTGAAAATAGTACACAGCCGTTACATTTGATCTCTGTCAGTAAATATAGATGAACGGCTATGCGAGTATATGAGTATGAATATACAAGTCAGCTATCTATCATGGCTCCAGGATCAACTGACCTGCTTTGTCATGAGTCAGCAAAAAAAAAGCAACATTCATGACCCATTTTGCTAACATATGTGTTCAATCTAGTATGAAAGAAAGCAGGATTCTTCAGTCCGTTATTTGATCTACAACCATAGTGTTCATGCATTTCTTTAATATCATCATAGTCTATTGTCATAGACAGCAGAAGCAATAAAACAGAAGACTTTAATTGGCACTGTGGAAGGGAACTCTTGAGAAAACTTGAGGGAGTGTTAGTGGATTGGCAATTACTTGATGGACTGTCTTTCAAATACAAGAAGACGTTTTTCATTGTTGCTATGCACATATTGATTTTGTAAATGCTTGCACGCAGGCACTTTCAGGCCAACGGTCTGTTCTCGTGACAGATATGGATCACGCACAAACCTATTTTTAAAAAAAAGTTGTGAATATGGGAGCATCGCCAGTGTTATCCTGAATGCATGCAGCTCACGCACGCTTCTGGGTTGCAAGACAACTTGTGGCGTCATCTGATTGCGCGTTCTTGTTCATCATCAGTTCATAAAATGCAGTTTGTGGGTCCCACAGGTTGAGCATAATGAATCTGCTGAGTGTTCGCTATAGTGCTGCTATTTTTGGACCGGGGGAAAGAGCAGGTTATATTAAACAATCAGCTAACACTGTCTATAAGCAACATTAAGACTGTTATTGCCGTACGTACAACAGAGTCTCGTAATGTTTAACACTCCCAGCACACACAGCACAAACAGCCCAAGAGGAGTACTCTCCAGACAAAAATGCTTCCAATCTTCCCTCTGCTGCCTGTTACAAATAATCCACACTACAGATGTGGAGTTTTCCCACCCGGAAAGCTATGCCTCTTTGATTCCATCCATATGACAGACGGATCTAAAGCATGCCGACTCCATGATGCCTTTCGTTTTGCCAGTTATTGCAAACCTGCAACAGAAATGGGTCACCAGCAGCGAAATATGGTGGTCATGTCCCATCCTGCGTTGTGGCTCAGTGCCAAAGTGATGAGTGAGTGCATGCACAGACAGTGAGAAAAAAATCACTGGAGCTTTTGGTTGCTCGTAGATGTTCATGCTCCACTGCACTATTAACTGTTTTAGATGGTCAATCATAGTCTTCTTTCCTATTGGTTGCCACTTCATGCATAAAGTTCAGTTTACTTAGAATGGAAAACTGAATTGACCTTGGCATGGTTGAATAATAAGGGTTCAGTACATGGACATAACATACTGTGAGTCTCAAACACCATCATTTACTTCTTATAGAAATCAAGTGTTTGCAAAAGACGACTGAAAAAGGTCAAATTCCAACGCAACACAGACTGTTTGGTAACAGTCTAGAGGCGTAATAGTCATATCTGAATTGAATAGCTCACCACATTTGCATAAACCCGCCCATGCTCTAGTCCAGCCGGACCTGCGCAGACGAGACGAGTCATCCGAAGACAAGTAGGGATAACTGCAGACCGGAGCAATGGGCGTGGTTAAAGGTAGGGGCGTGGCAAAAGGTCATGTCTAAAGGTAGGGGCGTGGCAAAAGGTCTTTATTCTCCAAGTGGTGCA
>JAUCMS010000062.1:15464393-15476264 GCA_032357445.1 Enteromius radiatus | reverse complement strand
TATTATGTAAAGAAAAACTTTTATTTTGGATGCGATTAATCGCGATTAATCATTGCCCAGCACTACTATATATATAAATATATATTTTTACATCACAGTTCAGACGTTTTTCTCAGAATTGCGTGATACAAACTTGCAATTCTGACTTATTTTCTTGCAGTTGTGAGACATAAAGTCAGAACTGCAAACATCTGAGAACATAAAAGTCTTGGACTGTATAATTTGCAATTGCAAGTTTATAACTCACAATTCTGAGAAAAAGTCAGAATTACGAGTTTGTATCATGGCATCCAAAGGGAAAAAAAAGACCATAAGCTTCTGAATTAACTTAAAATAAAAATTATTATTACATCATAGTATTCCCGATCTGTTTTAATTTTAAAATGCTTCTGCCAGTTTCAACTACTGACTATTGTCCTGCTCTGTTCCTCCTCAGCGAGACATGGTTGATCGTGTAGAGGCCTCCGTGGTTTTATCAGGTAAGAGTACACCCATTTATATTTTATAACAACACTTATTATTTTGTTATACAGCATATTTATTGTTTCTATACCTCCCTTAAGGTGTGGTGGAGAACCTCCAGAAACCAGTGGTGGCGTTTGCCCGTCTACGAGACTCAGTGGTGATGGAAGGGGTTCTGGAAGATGCGATTCCTGTTCGTTTTGTCTTCTTCCTCGTGGGACCCAGTCACAGTGGCATTGACTATCATGAGAGCGGCCGGGCCATGGCGTCTCTGATGGCTGACTGGGTAAAGACTGCCACTGAAATGTTATTAAATAAATCAAGTAAAATAAAGGCTCTTCTAATGTCTCGTCTTAATTCTGTACCTGAAAACAGGTGTTCACTCTGGAGGCCTACTTAGCTACAAACGAAAAAGATCTGACAAATGCCATGGCAGACTTCGTGGACTGCAGCATTGTGATCCCACCCACAGAAATCCAGGATGAGAGCATGCTTAAGCCAATCATCAACTTCCAGAAGAAGATGCTACGAGATAGAGTCCGCCCATATGACACCCGACTAATGGTTGGGGGCAAAGGTCAGGCATACTGGTGTCCCTGCATTCATTTAATTGAAAATTTTTACATTTGAACACATCCTTCGGTCCCTTTGTGTGCTTTTTTTTATATTCTGATGTTTGTTTATTAAATAATTTAACACAGTTTATACATTCTGCATATAAACATTCTCATATTTGTGCTTTTGGCTCTTCATACTTCACCAGTATGTTTATCTGAAGGTTTATTTACCTTCAAAATAATATTACCCTTAAAATTTTCAGACATGTATTTATATGCAGTTTGAATCTGTCAATAATGGCTATATGGAACCCATGCATCTGTTTAGGTCAACCTAGTGTTAAATCTGTGTTTAATTGTGTTTATTAGCCCCAACTGGACCTGAGAAGCCACGGGAGGATCCACTGGCCCGTACCGGCTATCCTTTTGGCGGTATGGTCAAAGACATAAAACGCCGCTACAGGAATTACCTTAGTGACTTTACCGATGCACTGGACCCTCAGGTGCTGTCTGCTGTCATCTTCATCTACTTCGCTGCCCTATCACCTGCCATTACCTTCGGAGGCCTTCTCGGTGAGTACATTCACTGCAAGCATAGACTAATCTCCCCTGAAAAAGATCTAAATTTGTCCCATTTATCGTTTATCTCATGGCAGAAAGTCTGGGATACATATATTTATCATTTTTCGAGCAAGAACTGCCCACCTGGACTGCATAAAATGATGTATTTTTCATATTAAAACGAATATCTAATATATGGAGAAAAATCTCTAATCTTCAATTTGTCTATGTTTTAGCGGACAAGACGGACCACATGATGGGGGTCTCTGAGATGATGGTCGCTACCTGTGTGCAGGGCATCATTTTCTCTCTGTTTGCGGCTCAACCAGTACTTGTCATTGGGTTTACTGGTCCACTGATGGTGTTTGAGGAGGCGTTCTTTCAGGTGATGATTTTATATTAGTGAGAAATGTGATTTAATGAGGTAAATTACCACCACCTGCGTGACTTTTCTGATCCATTTAAATACATTCCTCTGTCCCATTCAGTTCTGCAAGACTAATGGCTTTGAGTACATTGTGGGCCGTGTCTGGGTGGGCATGTGGTTGATCGTCATTGTGGTGGTGATTATGGCAGTTGAAGGAAGTTTCCTTGTCCGTTACATCTCACGCTTCACCCAAGAGATCTTCTCCATCCTGATCTCTCTCATTTTCATCTATGAGACCTTTGCCAAGCTAATCAGGGTATATTCAGTCTTCCAAATGGGCACACATTTTATTAGATTAATTCACATAACATAATTTGTCACCAATTTTTTTATTTTTTTTGTTCTCTCTCTCTCTCTCGATTCTTCTCAGATTTTCCAAACGCATCCTTTGGTTTTGAACTACGAACACTTGAATGCTTCTTTGGAAGACCCCTTCCACCCTGTCAAAAAAGTTATCAACAAAACACATCCTGATGGCAATGTTACTGAACATCATGAAATGATAGAGAGGGCCTATCCCAACACTGCCCTGCTGTCCATGTGCCTTATGTTTGGATGTTTCTTTATTGCATTGTTTCTCCGTGGGTTTAAAACTAGCACCTTCCTTCCCGGTCCTGTAAGTTTGCTCAGTTTACCTTTTTTTACTTAAAATTACGATACTGTTTAGCCAGAAAAATAGATTTAAAGCTTGGAAAACAAAAAGCCATTTTAGCAATTATACTATTATCATGTTACTATTAAAATACTGTACACCACCAGATCCGTCGAATGATCGGAGATTTTGGTGTCCCCATCGCCATCTTCTTCATGATTGCTGTGGATATCAGTATCAGCGACGCCTACACACAGGTTTGACAAACACTAATCATTTGACATAGTTTGCTATCACAAGTTTCCTAAATCGCTTTAATGCTAATAGTCTCTAAACTGTAAATGCAACTGTTATGTGAGATTTTGCATGGCATCATTTTTATTAATTGATTTAGTTACTGGGAAAATGCAAATTTGTATGTGTACAGGACATTTTTTGCATTGCACCTATATCAAGAGTCCATATTTGTATGTCCGTTTTTTACACATTTGTTATATTTGGAGTCAGGTACAGCAGAAAAACAAAATAAATGGACAAAATGTAACATTACAAGTTGCCAACACGGATGTGTGCTGCTCCTACATGTTCAGAAATGGTAGTGATTGTGTTGATACTAACAATCAACTCATTAGTTATTGTGCAAACTGTAGACAGCTGTACTTTCTCTTTTGCAAACAAGTACCAAAACACATGTAGTTCACCTAAACTAATACAGATATTAAAATTTAATATTGACAAGAAATGAGTTGTCGACAGAATTAAAAAAAAAAAAATCTTATTAGAGAATTAACCCAATGCAGAGGCATTATAGAAAAACTCTCTAGTGAAATAAGATGTTTTATGATTCGAATAACCAAGGATTTTGATCATTATAATGGATCGTTCCATTCATATGATAAATGTGTAAATGGTAAACTTCCTGCTTTAGAAACTGGTGGTGCCAAAGGGGCTGACTGTGTCCAACCCAAATGCTAGAGGCTGGATAATCAACCCAATGGGTGAGAAGATTCCATTCCCTGTCTGGATGATGTTCGCCTGTGCTGTTCCTGCCTTGCTGGTCTTCATCCTTATTTTCCTTGAGTCCCAGATCACAACGTGAGTGTGATATTCAGAATACAACACATATAAATCACGCTGGTTGAAAACACATTTGCTAGAAGATCTTAACTATAAAGAAAAAAGCAAGAAGATACTATGATACAGTGAAGATATTTTTGAAAGAAGTCTATTATGCTAATTTAATAGAAAATACAGTAAAAACTGAAATATTGTGTAAAAAGTTATTATAATTAAAGATACAAAAAAGACTTTTGTAGTAGATACTGCATTAACTTCACACCTTTTCCTTCCCATCCAGGCTGATCGTGAGTAAACCTGAGAGAAAAATGATCAAGGGTTCTGGTTTTCATCTGGACCTCCTCCTTTTGGTGTTCTTGGGAGGAGCTGCCTCTATCTTCGGTGTCCCCTGGCTCAGTGCTGCTACAGTGAGATCTGTCACCCATGCCAATGCCCTGACCGTCATGACCAAAGGCCCCAGACCTCAGATTGAACGTGTTTTAGAACAAAGAGTCAGTGGTATGTTGGTGGCCATGATGATTGGTGAGTTGTAAGCCTTTTATCTGATATAATGATGTTTAATAAACACAGATTTAAAGCCATTTAAAAAATAAATAAATAAATCAACATGATAATGTTATTGAACAATACACAGAATCAATAAAATCCTTTCCCCACAGGGGTCTCAATTCTCATGGAGCCCATCCTGAAGATGATTCCCATGACGGCTCTGTTTGGCATCTTTCTCTATATGGGTATCACTTCACTGAGTGGCATCCAGCTTTGGGACCGTATGCTTATGCTTATTACACCGAAAAAGCATCACCCAACTGTTCCTTTTGTCACCCGTGTAAGATTTAATTACATACACACATATACACTACATGGTTCAAATTTATTTTTTTTTACGAAGGTTTGGGGTCTGTTCTTTTTTTTTTAAAGACACTGACACTTTTATTTAGCAAGGATGCTTTAAATTGATCGAAAGTTATAAGTTAAAAACCTTAATAGTGTTACAAAAATATTCTATTTCAAAGAATTCTGTATTTAAACAGCACAACTGTTATAAAAAAGGTATTAGAATGATTGGAATAATTTCTGAAGAATCATGTGACACTGAAGACTGGAGTAACGATGCTGAAAATTCAGCTCTGATTTCTCTCTCTCTCTGTGTGTTTCTCTACAGGTGCCCACTATGCGTATGCACTTGTACACTTTGATCCAAGTGATTTGTTTGGGGATTCTTTGGGCAATAAAATCTAGTGCATTTTCACTTGCCCTGCCCTTTGTCCTGATCCTCACGATCCCTCTGAGAATGTTCATGACCGGTCACGTCTTCACGACGATGGAAATGAAATGTGTAAGTATATCTTATACAGGCCTAAGAGCCATGTACCACCATGTCTAAATAGAAAACAAAGTTAAAAAGTTGAATATTTCAGTCAAACATTTAGACAACTCTCACTCACACCTATGTATTACTTGTCCATGTTGTGACTGCATATGTTATGTTGTCCTTTTGCAGCTGGACGCAGATGATGCAAACGTGAAATTTGATGATGAGGATGACTAAAATAACCCCAAAACACCCCTGGATAACTTTCTTGATTCGTGATTCCAATCCACTAGAAATTCATCTTACTGTGTGCATTACATGAGAATCTTTTGCTTGTGTTTTTTTAACTGTTGGACATTCATATATTAGTTTAACCAATCGATATGTCTTTATATCATTAAAGTTTTAGAATGCAATTAATGCACACCTAAAATTCATAAACTGTTTATATACATTCCATAGTGGTTTATCACAGTTTTTTCATGCTTTTTCATGGAACATTGTGCTTTTTTTCTTCTCTTTTGTGTGTTTGCGTGCCTGATAAGATATTTGTTTTTATTTTTATCATTTGGGATTTATATATCCTGGTGTTTATTTATTTTGTGTATTCAGGGTTTCGTGCAAGAAATCTCATGTCAGTGTGAAGCATGTCAACTACACACCAGCCTGAATGTAAATCCTATCCTGTTTTAACAGGTGATGCCTATGCAAAATGTGCCTTTATATTTCTTACTAGAATTTCAATGTTTCAGGGACACCATACCTGTAAATATTATAGGCTTACAAATACAGAATGTTACCGTAGGTTACTATTGCAAAGATTTAATATTTTAGAGTATAAATGAATATTTGATTTTATGTTATGCTTGGTCTGTTGTGGTGTGTGACTTTGTTTAATGATTAAAATTCTTTAAAACATCTACAATAATTCCTAGTAAAGAAAACTTTACATTCCTGTTCGATATTTGTTAGGGGAGTTTGCAAACACATTCACTTTTCCAGCAGGCTTGACTTCACAGGAGGCCTAGGCGGGCCCGGCGGGACTTTGGCCCACCCTGACAACCATCCTCCACCACCCACCTAGAGTCCTACAACCTTCCTTACATGTTAAAGCCGGACCTGCTTTTCTGTAAAATCAGCCGCTTTTTACCAAGCAGGAGTCCTTAAAGACTTTAAAAGCCTTTTTTTAAAAAAATTTAAACGTTTTAGGCTAAACGTAGTGTTATCAACAAGTTCTAGTAATCCCAAGTTTTTATTTTATTATTATTATTTTTTTTATTTTGACATTTTTGTCAGCGAGTAGTATACATTCAGAGTAGAAAACTAATGGTTTTTAAATAAGTCTCCTATGCTTACCAATGCATTTATTTGATTAATAAACAGTAAAAACTGCAATTGAGTGAAATATTATTACAGCTCTTACTGTTTTTCATTTAATATTTTTTTAAATATCATTTATCTCTGTGAGACGACGTTCCGCCACCTAAAGTGAGAAATCAGAAATCAATGTAATATACTGATTTCATGCTCAAACAAAAAACATTAGAGCATAGAGAGTTCAAAAGAACATACCTGAAATAGAATTCTAAAATATTAAAAATATATATTTAGAAATATAACTTAACTGTAACCTATGATGAAAAAATGCATATCTGTTGAATGGAAGTATTCATTTATTTTTTTTAAAAAACATTTTTGTAAGGTATAAGTTTTGTAAATTTGTGAGCCACATGACCTGTGGATGTATTTTGGATTTTATAGCCTACATCCCCTCAGGACTTGTATAAATAAAATCCATTTGGATTAAAACTTGTAAAAAGGCAAGCTCCTGTCTTTTCTCGAACTGCAACTGTACATACAGTTTAAGGGTGAATAGATTGAAGTAACAACGCTAAACGCAGGTGTACCGACAGGGCTGTAGAGGCTGGGGAAGCACTGGCCTGTCTGTGCGTTGTTTTCGGAGGCAGGCGCGCTCGGTCAGTGGACTGTGGCATTCCAATGAAATGCGCACGTCACCGCTCTGATGTTTAACGAATCAGCGCGTTCATTGGAAAATCATGTTTTCCCTAAATCAGAACGCCTTGATTGGACCTCGCAGGTGACGCCCACAAACAGACAAGGTGGGGTTTAATTATTTAACGTGACAAAAAGATGTAGCTGTCAGACTTAAAATACCAAAAAGATGTTTAAAACACACAACAGTAGTTCACTCCTAACATTAGGCATGCACTATAGGAGTTTGACTAAATTCAAGAAAACTGCTTTTCTTTTCTTTTCTTTTTGAAAGCACAAATGAAAACAGAAATCACTCTGTATCATATTCAAAAAAATTACTATTTTATTAAAACTTCACATGGTTATCACGAGTATACAAATGTGTTAAAAACAAGCCCAAGAGGATACAGGCCGTTGCAGGTTTGAGGCAGCCTCGGCAGTGCCGAGTTTATAATCCAAATGGAAGCGAAATCCAGGCAACCCATCCGTGATGCAAGCGGCTATAGCAGCGGAGAGATTGAAAATGCGGATGTCTCTCTGGAAAGAGAAATGAGCGGATCGAGAGAGCTGCGCGCTGACTGGAAGGAGAGCGAGAGAGATGGAGGCGGGGGGAAGTCTCTCAGCTCTGCGGGGACTGGAGCGCCCGTGCCCTGGACCGGCGGCGCAGTGCTGGCTAACATTCAACCCTCCCCTTGTTCCAGCACCAGTTCCACACACAAGCAGCGACAGGTAAGAGCTAACCAGCGCCTCATCCTACCCACCGTCGGGTAAACAAACCTTGAAAGAACAAAACAGAACCTTAGATGCAGCGCACAGATTCTAAACATTCTGACTTTAGAACGTTCGTGCGCTTTGTTTTTGTGAAGCCGCCTCGTTTAAATTCGCGTTGACTTGGTGCAAGGCACGGTACATTCCGAGGTCGCCTTACCCGAATTTCCCGTCCTGTGACTCGGGGAAAAACATCCCTCGTCTATCTACCACAATTTAAATTCCGATTACAACTCCAGAAGCCGCTAGCCTCGTTTTTAGGCGCGCTTTGTCGTGTTTGGAGCCCTCGCGGTCGCCTTCATTTCCGAGTCAGGACTCCATGAGGCTCGTGGAGGGAAGAATCAGCCACCTCTGGTTCGCCATCAGGGAGCTCGGTTATCTCACCGTGTGGACTTGTTTTCGCTTGCGCCTGCCGTGAAAGCAAAGTTTGCGATCACATTTGGCAGGGTTTTCGGGTTATCTGTGTTTGAGGAGCGAACCGGGTGAGTTTTGAGCCGTTCACGCTCGTCTTTCTCTCGGTAGAGGAGGTGAATTAGGCTCGCAGCAGCAGCGCATGGAGGGTAGTATGGCGGCTCTAGAACAGTCGTCACGCCAGTGAAGCGTCCTCTCTCTCGGCTGTTGCGTTTTTCCATTGTGACTTGGAACTAAATGACACGTTTTAGAGACCGGGATGAATCATTTCTAAACGAGCGAATCTCGCTTTTCATACTTGTGCTTCAACCACCGCGTGCTTGGTGAAATTAATCGTGTATTTCTTTCATTTTTGTTTTTCAAGCCTTTGAAGACCCTGCTGCCATACGGCCGCACAAACCGTGCTCTCACCCCGCATTCCTCGTCACTCGAAAGTCGGGGTAAACCACCGGATTTTTTCACGGTAAGAGTACAAATTGTCGCCGGTTACAAGCTTCTTTTAGCAGCGTGAAATAAGGCTTAATTTTTAGATGCATTTTAGGGTTATTTTTGACGACTGTCGGTTCAGCTTTCACCCGGGCTTTAGGGGGATTCAATGCTAGTTATAGCCGGCTAGCTCCGGTGTAGGTCAAGTCATAGGACGGTTTAACAGTGTAACATTTTTCCTCATTAAACGTACTTTTAGATATCTCTGAGGCTATCGTTTATAGCACCTCCACGTGTAAACACGATGCTGCTGAGTTTATAATTAAAGTTAGGTAAATGAGTAAAGTAAAGAGTTTTACGTTAAACATCAAACAGCGTCAATTATGTAATTTAGTGATGTTTTTGATATAGAAACGGTCTTGAGTTTAAACATAAATTTTAAATCGACCCTTATAACGTTAAATACCAAAACACTTCAGGTTAGACGTATTCTTTACTCTAAGCTTGAGTCCCATTGCAAAGCTTTTGTTCATAAATTCGCTCAAAATCCACAAAATAGTTTTCCAGAGCATTTCTATCGCAGTAATGCGCTATTCTGCGCAAACGGGGTCTGGTTATCATGCCATCCACTTTATTTAGTAACCTTTCATGGTGGTGAAAATGCCCTTCAGCCAGGGTCTATTTTAAAGCTGGACTCTGCTGGCTTGTCCGCCGCCATTACACATTCAGCGCAGCGGCGACGCCTCGCCCTGGAAAGAGTCGTGCCATTTTGTGACTAATTCAGTCGGCGCACTCGTTAGCTAAACGACATCAGATTATGACTAGCCCTCCATACTCGAGCATTTTAAAACAGTAGCTATGCATCAAAGGGGGCGACCCATAACGCGTCCGTGGCGGAAGCGGAGCTCCGCGCCCCGTCGGTGTGGAGGCAAACTCTGGTGCTGCATGCTGTAGCAGTCACTCATGATGATCCCTGGCTGCGTTTCCCCCTCTCGACGCAGACCGAAAGCAGATCCCGATCCGTGGTCAGCTGGTCCGTCGACAGGCAGCCGCCTGTCTATCGCCCAAAACGCTGCTTCCTCCTCCTGTAGTACCTCCCAGTATCCACTCGTCCGCCGAAAATATGCTCCAGTTTCGCCTCGAAAAGCTCGCAGAGAGCAGGAGAAGCCGCTGCGAGTCTTGGTTGTGTGGACAAAATGGAAGATTAGACGGATTGGCTGCTCTTGCTGGTGTCGACTGCAGAGTTATTTGAGATTTGAAACCGTCACAAGCAATGGGCTCTGTCTCACGATGAAGCGTAAACGCTTAGGGGCGGTGTAATGAACATCAACCATTATGTGTCGGGCTGGATTTTAATTCCACTCTTCAGGCAGCAATTCCTGTTTAAGACGTTAGATTACAAAACACCTAAACGGTACTTATTAAACTTTTAAATCAGATACAAACGCGATGTATTTAATTTGAGTAAATTGATGCAAAATAATCGGTATTTAATGTAAAGCTACTGGAAATAAACTATTACGGAGTTAAAGCCATGAAAGTAAGATTTTCAACTTTTGTATTCATTAATATAATTAATCTGGGGTGGTGTTTTGTATGTTTTCTTTTTTAGAGTGATTCCAGACAATGAATGGAGAAATGGACTCCACTGCTAAAGAACCCGGTAAGAAAGATGAATCGTTTAGGTGGTTTTTAGTTGTTTAAATATTCTTTTACATTTCTGTTTTTGCCATCAATGGTAATGGATAGAGCTTTAATAGGGGGAATTTCCTGGAATTTCCAGGAAATCCATTTTCAGAGAAAATGTATACCTTGCTTGCAAAGAAAGTTGCTTTGAATAATTAGGCTCATGCTCTCAGCAGTAATTGCCTAAACACAAATTGCTTTTGGTTTAAACCATGTTTCCCACTGCATGTGAACCTATATTTAACCTTTTGTGTGAAATAAAAAAATGTGTAAGTTTTCTTAATCTGCATGAAGATGTGTGCATTGGATCACATCAGATCATTTTTGCCATAATGCTTTATTACAGTTTGGGAGCAGGATGACCTGTTGAAGCTGTTGGATGCCATGAAAGGGAACCTGCCGGAAAAAGATCTGGCCAAGTACAAGACGTCCGAGTCCCATTTGGACTGGGAGAAAGTGGCTTTCAACTCCTATTCTGGGGAGATGTGCAAACAGAAATGGCAGGAAGTTTCAAGAGAGGTAAGCTAGTCAATAATCAATGAATTTAAGTTGTAATGACTAGAGAAACACGCATCAGAAATATATTAGTTGTTTATCAGTAGATAATAGAATTTAAAATATCCGGTTTAAAAAAAAGCATTTGTATGTGACAAGCCATAGGACAATAAAGATGCCATTTCACCCTAAAATTCCTGTTCCCCACACAGATTCGGAAATTCCGCACCCTTTCTGAGCTGATCGTGGATGCACAGGACTACATCAAAAATCCGTACAAAGGAAAGAAGCTGAAGGTAGACGTCTTGTGGGTTCTTTCTGAAAGCTTGGATTAATTTTTATTTTATTTTTTCCCGATTTCCCTTGCAACAATAGCAAATACTAACGTTTAGTGTGTTTGTCCCCTCTGCAGAAGCACCCAGACTTCCCCAAAAAGCCATTGACACCGTATTTCCGTTTCTTTATGGAGAAGCGTGCCAAGTACGCTAAACTACATCCAGAGATGAGCAACCTAGATCTCACAAAAATCCTGTCCAAAAAATACAAGGAGCTCCCAGAGCGTAAAAAAGTGAGTGCAATAAAATAAAATAAAATAAAAAAAGAAAACGTCACTAAAAATAGACTGTAAGATTTCCACTATCAAAGATGAATTCATATGGATTTGTTACGCAAATGGGAAGTGTTGAGGATACTAAAGGTTTAAAGTCTGGTGTTAAGTGGATCTTTTCTATTTGGTCTGGGTCACCTATTGTTAAGAGTGGTACCTTATTAGATTTGATCAACAAAGCAGGCATTGTTTTGACTGACCGGTTTATGACTGAACCTTTTGTCAACAGGAGAAATATGTCAAAGACTTTCTCAGTGAAAAGGAGACTTTCATGCTCAGCATGATGAAGTTCAAGTAAGTGACTTATTGACACTTTACCATTACATTTACATGCTTAACCCTTGTGCCTTCCACGGTCATTTCTGACCGGAATTTTTTTTTTTTTAAATATTTTTTAAAAATCAGAGCTTCATCAGAATGATATGTAATATGTGGACGTTTATGGCACTTGGAATGTGAACACAGGAAAAAATTGAGGGCATGATACGAACA
>JAUCMS010000062.1:15429777-15442693 GCA_032357445.1 Enteromius radiatus | reverse complement strand
ACAATAAATTGATAAGTGTTGAAATGTAAGATTGTACAATACATTACATGCATGCTGAACAGAGGTATTTATATTTTAAAAAAAATCATACTTATACCCCTAACCTAGTTAGAAAGATTTTGACTTTACTTCTGAGACATTTGGACCATGTTCTTTTTTTGTTTGTTTGTTTTATTCATTACATTTAATATTTTGTCCCCTCATGTTCCCTCTGACTGTGTGGAGGGAGGCCAACTCACTGATATGTTTCTGCTGCATTACAGAGATGCAACGGAGCATTGCCGTCTACAGCCAGCAGGTCTGGATCAGCCCCGTGGTCTAGGAGCAGTCGCACGCAGATGTGATGGCCTCCAGAGCAGGCATCGTGTAAAGCCGTACGGCCGCCCGGGTCTGCATCCACCTTTGCTCCCCTAAACAGCAGCTCCTCGACACAGCCGGAGTGCCCCCTGCTGGCAGCCAGACGCAGTGCAGACGTCTGCTTTACCTTTGAGGTAAGAGTCCACATTCCTGCAAAAAAAAAATGAGAGGAGGGAATTCACTCAAATACACCTAAACACGTGTGTGTGTGCCATGGCCGTCTATAAGGATCCTACCCATTTCCGGGGCCCACACCATCTCTTCATGCACGGTCTCCATCAGTGCATTCACCATGCCTGGGTCTTTGAGGACGGCATACACTCTCTTCATATCCCCACACATAAAGATGTTATGGATGGCTGGGTCTCTGCACTGTATTTGGGGGGGTGGAGCACGTACTGTCTGGATCCTCTCGTTTCCATGTCTGAGTCTGGGGGCGGCAGGTAACGGACGTCTTGTCATAGCCCTCCTGTGTGCCAGTGCCCGCCTGGCGTCCTCCCAGTCCTGCAGCTCCTGCTCCAGCCTTAAGGAGCGCAGAGAGGCAGAAGAGAAGGCAAAGGTGTCCCGGGACATCCCAACAAGAGCTTTTGAGTTTAGAAGTGTACTAGAGTAGTATGCCTAGAACAAAAGGCATTGGCACAGAAATTGTGGCCTTGTGCTGTACGAGTGTTAGTAAAGCAGCATTACTCAACAGGCAAAACCTTTATCAATCAGCTATAGGAACACAGTTGAGTGAGTGAAACTCCTATATTTGGTACCCAGCAAATCTTGTTCTTGGGTTTAAGGTACAGACTAAAAAAAAACATTAAAAACATGCAATAATAACATGCTCTAAAATAAATAGTATGCTCTAAAGATAAAGTCTTCCTACCTCGAACACTCTTCAAGTTTCTCCTGTTCGAGCTCTACTTCAATAATCAAAGATGAACTTGCTTAAAGCATTTGTTAGGAATTTATAACAGGCAATGCTCGAAATATTTGCTATTTTTGTTAATAAAACGACCGCATGTCCTTTCGAGAACGAAGCTGCCTGTCACAAGATATTATTGACCTGACACATGGTGGAGCTCTGAGTATTAATAGACTAGAAAGTGAGCAAATATGTTCCTGCACTAGCATGATAGCGCCTGTAGATGGCGCGTCAAATGATTGTTTTGCCATACAGTAGCCTATCACTTGTCCTAAAGTATGTGTAAAATTTAAAACAAAACATTAGTGGGCAAGATAAATTTGTGGTGTCGTGGTTCTTGAAAATTCATTACTCAGTCACTGCAAACTATTTTATTCATTCACTAGAACAATATGTATTATTATAACTGTATTACATTTATTATGCCTGTTGAGTTATGTTTTTGAGTTTGTTTGTTTTTGTTTTTTTACAAAGGCTCTGGAAACGTTAAGATTGGTGCCTTGACATGCTAATTGTACCTTTTGTTTTGTAAGGTCTATATATTGATAAGAAACTATTGAACTTCTAAAAGTAGTAGCAGGAGTAATATCTTAAGATATTACAAAAACCTAATTTTACGTTATTAGTTCATGAAAAATACTGCATGTTGCTGACCTAATTTCTTTTTTTTACCTATCCATAAACTCCCTTTTAAATGGCAAAATTAGGCATGACATCGGACTTAAATGATTTTTAAAAATTGATTAGAAAAATATAAAAGGGGAAAAATAACACAATAAATAACGAATGTATTAGGTCCGCGACCTTTAGTCATGATTTCTCAGTTTGCATGCAGCTCAACGCATAAAAACGTGGAAAAGGCGCAATTTCTCGTCGTCTGCGTTCTTACTTTCACTTTTATTTCTCATGTAAACGACGCCAGTCACGAAATAACAAAATTCATTTTTAGAAAAACGGGAAAACCTCTATTTTAAAGGAGAGTGACAAAGTGTTGATATCTAGACACACAGGTGGGGGGGAATTACATTACATAATCATCTTAAAAAACGAAAGTCTAACGGCGTCTCTTTTGACGAGCTCTGTTGTTAGTTACACTTCCTGTGTGCTCGAGCTCCGTACACAAACGGTGGACAGGACGACGACATTAACGTCCTTTTGGTTATTACAATGAGGAAGGTAACGTTAGTAACTGACAAAGCTGTAAATATATTTCAACATTTATCTTCTCAAATGGCTTGTTTGGTGGCTCATTAATAATTATACCGCCCTTCTCCACATGTGTTTACTCAAAATCAGTGTTTATAGGTGGCAGCACTGAAGGATGGCAGAAGAAGGCCGTACGGTGTGCGTTCACGGTTTGCCAACAGACGTGGATCACGAACGGCTCCGAGACAAACTACTGATTCACTTCCTTCGCCAGAGGAACGGAGGAGGAGAGGTCACGTCCGTCACTATCATCGCACGGACACCTCCGCGTGCCCTCGTCACATTTGAGGAGAGCACAGGTGAGTGCAACTCGTGACTGCTGCTAAACATCAGAGTAAATGCTGTCAATAGATGAATATATAGATTATGGAATATTGATTAGGCTTGAGGAAAGTGGGGTAAACTTTACAACCCAAGTTGTCATGTAAAAATAATAAAAAAAAACAGAAAGTCCAAAAACTCCAATATTTTCATATATGCATTATTATAATGCAATAACTATTTTCTTTCTTCAAAAATATTAATGGCATTGTATTGTATCTGGCATACTTTACCTTTAAATGCATAAATGAGTAAATCATGGATATTAACTGGCAAAACAGTTCACATGTTTTTATACTTTGAAAATGTACAACATTGTATGAAACTGTATATTTTTTAGTAGGCCTACCTGTATATCTTTGCATTGGCTTTTTAGCATAATATTTTGACACACCTTACCCCACTTTTTATATTGCTGGTGCATACATTGAATTGCAGTGCATTCAAATGTCATCGCCAAAGTAGCTGGTAGTTGGAAAAAATCCAAAATACACTGATTGGCAGCCAGACGGCTGGCATATACCTAATGAAGTCTCTGGCTCTTGCTAGCCGATTAATCTGCCAAGGCAACATTTTAGTTGTGTAGTCAGTTTGCTGATAAAGTGTATGTGTGAGGGATGGCCACGTTGTGACGGAATTCTTTATGTTCTGTCAAGCCTGATTAGAAGTGAGTGAGTTTTCACTGTGCTTGTGTGTGCATCTTAAAGAAGAGTCCAATAACTGATCAGACAGAAACCGACAATTGATACTTTCATTGATCAGACATTATGAAAAATTAGTTTGCATCTGTGTGTGCAAAGCCAGTCTTTACCTCTCAAATAAGATTGATCCTAATTTTATTTTTTATTTTTTTCTTTAATTTAGTGGTCCAGAGTGTACTTCGTCATCATCCACACATTTTACAGCTGAATGGCATAAAATATGAACTCTCCCTGAGTCTACCAAGACAAGAGTCCCAGAGTCTAAATAAGGTTTGCAGACCATATAGTAGTATTGCATTTAACATCTTTTTAAAAACTATGAATTTAATTTCCCAGTAGTTTCTATCATTTGTTTTAACACATTCATACAGCTGATGTTCTTGCACTCCTTAAAGGTGATCCTTGATATGACTGTGACTATAGATTGCAGTCAGCTTCCTCGTGGTGCAGAGGCTCTAAATGTACTGCGCAGTGAGTTTCCTGGTCTACGTATGCAGCGTGGCTTATTACAGGACACATGCACCTTGCAAGGCAACTACTATGATTTTCAAGGGGCCTTTCCTTATATGCAGACATTATTTAATAATCACCAATCAAAAGCCGAATATCCTAATTTTAGTGGAGACAGAGGTCAAAGTCTTGAGAAGAAAGAAGACCTGGCAAGTGTTAAGAAGTGGACCAGCTTTGCATCCCGGTCTTCAGGAGATGTCAGCTCTATATCCATGGCAGGTTTAGGACATGCGCCTTACAGCCTGCAAAACAGCAATGAGGCCCCCACTGAATGCATTACTCGGATTAAGAAAAGTAAAACAGATGAGGAGGCAGGGTGCAGGACAGATGAAGCTAATTTAGAGGATCTTTCAATCATCATGGAAGCTGATGTGTTTGCGTACCTGCAAAGAATTAAGGAGTTCAAGCAGATACTGCAACTTCATGGAGTGCAAGTGGTTCCTGTTACATCAGAGGGGGTCACCACCCTGTACCTACAGTCAGAGGTCCCGACCGGGTCAGGGGTTAAACAGAACTTGTGTCAAGCCCATAGGAAGCTCAGGCAGCTTTATCAGCAACTAGAAGGTTGTCTGAGAAAAGACCAGATTAAAAAGAGTGCTCTTAACTTGTCAGGCGGACTGAATTCTGCATTAAAAAATGTGCAGTTAGTATTGCCTAATGTTCTGCTTAGCTATGACCAGGAGAGCATTTGTATAATTGGAGAGAAAAGTGAGGTGTCTCAGGCCAAACAAATGCTACTGCTTGGGGGGGAGGAAAAATTGCTGCGAAACATGACGGAAATGCCAGCATCCTCTTCCAGTTCTCCTTCAGCATCCTTTGAATCCGTAGAGAGAGCACAACAGATTACGAGAAAAAGCACAGTGCACACTCCAGCGCCCCCCAAACTGATCGGCTCTAGCACTGAACGAAAAGGGGAGGTTGGCAATACAAAAGAATACAAACTAGCGGCTCGGTTTAAGAGCTCTGTGCTAGGAGAGATGGGTGGAGACATAAAGAGTCTCACTACTAAAATGGACATGCTATGGTTAGACCCAACACCACCCATAAGGTCTGCGCTTGGCACTACTGCAAGCATGCTCAGTAATGAACTGACAGGGGAAGGAACTGAAACATTCAGGATGACAGGTCCAAGCTGTACAGGAGAGGATGTCCTGTTTAAAAACCAAGGCCCACTATTTGGGAATGCATTTGGTGGAACCACCTTCAACACATCCAAGGCCAAACCAGCTACTGCCGCTGGACTCACTTCAACATTGAATACTGGAGTCAAAGTTTCAGCAAACACAAGTGTAAATACCCTATTAGCCAGTAATACTCAAGTAAAGGCAGTTGCTCCCTCCTCAACATCACTACCCACTTCCAAATCTCCCCTAAGAAGAGCTAATAGTTTCTCAGGTCGGCCACACCAAAAAGATGAGGTGAAAAATAACCAGACTACAGTCAAGCCAATGACTAGCACACATCCTTATCAAAGAGCAAGATCCAATAGCATCAGTGGTGGAGAAACCAATGAAGATTGTCCGATTCCTACGGTGAAAGCAGAACTTACTGTGTCTGTTTTAATGTGGAGCTACATGAAGGAGACCTATGGCAACCAACTGGATGCCATACAGTCTGGCTTAGAAATGACTGAGAAACAAGCAGGCAAAAGCGAGACGAGCGTGACACTGAAGGGCACAGATTCATCAAAGATTGGAGAAAGTCATCGGCAGCTTCAGAATCTAGTGGCTATGGTAGCCAGCGACTTTTGCATTCAGCAGCTAACTTTGACCGAGCTTGGCATAGTTGAAAAAGATAAACTCTTTGAAACCTGCTGCTTGAATGTTAAGTCACGTTTCCGCAAGGTCATCCTGCATACAATGAGGAACAGCATTTACCTGCTTGGCCCAAAATTGCTCTGCGTTCAAGCCAGTGATGTATTTAAGGAAGTATATCGTGGGAAAAAGTCTCCTTTACAGATGAATAACTTGCAGGAGGGTGTAGACCAAGGAGGAGCAATGTCTCCTTTGAGCAAATGGTCAACAACAGCAGATTACTCTAATGCAGATCAAAATCCGAAGGAGTTCTCTTTTCAGGGTACAAGTCAAGTGGTTAAGTCTAACAGCTGTCGCAAGAGTGAAGGACAGTCAGCCAAACCAAAATCAGCTACACTGGAGAACCCTAGATCTACTAAAGGTGAATTAAGCAAGACAAACTCAACAAGCCAATTTTCTTATGCCAGAGAAGATGCAACAAGGCAAACAAATGATGGACCAACGTCTTTACCACTCGAAGCATTGAAAAAACAAGATTCCTCAATCACTGTGAAACAGACCAATGTGCGGTCGTATTTAGTTTTGGAAAAATGCATGTGTGGAGCAAATAATGCAAATGTGAAACGGACCACCTGTGGTGTCATCCTTTGCTCTGACTGTATACAACTGCATAAATACTGCAGAGTGTGTGAAACAGAAGAAATTAACTCCGAGAAGAATGCTCTGGGGGATCCGGTTCAAAGCTGTAGTTCAAATGATACACAACAGGAACATCAGACTCAAGAGCAGCATTCAGGACAAGAGGACAGCAAAGAAAATAAGGGCATCCAAGGCACTATGACATGTGTGGAGATGACTTTCGGTCTTCCAGGCTATAGCAAATACACAACAGCCAAGATCACATACTGCATACCTGATGGCATACAAGGGGTATTAGCTTTGTTTATATTATTTGAATTATATAAAGCATTGTAGACATATATTATTTATATAATACAATATTAGCTTTTCATTTCTGTGCCTTACAAATCTCTTCTAGGATAAGGATCCCTGTCCTGGGTCACCATTCCAGGGGGGTCAATTTGAGGCTTTTCTGCCACTCAACCCAAAGGGACGAAGTTTACTGCCTTGCCTGGAAAAGGCATTTAATCAAGGCCTAACATTTACTGTTAGCTCAAGCAAGAAGTCTGGTGGTGATGCAAAAGTAACCTGGGGAAGGATCCCCCACAAGACCAAGGTGGACGGAGGAAAGAGTGGGTGAGTCCAGATGCTAACCTGGGGCCGACTGCATAAAAGGTTAAGACTAGTCTTAAAAGTTAGTCAGCTACATTTTTCTTTAAAATTCTTTTAAATTCAGTTACATAAATATTTATATTAGTCTAAGGTAAATACAAAAAATAAAACAGATTATTCTTGGTTAACTGCTAGTTGGTCAGACTAGCTTTTAAGACACATGAAGGCTAAGTTTATGCAACCGTCCCCCTGAACTAACCTAACCTGAGCAATTATAATTATGGCTGTTGGCATGTGTGATCTCTATGACTTTATTACTTGTGTTTTTTCAAATTAATAACATTTTAGCAAGCATGTGTTAGTGCTAGTTAGCCTAACCACAGTGTTGTTTGCCCAAACTACAGTGTCTACAAATTAGGATCTCTTTTGTAGCAGAGAGCAGCAATTTGTATTATTAGGTATTAATCTGTTTCAACCCGAATTCCGGATATGTTGGGATGTTTTTTAAATTAGAATAAAATGAAAACTCTTTATTAAGGTCACATTATTTTAAATTTGATGCCTGCAGCAGGTCTCAAAAGAGTTGGCATGGGGCCAAAAAAAAACAAGAAATTTTGAAAAGATTTAGCTTGGAAAACATCTAAATAGCAACTAAATAGATTAATTGGCATCTGGTCTGTAACATAATTAGCTATAAAAGCGAGGTCTTAAGAGAGGCAGAATCTCTCAGAAGTAAAGCTGGGCAGAGGCTCTCCAATCTGTGAAAGAGTGTATAAAAAGGTTGTGAAATACTTTAAAAACAGCATTCTTCAACTTCAAATTGCACAGGCTTTACAAATCTCATCATCTACAGTGCATAACATCATCAAATGATTTAGAGAAACTGGAGAAGTCTCTGTGCATAAGAGACAAGGCTGAAGATCTTTGTTGGATGATCATGGTCTTTGGGCCCTCTGTATCACTCATCGATGTAATTCTGTCATTGACATTACTAAATACTTCCAGAAACCGCTGTCAGTAAACACAATTCGCCGGGCCATCTGCAGATGCTGACTAAAGCTCTGTCATGCAAAAAGGAAGCCACATGTGAACATGATCCAGAAGCACCATTGTGTCCTGTCAGCCAAGGCTCATTTAAAATGTTTGGTGGAAAAGTGTTCTGTGTTCAGTCGAGTCTAAATCTGATATTCTTGTTGAAAATGAAACATTTGGCGCATTACTTAAAGAGAAATATGATAAATTCCAACACCAAAATCCAGAAACTCGTAACTTTGATGCCCAGACATCTTCAAACTGTTTTGAAAAGAACACGAGAATGCTACACCATGGTAAACACACCCCTGTCCCAACTGTTTTGAGACCTGTAGTAGGCATCAAATTTGAAATTTACTTTTGTGCATAAAATTGTAAACGTTTTATTGTGAGTAAAATATTGGCTCATGTGATTCAAAATTCCTTTTTTTTTTATTCAAATGTAAAAAATGTCCCAACCTTCAGGAATTCAGGCTGTACATGACTGTGACAGGATATCCATGGCATGGTTAATTAAAACATTTGTTGTCACTCAGACATTGCCAGTTGATGTGTCATGCTTTGAATATGAATTTAAATTAAGTTTGCAAAAGAAAAACACATCTGTAATTTGAATTTATCAAATAGATTTATAGAAATTGACCTTTTACTGTATCTTGCAGTTGTGCTATTAGTATACTAAGCTGTTATACTTGGTGTCTGCTAAACTGAAACAACTGATTATTATGTACTCAATGCACTTTAATTGTGGCTCAACTAAAAATATACTATCCTTCAACTAAAATATAAGTATATTTGACTGTTTATACTTCAGGCACACTTTAAGTATCTAAATAGTGATATTAAAACACAATTCAAGAAATATTTTAAGACATTTCATATTTCCAATTCAACTTGTGTGAGTGTGAAATATTTGTTTGTTTGCAACAGAGGATATCCAGACTCGGCGTACCTTACTCACTTGTGTGAAGCACTGGTGGCTCATGGGATTGAAGGAGTGCCTGCAAACAGTCAAGATCAAGCCAGATCCTGACCTTGAGAGTAACACAAATCATAAAAACCCACAATTAATCAGTGTTCATACTTCTTTTTTTATATTTCCTCCTATAAATGTAAATCAAGTTACAATCAGTGTAAATAATCTTAACATTTACTCATTGTAAAAGAATACTTCCTCTTTGTATTAGAATCTTTATGCGGTATTTCTGTCATTTGTTATCATTTTTTGTACTTTTATACTGATTTTATAGTGCCGTTTTTATTCTGTAGTCCATGTTTTTTAATCTGCATGGAAGTATAGCATCAGTAATGCTCAATATAATGCTCTGTATATTCTGAATGAGTTGAGTACACTTTTAACTGATCAGTGATCTTGTTTTAGAGGTTGTGTTTGTTAGTCACTTTGTAACTAAATTCAGCACTCCACCTGTTAAACTACTCTTTCACTTTCACCTACTCAGGCTTTTATAAGTGGTATGAACATTGAATCAAAGGTCTATTGAATACTCAAAGGTTAGCTACTCTGAACTGTTGGCGAATATTACCTTTTTCATTTTTTTTAACCAACCTTGCTTAATGATCTCCTCACATGTCTGTAGGCTGAATAAAATCCATTCTGTGCAATTTAAAGTATACATGGATCTTATCAATATGTTCCTTGTTCCTTCTTGCTACTGTACAAAGGCAAGTACAGCAACATTCCTGTGCCTTTTCTTTTAGTGTGTGAAAAATAGTCTGAGCTACATATTGGGCTTTTCTGTGCCTTTCTTGAATCTGTCCTAATACAATTGAGGCTGGAAATTGGCTCAGTCATTAGCAGCTCAGTGCTGCAGACTGTCTGGACCTTCTCCAGGATGAACACTACTGTACGGCCTGCATCAACAAGAAATGACAGGCTACAGCTGCCCTGAGTGCAAGAAAGACCTGCCCTCAGCAGAAACACTGACTGCTACAGCCATCAGGAAATTTAAAGAGACGGCTTAAAAATTCACCCTCAAACAAACCACATTAATATTTGTGGGCAAGCAAACAAACAAACAGACAGATAATGTTCAACACTTGTTTAAAACAAACTGTCAATATTGGGTCATAACATATTGAACATGATCAGTTTGTACCCTCTGGGATGTTATTTTGCCTGCATCTCTACTCGACACCCTGCCAGCACAGTCCCCTGTGCTTTCAGAGCAGAAAACCTGTCTTTGGCTGTATTCCTGGTCTCTCCACTGCATTGTCTTCATCAAAATGGCTGAGCTGAGAGATCTTCTGCTCTGAGAGCAACTCAGTGGTCCTGCAATGATTCCCTGCAGACAGAGTTTCTGTATGGACTGCACCAGCAGCTGCTGGCTCTTCTCCAAGCCCTGCAGTTGTGTGGGGTTAATATCATGGATAAAATTGATGGTAATGTGTGACATTGAGACATTTGTGACAATGCTGTTTGGCTTGTTACCACAAATTTCAATCAATTTTAATCATTAAAAAATTATGGCTTGATTTTATGTAAATGTATTCTATGGGCTGAGGTAGCTCGGTGTAATTTTACTTACTGTACGATAGAGGGCAAGTTTTAGCAACCGTTCATTTCTAAATTATCTCAGGAAGCGATCAAACCTCTGGATTATCTCAGAATAAATACGTTTTAAAAGGCTGAACAAAGCAATGTATCTTTCTCGCGATCAGCTATTTGATCCAAAGGCTCATGCTTAAAATGTTTATAGTTTTTTTTAAAGAAATTATTTTTAAAAAGGAAATTTGTTCTTTTATTCTGCAAAATCATTGTTACAAAAGATTTTTCGAATAAACGCCGTTCTTTTGAATTTTCTATTAATCAAAGAATCATAAAAAGGATCACTTTCAGTAAAAAGGTATTTTTAAAAATATTTCTATTATCACAGCAATAACTAATTAATTTTATAGTTTTAACTATTCTCAACCAAATAAATGCAGCTGTAGTGAGAATAAGATATTTTATCTATCTTATATATATATATATATATATATATCTTATATAAATAAGCTAAAAAAAAAGGGTTTTTTTCCCCCAACCTTTTTTTTTTAAGACAGAAAAACAAAATTCCTGTGGGTGAGGAAAAAAGTAATAGGCATGTCAAAGGTTTTGGCTGTTAGCAAATTTTCTCAGGGAAAAGCAATCAAAAAAAAATAGTTTGTTGACAGGGTTGAACCTGTCAAACCGGTTGCTGTACTCTAAACACAAACCTGTTCCTTAGTCTTTCTCTTGCTCACTATTGAAGCTTTATTACGTAGCTTACGGTGTAGAGAGAGAAGTCTGAATTTATTACAGCTAATTATTAGTTTAGATAACTGTGTGAAATGGCAGGGTGTTTTGAAGACCTCGATCCGTTCAACTGTCCCATCTGTCTGGACGCACTCCAGGATCCAGTGACGATTCCCTGCGGACACAACTACTGCATGAGCTGTGTTAAAGACTACTGGGATGAAAATGGCACCAAAGGCATGGGTTACAGTTGCCCTCAGTGCAGGAAGACCTTCTCGCCTCGACCCATCCTCAACAAAAACACCATGTTTGCAGAAGTGGTGGAGCGCTTTAAAAACACAGGCCTTCAGGATCCTCCACCTACACGTTACGGTGGACCCAGACACACGGAGAGAGAAATCTGCTCTGCAAAAAATTCCAAAAACTTCAAGATGTGTCCAGAAAGTGAGGACTTGTGCACGGCCCACCTGAGATATCGTAACAATGACCGTCCCAGAGAAAAGCACACAGTTATTGTTGTACACAGTGAACCTAAAGGAAATATTTGCTCACGGCACAACAGGCTATTGGATTTTTCTTGTCAGACAGACCAACGATTCATCTGCCCACTGTGCCTTAATGAAGCCCAAGGACATGAAGGGTTTTCACATGCACCTCTGAAGACGAAAACACTAGAGTGCAGTACGACTCAAGAGAGACGAGAGCACAGGGGTAAAGGCAGAACAACTGAACAATGTAAAAGGAGAACTCATAGCTCTGGGCATAGACATGGACACAGGAGCGGACAGCCCCGGGGCTCACATGCTAAAAGAGGGACTCAAACACACCAGCATAAAAGTAATAAACACATTTCACATGGGCACAGGCATGGAGCTGGACACCCAAAGAGACGGCTGGGAATCATGGTCATGTCAGGACCGGGCATTAGAAGAATAGATCATGTTAAAGTAGTTTGAACCTTGATTTTGAGCCACAATGTTTTCTTTTGCTGGATTCAGGCATCGTCTGAAAGCTCACGTCATTTCATTTGTGAGTCAGCAATCCATTTCTGGGCGCATTTTATGTCCATTCTATTGTACTCCTGAATAGTATTAATTAACATGATTGTAATTTTGTTTGTTGTTCTCAACAATTCAGTGTTGGGTGTACAGTTATGTTCAATAGCACAAAACAAAAATAACAAAAAAAAAAACTTGATAACATCTCATTGTGGAAAATTTGAATGGTGAAATTATGTTCATGTTTAAGGGTTCTTTTTTTGCAGCTGCATTTTCACTAAAATGACTTTATTTTGTGACTAGATTTCAAATGAAATTTAGTGACTTTTCAATTTGTGATTATTACTTTTTTTTTTTATTACATTTATTTATAAATGTGCGCTCATAACAAAAATCAGTATCTTTCAGTGTGTGGGGAATAAAGACTTGTGTAAGGAAATTTCCATTACGTTTTTTACGGAAATTTAAATTAATTAACTGTGAATTATTTACTGAGTTTGTATTACTTCGGGTTTGGATTTTACTACTATAAATAAATAAAATGATTAATCAGTATTTTGTCTTGTTTCCAGTAGAATCCCTTAATGCAGGGTTCCTCAAATCTTACCCTGGAGGTCCGATGCACTGCAGAGTTTGGATCTAACCCTAATCAAACACAC
>JAUCMS010000062.1:15426117-15429677 GCA_032357445.1 Enteromius radiatus | reverse complement strand
GTTTTTAAAACTATCTTTGAGAAATTTTAAAATAAACTATATTACAAACTTTCCATTAAGACCCTAAAGAATCATATAAGCTAGTGGAAAATTGGCTTTATATGACCCCTTTAAAATCCCTCAGAAGCACAAACATGAGAAGGCAAATTACATGATATATTAATTCTTGTTGTAATAAAATTCACTTTAGTTTGTTTAAAACAAGTAAAAAGACTTGTAAAAAGTTCTTACCACATCAGTAAACTTTTTTTTAAAAAATGACATTTTTGGTTCAGCATGTACTTCAATTGTTTAAGATTTATCTTTTAAATATATCTTGTTAAGCATTTTTCAATATTTATAGTAAAAGTCTAGGCAAACATATTAATTTAAATTATCAATTTAAATATTAAACTACCCCGTGAGAACGTGATGTGTTGTGAATGACAGAAAACATTTGGAAAGCAGATTAGATCTGATGGCACTATGATGATTATTCATATTAAAATAAAATCCCCTTTGATATACCTAAATAATGTGGCATGTGTGGACGAAGCATGTTTAATAACGACTCGGTAAACAGCTCTTTTAGTTATGCTCTTTAATTAGTCCTGGAAAACATGTAAGGCAAAATGGTCACATCACACACAGAAGCGTTATGAACTCTACGGTCCTCATGACCACACGCAGTCCAACCAACCCAGAGTCAAGCACAGAAACAGCAGCACTTCAGATTCTCAAAATTATATGAAGAAAGTTTTGATGGAGGGCTTCAAGAAACAAACCAACAACACAAACAACCTGTGGTGCTTCTCTGATGTGTGTGGAGGGGGAGGAGCATTAATGCTGACGAATAGGGGCGGAGTTTATAAATTTGGAACCAATCAGTGAACAGGAATGTAAGCTGGTGCCTCTGATTGGCTCTTCAGTCCAAAAAAAAAAAAAAGAACAAACAAACAGGGAAGTTGAAACTAATTCACAGAGCGCAAACAGAGCCTTTTGGGATTCGAGATTTTCCGAAATGTCTCCGAAGTCACCGTGCATCTTTATTAGCGCAAGTATGCATCCGAATGTACATAGAAAGTGCATTATTAAGACAGTGAGATGTGTGCAGTGTGCATTCTCGAGACAAAGATAGACCTGTTACGCTGAGCATGTGTGGGAAACAGTCCACAATGACTCACTGTTTCTCATATGTGCCAGACAAAGAGAAGGCAAATACATCTGCCGTATAAATTTAGAGCTAAAAGCCTTCCGAAGCTTCATTTCATTAGTGGTTTGATTAACGCAGAAATTAATAAATACATTTCACTGTAGAAACACCAAGCTGCACTACATTTGCGTATTTAACATCGTAAATAACGTCTAGGCGTGATGCGATTTAGCGTCGGTTAAGGCTGCATTTGCAGCAGGAATTCTGCACTCTGCAAACCTGAGGGGCGTTTCCTGTTCTGGGAAAGCTATTGGATTGAGAGACTGAGGAAGGAAGCAGCTTGGCTCGATCCGAGCCTCTCTCTGGCTCCCAGTCGCACAATTCCATATTCACGAGAGACACTCGCACCTGCAGCTGAGCTCATTGTGGAGCCGTTGCGAGCTCCAAAAAAAAAAGGAAGAGGAAGAAGACTCCAAACCATCACGCTATAATAATGTCTAAACCTTGAGAGATTTAAAGCGAGCATTCCCAACCCAGATGTCATTGTTTTTTGGGTGTGGGTGCTCTGAACGGTCTCTGAACGGACCCAACTTAACGCTAGCCAATGCAGACAGAGCTAGGGACGAAACTGAATCGACAGCCGCTCTGATGTCATAAGCAGCCGAGATGAGTTCCAGAACCGGAATGTCGCTGCTGGATCGTCTGGAAATAAAAACACAGCAGGGTTTGCTTGCGAACGGGCCTCTGAGACTAGATGTTAAAGGCATAGTTCACCTAAAAATGAAAATTGTATGATTACTGACTCACCTTCATGTCATTCCAAACCTGCATGACACTTTCATACACACACACACACACAAAAAAAAAGAAGAATGTTGGGAACGAAAACCTTTCTTTTGGTTACAGTTGACTTCCACTGCAAGGATTACGCTTCACATGTTTCAAAGGTTTGATATGACACAAGGGTCAATAATGACAATTTTCACTTTAGGAACTATCCTTTCTGAATTGCGACTAATTACTGTACATTCACTGAGAAACAAACAAAAACAACAACGACGAATAGCCAGCAAATCCAGAAAACTACATAGACATGAATCATTCGTTCATTCTGACTGCTGCTGGATCTTTTTGTTGGGTTACCTCGGGTCATAGGTTAGAAAATACACCTAGTTTCCTACGAACACCCACATGATACACAAAAAGTGCATCCGTAAACAACAGTACACCTGATCTGGGGGGGTGGTTCAGATCAGTGGGAATGAGATTCCAGCCCTTCAGGACAGCAGAGCTGAGACGGCGTTAGGGACAAACTACTGTCTACGTGCGTGTATATGCATTCGTGTGTAAACATGCGTGGAGGCAATCTGGTGTTGGTCTACGACTGAGGCACAGTGAGAACGAGAGGTTTTGCATGGATTCGAACATTAGCGGAAAACAATACTATTCAGAAATCAGTCATCACCAATAATATTCAGGGCGTAGTCGACCACACACGACAGGAGCAAATTCAGAATCTTAAGATCTTTTACTGCAAGGTCATTTTGACAAAAACCACAGACGGTTAGGTTTTTTTTTCCTTCATCTTTCATTCTTCGTTTTTTGTTTTGTTTTTTTTCTTCATTACAGTAAGCACAGTTATAGCGAAGGTCATGCCTTCACGAAAAAGAGTTTGGCACACTTGGTCAGGACCAACGAAATCACATGATTCATCACATTTTAGAGGAACTGCAGCAAAGCCTTTTCAACTCAAACTACTGAAATGCAGACCATAGAAACAAACATAAAAAAAAAAAAAAACATAATACAAAGAGGACAGGTATTTTTCACTGAAGTGTTAGTTAGGGTCACTTGGTGCTCTGAGTCACCATCCACAGGAACACAGGAAGAGAATCAGCAGAACACAACAAGAAACTGAAACTCAATCCCTCGGATCCAGAACTCAAACTGGATCGGGATTCAGTGAGTTGGAACACGGTGACTCTTCAGACTAGTATGGATGGCTCCACACCCACCCCAGTGCATTCTGGGCCTGACCGGTTATCTGCACTCGTAGCAATTATGTAAACACGAGCATGCATCGAACAATGCGGGCCTTCTGAGCAGCTCCATGCACGTTCAAATGCTTGTTTCTCAGTTTTAGAGGGGCATAAAGAGCGAGTGTGTTGGTGGGAGAACAAGAATGTGAAAACACGGATGGGAACCAGAGATGCGGTGGATCGGGTGTGAAACCGCCATTCTCTATAAGTGCAAGCTGAGTGCAAACGATAGCAAACCAATGCAGGCCGTTCACGGGGGCCGGAGTATTCGAGAGTGACGGTAAGAGTTAAGAGACGGTTAAAATGCCAGATGGTAGCATAAGGTAGCATGAGGGAGGTAGAGAGACAGAAAGAAAGAACATTTGAATCTAAATCCAACAACAAACCTG
>JAUCMS010000062.1:15408617-15421117 GCA_032357445.1 Enteromius radiatus | reverse complement strand
TTGCGGGATGTGAAACAGCTGTGATTAATTAATTCGGCCAGCGCTCCTCCTGAAACTCCGTTATTATCAAAACGATCACAATATTTACAGAGCTATGATGACTGATAACCTGAAAAGTAAAAAAAAGAAAGAAAAAGAAAAGTTAACTATTGAAAGCTGAATAGCTGAACATAAGTTCACAAATAAAATATATTGTACAAGTTTGTTACTGCCTTGAGTTATTATTTTGATTGTAAAGTCCTTAATAACAATAACTTACACTAATATTTACACTTGGCTTTAATAAACAGAATAGTGTTTACATTATATATTTTTATATTAACAATTAAAATATATAAATATTATTTCCTAATGACTATATTAATAATAAACATTAATAATGATGTAAAAATGTTTATTCAAACTAGAAAATATGGTGACATGAATTTAAAATAATAAAAAAAAAGAAATGTAAATTAAGCACCGAATCAGCATAATCACGTGACACTGAAAATTTGGAACTGTAATAATATTTCACAATATTATAATTTTACTGTATTTTGCATTAAATGTCTTTGTGACCACAAGAGACTTACTTCAAGAATATTATCAACAAAATAAATAAATGGGAGTGGTTTTATATTTTAGATAACCACTTGTTTTGGATAAATCAGTGAATTAAATACTAAAGACATTTAGTTTCCAGAACTTAAAAAAAATATATATTAAAAATTTTATATATATATATATATATATATATATATAATTATTATTAATATTAACAAAAGAATGATAAGTTTCTCAAAAAGCATAACATAAGCTTCTTAAGTTAAAACCTTTGTTTACTAGCCTCACTAGTTACCAATGGTTTAGCGTAAAGCAGCCAAACATAAGGCAGAATAAACGTTTTCAGAAAATCTGAGATACATTTCTACCATCATACCACCCACTCCTACGTCCTATAGCATGTAAAAAAGTCTTTGTGAGCGTGTGTGTGAGCATGTTCTAGAGCATGAATAGGTATTTGTGTGAGTTTTCTGCATGTAAAATGTGTGTGCGGTTGACCGACGGGTGAATTACTGCTTAATGGCTCCCACAGTGAGCGTTCTTCATTTACAGAGGAATGACATGCCTCTCTGGCCCTCCTTCTCACTCGCTTTCTCCCGTTTCCAACACTGCACTCTTTGACCCGTCTTCACTCGCTCACTGTCCACACATCCTCTCGCGTCGCTTCCCATGTCTGTCACTCCCTCGCGTTTTAGTCTCTCCACGCGATTATCCCCTTCATTTCGCCCATCTTCTCTTTCATTTCCTAACGGTGTAACCATCATTCTCTCGGTGCACTTCAAAGGTGGCTTATTAGCATCAAATGAGATCAAAACGCCACATATTGGGACGACAAAGGATATTAGAGTAAATTACACTATGGTACCATTAGTGAGGGGGGAAAATGTACACATAAAGCAATGACAACCCTCTCTGTCTCTCTCTCTCTGCTTCTCTTTCTCACACACACATATTCACACAAAGCGAGCTCTGAGTTGGCCTGTGATTTGGACCTGACCCAGTCTGCTACATTTGGACACATTCTGGGTTCTGTGTCAGATAGAGGAGCCATTGTTCTGATAAAGCAGGATAGAGGAAGAGAGCGAGCGAGAGAAAGAGACAGGGGGGACAAAGACAGTTGGGTGGGACTTCAGGACGCCATGTTGTTTAAGTGGTCTTGTTCCGGGTATTGTGTTTCTGAAGGTGATTTACTGTAATGTGTCACTGTCAAGCTACTCAGACTTGCCTGCTGGGATTGATTCGATTTAACCAACAGATTTAACCTCAGCCCTACAGATACAGATTGAAACGGCAGCATTTGGTCGAGGTGACATGAAAAAAGCGGAGTGCATGGAGTGTCTGTCAAGGCTCACCGTAGCTGATGAGCTTCCCCATTGGTTTCAGTAGGTTGTAGCCCTTATGGGTGTCAGAGCCTCCCAGAGGATCCAAAACAATATCCAAGCCTAAAGCACACAGGAAGAAAGACACAGATGCTGAATGACCAAATTAATCATCTTCTTGCATTTATTCATAACTGCTTGGCCAATTAACAGAAGTGTCCCTTAAAAGTTCCTCTTTTTTTTTTTAAAGCTCCACTGCAGCAGCAAGTTTAGCCCATCGATGCATTGCTGAAGTTCCTTATTCAGCAGTTGTTTATGGGTTAACGCTGCTCTCGTGTTGACCGGAGTGGAATGTCATCGATGTGATACTTTGTTTCTACGTTTCTAAGACTGTTATGGTCAGAGGAGTACATCAAACTAAATGTTCGGTCATGGAAAAGAGCTAAACAAAAAAGAAGGAATTTGTTTTGTACATTTTTGTGATAAGATAAAAAAAAAAAGTAAACAATGTTTAATCGGACAGCGTGTTAAAAGTTACAGCTGACACACACACACACACACACTAATACAACATAACCTCAATATACACATTAGATATACAACGAAAACCACAAATGAGAAAGGTAGAGTGGACAGATGGACTTTGAGGTTTAATATACACAAATGGTCTGCTAACAGAAAAGCCCTATTACAGACTTCTTAGGTTAAATGTCCATTCTGTCTTCATATGGCACTATATTTAAATGTCTATTTGTGCACATGGCACCCAAAGCAAAAACAATAAACTGAAACAATCCGTTTCATGTTAATGAAAGTCTTTTACACTCAATTTATTTGATCAGAAATGCTGTAATATTGTGAAATGTTACCACAATTTAAATATCATGTAAATTATTCCTGTGATGCAAAGCTGAATTTCCAGCATCATTACTTCAGTCTTTAGTTTCAGAAATCATTCTAATACGCTGATTTGCTGCACAAGAAACATTTCTTCTTATTATTATTATTATCATCATCATCAATGCTGAAAACAGCTATGCTGCTTATTTTTGTGGAAACATTTTTCCGGGATTCTCTGAAAAGTATAAATTTCTTTCAAAAAAAACTTCTTAATGGTGGGTTTTGTTTGTAAAGCTGGATTACTGTGTGAGTGCTCACCTTTGGGGCTGATTTTACGGATCTCCTCCACATAATCACGTGTCCGGTAGTCAATGGGGTGCGTGACGCCGCCCTGGCTGATGACCTCGTGCTTGCTGGCCGAGGCGGTGCCAAACACCGTGACGTCATTTACCGTTTTACACAACTGAGTGGCAGCGATGCCCACCCCACCTACAGAGAAAACAAAACAAATTATAAAACAAGAAGAGCCCTGAACACAACTTATTTTCAGCATTTTCCATCTCAAAACAAGAACAGAACCACGCAAGCAAAGGCTACAGCAGGACAAAACTCAGTGCAGCCCTATGACCTTAAAGACAAGCACCCACCCACACATGTACAAACATTAGGACCATTGTAGCAATGCCATTATCCTTGTTTAACTTGCAAGTGCTTTCAAAAGGCAAGCAATTTATTAATGGATTTTCTAATGTTCTATACTCAGAAAGAAACTCAGACTCATGAACATAAAAGCTTAACATTTAAATGTAGTGGTTTATGGTCAAAGTTTTATAAGAAGCGTTTACGGTGTACACAGTCTGCTACCGTTACTACTGAAAAGCTACAACAGCTAACATCTTAGTATTTTTAGTGAGAAGCTTTAACCTCAAGACTGAGAGAGGCTCCAGGAAAGCAGGTCACCAACCATAAGCTCTGTCTGGGGTCTAATGTCTAAAAGATGCCATTTACATCAGACGTAGATTGTGAGCAGATCCATTTAATTTCAATTTAAACTGCGTGTCTTATGTGTGTGTGTGTGTTTCAAAGAGAGAGGCAGAGCTGGGTCTAAAAGGTCACTAGTGCATGAACCTATAAAGGGTAAAGCTTATCCAATGACAAAATTAATAGAGCGCACATACAGTACAGTGATATTTATAAAATGTGATCAAGTGCTCTAGGCTTTGTATTTTGAGAAATAGTGCTTGCAAACACAAAAAAGTAAATAAAAATCTATAAATATCTTTAAAAAAAAAAATAAATAAATCTATGCATATGATACAAAATAAAGCCTGATGCACTTAATTGTTGCTTGAAAAAAAATAAAATAAATTAAATAGAGTAAAATAATAATAAAATAAAAGATAAAATAGAATAAACCCAATGGGTAACACCATGCAAATATAACCTAGATGAGACCAAATTCAGTAAACAAAAAATAAATAAATAATAATAATAATTATTATTATTATTATTATTATTAAAAGAGCAGTAGCAGGCATGCAAAATTTGCCTAAAATAATACATAAAATCCCTAAATCATTACAGACAAGCTAGTTTGTAAAAAAAAAATAAATAAATAAATAAAATCAAGATTTGTAGTTATTCATAAACTTATTTGTACAATAACAATGGGTAAGGTTGATTTACTAAAATGTTATAATTTGTGTACAAATTAAGAATATTTAAAAGGACGTATAGCTAAATACCATGTATACATACTGCAAGTTAATTAGCTTTTACTCTGCCAGAGTAAATCAAATGAGAGTAATTTTCTGTAGTGCTCATTTACAGTATCTTCTTCAGTTCCATCACTTCATTAAACTGGCCTTCTCTTCCTCTCCCTCATTCACTGGCTAGTGAATAAAGTTTGTGTTGCCATGGCGACTCAGGAAGAGTTGGTTTCTCTGAAAGCAGCGGGGCCGCCATTTTCTCTGTCAGAGAGCTCACAATGCATGAGAACACATCATGCTTTTAACCTGCTGTCTCTCCCGTCTCGTCTCCTGGACCTCGTGTGGGGGGTGCGGTGCCAGGCTGCCCCATGACCACTGAGTTCCGATCACAAGACCTATGGTAGAGCTGCCAAGAGATCCCCTGAACCTCACACACACTAAATGAACCTCTTTCATGTGTGCTCATATCTGCTAATCTCCAAAAATATGTGCACTTTACTCTCCCTCATTCGGCCTCGAGTATTCGCTAAGTCTTTTGTGTGAATTTTACTACTTCTGCACAGGTAGTAAAGCCCCAAAGGCTTCAGCCATGGGAAATTACGCTGGACTGGATCCAAGGTTTATTAACTGTAGTGTGTGCGCATGTTTATGTGGTTCATGATATATATATATATACACATTATTGTGTTATATTAAATTATATATATATAGTGTTATATTAAATAGCATGCTAAATCAAAAACTGTAGTTGTTGCTTCAGGAGGTCTCTTTCTGTCCAAATGGGCAGTTCTTGGCCAGAGTAAGCTGCAGCGAGGACCAGACCATATGTTGTTTAGTCAAAGGTCTGGCTATAAGCAAGACTTCTTAGGCTGCACTGTAATTGAAAAGCAATCCAAGCAAAGTGTTTCTGAATAAAATATAAGTACATTGATCAAACTAGTTTGCAGAGCGCAAGAGAACGTAAAGAAACTGCAGCTACATAAGCAGATTCTCCTGTTTAATTCCATTTGTTGCACTTAGGATTGTGTGGCACTTTATTTAAGAAAATTAACTGCAATGTTCATCTAATCAGGTCATTTTACACAAGGGCATACGAGGGCGAAACACACGCACAGTGAACTCTTTATGCTTCATTCTATCCACACATTCATACACGCACACACACACACTTGGCAGCCAACAATCTCGGCCACAACAATATTACCCTCCCAGTATCACCCTCCTCTGGCGAGAGGGAATTTTCCCCCAAAACACTGAGGAATTCTGCAGATTCCCAACATACGAGCACTCACACTCAGCCCACACCCTCAGTGCAAATAGAGGACACGGAGAAAGAGAGAGACTTGTTTCACGGCGAGTTGTTTGACAGGATTCAAAGTGGAGGTTGTAAAACGCGTGCTAATCTAGAAACAGCTCCTCATATCCCATTCATTCTGGTGAGTTCTTCAAAATGCATCTCAAATCAGACTGAAGGTCCAGCAAACCAAATAAAACAGAGAGCGAATGGGCAGTCGAATTCAAGTGAATCACACACCAATCAGACAGATAATGCTGTAGTATTTGGCACGAGGTGCTGTCACAATGAAGAGCTTATACTCCTGCTCTGCTCTGATTTGCTCTGGCTGTTTATAAAATCAGCAGTAAGCTACTGGATCATATTTCCACATGTCCAAACTTACAGGGGAGTGAGCTTATGCTAAGAAACTGGAATGCAAGAGATGTAACATAGTATATGAGGTAAAGGAATATTATACCCAGAAATAAAAGCGTTAGATGCAACACATCAAGTTTCAAATGTGCAAATAAAGTGCAAATAAAGCTTCACAGCTGTGCAGCGCTGTCACTGTGAACTAAAATTAAATCGGTTATATTAGATAAAAAGCATAAACTCAATTAAATTAACAAAATAAAAAAGACAAAACTAAATTACTACATCTAAAATTTTAAATGAAAACTGAAAATCTAAAAATTGAAAGCCAATTCAAATATTAATAATGCTGTCCAGGGGGATGCTGAGGGGGAAGACTTTTTCCCTCACAAAAAGCTATTGCATGGTTTTAGAATACTAGAAGAATATAAGAAGTCATGCAGTCTACTTAGAAAAGGGCAGAGTAAACATTCTTCGAAACATCTTTTGTGCTCCATACAGGAAACCAGAGGTCTGAAATGACTTGAAGGTGAATAAATGACAGAATTCATTTTTGAATCAACTAATCTTTTTAAAAATTACAGGGGAAGGAGATAGTAAAAGATCATTAGAAATCAATTTCATAAACCGTAGCAGATGGCGACTGCTCTTCCTGGATGTTGTAATCCTGGAATGCTGTTTTTGGTTCGAGTGTAATGTTTGGTTTATTTTACAAGCGAAGCGCCCATTGACATCCACGGCGTTCCTTTAAGGCTTTCCAGATACAACAAACTATTATAACAAGTAGGTGGTTCTCACTTTCTTTAAGCGTTTACACTACAAATGCACTGTAGTCTTACACGCTTTCAAACTCCTTTGATTGATCCAGTCACAAAACATTTTGGACCGTGTTCACACCTGTATTTATCAAGGTCCGTTTGTGAGCGGACGCTTTCATGCAGCCTTAAAGCCAGACCGCCTTGGTTCCCCTTGCACTGCTGCTGAATGAAAAAAAAACAGTGACAAGCATCAACTGATTAAGAAAACAGTTTTTGAGAAAATATTCAGGATTTGCCTAAAATCATGCACCGTGCTCCACATGAAGGAGCAGTGCCATTACTGACTCTCAGTGAAACTCAGAGGAAACACATTTCCATTTTTACAGCAAATTCAAAAAACATCCTGTGAACTGAGATACCAAGGGCTTCCTGAGCACACACACATACACACGAGCATTCATAGACACACACAAACAATCTCAAGAACAAGAAAACATACAAGCTGAAACAAAGACTGATGGTTATAATTACGAGAAGCGCGACGTGCTACATAACTACAGACTAGTCATCTGTGATTGACTCCTTCACTCCAGAAATGACAGACCAGAGACCTCTATTTATTATGGGGGTTTTGGTTTGATTTCTCTGTAAACATTTGTGACTACTACTAAGTTTTGTCTTAAAACATTCCCTCTTTTCTCTTTTAGGGTGTGGTGGCAGTTTAAGGAGCGTTTTTCGAGATTGTTTTGAGAATTCTGGTTTCTGCAGGACTCCAGTTGGACGAGAGCGTTTCCTTCCAGCCCGAGCCAAAGCTTCATCCACACCCACACCGTCTGATGCATATGTCCATAAGCGTTCACAGTGAATATCAGGCAAATATCAGACCCCAGAGAGGAAATATGAGAATATTTCACTCCGTTCATTGGGCCTCAGAATTGATTCCTGTGTATATAACGCATAAATCCATTCTTACGTAAATTATCCTACCAAAATGAATGCTGCAATTCATTCAAGAATGGCTTTATGTGAGATTTACACAAATACGTTCACTTTGTGTTTTTTCCGTGCTCATTTTTCCTACTCATTCAAATACTGCATGAGTATTTGAAGATTTCAGTGATTATACAAACACATACACTAGCAAGAAACATGACTTCCCATGCAGTTAGGCAGAAGTCCTCCAGGCGCCTCTCAGAAAAGGTTAATCAGCTAATGTAGAAGTGCTTCATACAAAACACTGCAATACCTCCACTAGGTTATTTCATCATTTTGAAACGGAAACCAAAAATGGCTTTGTAAATAAATACTTCTCTCTTTAGAGTCTCTCTAAAGAGAGAAGTATTTATTTACAAAGCCATTTTGTAGAGAGAGAAAAAAAAAAACAATAACAGAGAAAAAAACAAAAAAATAGTCAAAAATCAAGTAGTCATCAAATTACATTACCTAAAATGTGTAATGCAATGGATTACATTACTAAGTACAATTTTTGTTGTAGTTCATTCCTGATTCCAAATTACACTATCTAACCCAGCTCTGCATGTAACATCACTAAATTGTAATTTTAGCTTACAATGTCTGGTTTGATTTTTTTTTAACCAGTAATTGGTGCTGCGGCCATGCGGCCAAATTTTTCCCCCCACACAGACAAACATAATATCACATTTTAAAACACTTTTCTTCATACTGATAACCTGAGATTGTCTTTTCCTCTCACTCCGGCTATTAAATATAACTAAAATAAAAATTGACACTTAAATACCCAACACACTCACAAGCTACATCATCAATACACACACTAACAACCACACACACATTCTGAATAGAAAACCCTTAATCACTTTAAATGTTGCATAATTAAATGAATAATTGTGTAATCACAGTTTAACCAAATAACTATCATCCGAAATATCTGTCACCGGGTTTCTAATTCAGCCAGAGAACAATCTTAACTGCGAGCAGAACATTGCCTAAACGTTTATAAACTAAACAGCTGCCGAGGGACTCGCTCGTATGAATTAATCAATAAGAGATTTGTTTGACACCTACAGAAATATCCTCAGAGAAATAATAAACTGTTCAATCCCGCACCTGCACTTACGATGTCTCCCAAAGTTCATTATTTAGAGAGCATGGATTCCCAACACTTCCCCACCTGCTCAGCGAGGAAGAAATCCCTTAGGGTCCACACTTTGAAACAGTTAATGGCCACAAGGGACTCGCTAAACCACTCCCATGAATGACAATGGGAGCGCGCAAGTAAATGTAAACCACGGCTGTATTCTGTAAAAAGCCCCAGGGCTCCCCTTTGGCCAGCTGCAAGAACCGTATATACACAAACACTTACGCACACCTGCACATGATGGATTTTGTGCTGCAGCTCGTGAAAATATAACTACATTAGGCTGCATGTAATCCCTGTTGTGAAGATTGTAATACATTTGCATAATCTCCACACACACACCCTCTTACCTGCAGCCATATGGATGAGCACGCTCTGGGTCGGACGCAGGTGCCCGAAGTCAAAGAGCATCAGGTAGGCGGTGATGTAGTTGACAGGAAGTGCCGCCGCCTCCTCAAAGCTCATGCCCTCAGGCATCAGGAAGGTGTGTGTGGTGGCCACCACAATTACTTCCTGCCACATACCACTTCGGTTCAGAACCAGGACCTTATCACCCACCTACAGACAAGAAAACAGAGAAACGTTCAAGGAACATTTGGACAACAGCCCTGGAATGTTTCAGCAACAATGTGTCTTTCAGTGTTTCGTGCCACAGTCACTATAGCAGCGCTGCAACAATGTTGAATATACGTCAATAAACATTAAGAGTGCATTTGAGAAGATGTGATAATGCTCAGAGGATTTGTATGGTTATTTGTTCATTTGCTGTTTTGCGTAGCATTGGATTTTCTCTTTCTTAAAAAAAAAACAAAAAAAAAAAACGTTTTTTGGCAAGGCTATCGCCCAGCTGCACAGATCTGGGGGGATCTCTTGTGTACGTTTTGTTGTCATTATCCTTCAAGACAGCATACCTCAACGAAATATTTGAACCTGTACTGCTGGCCAGCTGGACTGTTGGTTTTGCTAATCTTTATCTCGGAGCAGATAAATGTGCTCCATTTAGGAGTTGTATGATAATATCGGTTGTAACTGAAAATCCTTCAATTACCTTGGTGACCCACACACACACACACACACACACACACAGATGCAGGAAAACTCATTGAGCAGACTTCCACTACTTCCTTTGGAATGAAGAGATACAAGGAATGCAAATGCACACACTCATTTGCAGCGTATATATCTGAACCACTATTAGAGAGTTTGTGCAGTTAAAACTGAGCTACAGTGGACTGTTGCAAAGTTAAATATGTACATGACAATGCATAATCCAATATTTTGTGAAATTGAAATGAACCATTTACTGCATGCTATTATGTTTCTTTCGGATGTACTTTACAATGAAGAAAAGGCCTGACGCCAATTCCATTAAATCGCAATTTTATGGTGTACACATATTGAAAAAGCCAAGTTACAATTATATTATCTAGGTCTGTTAGTCTGACTTCGCAAAAACCTGACCAGTATCATTTTAACTGGACTAATGCGTTTTATTTTCAATTTCTTTAATCCAACTTTTACTCTAGCATTATTTTGGACCCTATTGCATTTTATTGTATTGTAAAAAAGACCTTGCTCCAAGTGATTCTCATATGTTTGGACCATTAAAGGAAGCGCTAAGGGGAAGAAGATTTGCAAGTGATGAAGAAGTCATTGATGTGGTGCAAAATTGGTTGAAAAACTTTTTTTGGTTGCATGACTCAATAAAACGATAGGTCTTCTGAGAAAAGTTTGTTCAGGCGAATGGAGCGAACGGGATGTAGCGGGAACTACAATTCCCATCAGCCCAGGCGTGGCAGATGTTAAAGTGTTGCCAACATAGCAACTTTGCCGCTATATTTAGTGACTTTTCAGACCCCCTTGGCGAGTCTCTGGTAGTGCCGCGTAAGTGCAAGCTTTTGTTTTCCCGGTGCGCACACCTCTCTCTGAGTCTGTGAGTCTGAGTCTCTGAAAGCAGAGCTTTCAGTTAAAATAGATATTTTGTTGCTTCTAACTCTATTTTACATGCAAATATAGCCAAAAATCACAACATAGCCATTGTCTATATCTTACGTGTACTTGGTTTCATCAGACAATGCTCGATTATAAATAAGGATTTTAATCTAGATTAACATCTGGTAAAGAGGATCTAGTTCAGTAGGCCTTATAATTGGGTGCATTTCAGTCACTATTTCATATTCGTTCCGTTTTTCTGACAATAGAAACCATTAAATATATCAGTGAAAACAGTTATATTGAGAATTAGGCTGCATTGAATAACATTATGTGACCACAGAGAAGCAAGATAATATGACGCACTGATGTAATGAATATGCAAATTGACATATGATGTCATCTAGCCATCTAAAGCGGGTTTTAAATCGGATGTGTGGAAGGTTTAATAATAATGTTTTGTTATTAAAATTGAAAAATTGAAGTTCCTGTTTCAAAGTTTACAGATAGATGGGTAATTTGTATGCAATTGATATGTTCAGTGTTCATGTAAACTGTTTAATAAACACTTCTGGCACTTTTGAGTCTCTTCATTAGTTTTGTTTTTCCTGTAAATGATTCAAATACCGTACCGTGCCATTCATATCAAGGTATTACCGTACCGTGAAGTTTTGATACCGTTCCATCCCTAATGTTTCACATTTCAATCATTAGAATAAACGCCCCTTTTCTCAAATGTCCCTTTACTGACTTTCCCCTCGTATGTGTGTTCCACAGAAGAAAAACGATGCAAGATTTGCTTGCTACATGAACTACATGAAGCTGAGTAAATGACCATTTTAATTTTTGGCTGAACTATCCGTTTAAATGCATTACAAGCAATATGAGGTTCCAATAATAAACCTCTAAAGGAATTGCACAGCCTAATATCTGTGCCACTAATGGTCCACGTTTTTAAATCAATGGTTGTTATAGTGTTGTTATATTCAACCCTTTCGAGCCGCTCCCAAAAAAAAATACAAAAACATTTATCATTCTGTTTGGAGTCTCTGGCACCAACAAATGGCACACTTCACCTTTGAGCTGTTTACAAAATTCATAAAAGCAGTGACACTGACCTTTGTAACATGCACAAAACCACTCAACACTTATGTCCCGTGCTCCACTTTTGCATTTTCTCAATCACTAGCATCACAAACATCCTACTTCCTCCACCACTCTTTCTCCGTCTATCACTCCTTTTCATCTCTCATCTCCCCCTCTACCTCCGTCTGTCTTTATTTCTAAAGATCAGTTCCTCTCATCGGGGGGCAGGCAGATCCTTCAGCCTCAATGAGCTTGAGAGAAGACAACACACACACACACACACACACACACACACACACACACACACAAACACACATGCACGCACACTTGCATTTGTGATTTATGGGGACTCTCCATAGGCGTAATGGTTTTTATACTGTAGTGTGTGGTATTGCCCTACACTTACCCTACACCTAAACCCAAAAGTGTGCACTTTTTGAATTTCATAAAAACACTGTTTAGTATATTTAAGCCTTTTGTTTTACGGGGACACAGGAAGTGTCCTCATAAACCATGTTTACATTGTAGTACCCATGTCATTAT
>JAUCMS010000062.1:15395484-15408517 GCA_032357445.1 Enteromius radiatus | reverse complement strand
GGAAGTGTCCTCATAAACCATGTTTACATTGTAGTACCCATGTCATTATACACATTTGTGTCCTCATAAACCACAAACGCCTGAACACAGAGAGTCAGAAAACCACTCTCTCTATATTTCTCTAAAGGCACACAAAATTGGCACAAATGTTTAATGGAGCTTCACAAGCTTTTCTCAAAAAGCAAAATGCAAACACTAACATACCCAGCGCTTCCCTCACAGACAGGAAGACACACACAGTCTAATAGGCCCAAGGGACGCATGGGCATCTTTGTCTATACAGTCCAATTAGAGAGCGGGACTACTCCCAAGCCGATACGTCTGTGCCCCAGTTCATCTCTCCTCACGGTTTGCAGTCTTTCCTGTCTCTCTCTTCTCGTCTTCCATGTCTCAGTCTTGCTTTCTGCCATTCCTCCTCTTCTTTCTCCTTTAATTGGACTTTCTGCACATCACAGATCAATGGACATTTAAGTCTCGGCCAGGAACTGTGATCATGACTCACCATACGGGGAAAATCAGCCCTCTTCCCCCTCCTTTCTTCTCTCTCTCTTTCTTTGTCAGACTTGCAAAACAGTCACACTTGTGTCACTAACTCATACTTTGTATTCTGTGCTTGCGCTGAACAAACACACGTTTCAGCTGAGATTGCAAAGATCAAGGCCAGCTGAAGGTCTTGTGAGATGTCTGTCACTGGCTGTGATTCTCTCCCATGTCTCTCCCTGTCCTGTATGCATGCACACACACACACACACTTAAACACACATACGTTCTCACTCACACACAAACACACACAAAGACTTTGAAGGGTAAAGTGGCTCTCTCTAATGCATTTGGCTCATGCAATACATCTGTCGGCGAACTTCTAATATTGTTGCCGTGGAAATGAGCGGGATTCGGCTCCATAAAGCTTTGCTGTCTCCCAGCACTGATTTTGTCTATTTTATCTGTTTGTTTGTTTTGTATGTGGCAGCAGTAGCCCTGTGGTTGAGGCTCTGGGCTGCTAACACAAAGGATGGTGGGTCAAAATCCCACGTGGGGTGGAGAGATATTGAGATCACAATCCTGTTTTATCACCACTGTGCCTTTGAGCTAGACGCTTAACCCCGCATGCTCCAGGTGGGGTGCAGTCCATGCAAAAATACACTGTTGCTTTAAATTGGAAGCATCTAAGAAACTGCACCTAATTATAGAGGAACTAATTACTACTGCTTTATTTTAACTACTTACTGGAATATTCTAAATATTGATTATCCAATTATTATTTTAATATTAATTAATATGAAAACTATTTATTTTGTAAATTGTTACCACCAAGCATTGAAAAAAAAAAAATTAAAAAAAAAAAAGGTAAAAAAAATTTTAAACTGTAAAACATATGGGGAAAAGCTATATTACTGACATGCCCTGTGTTGTGAACATGCTTTAAATAGCACAGTAATTTTCTAATCACTACTCATGCAGCTTAAGGACCTCACATTAATTGACAGATTACATGGAATATTTATACTTGTTCCCTCATTCAGGTTTTTTTTTTTCTTCAGTTTTTTTTTCCAGATATGCAGACGTCCTAACCCTTACCCTACGAAGTAGAAAAGTGACAAAAACTGTGACCCGTACAAGACTTAAGATAATGATGCCATTATATTTAAATTTTACATATATTGCATCTCTTAGAGTTCTGAAAAAAGCACCTATTTTTTCTATCCCCCCCCATACTTTTAAAACTATAAAAAAGTATTAAATATTTTAAAAACTCATTTAAAAAGTTCATGTTAAAAAGTTCAAATGCACAGTGAGGTACACTGCAGACTTGTCAACTTCATCCATTTATTATTGCTCATTTTTATGCTGCACCTGATAAAACTAGGCCTAGAGAGCCGTTTTGTCCTCATCCGCCTTGTTTATACCCTACAATTGTCAAATTAGGTCATACTTCCATCACAGCACCACTACGGTTTCCACTTCTGTAACCACTCTCAGCACAATGTGAAACGCTGTTACCTCTCTTGTTGTATTGTGACATTAGAGCTCAGTAAATGTTTTTATTATTTTTCCACATTGATGCAGTTCTAACATGTTGATCGGTCTTATAGTACTACTAACTGAACAAATTTCAGCCTACGACTCATAAACCCATAACTTTTCTTTTATAGCGACCGTTAAACTGCTCTTAAATATGAGCACTTGAAACCACGTCAGGTTTCCATGTCAAAAAGCATATTGGTTAAAACGGTTTCTCTATCAAAAATGTTACACGGCACCAACACATTCAGCTAGAGGCTCGTGTCCCTGCTGTTCACTTACTGATATTCTCTGCATTGCTGTTTATCATCGACCTGTCAAATCACACACACACACACACACACACACACAAAAAGAGGGAGGGAGAGAGGAAATTCCAGGCTGACAATGTGGTCCAGAGGAAGATAATTGTGAACAGATGCATCTGATCCTTGCAGCAGAACTCTGATAAATATTGTGTGTGCGCACAAGCAACAAGTTAGATGAATTATTCATGACAAAAATGCTAATATAGACAGAGAGTGGGCACAAGCGGGCAGTTTGAGAATAACATCTGCCGGGTCATGTGAGAGGATGTCACAACCTTTAGCGTCCACCTCTACAGCGGTGTGCATAGATACAGCGACTCAATCTCTTCCTCCAAGAAAGAGTCATTTTCCGGATGCCACAATCAGCAGATTCCTCACCTCACATGCTCACCAAACAATGTCAGCTTTGCCGAGCACTATCAGGTCTCCCAATGTGAGAAGAAGCAATTGTTTGCTTGCTGACATGGTAATACAGAGAGAGAAAGAGTGGACGGTGACCTTTTAAATTCAATATCGGTGACAGACGAAAGCTGAGGAAGGGCTGGACCATTATCTTCCTCCTCCGCATCACCCGCCAGCCAACGCCTAGTGCTCGCTCTCCCTTTCCTCTCCCTTTTTGTTAGCACACGATCAGGCTTTAATCTGCATTTCACACAATTCTTCCAACATCTTTCCTCCACTGCTTCTCATCAAACGTGTCTATTCTCTGTAATACAAATATCAAACCCTTTCAACCAACTCTCACACAGAGAGCCGGTGCATGACGTTGCCATGATACGTTGCCATGGAGACCAGCGCAGCGACCACCAGGCATGACTCATCGATTTGTTCATATGGAGCACATAGAAAGTCAATTAGTCCACGTCATACCACGTTTTCTATGGAGCTGAAAAAGTAACCCGAGAATTAGATTTAATTATCCCATTTAATCGCATGGATATCCGCCGGCCAACTGCATCAAATATGGTGATAATAAGAAATTGTATTGCATTGGCGCTATGCCTACAGAAACAGGCGTTGACGTTTACATAAAGGGAAGAAAAACTTTAATTATTGTTTAAAGAGGCCAAAACGAGGAGAGAGAGAGAAAAAAAAATCTGGCAGGAATGATGAATGATGTCAGAGTGTATGTAGGTGTCACAATGCGCGAGGCAGATGACAAAGGGCGCGTGCGATTAGCATTTTCCCCCCTCTCGCGCCTCGCCCTTTTTTTTGCGCGCGGGGAGAGTCTTACGCGCCCACTTGACATTAATGTCGCTCGCACAAACCGCTAGAAGTGCATTAAATCCGCCGAGAGCGTAATTTTGCCACTTTTTTAGAACGCCTGGAATTAAACGCGCACGTGTGCGGATGCGGCGGGTCTCAGGTGCGACTTGGCGAGCGCTGAGAGAAAGAGGGGCGGTGGTTCAGACGCGATACGCTCAGCTTCCATTATAGGAAACTATGGAAGCTGGGAACGCTGTGTTTGCGTAACTGTGTACAAAAAGTATCATCAGACGGTTTGTTACTTTCAACTCGCCGCGTACACAATCAAAGCTCGCTCTCCCGTGAACGTTTAGCGTTCCGGCCCATTGCTCGGGTCAGCGCGACAAGAGCTCCGGTGATTCTGAAATGAGGCTATCGGTGCCCCTCCCGCTCCTCTTTTGTCTCCGGTGGAGAGTGAATGTGACAGGAGTTTGAAAACGAGCTGTCTCTTTGAATGACTGACATTATTTTTGCACAGAGTATGAACTGGAAACATTTCCATAACAACAAAGGCTATGAATGTGCAATAAAATGAACACAGTTAATGAATAAACGGCTGTACAGAACTGGCCTATAAGTTCACTCACTTTTCTGTCGGTCACGTCTTCACCGACAGCCTCGATGATCCCGGAGCACTCCATGCCCGGGGTTACCGGCGGGGACGGGAGCCGGTCGTACAGTCCCTGTCTCGCCATCAGATCTGCGAAGTTCAGCCCGCACATTTTTACGCGCACCATCACCTCGCCGCTCTTGAGAGCCGGTTTCCCCTTCTTCACTTGGAGCTTCACCTTATCATAACCGCCGTAGCCGGTGAGCACCAGAGCCCGGTAGCTGAACGTGTCCTCCTCTGGGGCTTTCTCAGCGGCGGGCGCCGGGGTGTCGGCGGTGGCGGCGGCAGCGGTGGCCTCGGTGGAGGCGCTGCTGGGCGGTGGGTCTGGTTTGCTCTCGGTTTTTGGAGACTCGGCGGGCGTCTTGGTCTCTTGCTGCTGCTGCTGCTTCTGCTCCTCGGCGTTTTGCTGCTGGGCAGGTGCGTCTTCGCCGGACATGGTTGGAGTTTGAGTCGAGAACTTTTGAGGAGAAAAGACTTGCGTTTGTTTTCCTGCCTCGGATAAAGAGCTCAGACTACCTCGAGTATACGAGCTGCGTCGCGGTCCACGGTTTTCTCAGCCTTTGCAAAAAAAGGATGCTGGAGCCTGAGAAGGTGGAGGACAGGGAGACAGAGAGAGAGAAAGAAAGGGAGTGGAAGATGCCTCACGACGACTAGTGAGTGACCCGCGGCTCTGTCAACTGTTCAGAAAAAACGAGGCGAGGCGTGGCGAGCTGCAAAGCCCGGAGAAATGGATTTAAGGGTGGGGGGGGAGAATAATGGATTGAAGAGTCCAATGAGGGTTTGTGTGCTGACAGGCAGCTGTGCTGACTTCAATTTGGTAAATGCAGTAAAGCTGTTTTTACTATACTCAGCTGAAATTCACACAAGAGAATGAGAGGAATTCTGGCCGAGCGTTAAATACACTTTCACAAATTAATCTGTTTCTTGTTTAGGAATGTGTAGAAATGCAACCAGTATTATATAAGCAGAAGCAGTTTTTATTATCTATGCTTCGTAATATTTTAGTAGTAAAGTGATTTGTTGACACTTTGTTGCTTTTAATTAAGCTTTAGAATTTAATATAGGCTATTGTATTGTAAAGATCTATTATAATAATATATTTTTTTTAAATAATCTTTTTAAAAATCGTCCATACCCTTACATTAGTCAAGTTAACAAGAACTGAAGTTTTTGACATTAAAGTAAAATAAATAAATATAAACAATAACAAAATAATAAGCAAAATCACACAAGCAAGAGTTAACATAGAGCATGGGTCAACAGACTCAGTCCCGGAGGGCCGGTGTCCTGCAAAGTTTAGCTTTAACCCTAATTAAAAACACCTGAGCCAGCTAATGTAGGTCTTACTAAGTATATTAGAAACTTCCAGAAAGGTGTGTTGAGGTAAATTGGAGCTAAACTCAGCAGGACACCTAGCCCTCCAGGATTAAGTTTGGTGACCCCTGAAATACAGTAAGTTATCTTTCACACAACATTTTGTCCAGTTGGTTTATTTTTTCGCTGGCAATGTAAGTTTTTACAAGAGAAGCCAAAGCGTTTGGTTTCATGTTGCCAAGCTACATATGTACCGGATCATTTTATATACATGGAACTCAAAGTGCAGTCAAAGTGTCGAATAATCATATTTTATTATATTTCAAGACAATACACAACACAGCATTACAATTTAAACTTAAGACGGTTTAAAAATATGGAAATTTGGTATCTATGTTTTGATGTAGTCACATTGCATGTTTTTTTTCCCCTCAAAGCACCAGTGCAAACCCAGTATTCCTCTCAAAGTTTTTCCAAACCATTAAAACTAACTCAATCAGCTGCCAACAATTCCAATCAGACTGTGACTGTTATCTTTTAGTTAGGGGATAGTATTCGTTTCAGCAATGTGATCGACCAATGAAATGCTTGGAATCAGATGTGGGATGGGTTTTGTGCTGTTTTATGGTTAGGAAATTGCATATTCATGTTTCAGTCAATGTGAGGCGAGCAAAAAAATATGCTTTAATTTGAAATCAAAATGGTGCACAATGCCTGGGTGTTGCATGTGTTTAAAAATGAGGTGTGCTTCTGAACAGCTGACAGTAGCTACCCTGTGTGAGTTTGAAGTGTTGTTTTTGTTAGCATGAACGGATGTGTGCATCTGCGAGCATGTTTGTAGAGGCGTGTATGTCCTCCTCGCAGATGTGGAGGCGTGCTTATGAGCATGTTTGTGTGCAACCAGAAGGCCAAGAGGAAATGTCTATTTATTCCTTCTATTCTCCAAGACTGATCTGGAAATCACAGTAAATTCACAAACCATTGTTAACAGTTGAAGGCAGTGCTTTGCGCTCGTGTGTTTGTGAGTGCTCTGACAGAAAATAACAACTCCGGCCAAAGCAGCCGTGCTTTTTTACTCTAAGTCAGCCTCCACACCCCATCACACTCATACAAACATACACGCAGACGCAGGCCAACACAACTAAAGTAAAGGTCACTGAAACTGCACATCTGACTCCTCTACAAGCGCAAAGGAAGTGCTTTTTAAGAGAAACAGGAAGTGAACTGCGGGTCACGAAAAGAAACAGATTGAAGAAGTGTAATTCTATTTCCACATCACCGGCATTCTAGAAATGCTTTAGAAATCTAAAAACTTTAGAGATCTTGGAAAACACCCAATGTCTTGCTAACTGTGGCTTAGCTGCTTGAGCTCGGCCCCTAAATCTTTGCAAATAATGTCTAGTGTTTGTGTGCCAGTCTTGCCGTACCCGCCAATGGTGACATAAATCCTCTAATGGCTAAAGAGTCGGGCAAAGTCCTGCTGGCAGGCAAACCCTGCTTGCCAAATGATATGAGTCAATTACCTCAAGCAGGAGAAATATAAATAACTAATAAACGGATGTCTCGTACTGGATTTCATTCTTTTTGTTTTCATAAATTAAGTTTGTTTTTTATCAATAGCTGTCTGTTTTAATCACAAATGTAGCGATAAATTATAATTTAAATTTTATGCATTAGAATGTATTTATCTGTCAGTGCAAAATAATGAATTCTAAATATATTCATAATTAAATATAATTCTATGCTTATTTTAACACCATGCAAAGTCATTCTCAATACATATAATTGTCATAAATTATTATTTTTATTTTAATTATGCTTATTATCTGCAAAATAAGTCTTTGATTATAAATACAACAAATTGTTAATACTTTAAATGTTTATTTTATCTATGCAAAATTGTTTTAATTCTAAATGCAATCATAAATTCTTTTTATTTTGTCAATATTTTTCTTTGCAAATAATGGTGATTCAGTGTTAAAACTATAATAGTAATAATTATATTTATCAGGATCTCTGCAAAATAATTGTTATCATTGAATAAAATCCTTCATTCGGATTATATTATGTCTATTTGCATCGATATCTATCTTCCTATGAAAGATCCTACAGCCTCTAAGTGCCCTCTAAAATTAGCATTTTTATCAATCTCCTATGTTCAGGTTCACTCTAATGGCAATTTAAAGGTCCTTTTCTATGCAATTAAAGTGAAATAAAAGAACACAAATATAAGCCTGATTTAAAAAATGTTTTGCATCTGAACTCTTCATGTATTCATAATTTCCTCTGAGCTATATAAATGCAATAACATCCTCTCTTCTGGTAATTAAAACATCAAGCTTAACCTCTTTCCTGGGTGACATATAAGGGGTAATAAAAGTTTACAAGGGCATATATAGAGAAGACTGAATGGGAATAGAAACAGAGAGAGTTATCCTGACCATAGTTAACCTTAAACTACAGTTGTGTGTGAATAGGCTTCCTTTGCAGCCTGCTTAAGCTGTAAGTGGGTTATGCTGTGTGCATCTGATGCATTCTGGGTCTGATATAGGCTGCTCACACAAAGCAAGACAGAGAGAATGAGGCTGGAGTGCTGGATGAAAATTAGCTTTCCTTGTCCCCTTGAGATGCAGAGACGCACGGTACATGCACACGCGTACACTTGAGCTGTAAATTAAGTGGACTACTTGTTTAAACTTGCTTAGACTTGTGCCAGATTTACATACACAACAAAAAAGAGGATGGCGCTACTGTTTATGACACTATCTTCCACTGACCATGAACATAACCAGCAGCCCAGCAGAAATGCTTCGGTGAGTCCAACAGGAATACATTTAGGGAGACAGTCCTTTGCACACTCAACTGGGGACAAAAACATAGGGAGTTGACATGACATTTTAAGCATTGACAGGAGTTTCCTTCAGTGTGACATGCAATGATAACAATACTGTATTCTAAAGGAGTCGTTCATCCAACAACAGGTCCTCTGCAGTGAATGGGTGCCATCAGAATGAGAGTTCAAACCATAATCCAGAAGTAATCCACATGACTCCAGTCCATCTTTTAGCATATTGTGTGTTTGTTTGAAAACAGTACTTTATTTATTATTATTTATTATTTATTTTTTAATCTGCTTTTACAATTCTCGTTCTGATGGCACCCATTCACTGCAGAGGATCCATTGGTGAGCAACTGATAGTCTATAGTTCTACATTTCTCCAAACATTTTTCCAGTGAAGGACCAAACAGTCTCATTGAAGGAAAGGAAAGTTTAGGCAAATTTAATTTTTTTTTTAAAATAATCCGCTTGTGACGGGGATTATTATAAACCACACATCACTGATTCTGGAAACAAATGCTCCTTCAGATCCAAAAAGGAGTCACCTAACACCTAAGTCACCTTTGTATTATATTTTTAATTTTTGATATAACTTCCATGTAATCACAAAGTTGTTGCTTTTCATGGGATTATGTGAAAAACAGCAATGTATTACAATTATCTAGATGGTAATGACAAGATATTTAAATGGATTCAGAGCTTTTTCTTTCTTTTTTTTACCAGAAACGACCCTGCTTATCAAGCTAGGTGCAACTCGCTTGATAAGCAACAAACTGAACAAAAAATAACGCTGAAAGATATTGAGGGCACAGTTAAGCAGTTCAGAAGGTCATAAACCAATTGTGTGAATGTGAAAGTAAACATTCATGGACTAAAGGAACGCGGTAACCTCCTTTGGTTAGTAATGGACAACTTGTTCTAGTTTCTAAAATTACTTGTGACTACAAAATGATATAATTATGTGGTGCTACATAAAACAACACAAACTGTCTGGCGTACTAACGTGACAGCTGTGCTCGGTCTCGTGGTATTGGTCTCCCCCTGCTGGTAAAAGCGGGACAGCGCTTATGGGTGTGGCTGTCGATTAACTCGTCTGTGGATGATGATTGTCAATAATTGATGGGTTTAGGGCGTGAACTAAATGCCTGTGCGAAATGCAGAATACAGAAATATTCGTAGTAGTACGACTATTAAAAGGAGGCTTAAGCCCACATCACTATCTTAACGCACATTGTAACACCATTTAATGAAGCCAATTAGGAGAATGACAATTTAAAAAAAATATTAATAAAAAAAATAACACTGAATGCAATTATTGCATCCGTGTACAAACCTAGCAGTGAGTGAACTAGAAACGCTGTGGGGAATAAATAAACTAAAATATGCCTCGTCACAAACGCAGATGTCCCCCTCTTCGGTCAGATTTAATAGCTTGTTATCTTTATACTTGTTGTTCTACCCAAATTCACAAAGTAAGCCCATATTCACCATTCAAACCAAACAAACCAAAAAAAATCGGAAGACCAACACCTTTCAACTACCGATATGTAGCAGCAGATGGCGACATTGCATAAATAATATAATAAAAAGTCTTGCAGATGCAAACTTGCACTAAAAACGTCTTTTGACAGAAACATGCATGTAAATTAAGACTATTAAAAATCTAAAAAGCATTGGAATCTAACTTTAACATGCGGTTGAAAGTAAAAAAAAAGCTTTGAAAAATCAAATTTCAATATTTTAATAAAATCTAAATGTAGAAGGTGCATTATACAGAAAAGGTGTGTAAATATATACGTGACCATAATAGTGCAAGTACCATCATGCTGTAGAAATATTATTTACATTTATTATTGATAATAATAATAATAATATTTAATGTGTAAAATGTAGTAATTAATAAGGTTCCATTCTTATAGTCTACTGGTTTTTCAATTATTACCAAAAAAAAAAAAACTGGTGCACTGTATTATTTACAGTAATAACAAATTATGTCAACTAAAATCTAGCAGTTCAATGTCTCCTAAAATAAAACGGCGTCCCTACATTTTTTTATCAATTTACTGAGTTTGCACTTACGACGAGCGATGTATTCACTATAGCAAATTGTGGCTTCTTGACATTTTATTAAATTGCTCTAATGTTCAGAGTGCATGACTTTTAATTTAATGACATTTTCTTGATATTTTTCATGACCTTGGGAACCCCGAATGGGCTACTCAGTGATGTGTTAAATCACATCGTTAAAACGATTTCCATGCACGAGCCAGAGGGGTCGCTTAATTTACACTATGCACAAACCACAGCAGGAAGGCAAGACAAGCACATCGTGTCATTAGAAATCAAGGCTACTGAGTCAAGCGGGGTGAGCCTCGACGCGTGGAGTCACCGTGGGAACCGGAGACTGACAGGCGGACAGGGGAGGGGACTCTCTCCCTGCATACCCGTCCACTCAGAGGCACTCTCGCCGTCTCTCCCCCGAATCATTAATTCGGCGTTTTAAAGCGGCGTTATCAGGCGGCGGATGGTGCTCGTTCCGCGCTAGGACAGAGCTGACAGTGGTGATGATGGAGGGACAGTGCAGCCGCTGCAAGATCGTGGTGGTCGGTGACACTCAGTGTGGAAAGACGGCGCTGCTGCATGTGTTCGCCAAGGACAGCTACCCTGAGGTGAGCAGCGTTTCTTGCTGTTTATCATTATACCTATCTTGGTGTTATTAAGAAAACTGAAATAAGTTACCAAATATAGTGAACCGAGTGACGATGGCAATCTTATTAGAGTAGAATAATAGCATGCCTGCTTTAAAAATCAAACAACTTTTAATGAAACTACGCTCATTGGTTTAAAGTTCGAGTTCAATAAACTGCATGCTTGTCTCTTAAGGCACTGGTCACACTACAGTGCAAATGGACTAGCAGAAGCCTCGCGTTTCTAACTTGACACGGAGGCGTTTACTGCATGAGACGCTAAAGTGAGATTGCTAGTAACCAGGGTGCGATTTAAGATGGTCTCAAAATATATATGTAAATACATTTTTAAAAATGTACGTATTATTTTAACCACTTTTTTGAATAACATTTCACTGCAAAACTATAAAAGTTATAGGCTTTTACAAGTTATGGCAATGTGCATATTACAAAATTATAAATTGTTTCAAATTAGATAAGGCGTTTTTTCACGTCTTAAATTAGAAGAAAAATGGGGGGGGGGGGGGCAATTTTTAAATTTCAATTACCAGCGCACTATTATTATTTAATCTTTTGACAAGAACAGTGCATTAAAGGGATATATAACAGATATCAGTTATATTGGTAACCATAGCAACTACGCGATGATGAGTATCGAAGGTACAGCGATTAAACGTAAACACCGTCTTTATTTAGGCCTATTTGTTAATTGTTCATACATAGCAAAGGGGGTCACACACAACTTTAAAAAGTATTTTGAATAGTTGAGGTTTTGTTAAAGTGGACAGAGTGATCATGTTTTCACAAAGTGAAAAATATTCCAAGCAACCAATCAGTTTAGAAAAAAGACAAGTTTACAGGACATGTCAGTTTTAGCTTGAGTTGGGTGTTTCTACACCCTTGTTGTTCAACTATAATTTCCTTCTGATTCTGGGGATAAATTATTGGTAGGGTTAGGGGTAGGAATATGGTTAAGTCTATGTTTTGCAAAAACATGTCTTACTTTGCTAAATCATGGTGACTGTGGACTAAGTATTGTTTTTTTATTTATTTTTTATTTTTTTCCATTGCAGAATTACGTGCCTACAGTGTTTGAAAACTACACGGCCAGCTTTGAGATCGATAAGCACCGCATCGAGCTAAACATGTGGGACACATCAGGTAAGATCCAGCTTGGCAACAAAATGAAAGAGTTTCTCAGAATATCATGCTACCATACAACACTTACTATGTGCTTTACATAGTAAGCAAAATTGTATTAATATATATATGTGTGTGTGTATATAATAAAAAAACTATATATAATCATACTTTTACCAAACAGTGTGTTATGTCACGGGGCATGTGTCAGTGTATTTAAGCTTCATCTTTTGACTCCTTATCAATTCACACAGTCAAAACAAAAAAATTTGACTGAAAAGTTAAATGTGCATGACTCATAGTCATGCAACTATTTATAGAAATAGTTCACCCTAAAATTAAAATTGTTGTCATTAACTCATGTCACTCCAAACCTGTGCAAGTTTCTTTCTTTATATTGAACATAAAAGATATGTTAAAGAATTGTGAAGAGCCAAATTGACTTCCAAAGTAGGGAGAGAAATCTGGACGTCAGTGCCGGCCATCAATGCTTTGATTACCAGCATTCTTCAAAATATCTTCTATGTTCAACACAAGGAAAAAAACCCTGGAATGACATGAGTGTGAGTAGATGACAAAATGTAATATTTTTGGGTGAACTATGAAATAAACATGCTTGTAATGCAGTTACACTCTCTCTGTCTTTGTCTTTTATTTATTTATTTTTATATATACACTACCGTTCAAATATTTGGGGTCAGTAAAATATTTGATGGTTTCTTATGCTCGTAAAGGCTGCATTTATTAGATTAAATTCAGAAAAAACTGTAATATTGTGAAAAATTATTTCTATTTAAAATAACTGTTTTCTGTGTGAATATATTTTAAAATGTAATTTATTCCTGTCATACAAAGCATCATTACTCCA
>JAUCMS010000062.1:15361661-15377201 GCA_032357445.1 Enteromius radiatus | reverse complement strand
TATATCTTTATTATGTAAAGAAAAACTTTTATTTTGGATGCGATTAATCGCGATTAATCGTTTGACAGCACTACTATTAACGTTACTTTTCTGTTTCAGGTAGGCTATGATTATATATCCGTATGTCTATCAGTTTATACTGTAATGAAGCTTGAATCATGCACTCGAATCAGTCGGTTTTGAAACAAATTTCTCATGCGGGATAAGCAGATCTAAATGTGTGTGAGAAAATATCATTTATGGTGTTCATAAAAATGATACAGCGGATCGTAAACTATATTTTCTGATGTTATCTGTTTTTATTTAAGCTCCATCAGATGAGAGGAATGTTTTTTCTTGCCATTACTGTTGCTGTCAGGAAAAGTTTATTAGCGGAAAGACTGCATTTAACGAACTTGCTTCTTTTTAATTTATTTATGAGTGGTCTCTCTTTTCCTCCTCATAATGTCTCTGCTAATTGTACAGAATCTTCGGCAAGATAAACACACACACACACACACACACACATTACAGCAAAAAATGACTGCGCACATTGTTGACTGCATAATTATTGGGGGCAAGATGCTAATGTTAGTACTAATTAACATTTTGTATTTAATTGCTGAGCTATCGTTTGCTTTTGCTGACATGTTAAGAATAGATCCTTTTCTTATTTTTTCTAAACCCATATGACTTTATGGAAAATGAAAAGTTGAGGCTGCTCTTTTATAAACAATGAGAATGAAAGGTAAAAGTGAACCATTCAATCTCCAATAAATTACCAAACAAGGCAGGCTAATCTAATTTTGAAACCAAAAATAAATAAATGTTGAATTTCGGGTTAGATGTTAATGTAAGCGTTTCTGTAGTTCATCTTGTGTATTGGATGTGTAAATGCAAACAGCAGCACGGAAAGTCGTTTTGGGTGAAATAATTTTTCCCCGAGACTGAGACAGGTTGAATGTAATTGTGCAGAATGCCCCACCCATCATGGCTTTCGGCCAATCAGATTCCCTCTTCTAGGTGATTGACGCAGCAGGAGTGCGGACGCGGTCCCATATCGGCTGACACCTGCTGCTTTACAATATGTCATCCTGTTCCTCTGAGAGCACAAGAAAAAACAACACTCATTCACACTTCAGACCTTCCTCTCACTTTATGTTCACTCTACGCTGTTTTCTCACCTCCTGCATCTCTCTCTGCATACGCACACACACTTGCCTGTAAATCTCATAGTGGCAAAACACCAGGGAAATTAAAGCAAATCAGTCAGCCTTCACACCTATGCTTGAACGCAGCCTAAATCATCACCCGTATCACTATCTTTCTAAACACACGCGCACATTCTCCTTCAAACCTGCGAACGCTATCAGATTTGCCCTGCGCAAGCCTCTAATTCAATCAGTCTGCCTCGTTTCTGTTTGCCTTCGATTACACCCTTGAGACAAACAGAAGGAGACACATACAGTGCGCAGTATTGTGCAGCAGGGCTTTAGGGCTGAGTTGACAACCACAACTGCAGTCAGTGGGCAGCAGCTGCTATAATACATATGTACAGTTATCTGCTTAGGGACAAGAAAAAAAAGATATCACTCTACGAAAAGCTGAACAGCTCTTTTTCTTTTATTTCCCCCCCCCCTCAGTCTTTGCTGATACACCAGAGAAGATGTGTTCAATGAAATGCAGTGGTCTGGTAAGGCAGCTTCTGTTGACAGAGCATCTAATCTAACTTTATACTCTATACTACAACTACCAGACATGCAAAGCAATAAAATGTGTGTGTGTGTGTGTGTGTGTGTATATATATATATATATATATATATATATATATCTTTAAAAATAAATGATTAAAATAATGTTTACATTTTGTATCATATATATATATATATATATAGCAAATTTATATGCAATAGATACTATATTATGTTGTAAATTTAGAATATAATACACATGCAGAGCCACAAAAGGTTGCTATATGCATGCACAAACACACACTCACATATATATATATATATGGAATATATTAGACACAAAGCAAATACACATATTTATCTGTTTTATAAAACTTATAATATAATATACAAATGTTTTGTTTGTAGTTTTTTATGCATTTTTATACATATATACACTGCTCAAAAAAATAAAAGGAACACTCCAAGTCGGTCAGTCTACTGAGGAAGCAACACTGATTGATAATCAATCTCACATGCTGTTGTGCAAATGGAAGAGACAACAGGTGGAAATTATAGGCCACCTGCAGGTGCTGACCACAGACCACTTCTCAGTTCCTATGCTTTCTGGCTGATGTTTTGGTCACTTTTGAATGCTGGGGGTGTTTTCACTCTAGTGGTAGCATGAGACGGAGTCTACAACCCGCACAAGTGGCTCAGGTTGTGCAGCTCATCCAGGATGCCGCATCAATGCGAGCTGTGTCTGTCAGCGAAGTGTCCAGAGCATGGAGGCGCTAACAGGAGACAGGCCAGTACATCAGGAGACGTGGAGGAGGCCGTAGGAGGGCAACAACCCAGCAGCAGCACCGCTACCTCTACCTTTGTGCAAGGAGGAACATGTGGAGCACTGCCAGAGACCAAAATGACCTCCAGCAGGCCACAAATGTGCATGTGTCTGCTCAAACGTTCAAAAACAGACTCCATGAGGGCGGTGTGAGGACCCAATGTCCACAGGTGGGGGTTGTGATTACAGCTCAACACCGTGCAGTACGTTTGGCATTTGCCAGAGAACAAGAAGATTGGCAAATTCGCCGCTGGTACGCTGTGCTCACAGATGAAAGCAGGTTCACACTGAGCACATGTGACAGGGTCTGGAGACGCCGTGGAGAACGTTCTGCTGCCTGCACCATCCTCCAGCATGACCGATTTGGCAGTGGGTCAGTAATGGTGCGGGTGGCATTTCTCTGGAGGGCTGCACATGTGCTCACCAGAGGCCTGACTGCCATTAGGTACCGAGATGAGATCCTCAGACCCCTTGTGAGATCATATGCCGGTGCGGTTGGCCTTGGGTTCCTCTTAATACAAGACAGTGCTAGACCTCATGTGGCTGGAATGTGTCAGCAGTTCCTGCAAGACGAAGGCATTGATGCTATGGACTGGCCCGCCTGTTCCCCAGACCTGAATCCAGTTGAGCACATCTGGGACATAATTTCTCACTCCATCCACCAACTCCACGTTGCACCACAGATGGTCCAGGAGATGGCTCCCCATCAGGAGCATGCCGGCATTGTAACTCAAACAGGCACATTTTTTTGTGTTTTTTAGAGCAGAACACTGACTCCTTGGTTTCTTTAGTTTTTGGTTGACTTCAGCTAACATTGTTATGTTAAGCCAAGTCCATTTGGCACCACTAATGCTGCAGAATTTTCATGTCAACTGTACAAAAATAATGTTAAAAAATAAATAAATAACAAAAATAGTGAACAACAGTTGAGAGAAAGAGACATGAGCTGATCAAGCACCCGCTCTCTATCCCTCTCAACACAAGTCTCTATTTACACTCATAACCTCTCAGCTTTGCTGTTGTTCGCCACTTCACTTGATGAATTCTATTCACTTCTGTTCAACAGTTCTCTCTCCTCGTCCTCTCTCTCCCCCTCCCGTTCACCATTCATTGTCCAGGTCTCTGTGGATGTGTGTTGGCGCATATGTATGTAATCATATCTATATAGACTGCTAATGAGCTTATTGGAGCACAGACAACACACAGCATACCCTGGCACACACACGCCTCAGGGGCCGCCACAGGGAAGGGTGAAATTAACATAATCTATCCTATTCACGCTCACATTCTCCTCTTTGTTTGCAGTAAATGAACTCTAACCCTTGACACCATGACTGTAAAACACCCACATATACACACAGCCCCGCTTCACAAACATCAATCAGACATGAAACTTTCATTAGACTGACAGAACAGAAGCAATTAGATCTGATAGCTGGGATAGACTATAAATATTTGGCTAATTTGAACGCATTAGTCAAAAATCTGGTCAAGGTTTGGCTGGTTAGCATAGCTCTTGCTTCTAGATGCCATATAGGCCAATTGCTAAACATTTTGGCAGCTATTTTAAAGGTACAGCTTTAAAAATGACCCATAAAGCGAGAGCCCTTTTTCTGCCGTCAGGACCGTGACCTTGAGCAAAGCTACACTGGTATTATCGCTACACTCTGGGTATTGTATGATTCTCTACATGAAAAACATCTGCCAAATGAAAGAGAATAAAGGAAGCTCAGCACTTTTTCTGGGACCTACACATTGCTCAAACAGCCACTTCTGTTTGATTGGTTTTGAGATTTGAGAATATAGCACAGAAACACACACACACACAGAAAAAAAAGAGAGACAAATCTGAAATTAAGTGCCACTGAGGCGAGATGATGTGTCTCACTGTCACACACAAAGCATGTTTACTCAGGCATCTAAATGAATAATTGCTATAAACTATTCCAAATTGTAATCTTACCTGTAAAAGAATATTCTCAGAAAAAAACTTTTTAGTAAAATAAAACTTTTTAGAATATTTAATATGTACATATTAGATGCCGACACTTCAATTAATACTATAATAATATAATATAAATATATAATATTATTACCCATTTTATTTCTATTTTAATATATGAAATGTAATTTACTGTGATAGCAAAGTTTAATTTTTCAGCATAATTACTCCAGTCTTCAGTGTCACATGATCTTTCAGAAATCATCATCATTAGCCATCATAAGTTCACAAGAACAGCAATTGTTTGAAATCTTTAGTCAGATATTATGTCTTTACTATCAGTTTTCAATAACCGAATACATCCTTCCTAAACAAAAGTATTCAATAAATCTTGTCTACAGACGTTTGAACGGTAGTGTATATATATACACATTTTCTTTTAGTCCTTCTTCAATAATAATCGTCAACCCTGACGAAAACGCATTTTCTTCCCGTCCTTCATTATTGAGGAGAATATTTAAAAGCACACTCTGCCCCCTAGCGGCACGAAGGCCTACCGTTTAGTGTAATTACTCAAACAGATTTGGAACTCCACATTCCACAGGCATTCATGTAAAGTTTTAAAAAGTCATTTAAGGATGTTCAGAATCACTGATGCATCTCTCGATACTTTTTCTAGCAGTCACATAGCAAACATAATCTTTATTGTTTTTTTAAAGCAACTTCATAAAACAAAAGTTTCAAAACAAACAAACATAAAAATGAACATTTGTAATTGTCTTCACAGGGACTGAAGTTGTATTTTTGTCATTCAGTCATAAAAAGTGTTTCCCGTTCTCCGTTTGTTGAGGGATAATTCAATCTGAGCCTCTCATACAAACCGTTTCACAAATCTTACAAATTATTATTGCATAATGAAATGTCCTGATGGCCGTGTGTGATATCATAGGCTATGTATGTAGTACCACTACAGTAGCCACTTCATACAGATCTATTGTCTTAGATATAATTGAAATGCTAAGCAAAAAAAAAGATGTTTTAACAGTGAGCAAGAAATATTAAAGTGAAGAATAGTCTATAAGTGCTGAACTGGCGCCACCTAGCTCTCTAAAAACAAAGGCTTGCGAGGAAAGTTAGTATGGATATATGAAAGCACTGCTTATGGATTATTAGTGGTGTTTGCTAACACAAGAATTACTAATATTATTCCTCACACTTAGATCAGGGATCTGAACAAACTCATAAGCCTAGATACTACACTTAAAACTATTAGATTATCATGTGAACTTAGAGTTGAGCTCTTTTCAGAAAGCAGCTGCATAGAAATTTTGAAAATAAACAAACAAACTTAGCGACCACCAGTCAACGCTGTCATCACTGTGATGAGTTCTGCACTGGCAAGCACGACTTACTTTTCACCCAAAAATAAAAAATTGCTGAAAATCTGCTCACCCTCAGGCCATCCGAGATGTAGATTAAGTTGTTTCTTCATCAGAACAGATCTGGAGAAATGTCTTTTTTAACTGACATCCTCTGCAGTGAATGAGTGCCGTCCATCTCTAGTGGAGTGAAAAACTAAATGATTAAATCTTCAAATATTTGCTTTTTTGGTTAACATGATGGACAGGAGTGGATTATTGTGATGTTAATATCGTGATGTTTGGACTGTTTTCTCATCTTTAACGGCCTGAGCATGAGATTAATTTAAAAAGTACCCCTATTATGCTTTACAATAACTTGATTTAACACTTAGCAGGATGTTTTCATTCAGTTAGAGCTGTAAAAGTATATAAAACAGGGGAACTTTAAACAGATTTTCATTTTTGAGTGAACTATCCCTTTAAGGCAATATATAAAAACACATTATTCCTTAAATCCTTAAGAAATAAATGTATAAAGAATGTAACAGCAACAATCTATATAACTGGACCCATTTGCAACAACATTTAGACTTGATTTCTTTGGCCAACCTATCCACAGACAGCTCTAAAAACGCTCTTAGATAAGCTATTTGTGCAAATATCCAGCAGAGAGCAGTAACGTAACTCCCCTTTCGGTCGCCAGCGCTTCCTGTAACTCCTGCTCACCTAATGTCCCTTTCTCTTGCAAGTCACGCCTCTTACCGTCCCTTTCTCTCCATCTTCTACTCTCAAAAACCCTTTCTGAAAAACCCATTCAACTTTACCTATTCTCTGTCTTTCTTTCTCCTGCCTTGCCCTCGTCACTCCTGTGTTCTGATTGGTTCCAGATCTTCTCCACTCGCTGACTCAACATTCCACAGCTGGCCACAGCACCGTTTCACCTCGAGGCCTTGCCAAGAGCCAAAAGGAAAAAAAAAGAAAAGGAAGGCAAGAAAATGGGGGAGAGTTAAGAGCTGAAAAGAAGGAGAGAAAGTAGAGATAAAAGAACAAAGTGTAAGTTTCATTGCCTGTACTGTTTGGATTCAGCTTTTACATGAGCTCATCGTAGCGGCTGAGATCAAGCAAGCCGTTAGTGAGGTCAGACTTCCTGTTGGGCAGCTCTGTGTCCAGCATGTGATTAGAGAGAGAGATGCTGCGGTGCTTGTGACAGGCTCATTCTCATGCACTTTCATCTGTCTATTTCTGTCCGCCGCTCCTTTTTTCTGGTTCTGCACTGCTGAACTTCAAACATACCAGCGTTATATCTGATGTGTAATTATTATTATTATTATCATTTTCAGATTGATCCGTAGGAGACCTGAATTCTGACCCAGAAAACATCAAATTCAGCTGCACAAAAAAAAAACAAAAAAAAAACAGCAACAAAGTCACAACAAATAAATTCATAAGTCACAGTCTGAAAACAAAATACTGTTGTGGAGTTAACTTGTAGTTTGTGTGCGCTCTCATAGTTTGGAGATTTAATGGAAATTCAAGTGTTTTCGTTTTTTTGGGGGGAGGGGGGTGTTTGTTCCCTTTTGGCACTAAAGAATAACTATGACATAAAGGACATGAAAAAAAATATGCATATAAACTGGATTTCCATAACCGGATAAAGACGAACAAACAATAATCTCCTGTACTAGCCAATCCAAACAGCTCCTCTGAGACTCTGTGGAATTTGATTGGTAGACAGGCTTAGATGGATTTGATAGTTTTGTCTCTGTTGATTTTGGTTGATCATCGGCTGCGCTCTACACAGCTCTCTCAATGTCTCTGGAAAATAAAGACAAAAACAAAACCGCAGCTCTTTTTTTTTTTTTTTTTTTTTTCCTTAAACGTAAATTCTCTCAGTCAGTTGCTGCCGTAGCAGATTTGTTTTCCTAGGCATTTCGAACACATCCAGCATTATTCGCCCTGTTCGTTTAACTCCATGTCTGAAACGAGAATGTTTTTTTCAGTCTCTTCGGAGGGGGCGGAGTTAGTGCGGCTGTACCGAGCACTCTCATAGGTGCCCATGGAGCCGAAGCTCCGCCTACGATACAGATAAATCCCTCCCACCACCAGAGCAATCAGAACCAGGGCTGCAACCAGGACCTGAATCAATACATGGAGATGGTCGACTTCGGCTGCAGGAAAGAGAACAGAAATATTCAAACGAAACATTCCAAACTACTTCAAAGGTGATCATTTAAAATGTTCAACTTTGTCAGCATATTTTAGGTAAATATGAGTTTAAAAATTATTACAACTTACAACGAACTACAGGCTCTGATGTGGCTCCTACTGAAAAGAAAGGAAAGAGGACAATTGGGCTCAAAATGTGTATTTCTACAGTAATTTATATATTAATTACTTATTTTTTTTACTCATTCCTTGGGAATCAGCCTTTTTATGTAATTTATTTAGGTTCTTGTAATTTTATATATATGTGTGTGTGTGTGTACATATATTGTTGCCAATCAACTTTTTACTTTTTACATTTAACTTGATTATGATGAGTTTTCACAAAGTCTGAAAGAGATTGCGAGTACGCACAGAAATATTTTAATTAATTTGTGTAGCTTTTACCCCAATTGTATATGCAAATATATCATATGTTCCTGTATGTATGTGCCACTCCATACCTCGCGGTCGTTTACAGATGACTCCATGTGTGCGGTTTTTGCAGGACCCTGGCCTCCAGAGGCCCGTGTTGCTCTGAACCCAGAAGCAGCTGTTGGCGGACAGCATGCTCAGATTAGCGTCCTGCTGTTCCCAGTTACAATAGTCCACTACTTGACTGTCTGACCACTCCAGACTGCCTTCTGTGGAATCAAACATACGCACAGGTCTACATATAGGAGATCCGAACTGCAGGTCAATAAAGGAAACAAGTGTTGGTCATTAAACCTCTTGCCTTTGGAGTTAAAGTTCATTCCAAGCCATGCGCCGTGGGCGTGTTTTTGAAAACTCTGCATGTGTTCCCATACAAAACTGTTCTCGTTTTCATCTAATATCGATAACATCTTAGATCCCACTGAGAAAGGAAAAACAAGGGCACTTAAGTTATTGTGTGTAATGCATACATTATTACATATACAATACATTATTGTGTGTAATATGCTGATTTTGTTGTGTAGATGTGTAGACGTGTTACCTTTGTTACACATTCGTATGGCCTCGTGTTTAAATTGTAGCTCGTGGAGGATGAACGAGTAGCAGTTATTTCTGAAAGGAACCCAGGACCAGTTACCTACAGGATGTGGGCAAATCCCCGGATACATCCACCTGTGTTCTATTGTTCTCTCTAGCACAAGAACACAACAAGAAAAATGCTATTAGAACACACCTGCAAATGTGCATACTGCACCTCATTTGGAAATTAAATGCAAATAAATAGTACTAGTAGTATGAAGCATATTTTTACCTGTGTTAATTTCACAGATGGCAGCATTTAATTTTGCATTACAAGCAGCCACAGTCCACTGGCCTTCAATGGTCATGTGACCACATCCATACATCTGATTAGGCTCTCCATCCCGCCAGTCACTGAATGTCAGTTCCTCTTCACCCCACCACGTGTAGCTACGAGCCTGGAAATACAAGAAGCGTTTGCTGAAGCTCTGTGATGTCAGAGAAAGAGGCACACGAGACGCACATAATGTCTCACCCCGTCGTTGTGAAGCCCGATCCAGGCGGGTTTGCGGAGCGTGCTGAGGAGGAGGGTGAGGTAGGCATGCTGCCGAGGATCCCGCACCGCTGCCAGCGATCCATTAACAGATTCACACACCTGCAAAGCTGTATACCAGTCCAGAGGCTTCTGCAGGATCCGGTACTGCACGCCAGCAAACTCTAATGGGCCATCTAGTATTGGGGGAAGAGGGTCCACGCCAGGGGGCAAGGCAGGGTCTGGAAACACATGCACACAAGATATTATAGAAGTTCAGGGTATATAGTACAATGCATATTTGTGACCCTGGAACACAAAACCAGTCAATTTTACATCATACATCATCGGAATAAATAAGCTTTACATTGATGTATGGTTTGTTAGGATAGGACAATATTTGGTCAAGAAACCACCATTTGAAAATCATCCTTAAAGTTGTCCAAACTAAGTTCTTTGCAGTACATATTACAAGTTTTAATATATTTATATTCAGAAATTTACAAAAGATCTTCATGGAACATGATCTTCACTTAATATCCTAAAAAAAGATAAATTGATCATTTTAATCCATACAATGTACCTTAGACTATTGCTACAAATATACCCCAGTGACTTCAGACTGGTTTTGTAGTCCAGGGTCACATTAGTGTGAGCATGTGAATCTGGGATATTCTTTACCTTTATCCTGCATACAGATGAAGCCATGTTTCTCTGCATCACACCTGCGAGATGCCCACATGCCCATCATCCTGAGAGGACTACCATGAAGAAGCACTATGCAGTTACCCTAATGGGACACACAAATACTCATATTGATGGATGGCTGGATTTATAAATGATAGATACTGTAGATGGACAAAGAGACAGACAGAAAGACAGATAGATAGATAGATACCGGGCTTTTCATTTGTCTGTTGTCCACTGGTTCTCCAGGGGCCCAGTTAGTATAGCTAAGGAACCCAGGTTCAAACCACCTGAACTGAGCCTGTGATTCTGAAGTGAGCCCCACCCACACATGAAAACTGCTGTTGGGCAGCAGAGTCACAAGAAACGCTGAAGAGAAAGAAAGAAAAAGATCAGAAGCAGAGCTTAGTCTGTTTCCATTCACACAAATTAATGCAGCACAAAAATTGAGGGCTGTAAGCGCCAGAGACACCGGAGCACATCAGTCCCAATATTCAGAAAAGTTGTCTATGATTCTTATACTTTTAATATTTTTTTGTTATTTTTTGTGTGTGAACTATCAATTTAATGCAACCTAGCTTCCCTTCTGTGGTGTGTGTGTATATAAGTTTGATTTACCCTGAACTCTGTGGTTTGGCACTGTCACTAGCGTGGCTCTGTGTGTCAGACATGTCTTGGAGGCAGATTCCCAAGTGCCTCGACCCGACAGCTCTTCTCCAAACACCTTATAACACTGTTAAAACCAGAATGCATGCATTACAGATATAAGAAAATAATTTCTGTAAGAAAATAATATTTTTTGCTAGATCTTTATATTGTTACTTTCCTAATAAAAAAAATAATTGTATTGTAATTGCTTCATCACAAGAAGAAAAAAGTCCCCTTTTGGCTGCTGTTACCAAGCAGTCAGATATTTTTACGACCCCTCCAAAAACACTTGTCAGATACAGATAACCTTTCATGATCTATTGAATTTCTGGCAGTAACAAGTCCCTCCTAACAATATTTCTCAATGGATATCCCATTTCACATAAAAATGTCACATTACAAAAGTCAAATGAAATGTGAGAGTGTTTCACAATTATTTAGATTTGCGAGACAAACACTGAAATTATTTTAAGTCAATGTAATATATATAAAAAAGAGATTATCCAAAAGTCCAAATAATGAGCAAAACTACAAAACATTGTGTTGAAGTAAAACTTTCACTACAGTGTAGCCTTGCAAGTATTTGGTGTATGGCAAGTGCAAGTGCATTCACTAATGTATAAAAGCGGACAATCTGTGGGAGTGAATTTTTACCTTGTGTTGAAAAGGGGTCCAGCCCTCGGGGCAGCCGGCAGGTATTAGAGGAGGAGCGGGTGTGGGAGGGATGGTACCTGTCACATTCACCCTCTTACACACATACGGAAGATCGACGGGACACCTCTGGTCTGACCAGTCACCTGAGAGGACATTGAAGTAATTCACTGAATTCACTGCTGCTGAATCACATACTCCACTAAGTGGTCTTAATAAACAAATTTGGCTGGAACCATATTCCTAATCAATCCAATTCCGTCTCGTCCAATCAAACTCACAAGCATTTCTCTTAAATAAGCTTGCTACCTTCCCTTCCTTATCTAGTTACTCTTTAATTGTTTATCATAAGGAAGCATGAACTTGTGAAATCTACCCGTCACTGGGTTTTAGATAAATCGTACAAAATCGTACGTGTGAGGTCATACGAATTCTCCCTTAACTGCCACACGGTAGACCAAGCCATGTCTATCATAATGAATCTTTGACATGCTCTCTGAAGCTGTGTACTGGATCTTGTGGGGAAGTGCTGCCCACCCTAGGCCACCTGAATTTTGCTATGCGCATCATTCCACAAGGCTGCCCCTTAATTTCCCATTTTCTAAACTTCGCATCCTCAATCTCTGCCCTCAAGGACCAAATCTCCCTTACCAATCCCTGCCTTCACAAACTCCAACTATGGGTCTCTTTCCTCTCCCAATGGAACGGCCATTCCTTTTTCTATAACAAAATCCTCACATCCCCAGTTGACATCCAACTTTTCGCTGGTGCAGCCCCCTCCATCGGTTTCGATGGTTTCTACTGTTGGTTCGCCTCCCCCTGGCACCCCCAATTCTCTGAACTACCGCCCCACTTAGTTTCATCTGCATTGTTTGAATTGTACCCCATCGTGGTGGCAGCCGCCCTCTGGGGGAAAGAATGGTCAACCTCATGCATTGTTATACACTGCGATAACGAGGCGACAGTACAGTGCATCAACAAACACCGCTCCCACTCTCCTGCCATAATGCCCTTCCTTGGACGCCTAGTCTGGATTTCAGCCCAAGACCATTTTCTGCTAACTGCTAAATACATCCCAGGGTAAGAGAATACATCACTGACTCACTCGTTTTCTCTTTCAGAAATTCAGGATACTGGCCCCAGATACCGACCCCCAGCCAACCCCAATTTCTCCCTATTTGCAGCTAATATTCCCATAACTCACCCATTAAGACCCCTCCTAGAAGCATCCCTTAATTCTATACTACAAGTGGTTGCCCCCCGAACTCTCCAATCCTACCTCACAGCCTGGAGATTATTCAGATCTTTCCACGTAAGTTACAACCTCCAATTCCCTGATTTTTCCCTGCTCTCTATAACGTCTTTTATTTCATACTTAAACTTCCACAAACACCTCCAAGTCGGCTCTATTAAAGGCTATCCGAGCAGCCTTAAATTTTTTCACAAACTACTATCTGGCTCAGCATCCCCAGCCATTTCTAACACCCAGACCTCCCTGCTGCACAAAGGTATCCAAAAGTATAACCCGTCCTGCCCAGGACCAAGATTACCCATCACCCTCGAAATACTCTCAAAATGCATTTCGACCCTCCGCAGAGGATACATTTCAACTTTCATAGCACGGACCCTTGACGCCATGTACACCCTGGCTTTTTTCGGGTTGCTAAGCTGCTCAGAGCTTACAGTAAATTCTATATTCAACCCAAATACCCATCCCACTATCTCTGACCTCACCAAAACCATGGCTTTCTTTCTTAAAAAGGGTCAGTATATATATATATATATTTAACCTCAACTGCCCCATCCAACCATACCAGACCTTGCGGACCTTCCTTGCTTTCAGAAGCTCTTTTACCACCTCTCCCTCAGACCCCCTCTTCATCAATGAAGCCAACTGACCAGTATCAAGATTCTGGTTCCAAAAGCACCTAAAGACTATCCTCCAATTATCTGGTTATCCCCCCCCCCCCCCGGTCTGACCCATCTTCCATCAGAAGAGCCATGCAAACCCTAGCAAGCCCCCTCCAAACCCCCTACCCATCTCCTTCCCTGGAACCATCCCCCAGTCATTCCGATCCATGGACAGTCTACTTCCAACCCTTCCCGCAAAAACTTCCTAGCAACACCAAGCTAAGTCCCATTCTAATTTACTACCCTGTACTTTCAGAGTCTCATTTTCTTTATCGGGGAGGCAGGCGGGGTTCGAGCCGGACATTGAGCTCAACCCTCGCTGGGGTTCAAACAACTAGAGCTCGGTGTTCGCCGAGCTCCCGGCTCGCCTCCTGGACAGCATGCCAAATATGCTTTAATTGTTTATCAAAAATGAAGCGCGAACTCATGAAATTAATTTTCTTATGCTTATTTAAAAAAAAAACATCAAATTCAAGGTGAAGGTTATATATATATTATATATATTTTTTTATTTATTTTTTTTTTAAGTCTGTAAAAGAGACCAAACCTTTTGAGGCGGAGATTTGGACACATTTGGGCTCTTTGCTGATTGGTCGAGGCTGTCCTAGTCCCCAGGACACATAATTGAGCACCGAATGATCAGACCACCTTAATCTCCCATCGTTCTTAAAACTGTGTAAGCCAATCCACCACAGGTCATTTTCTTTGCGGGACATCTGGATACAGTAAACATGCAATTCTTGGTTAGTATTGCAAAAACATTTCATGTAGCATTTAGCCTAGGATAAACCTCTTTATGCAAAAAATTCATCCCAAAATGAAATAGACTTTACTTTTTATTTTCCAACTTCATATTACTTTCTATCTTCTGTGACACACAAAATAATGGTACTTACAAACTCTCTGACAAAAAGGTACAAAATCTGTACCTTACATATTTTTCCCTTATGTATTAATATGCATAGTTTAGGGGTACAGAAGGTACATAGTGTGCCTTTTAAAAAGGTACCACCACAGCTTTTGTATCGTACACATTTTATGCTGTAGCTTTTTGAGGGACCTTTAACCGCTTGTTAATTTAATGTCATAAGCATACCTCTTAGAGGACAGTGTGTGGTTGTGTGCTTACCTTGCGTAAAGTGCTAACCAAAAACTGATTCTCCTTAGGAGAGTGCAGGGAGACCAGGGAGGCATCGAACCAGGAGCAGATCCTTTGAGCCTGGTCCCATGTGGAGCGATGTTCAAACATTTTATACTGGGCCTCCTCAAAATCAACCCACTCTAAACCGTTCTCTGCATACACAAATGTATAAGAATGTCACAGTACATAGATTTAAAATCATACTCGGTTCACAAACAAATTTGTTAAGTTCTTTCTTTTGATAGTATTACAGTCTTAAGAGTGCACTGCCACAGACCTTCATGGCTCTCAGGTATTTCTTCCACCTTTCCTTTCGGTATTTTGCAGATCCAGTCCAGCTCAGATTCGCAGTGTGATACCAGCCAGTTGGTGTCAGCCATGTTAGCTGCTCCACACTCAGCAGACCCATAATTCCCCCTGCCAAAGTTCTGATAGGATACCTGAGAGACAAGAAAATTGACTTTACATGTCAAAAACGGAAGCACAAAACAATACCATGTTACTCTGTTATTTGTGGTAGTAGTGATTTTGTTTTTTTTTATGGCAGTGGTTCTCTACCAGGGGGCCAGGGACCACTAGGGGGCATCAGCATGCTTACTTACAAAACAAACATTAAAACCTTAAAAATGTTATCAATAAAGAACTGCCATCGTGATCTTTCTTATCTTGATTTAACCCATGAAAAACCCCTGGTTTTATCTTTGAAAAAACAGGATTCTCATAGTCTTGGAAAACCTGGATATATATGGAAAAAATAAAAATGAACTCAGTAGTTCAGTTTTTATAATAACTATACATTTCACCAGTTATGCAAATTTCTAAAATATTTTATTTTTAATATATTGAATATTATAATTTAATAAAATAATGGCTTTTTATATTTTATATTCCAAGTTTTGGAACCCTGAAATGTAATTATTTTCATTACAATTATTATAGTTTATATATATATACAGTATGTCACAAAAGTGAGTACACCCCTCACTTTTGTTGCCAGCAGTTCAGACATTAATGGCTG
>JAUCMS010000062.1:15328180-15341260 GCA_032357445.1 Enteromius radiatus | reverse complement strand
GAAAATTGCTAATTAATATTGCATAAATATTAATTAGTAATATAAAATTATCTCAAAATACAAAAGAAAAAATATTAAACAAAAAAAAATTATATTGATTTTACTAGGGGGCAAAAAAGTTTCATTTTAGGTGTTCAGTCATTTTAGACCGGTAGGACCATGAGTGTGACTCTGAAATAAGGAAGGCACAAGATGCAAATGAGGTTGTTTTTTTTTGTAATACAGTTGTGTCAAAATTAAATAAAAAAAGAATAAAGTAATAATTACATATATAATGAATGTTATTAGGGTCTTTGCAGACTGTGGGTGACTATTCAGTGACTGTTCAAGTCAGGTTCGAAATAATTCTAATCCCCGTAATTGATTTAGACCATGAAGTCAAACAGCTGCTGAACATTTTTAAGTGGCCCAAAAGCATTTGGCTCGGCTTGAATCTGAATAGGTCAATGATTCATCCAGCACCCATCCAAACTATCTGTTTTTGATTGAACAGAAAATTATAGGGTTTCAGGGATTTCACAACCCATCCCCAAGTTCTGCATACTAACAAATCCGCTCTCTCTCCAACATCAAAATCCACAGACACAAACCAAATCTAATGCCTTTCCAACATTATGCCGTCAGCTTTCACACTGAATTCGACTTCCACGTAGTCATTCGGCAGAGGTCGTGCAGTGGGCACAGTCTTGGCGCATAACTGATAAATACTGCAAATCCAGCTTTGCTGAGGAGCTGGAAGGAAAACACAAATATACCATTATAGTATTTATTAATATTTTGAATTTACAATTAAAATATAATTAAAATATAAAAATAAGTTAAGTTTTATCAATTATTGGCATTTCTATTTCATTAAATTTTATAGAATTCAGTAAAAAAAAATAATTTTTAGACAGTACCTGTAAACATCAAGCCATATACAAGATAAATAAAGCAGACGACACAATGTATTAATAACCAATAGTATTTAATGATCGCTCATAGTTCTGCCCTGTATCCCTGAACTAGCTCCGTCCCCTTGAGAGAGTTCTTTCCCACAAACAGTAAAACAGGATCAGGCAATCAGCCGTATCACCAGACCTAAACATTACATGACTGTTTGTAATTTTTGAACGCATGTGTGGCTGTGTATTTCTATGTGAGGCACAAGACTTTTAATTAAATCAATGAAAAATAAAAATCTAACTTCATCTCATTTTGCAACGTTAGATTCTGTCCAATGACACGATGAGAACAAGAACATACTTGTGGGACGGGTGGGGGGGGGGATCAGTTAGTGTCGCTAAAACTAAAAGAATATGCTTTCTAAAAACGCATTTTCTTAACAGCATACAGAAAAAAAAGAACAAAAACAAAGAAAAAAAAAATCAAATAAAAACACTCAAGTCAAACAGCACCACCTACTGGTAGAGCTCAGCTTTGGTCATAGAATAGGGGTGAAAGTGAGCAGGACATAAAGACAAACACCTCCAGAGACAAACGTCTGGGCTAGACCTGTCCATTACATCTCTCACACACTACAAACATCTGATTCCCAGCATAGAAGATCAGCTAACCTAGAAGTCCTGATGCTGATTTGGCCTCAGCAATTATTATGTGATCTGACAGCAGTTCAAAAAAGGCGTTTAAGGGTTAGGGTTAACTATTGTTGAAATGAACCCACTGACAGTATTGCTTGCAAAAGTTCATAGATCCGTTCCAGAGGCAAAAAAACGATAGGAAGGAGAGAGAGAAAGATGGGCCAGGACGGGCTTTGTGTCAGTATGGAGCATCTCCAGATTCTTTAGGAATATTGTACACTTCAATGCACATTAGTATGAGCGGGCTTGTCCCATCAATGGTGTTTCCATGTAACAAAAAAAAACAAGCTGACCTCGTTATAAATGTGTGTTTTTATGTGTGTGTGTGTGCACATGTGTTTGTGGGGTGCAGGGCATACACTAGTCTCTTCCACCGGTCTGAACCGTTGCGGTTCGCTCCCTCTCACAGGTAACGCACCCTCTTGCTCTGGCTCGCTCGCGGGGTGCTTTTTAGTCCCCTCCCATCCAAAAAATAAGATAATACGAAACAGATCAAGCCTCCAGATGCCTGGGAGAGGATTAAGGGTGGAGGGGGATGCGTTTTGCCGCCATCCCTCTCTTACCCTTTCCTCCCGCCCCCTTGCTCGGCAGGTAAGGGGCATGAGACCCCTCTTCCAGTGCACTGCAGAGAGGGGCGGGGCTAAATGTGAACACCCCACACCGCCTGCTCCGGTCAAATCTAGCGAGGATGGGCGGGCTCTCAATTTGAGGCGCTGCTGTTGGAGGAGCTGGAGGTGGAGGCGACAGCCATGCTGGAGTTCCCTGTGGCGGCCACTGACTTGCGTATGTGAGGGAGGAGGTAGGGATCACTGGCCAGCTGGTGAACGTCGATTCGATCCTCCTTACGGTACACCAAACATCTGCGGATGAAGGCCTGAGGAGGACAAGAAACTCGTTAGAACACCTTGAGTGCATGTTCTGGTAGAAAAGAATCAACAACCTTGTGTGGAAGTAGTTTAGGTGAAGGCGATTAATCTAAAAATAATACAGAAACTAGGTTTTATACTAAAAGGAGGCCGACAATAAACATTTTTCCATGAGCAAATATTAGCCAATCTGACTCACTAAGTAAAGACATTATTATGACAAGTCTCCAAGCAACACAAAACCACATTAAATGACAGAATCCTACAGCCTTTCCGGTGCCAGGGAAGTGAGCCGAGCACAGCATTTACTGTAGTACCGAGCAAGTTGCCTGCTAAAAGGTTACTATGAGTTTGAAATATTTAAAATCGGATTTCTGGAAATCTGTCTCAGTCTGACCAGATTTAGCATAGATTTTTCATGCTTTCACGCCATATTAAGCATGCAGGAACAAGCTTGTGTCATTGCGAAGTGCTAGTCAAGTGGAAAAACACAATATAATTCTAGTGTCATGTCATGACACAACATCTGTGTTGTAATCTGTATTACTGTTACTGTTGTTTTTAGAACAGGCATAACGCAACAGCATAACCAACACAGATTCCGAGAAACGAAAGAGTGCTTATGGAACACACAGATCAGATATGAGCAATTGTGATGGCTGTGGGGATGATTTTGATTCAGATCAGATTCCACACGCATATGCACAAAATCAGATTTGAGTCTACTGAACGAGGCTTTAAAAAATACAAAAATAAAAAAAAATGTGTGAACTCTCTGAAGAAGTACCTTAGCCTCTGGTGAGACTCCTGGTTTGGGAGGAAACTGCACCTCTGTGGCTTTGAGAATAGTGTTCTCCTGGAGGATGTCCTGCTGCGATTGATTATGACCGAACGGCTGTGTGGTGAAGAGAGAATTAAAAGATGAGGAAAGAAAGGTACCAATATCTCAGCAGACACACAGCTAGCGTTAGAAAATGTATGCATGTTTACCTTCTTCCCATAGAGGCACTGGTAGAAGATGACACCAACGGACCAAACGTCCACTTTGTTGGAGATCTTAGGTGGCTCTTTTCCAACCACAAAGCATTCTGGGGGAAGATACCTGGAGCACAACAAGGTAAGGGTTTTGCGATTTGAATTTGGCTGCTGCATATCCAGATATTCAGACCGTAAACTACATCAGTTTGTGATGAGGGAGATTACAGTTCATCTGATCAAATTCAAGTAGTATAAAAATCCACTCACCAGTATGTCCCTGCCCCCTGTGATGTCAGCTCCATGCCATCCACCCCATAGTTGTCGTCGTCCATGATCTTGGACAGCCCAAAGTCTGTGATTTTTATTTCTCCGCATGCTGTGCCATTCACCAGCAGGATGTTACCTAGACAAACACGAGAATCAGTGTTCAACAGTCTTCAGTAAAATGGCGCCAATGGCTTGGCCCAGTACAGAAGGATTGAGAGGTCTGTGCATCTCATACCTGGTTTGAGGTCGTAATGGATGATTGGTGGACGGATCTCATTTAAGTACTTGAGGGCATTGACGACCTGCATTATGATGGATCGGGCCTCTTTCTCTGACATTAGCTTGTGCTGCTTAAGGTAGAAATCCAGGTCGTTCCCCTCACAGTACTCCAGAACAGTGCAGAATCTAGAGACAATCCCACATGAAACATGACCTCTCTCATCCCTCCACTTTTAAGGAGCAAAATAATGGTAAACAAAACTGCACCAAATATGTTGATTGAAAACTTTCCAATTAACAACACAAAATTAGTGAAAGACTAAACGTTTGAAATAGGCTTCAAATCAGGGACAATCATTTGTAAATTGTTTACATTGTAACAAGAGCAAGTTTACTCACGAGTCGGTATCCAGGGAGAAGTAGTCATACAGTTTGACTATTCTAGGATGGTCCAGCTCTTTATGGATCCTATATTCTCGACAGGCATGCCTAAAAAAAACATTCAATGACCAACAATCTTCATTCAACAAATAGCACAGAGCAAGCTTTGCATTGACAATCATATAACTTTCCCATTAGTTCCTTTCGATCTATAATCAATCCCAAAATTCTGAGGTTTCGTGTATACAAGGTCTGGAACAAATTATGGTTTATAACAGCAAAAACTGATGTGAAAATGTTGAAAACTGAAAAGCATCCCTACAAACATTTTGCGAAACGTCATACAAGAACTTAACCCAACATTGTTTATTGAAATTTAAAGGTAAACAGACGATTCCAATGTGCATTAACATTATTATGTGTGCAAGTGCTCTGCTGTAATGACACCATTTAGATGTTTTGAAAAAACTGATGTACATTTACAATGTCCAAAGCCTGGTTCAGGAAGAATAACGCATTCTGGGAAAAACAATGCATGAAACATGCATTAGCCTTTAAAAAACAAGGCTGAAAGCGCAAGATTCTTGTAAGATGGCTTGTAAAAAAGACTATACTGTAACTAGTAACTGGTTTAAAGACATCAATTTGAATTGTAAACAGTGGTTTCAGATTATTGAAGAAATATTGGTGATGGAAGAACTTCCTCACACGTTAAAGAATTTAAAAAAATGCTTTCAGAATGGACTGAGAAAAATTATTGATATATAAAAAAAATATAAAAGACATGATCAGCTAATTAAACTATAAATGTTATTGAAATGGTAAACTCATTTGTTTGACTTTTGTTGCTTTGAGTGGGAGAATTCTGTTTATTATTTCCTTTCTCTCCTTAATTGAGGAGTTGGTTCATATACATTTATATATGGTTGCCCCCCCCCCCATTCTACACATGGAGATGCATGTATATGACTACAGCTGTATATGCTGTGTAGCATAAATATGATGTGTATGTTTAATATCTCTCCTTATTTTTTTCTATATTAATTTAGATGCATTGTTATTTGTTAATTCTGTATATGAAACCAAATAAAACTTAAAGTAAAGATTAAATAAATAAATAAATAAAAATCAAGGCTGGAAAAGGTGTTTGCGCTCACTTGTGATAGTTCTCTTTCTTCTCATCTCTCCAGTTCTTATTAAGTTGGTGAATCTTCACAGCCACATACCTCTGCTCAGTCAAATCAAAGGCCTGAAGAAACAGAAAAGAAAAGACTTTAAATAGCAGTGTGAAGACCCTTTCCGGTTGTCCTTGTTGGGATGTGTGTCTGTGTGTTTGCAGGTGTACGGCGGATTGGTGCATGATTGGGAGCGCCGCTGTACGTGGTTCCTCCTTTAGGCTCGTGTTGGATCCAGTGACAAGTTTTCGGCCTTCTTATGTACCCTTCTCCTTGGTCTGATTTTATTTTTAGTGATGATGGTTAAATAGATGTTTTTTCAACCCCAGATGCACTCGTTTCTCCTTATTTGTAGTGACTCTGTTTAGGGATCGCAACAAATGGGGGCTCATCTTAAAAAGGTAGTTTGATCTTATTGGATTTTAAAATATTTTGGAGATTAGTTATTTTCGTGTCGTTTTGGATTTGTATTATTGACGATGGTTTTTGGTTGTTTTGGTTTTTCTTCCTTTTGTAAGAATTATTGCGGTAATAGGATTGGGAAGAAACTAGTGTTTTTTTGTCAGTTGTTAGTAAGTGTCTTTTCAGCCCAGCTCTATCGAATTTTGGAGAGCCTGGGATTGGTTTCTGTGATAGGATTAAGAGGCATGCCTCTTTGAGATATGCCAAATTTTTTATGGTTAATGGTTAGAGCGGAGTCTCGGGAGCACGTCGAGGTTTGAGATATTTGGAGCATAAGAACCTGCCACTGTATGCTTGAAGATTAGAGTCTACATAGTTAGGTTTATGTATAGGTAGGCTGCGAAAGTTCATCTTCAGGGCATTTTCCTGTTTTTTGGTGTTGTGTTTGGACAGCTGTGAAGGTAAAGATTCCATTGTAAAGATGTTTTTCATAAAATCATTGTTGATTTCAATCGAAGTGAGTGAGTTTATTGAAAATTAATCTGAGCAGGTTTTACATTTGTTAACGAAAGATCAATTGATTGAAGCTGCTACTCATCATGATATTGTTCTTCAAATGATAAAAAATTGAAAGAAAATGTTCAAACTGTGGTAAAAGTGGCACTTATAAATAAAGGAATTATGTCATCGCAACAAAAAGAGATAGCGCTTCTACTTGAAACATTGTACATTAGAGTTAATGACGGAATTTGAGAAACGGAGATTAGAACAGTAGACCGTGTTGGCACAGGTGGCATTAGAAAGTAGGAAATTGGATTAACAACAACAACAACATTTGGATCTTTTGAAAGAGGGAAAGATAAGAACGCTCGGTGATGGGGTTTATGTGAGGTGTCAGAACGGGGATAGTTTGCTGCAAACTTTACCATGGCAGCAAATTTGCAGTTAATGCCTTTGTTTAATGAGAAGGATGTTGACACGTTTTTTTGTTATTCGAACGAGTTGCAGATAAGCAAAAATAGCCCGAAGCCAAATGCTCGTTAATGTTACAGTGTGTTTTGATTGGTAAGGCACAGAGGGCTTATTCTGCGTTGAGCTGGGGTGACAGTACAAATGTGCAAAAGTTAAAAGTGCAGTCTTAAAGGCGTACGAATTAGTGCCAGAAGCTCATCGCCAAAAATGTTGTGGTTTGAGGAAACGTACTACTCAAACACATCTAGAATTAGCACATGAATTAAAGTTGTTTTTTAAGCGTTGGTGTAATGCTTCAGCTGTTGTTTTGGAGCAATTTACGATACCAAATCTATCTATACAGCAGAGCATAATGCATCTACTGTAGCTAAAGCGGCAGCTTTGGCAGATGAATACAACTTGATACATAAAACCTGTGTTGGTAATAGGTCCTGGAGAGGTGAATGCAGTGAACAGGCTACAACTCAGTTTAAGCACCCTTCAAATATGCCAACTGATGGCTACACATTATACAAATATGAAATTTCCAGGAAAGACCAATTCAGCTTTAGTCTGTAATTATTGTTTAGGTCAGGGGCACTGGAAAAAAGATTGTCAAGCAAAAGGTCGAAACCATTATGAGTTAACAAAGCCTACAGCATCAGCTGCTTCCTTTCCTGTAGCAGGTGGTTTGGCTTCCCCTTGCAGGGCGAGTGCTATAGAGAGAAGTAACACCGCCTGTTTGAATTCTGATTTTTCACAATTTGTTTCAGAAGGCTTTGTGTCTCTCCCAAAGGGTGAGAAAGTTCCTGTGAAGATCATTTGTGATAATGGTGCATCAGCTTTGTTCATTTTGGAGTCTGTATTACCTTTTTGTAATGAAACTTGTGGGGATTCGTTGTTAATTTGGATTAACTAAAAACGTCTATGCCAGGGGTAGGCAACGTTGATCCTGGAGTGTCGATGTCCTGCAGAGTTTAGCTGCAACCCTGAAAAACCCTCACCTGCCTGTAGCCTTGAAGCTAGCTTGTTCAGGTGTGTTTGATTAGGGTTGGAGTGAAACTCTGCAGGACATCGACACTCCAGGATTGACGTTGCCTACCCCTGGTCTATGCCATTGATTAAGGTTTTTTTGTATTCTGATTTAATCCAAGGAGAAGTTGAATTGGGAGTGAGACCAGCTCTTCCAGTGGAAGGTATTTCAGATATTCTGGGAAATAATCTGGCTGGGGGGAAAGTTGTGGAGTGAGTCGCCAACACCCTTAATTAGCTGCAACTGCTGGAAGTGTGGAATTGACTCGGGGGGGATCATTCCATGTTGATTAATGAACAAAAGGCAGATTCCACCCTGAATGCGTTGTTTTCGCAGGTAACATGACAGTGCTGCGCAGGGCTATTTCATTTGTGAAGGGGTTTTGTTAAGGACTCCTCAGACGAAGGTTCACCATTCTTCCAGTCAACCCACAGACTACTTGATTAAGAAAATATGTAGATTTGTCAATTCCAATCACAGATGTGTTACCTTGTAGACCTCACTGAAGCCTCCTCTGCCCAGCAGATGCAAGAGCAAGTAACGGTCATTTAGCGTGGGATGATCTTTAAACCTGACAATCGTAGAGACAAAATAATTAAATAAATCACACAATAATTTAAATGCACCACAGATATTTTTAACCTCTGAAAAACTCTCAAAACATCCTCTAAAAATAAACACTGCATTCAATCCAAAAACACTTTGAAAGTGCATACTGGGAGTTATCTTCATTGTGAATTCTTTTGAGCTCTCGGATGTGAAGATTACGCACACGCTCCAACCGCTCCAGCTCCACTTGAATCTCTGCTTCCTCCTGCCACACACGCACATAACAGCAAAACATTAAGACCATGACAACACAGATTTAACCACACGAATGTGACGATATGAATACCTTCTTCAGGTGTCCGAGTCTCAGTTTGAAGATTTCTTCTTGCTCATGGTATTCTGCTAAAGATAACCTGTGCGGCCAGACACATATTAGGACAAACTCCAGTTAAACCGTATTCCTAAGCTACTCAAAGCCTGACATGACAGAAGAACTTACATTTCGTTCTCGGCGCCGTTGCTCTTGCTCTTGCGTTTGTTGGGTTCTAGGTTAGGAGGAGGAGTCTGACTGGCGTTGGGTGGTTTCTTCTTCATCAGCAGTTTCCTCTGCCTTTCTATGTCCTCTCTCTGCCCATTGACTCTCTCTTGTTGTCTATACAAAGACAGTGTCATTTCTATTTTTAACTTTCTGTATTGTTAAAAAACGACCCATTCACACAAAGTTGAATACCTGGTAAATTAAACATCTCAACTGGAATTAATGACTGTTAATGTATCAATTCAGATTCACACAAACATTTGCACACCCTAAATGCATTTCGTTTTGGGTTTTTTTTTTTTTAATGGAGAGGTATTCCGATCTCTTTTCCATCGCACTGGCCAACTAATAAGATGCTTTTGCTAATGCACAAGAGCTGCCACTGCTGTTATATAAAACTATGACTTGGTGGTCCTCCTAAACAGAGTATGTTGCTAAGTGAAAGAAAATAGAGGAAGAATCTGGAACAGGCTATATTGTCTGTGTAACGCTGCTGGTGTTGTTTGATGATAAACAGCAGAGAATACAAATATCTGAATGACTGTTTGAAACTAGCAAACTGTGTTTGACTGCCAGTCACAGAGATTCTCAGAGACTCTTTGAATGAGTGTCAAAAGTAGGTCATTAGTATATTTGATTATATTAAGCTGCAAAATTACAACATTTAAGTAATAATCCTGTCTTTTGGAGGACTTGTCAATGGACTACTTACTTAAATATGCAAGTTAAATCCAGATATTACTTAAGGTAGTTCTGAGGTAATCTACTCAATTCACTGTTTACCAGCAGCAGAACAAGTGCTGGTGGGTAAAGGTGGTCTATTGTAGTTGGCCTCAAGTGTGTGCATTTTGGTTTAAGTGGAGTGGTTTGAAAATACCACTTAACCTGGTTTTGAAAAACATTAGTGTTTACCAAGTTGTTTGTAAGTGCTTTATCATCATCAGCTTCCACTGCTATTCTTACAGAGAAGAACAAGTTAAAATACAACAAAACTTTACCCATGTAATGTACATTTTCCATAAAAACTGTAAAAATGTCAATAAATCTTGTGTATGCCAACTTCATGTTAGAAAGATCTGAATGTCTGAGCATGTGAGAGGACCCAGCAAGATCCTGAAAGCAGCACATTCATTCATCATCAGAACTGAACACAGTCTTGAATGACTCTTTTATGGCTGGCTCTCCACAAGCACATGTGCGGAGTGAAACTGACCATATTCTGTCAGCGCGTGTATGTGACTGGGCTCTGATGTTTGAGAGTGTGGATGTGCAGCTCACGTACTTGACTAGATTCTGAAAGGCGTAGCCATCTGTCCACTGCTCTGTAAATGAGGCTCCGTGCCGTACGGTGGTGAAATGGCCCAGACGTAGTCTGTCCTGCATGCTCTTTTCTCTGCATGCTATCTTCTCCTGCTTGGACTAAAAACATACCCACGATTCAGCAATTATAGAAAAAGCTACCATGGACGTGCGAGACACTGTATTTTGGATTTTTATCCAGTTTAAACATCCATAATCATCATTATAAAACCAGCACACATTTAACACTACATATACTCTAAACATACATACATTTACCTTTTCAATTAGCAGTTTCTTACTCATGGTCACACATTTATTAAGTCGTTCTTTACATCGTTCCAGCATCTTCTGCTGCTCATCGATCTGTCTGCGCAGGTCACAGTTTACCTGCAGCACACAAAAACACCAAAATAAACATTGTACTCTCAGCAGTGAAACATTTGAGAAGTCAAAGTCACAACTCCTAGCCTAAATTAATAGGGGTCATTAATTTTCTTATGTTTATGAAAAAGCCTGCTGTGATCACCAAGTTTACAGTTTTCAGAGTCACATTATCCTTCAGAAATCATTTTAATATGCTGATTTGGTGCACACGAAACAGGCCTTATTTTTATTATTATTATAAATACTAAAAATAGCCGTTCTGCTTAATATTTTCCATGGAAACGGTGATACATTTTTCTCAGTATGCTTTATTGAATAGTAAACGCAGAAGAATGGCGTTTACTTCAACTTTTGACCAGAAGTTTTCTCAAAAAGGTTTCAATATTGATGATGTCAACAAAGCCGTACCCTAAGCAAGTCATCAATACGTCCTTCTTTCTTCTCCAGATCCGAGCTCTTACTGCTCTCCAATGCCGCTAACTTCTCCATTGTCAGCTCAGACTGAGAAAGAGCAAATGAAAGTGGACGTCAAAGTGAGCCTCTGAAAGTGTCTGCACAGGTGCGAGACGGCAAGTGTGTTTTTTGTAGAGCGTTACCTGTGTGGCTCGGTGCTGTGTGTGTGTAGAAGCTGGCTTGTGGGAACAGGAGGAGTGCAAGTGGTCTGCATTTACTGAGCTAATGGAGGGGGGGCTTCCTTGCTGCACCTGTCAATCAAAACCACAAACACATTTCCATCAACATAAAATGCAACTAAAGAGGTGTTAATAAGAGCGTCGCTTCGCAAGTCCTCTGCACTGCTACTCTATAATCATGTTTTATTATAATAATTAATGCTACAGTAAATGAACACAAATATAATTATAACTTCTATGATTATAATGCTTGTACTGAACTCCATATACACAGCAATCACTTGTCATCCAAGCATCAGCTACAGGAATAAATCTTTTTTCAGCAATCTTTTATTGCTGTGCATCCTGAGTAAATCAAATCCATAAAATGAGATATTTAATCCAAGAAAAAGGACCGCTCTATATGATGAACAGATATAGCTTTTTTAAAATCTAAATGATCGTATATATATATATATATATATATATAGGTCTGATGAGTTTGACACATGTTAAAGGAGTACATAAGGATTTGTATATTAGGTTTACTATTCCTTTAATAGCTATATCAATAAGAGGTAACAAGGTTTGGCAGTAAGAAAAAGACTCACGGCAGCAGGGGGGTTTGAGAGAGAGTGCTGAGGAGAGGACCGTGCCACTGGAGGAATGCCACGAGCTGGACTGGTACCAGTACCACTACCCCCTGCAAACTACACACAAACAAATGACTTAAGTTAAATCAGAGAGTGCAAATGAAAACAAACCATACATAACAGAATTATTTAATTAAATGCACCTACCTCAAAATAATCACTAATTTTATGCCCTCTCCCTCCTCCTTTGCCTAAGGGAAGGAAAAAGAAGAAAGAAAGAAAAAAAAAAAAAATATATATATATATATATATACACACACACACACACACACATATATATATATATAGAAACAACACTCCAGAAGACGTAACCTACACCTGTGGAGAACCAGTGCATTCAGCATCAATCACATCACGTTACTCACTCACCCTGGTTGTCAAAAGGGTCGCCTTTCCTTTTACGTGTTCTCTGATCATTAGATTTCTTCTCTGGGGTCTGAGAAGTAAGAGAGAGGGAGGGATAGAAAGAGAAAGTGAGAGAGAGAGAGAGTTTGTAAGCTGCCAGGCAAATGCAAGAATCCATGACATCACCTCATTCCACAACCCCATTCATTCCAGAAGTTTCCATTGAAATGTTAGAGGCTACGAGCTCATACAACCTGAAAGACTGGACAACAACAGCCAAAGACTGCAGAGACTCAAAAAACTCTGCATGTCTGCCCGTTTTAAATAAACTGCACCTGCTTTAATTTGTGATGTCTGGTAATGCCTTTTCATAATTGTCATTTACGCCACTGACAGTATCTAGGCAGTTTTAATAATCTTATTCCATGAGAAAAGGCAAGTCTACATCACAGCTTTAATGATAAAGAGAGAAACAGTTGATAAGCAATAAAAAAAACAATCAGGCAATCAGAATTCATCCAACTTCGAGCCATCAGACATCATAAAAGCAGCATACGGTTAGTATGAACAGGGCATTCTCATCTGCTGATGTGGACATTATTAAGGTTATGGTTTTATATATATTTATATATATATATAAATATAAAAGAAGGCTTTATTCTGGTTTAGTGTTTCACCTCTCAAGTGGGAAACAATAATCAGTTTTTTACTTTACATTAAAAATACATTTTCAGAAAAACGTAAATGCTGTGCTTCTTTCTGTTTGACCATTGTAAGAAAAAAAAATGATGGACGTTGAAGATCTTGAAGAAGTTGTTTATTGCAGTATAGCAGTGACAAAGTACA
>JAUCMS010000062.1:15309714-15328080 GCA_032357445.1 Enteromius radiatus | reverse complement strand
TTCTTGGTGGATGAGCATGATCAAACACATATTGTGGAGTGGAATCTGGGTCGAGGCAGACTATAGTTTCTTACACCATCATGCTGTACTGTGTGTTTATCTGACCAATGGCAGGCAGGGTCATTATTCCTGAAATTTCATTCGTTGACACTATCTGGCCTGAAAATACAAACCTAGCCTTTGTCTGACTGCACCACAAGTAAACAAGTACAGATGTGCACTTCACTGATTAACAACATCCAGGTGCCAAATATTAAAGAAAGGAGCCAGTAAATCCAGAAGTGGAGGAAAAAGCAACAACAAGTCTTTCCAACCAGACACCCTGTGAAGCAAAGAAACATGGCGCCAACTACAACATCTGAACACTGAGCTGGACCTCCCTGACTGCCAACGTGCAACACATCACATGACAACTGCATCACCTACTCTAGACAGAAACAGATACTTTAGTGACTGAACAACAGTTTGAGCTTCAGATGTGTACTAACCTCCAGCTCTTTATCACTGAGGGAGCCCACGCTACATAAGCTCTGGTTAGACGACTCGTTGTGTCCAGAACCCTGCAGAGAAGAAGACAACAGATAAAAGGATTTGCATTTCCTGAAGGATAGATGAGTGCTTATAGTCTTCAGTTCTGTGAAAAAAATTCTGAGACGCCAAAGCCATTTTGTTGTTGTTATTACAGTATGCACGTATGAAGCAGTTAATAAATAAAATTCAATAAAACACAACTATGAACTATTCACTTGTGCATGTCCTTCTAAATCATTTCTTTTTAATTTAGCTTTTTTAGTACATTTTAATACCCAATTAAATTACCTTTAATTATTTAATTTCAGCCATTGCTTTGACCTAAAGGATTTTCACCTACAATCAGCACAAAAAATAAATAAATAAATATTCACAAATTGTGACTTTCCCCGACCAAAGTGGTGCCTGTCAGTCTCTTTCCCATTTTAAACACTAATTAATACACTCTGCTTTTTGTATGTTGACCTAGAAGTGAATTAATAATAAAAAAACTGAAAAGTGTTTCATGATTTGGGTGAAGAAATTAACAAAAAAATAAATAAAATACATATATGAACAAATGTAGCTCTAGTTCTGTGAAAAAAAGTGTGCATGTGTGCGCAGAACAGTTTTTCAGTCTTTATCTCGGTTTTATATGCATGTTATTAATGAGCCTTTGGTAACTCGAATACGCTTGTGTAAATAAAGCCTTCCTGCTCCGAGCTAAACATGCTATGAGATTCAGAGAGAAAGAGTGACAGATGCTGGTCATTCTGGTCAGGTCAGGCTAAAACCCTGCACAATCCAATAACACAGCGATAAACGCCCCCGTGCTGTGCACCTGCTGATGCTTCTTTCAATCAATTCAGTGGATAAAATTTCTCACACCAAACCAAACAGACGCAGAGTAAAAGGTCCTCCTAAAAGCATCCCATGTTGGCCAGACAGCGGAGTCAGATCAGAACTGATCCAAAAGCTTTCTTCAAAGACACATACTTCTACTGCTCATAGATAATTAGGGCCCCACAGTAGAAAAAAAGAGTTTCAGCTGAAATGAGTATCGAGAGATGAAACTGACTAAAACGGACGCGTATGCATGCACTCATTTGTTAGCAATTTGAATAAATCATTTTCAGATTCTGAAAGCTCTCTTTATATAAACCATGCAATCCAAATTGCATGCATGTTCACATGTGCATTTGTGTTATATAGCATTACATTTTTAACAAAACCTCAGAGCTGACAGGAAAGGAAAGCTGACAAATATCTAGTTCTGTAAGCAAATATTCAGTCTCCTCCAATGCGGTTCATAAGTTGTTAAAAACACATGCATATTTGTTCAGTAGGAAGTAAAAAGTAGTAAAGAAAGATTACTTCAGGTCTACACCACACATATCAATCAAATAGAAATCAACATAAAATATACATATTTAATGGAAAGATTGCATACAGAATTATATGCATGTTGTTGCATCATTATATGGAACACTGCCTGAACCCTTCAGCTAAATCTCAACCTTTTTTGGTCCAGAAAGCTGTCCTTCCTAAACTAATTGTAATGAAAAGCATGAGCTTTTGCGGAAAATGACAGAAACAACAGGTTGATTCAGACAACTGGGCAAAAGCTGGAGGAAAAAATTAACTTAACATGTAACTTAATGCATGCAAGCAGACAGGCCCAGGGCCTAGATAAACACACGTACGAGTGAAGACGACATGCCAATGGATGAGGTCTACTGCGAGAATGTATGTGGACGAATTACTGATTATCATAAACAAATAGAAACGGGGGAAGAAATAGATCAGTTTGAGACCAGACAGACCTTGGCAACCCCGACTCCTGTGAAACGGGCCTCCAGAAGCTCCTGTCTGCGAGGATCCAAGCTGTGCAATTCCTCCATCATGGCTGTGAGAGAGGAGAAGAGAGTGTGCATGACATTATGTAGCCATAGTGATGCTGACAGATTGATGGGACAGTAATGTGTGTGACATGTTGAGTCATGTGTCCCCAATACATGTTTTCGAGAGCATTCTGAGATTCATGACTCAGCCTCCCTACCACCTCTCATTCAGTCATCAACTCACTTCCACCTGAAGCCATATCCTATAGATAACCTACAAGAAAAACACCTTTATCATGCAAGATCTGTACAGACCAAATCATGTCAAAACACATGCAACACGTGACCTGCAGTGCATTTAACAAAGAAACATTGATTTTTAATCAATCAGACATGGTTTTGACCAGAAAACAACTGCAATCAGTGCAAAAATCACACACTATGGTTAATATGTTCTGAAAAGTGGCTTAGGATAAATAATTAAAATAACAAAACACATACATGCACAATGTTACGTTACCTAAACAACTCAGTATATACTTCCTAACTAACAAACAAATCAAACTATAACAACCACCGATTTATGCGTTTTTTAAATTTCATTCGTTGCACATCCGACATGATTTAAAGACCTAACGTTGACGTTAATGTTCAAAGGTATTTGTAATAACTTGTTCCAGCATATTATACGGGTTTTTTTAAGATTACATGATGAATTGGCCTGGTAGAAAGTAATATGTTATCCTTCTGGCTTCATCATTAGATGTATGCAATTGATTGAAATAACGAATAACTTACAGATAATCGGAAGAAACGACGTTTTAAAGGACGAAAGGTTCGCAAAGGACCAAAACAAAAGAAACTGCATCTAAATACCGTCTTGAGTATCTCTTTACCCCTGGGTTTTGCTTCTATTGTCTGTCGTTTCTACACTGCCCTGCTAATTCTTCTGCTAGCCTCCTTAAACCGCCACATTTGTCACTGTACCTGTTTTATCCGGGTCTTTTCTCCCTTTTGCCGTTTTATTTTATCTCTTTTCTTCGACCGTTCTCCTCCTCTGGTCTCCCGTCTCGCCCTTCCCGTCTCAGCCCGACATCTCAGCGCTAGGCCTCAGCCGAATCCCCGACCCTCGCCTGCGCTCGGTGCCTGCTGTATCGCTAGGGGACGCCAGCTCCGCGTCCTACCGTAGTCGGAGGACTGCGAGACCTCCGAGGCCTTGATCTCCCGAACCCGCCTTTCTCCGCTGGCCTTCTGCGATATTTATTTTCTACCAGATCTGAGGCATGTGGTACCTCGCTGCAGATCCGCACCCAACGATTTCCTATCCAAAACGACGCGATTCGCTTCGAAGTTAATTAACTGTTGTCTTGTTTTTAGATATTTTGTTTCTCGTTTGTCTTCGCAGCTCTGGGTCAGCACCGAACCGGGATCAAGTCCTGGAATGATAAATCGACTCTTTAAATTCCGTTCTACCGTAAAATCTCCTTTTACAAAGATTAGTTGATGTAGGTGAAAATATCCTTTTCCAAATCAAATTTGCGAAATCAGAATCGATTCGGTTCGGTTCTCATCTTTTGCAATGTAAACAATAATCGGTAAATCTCATATTTTCTCGTGAGATTGTGCAAGACATTTCTACCTTTCAACCACGCCCATTTCCACTAGCAAACACTTATCAATGAAAGGAAAAGTCAATTAAATTTTTTTTGTTTGTTATTATAGGATGAAACCACCGCACATGCAGCTTTATTAAAATAGTGCCAACTAAACTGTGGCTAAGTATTTTTGCTCAGCTATTGCAGACAAATATTATGAAATAAAGGCTATAAAAACTGAAAAGGAAAAAGTGGACAGTGACTCAGATTGGATGTATTATTGTGATTGTTTAGATGAAAGGACAGAAATTGTTTCTCTATTGGAACCACATATCAAAGCATGTGCAAAATGTAAATAAAGGTTTGATGAAAATGTTTTTACTACAATCAAGTCACTTTTAATAAAATAGTCTGATGACTAAAGAAGTGGAAGTTCACATTTATTTATTAATTTACATTTATCCAGTTTGCAGCGATCCCTGATATTGTCAGCTTTTCCATATATGCTGAAATTAAGTTTTATTTAGTATTCCCAAAATGAACAATCGTTAAATTGAAGTAGCAGATGAAGGAGAAAACAGAAAAAAATGATAGTCTGAGGGAGACTTAGATTTAATACATCATGTAGTTTATTTATAAGTTTAAAAAAGTCCTTAAAAACATTACTCAGCATGATAGAAAGTTTAAAGTCCTTAGGGGCATCATGAGAACTCTTGTCCTCCATCACCATTCCCAACTAGGCTGTATAAGGTTGAGTCTCATACAGGGCAGTGCGTTCAGCATGTTCAATCACATGTGTCAGCAGTGCAATCCTCCATGTTGTTGTGACCTGTCCATTATCTTTAAAACAATTCGAATCACCACATTTTCATTGTTCAGCCCTCCAAATAAGCAGTCTTTAGACTAAGTGGGTGCCAGGACCTTCCGATACTTGCACTGTACCCAGACTCTGTACATCGTCAGCTGCTTTCCCCTGTTCACCTGTAAGCGCCGGTCCACCAAGTTCTGCACCTTCCCCAGGCCGGCACTGGAGAACAGATCATGCAGCTCATCTAGAGGAAAATGACAAAATTCAGACAAATGTGTGGCATCCTACTTCTGTAGTATTATTTCATAATTACTTTTTCACAACATACAGTATTTATCAATTTTTTTTTTTTACACAAATGTACAATGCAAGTCTAAATGTGCATTTACCTTGTGTGAAAAAGTAGACGCGTGTTCCATCCCCTCTAACGTAGAAATTTTCAGACAAGCATCTACCTGATTAAGAAAAGAACAACCAATTAGGTCTTTGTTGTATTTAAGATTATTACCATATTAGCTTCATAGGTTATTTCATGGTAGACAGAGATTAAACATTAAACAAAACACAATAACTGCCAACATTTTAACAAAATTAAATAGAATTACAAAGACTTTTTGAGACTTTTTTTCACTGTACTTTAGGGCTGCCAAATAATTAATCATGAAAAAGTTGTAAAATTGAAAATAAAAGTTTTTGCAAATATTTTATATATTTGTGTGTACTACATTTATTATGCATGTATATGTAAAATATAATACTGTGGATATTTATTTATATACTTGACGTACTTGCGCATGTATATATTTAAATTATATATATATATATATATATATATATATCATGCAATATATCATATTTCAGCCTTGTATATAATATTTTTTTAATATATACACATGTACATATTTACATAATATATATATATATATATATATATATATATAAATATCCACAGAAGACACAAACTTTTAGTTTGGATGCAGTTACTTTTACAACACTGTTTCAGAACAGTTCAACACAAACAGAGCATGTTCAGTGCATTTACAGAGGACTATTTCCTGAAACTGGGACCAGACTAAGCTATCTGTGCACAGAGAATATGGGGCAATTCACACCTCACTTTTTTAAAAGAATGAGAATCTACCCGTTTCGGAAGGCAGGGCTTTGAGGAGAAACAAAAAATGTACAGTATGTGGCAATTTTGTTTTTACTTTTTTAGCAAGATCCTTTTAAAATTATCTTAAAAAGACAGACTTCTAACATGGATGTATCATCTACCTTTTTTGAAACGAAGCTGTGCCATGTCATAGCGGCCATAGTCTCTCAATAACAACACTCCTCCAGGTTTCAGCAGCCGTGCTAATCTATTAATAGAGTTCTGCATCCTGAAAGAGATGGATTAAGAAGTCAATATATAGTTATTGGTCAACATCAAAAGAGCCGATGATAATATGCAAGGGATAATGCAGACAGACTACTCCTGTGTTTATTTCGTGGAAATGTAATATACATTAACATACACTTGCATGTTCACTTTTTTTTTTTAAATAGATATAGTTGCTTGAGTTAAACATTTTCAAGAAGATTGAAAAGAGAGACATGAAAGAATGACTCTTTTAAAGGTTACGTGCTTGATTTTGTGTGTCACTGATCACCCACAGTATCATTAACACTCACTTCTGAGGATGCAGAGCGGACAGCACAAATATGAGGACAATGACGTCCAGACTGTGGTCTGGTACTGGATAGTCTGCAGACGCATCACTTAAGTCATGGACGAATGCATGGCAGCGTGATGGGTCATATTCAGGATTTGACTGAATATGAAAAAAAAAAAAAAGAAAGAATAGAAACATGCATAAAGATCAGCTAATAATGCAGAATGCAGATTTCTTAATTAAAAAAAAAAAAAACATAATGAAGCTTCTTGTCACTTACTTTGACGAGGTCAACAGCCGTGCTGGAAAAATCACAACAGTAAACAAAGAGTCCTGGGTCACTGGAAAGCAAAAATAAAATAAGTTATTTCACCAATGTGAATAGCAAACACAGCGGACAGTTCTGGTTGGTTTATATCTGGACTCACTTGTTGGTTTTTAAGATAGGAAAGACCGTATTGCCTACTCCACAGCCCACCTAAAGACCCCAAAACACACACACACACACACATGAGAATGAGCATATTCAGAGGCTGCGGACTGCTACTGACAAGCCTTTCCATAAAACAATAGCTAACCCAAAAATGTAAACCATCAATGTTTAATTACTCCTTTACATATAATTAAAGTGAATAGTGAGTACAGCTACCACTGGTCACATTTCCTTTTTATTTGTATTTCAAGTTCTTCAAAAGTATCTCTTTTTGTGGTTGATGCCAGAATGAAAATGAGGGCAAGTAAATAATATGACAGGATTTTTGGGTGAACAATCCTTTTAAATGTCTACTGTATTTAAAAGAACAAAATTACCTCCAGGATGCGATAGGATGCAGAGGCTCCAGGAAATTCAGCGTCAGTGTGATCACCTGCACCATTTAACAGATTCTCCTCAGCGTCTTGTGGAGCCTTTTGTTGAGGGGCCAGCTCGGGAAACTCTGTAAACAGCCAGTGGCGATCCTTGAAGAAGCGGTTCTCATGAATGGTGTAGAAATCGTTCCAGTACTCATTGGCCCTATTGTCAAACTCATCTGATGGAGATACAGACAAAGAGAACATTTATAGCAAACGCCCAAAAAGAATGAATTTAAACAGCATGCCATTGTAAGAAAGTAGGCGATCTACTGAACTAAAACTGCAACAAACATAAAACTAAACTGTCAAAAGCATGTCAAATTAATATGAATAGCTAATGGATAAAATTGTAACAGTACACAAATAATAATAAACTAACACTAGATGCTATTAGATCTATTTCTGGCTTATTTTATTTATATGTACACATCATTTATTTTCTTTTTTAATTAAATGTTTATTATTAAGCAAATGTAGGTAGTTGATGGAGCAACCTTGTTTTTCTGCTGGGAGAGGTTGACTGTTTTCCTGCACCTTTTTCTGTGCAGCCTCCTCCTGTTCTGCTGTCCACTCCACATTATCCCTACAGGCGGTGACACACAATCACTAATACAATATAACTACAGTGACTACATATATCACATACAGAAGCTTTATATCATTCTGCAGTATATAGTCTGCAATCTGACATGCAAGCAAATACACAAACATAAATGCCCTAAGCTTTTCACACGTTTTCCATTTCATTTGCTGTGATTTAATTAATAATAATAATTTCCTGGACATTTTATGTATACACTGTTAACATAAAAAGCCTATTATCTAGGTTGGTACCCTGCAGTTGTTACACAAGCATTTCTTCCTCTGGTGTTAGGAGAAAGACACCTCTATAAATATAAAGACAAACCTAATAGCTACTTGCTGAAAATTTATAATATAATATTTAAAAACCCTGATAATCCTATCGAAATATCCAGGCAAAGTGAGTGGCAAGCTGACAGCATGGTCAGAAAGAGTCAGGAGGGAGAGAAAGAGAGACAGCAAGTCTAGTAACACACCACGCGTTGTGCTGAAACACCTGCCGCGGGTCTGTGAGGAAACGCGTGCCGAACTGCGGTCGTTTCTGGGCCTCGGCGGAACTCTCCGTGGGTCCAGCAGCAGTTTGTGGCATGTTTTCTGCTGGGGAAGGTTCAGCTGCAACAGCAGGGGCCGCCATGATCACGCGAACCGGATGCACATGGCTGTTTAGTGTCAGTCTCCGCCCAGTTCAGCCAGAGACGGGAAACATCGCCACCTATCGAGCATTCTCAGACATTTTCAAGAATTTTTATTTTTATTTATTTTTTTACTACATTAAATTAACTAAAAATACGGGATAAAACATTAGCATAAACATCATGTTCATATGAAAATGAAATACATTGCATATACTATGATATAATATATTTGGTAACTTACAACACTCACAAACATTTAAAATAAAGAATTATATATTAACTAATATATATATATTTTTCTTTTATCACAATACCACAGTTAAGTTAAGTTATGTGGTAAATTTAAATTAATTTTTGTAACTTTTGGTTTCAGTGGTGCCATTTACCATTTAACAACTGTCCTCTGATCATTTATTATTATATTTCAGATGTTTCTTAATAATTTTTCTTATTTTAAAAAATAGTTTGAACTGCCATTCATTTCACAGACTAATTTTATATTAAGTCTTAATTATAGCTTGATTATATGCACAATGACAAATCAAAAAAGCACCCAACATGAAACGTAAACATCACAAAATTACATATATAATTATCTATCTATATATAGACATATATAACAGAGCTATTAATACATTATAGGACAGCACCAGAAAAAAAAAACCTCTAGCGCAACTGCTGCCATGGAAACAACAGTTCCAGAAGAGTTCAGCGAAACTCCAGAAGCAAGTGCATGTCTTGTATCTATGGCAACAAAAGTTTCAGATGCAGCTGCAGTCTATATGCACGGATGTGTCAAACTAAGCCTGCAAGCAATAAAAAGTGTTTACATTGTTTTTGATTTGCACTTCATGCATGCTGACACTTCAGATAGCCACTCCTCATATTCATGCAAAGCCCGAAGAGCGTTCCTATTAAAACAATCTTTTCTTTAAAAATCTTTGCTCTATGGGCTTTGACACTTTATGCATTAATGAACCTGCCTGTGATTGATAGAGACATGGAATGCAGTTGATATGATCGTTATCTGTGCCTGACTGGGATATGACAGTCCCCGCTTCTCCTCTTCAAACTTGGCGTATTCACAGCAGTCATGAACAGTTTCCACATGAGTGAAAGCAGCCCCAGCACCAGTAATAGAGAGACCACCATGACATCAGGACCCTTAGGACAAAAAATAGACCGGGAATGACAGGTTGGGATGTATATAGTGGTTCATAAGAGGGTTGTGTATGACAATGAGGGATTATGAGCAGAGTGTCTCTGAATAATATCTGACATCTTCATGTCACACTACCAGCTTCTCTGTCACCCACTTCCTTCCTCTCATCTGATACTTTACAGAGAAATGATTACGACTAAAACCATTTAGGGTATCTTTATTAACCTCCTCTTTGATATAAAAATGTAAACATGTAAATTACTTTTTATGTTCTAAAACATGTCTGTTTTTTGTTGTTTGTTTAATTTATATATATATATATATATATATATATATATTTTATTTATTTTTTTTACTTTCTTAAATTTATACAAATTTGAAAGTTAAAAGTAAAGGCCTGTAGGAATTATTGCAGCAAAAAACAACTTGCTCATCAGTGGATTCTCTGCTGTGAATGGGTGCCGTCAGAATGAGAGTCCAAACAGCTGGTAACTTCACAGTAATCCATTATTAAGGCATTTCATTTTCAACCATCGTTTATGGTCAAGTGCTTTGCATATTTCTCAAATCCATATTTGAGAGGACTTGTGACACATACCTAAACACCACCTAGTCAACATATATTGTTTTTGCTTTGTTTTAGCATACATTTACGTATGCTAAACCAAACTTTCACAGATGAACAGAGTGTAGGAGCATTTGTGGTATCTATTGAGGAAACCAGCTTCCTGTAATTAGGAGCTGCTGGTCTGAGTTGCACAAGATGTAATTTGTGTCTTAGTTTTGAAATGCTTTTTCTCACCACCTGTTTGTGCGAGTCACAGATTAAATGTGTGCTATTGTTGCCTCATTCACGGTTACTCCCATCTAAAAGATCCTCTGTAAACTCCAAAGAGACCATTTTTAATTATCAAAGAGTAGTTTAAAATGTACACATCATTATTTAGGCTTTATTGTTGTTGGCTGTTATAATGGCTGTTGCATCCATGTAGATATTTAGTAAGATTAAAATCTGACAGATACACAAATTAGCTCATGAATACCTTTACGTATGAAGCAAATTTGATGTCATACTGCAACAGTGTCTTACACAGGCATGTTTCCTGTAAGTCACTTACTGGTGTGTTTGTTTGTTACTTCCTGAAGCAGGCACAGGTCAGATGGACCGACAGAAGGCTTTCACACTCAATCAGTCTTCTGACAAGTGAAATAATTAGACAGATAAACAAACTCAAGAGAACAAAGAGAAATGATATCTGATGAGTCGTGTGCGTTCCAGTGTTTTACATGTCTCTTTATGACTCAAAGAAATGGGTTTTATTTGAAATGGTCATTGAGAAAGATAATATCTGCTTTGTAGGAAATGAGTCAGTGTCCCTCCGCTTGTTATTTTCACGTTGGAGATGAAGAACAGAGAACAGTCAAATTCTGTTTTTTTTTTACTGGCCACACCACTATGATCATAAAAAAGTATTTCAACACAACACACACGTACACAGGTCACCAAGTTAGAGCTTTAATTACATTAAAAACTAGTCAGGATCAGACATAGAAATCGTTCTTTAAAGAAGACACTTTCACTCAGAACATTACTCTAGAATTGTAAACATTAGACTCATGTTAAGGTTTCATTAGAGGTGACTTTCTCCAATGACTTCAGAAGGGTTTCCCATTGGCCATCCATACAGAGGAATGTTTTGATAGCCACAGTGAGTGATATGATATTTTGTCTCTGCATATTAATTTTACAAGAAAGAATTTCAAGGAAAAAGTTGCAGACATTACCTTATACTGTATAAAATGATAACACAATAATGTCAAAGTTTAAAACTACTTTAAAATACAGCGAATTAATACCAGCAGGGCAAAGGAGTGTACAGTAAGAACAAAACAATTGTAATTACAGCAATCGTGCAAAAAGAGCATTTTCAAGTGTCATAATGAATAATCAAAAACTTTATGTGTAACACATATAAAAAACTTTTACTATTGTTGTTGTTATGAAATAGTTCTAACATCATGAAAATGGAAAATGCAAAAATTGTGCTAAGAAAAGTACTTACTAAAAATATTTGTTATTAAAAATTGTAACGTAGGTCTTATTGAATAGGCTACAATTGACATTCCCATTAATCCTGTTCAGTGATTTTTACTTATAAGATTAAAGTATATTCTTATTATTACAATATTTACATTACAGCAATGGAAATAATAGATAAAAATAGGTTTCACTGGTCAAAAGAGACACTGCTGTTTAAAAGAAAAAGTTAGGCTTAGAAAGGCTGCAGCTACACAAAAAAGGAACAATTAACCTTTTAAAAATTTAATTTAAAGATTTATTTATGCATTTCAGCATCATTACTCTAGTCTTTAGTGTCACATGATCCTTCAGAAATCATTGTAAACATTGTTTTTGTGGAAAACTATTATTTTTTTATTAACTAATTTTTTTACAGGATTGATTTTACACATTAATACTGTATCAAAGTATTAATTTCTTTTTTAAAAAACCCTAAACTTATGAACAGGAGTGAGTTTTAATTATCTACTAACATATTTTTACAAATATTTCGGCACATTTGGCAGTAGTCACCACAGTTCTAGAAAGCCACATGCCTGTGTGAACCCAGCTGTGAGTCGTGTGCTGTTGAGATGGTCAGTAGTTGTGCTTGACAGAAGCAGAGGTGGTGTCATTCTTAACTGCCACGATATGCTACGTTTTGGAAAGTGGTGGTGGCTCCTTTGTAGAGCGGATTATTAGCCTAAAAGATGAGGGAGATTTTGATTAATGACCAGTGCAGCAAAGCTCATGAGCACATGTGTAATTCCCACTATGACCTCTTGGTGTCGAGATTGTGTTGAATGATGTTATTTACCCTCAATGTTGAGTCGTTTTGTTTGAGATTAGAATGGTTAGATTGTGCATGTTGAACAGTTTGAGAAGAAGGAAGACCAAAATGCTGCTAAAAACACTGATAACCCTTAACAGGATGTGGTTGGTGTAGCACCACATCGATAAGACTGAATGTAAACTTACCGCTTCCCATTTAGCCCTGGCTTTCTCCTCCTCAAACTTAGCGAATTCTCGATGGTCATGAATGGTGATCAGAAGCTTCCACACCAAGAGCGCAGCCAGCCCCAGCAGCAGGATCGCACCAGCGACAGAAAGAGCGACCACCAAGACATCAGCACCCTTCGGACAGTCTGAATGACAAAAGATTCATATTCTACATTCAGTTTCCAATTTAAATTGATCACTCTGTAACGGAAGTACAGCCAGTATCTACCCGTCTCTCTCACACACAGACACAGAGAGTTTATCAGCATGAGCCATGTTTGACAGCTACATGTCACACGTTGTCTCTCTGCCCCATCTCTCCTCTCACCTGGTTCTTTAACAAGATAGAGGAAAGATTTTCCACTGGCGTCCTCATAATACTGGAAGTTCTGAACGCAGTCGTCCTCATCCTTGTAGCTGCAGTTCACTGAGTTCTTCTCATAAAAGACTGGAGAGAACAGATGATGATTAACTCAAGTAGAGCAACAACTGAACGAAATATGCTGCATGAAGAGTTATAGTCACATACTGGATATTCATAAATAAATGAACCTTTGGTAAATAACGGATACACTTCAGATATGTATTTTGGATTAGATGCGTCTGTGGTCTGGAGACGTATTATGCTGCATTTCCAAGATTTACAGGTCGAATAGATTAGAAATATACACTTCTATTCAAAAGTGTGGGGTTGAATTTATGTAACTTTTAGTTACAAAGGATACATTAAATTGATTAATTGGGTCATTTTAAATTCAAATTCAAATTAATGCTGTATTTTTAAACTTTGTACTCATCAAATAATCCTTAAAACATTTAATCACAACTGTTTTCAGTATGGCATGATTTCTGAAGGAGCATGTGACACTAAAGACTCTGCTCTATGCTTAAAAATCTTTGCCACCACAGGAATAAATTAAAATGAAAAACATATTAAAATAGAAATAAGTTTACAGCATAATTGTCATAACTATATTTATGATCAAATAAATGCAGCCTCAGTGAGCATACAAGATGTCTTTTAAAAACATGAAAATATGACCACTCAAAAATTTCAATGGCAGATGGGAGATATGTATAATGGATTGGTCGGAGGTAGAGATTACCCAGCTCATCCAGCACAACAATCTCATCTCTGCAGACGTGATTGCAGTTCTTCAGATCTCCTCTTTTATAATGTTTACACTCCACACACTCCCTGCAGAAACACACATAAGATAGATAGAAAGATAGACGGATGGATTAAATAAATAAATATGAACTGTATAAAATAAAAAAAATCACATTTTCCAAATTTACATTATTTTTGTTATTATTTTTGTTTTATTAGATTCTGCAGTTCCCTTAAATATCAGAATTTTCGTTCTCGCCAACACCAGACAACACACACTCACTTTTTGATGGTGCAGGCGTCTGGGCAGGTGGGACACTTCTCACAGGTAGATCCGTAGGCTCCTGGCTGTGTGCACTCACAGACGCCACACACACAGTGACCCCGGCCACTGCACAGCATTCCTCCGCTCCCCATGCAGGTGTCTGTGCGGGTCGAACAGTCACAGCTGTCGCCGGACCACCCGGAGCCACAGTGACAGGTGCCACAGTTGCACTCGCCATTACCTGACGGAGACATCCAACAAATCTGTTAATGACCGATGGGGAAATATGGTTAGTGGGAAGTAAAAAATTTCATAGGAGGGGGATCCTTTGAAGAAACTCCGGACAGCTTTTTGCTACAATTTAAGTGAGTCAATTCTGATGAATTATGAAAAACAAATTGCTCAAATACATCATGGTGTTACAAAATGCTTACTCAATGTTTGTTACTAAAGCAACAAGGAATTAATTTTAAACTTCAACATTTCCCAAGCAAGGCATTTCAACACACACAATAGAGCACGCAACCACAAGATTTCAAACTGGTTGTGTGTGTGTGTTTTTACTCTCCATATGTTTTATGTTTTTTATACCCCAGGGGCTATACTTCTTGTCTGATTCTTCTTGTAGTTTAAACACCCACCCACCAACTCTAAGATAATAAGATATTGTGTAAGAAACACATTTCACAAAGCAGTTAAACACCAATGCTTATCCCACATACTACTGAAATCACACTTTTCAAACTAATATATAATTTTATGCATTCGACTTCCTGAGAGAAGAAGACTTGAACCACCGGAGGTTAAGTAGGTAAGTATGTGCACAGGCATGTAAAGCTGAAGATCATCTAATAAATCAAGCACACATGACTGCTTCTTTCTAAATCTGTCTCAGATTGCCTAATAAGGTAAAACACTGTCCATGTTATGAGGTAAGAGCAAAAAGCTGAGTGTAAACCTCAAACACACAATGCTACATCTAGCAGTCGAGACATGTCTAACCTCACCTGAGCATATTTGTCCTTTGGAACGGAGGCAGGTGAAGTCATCACATTCACAGTACGGGCCCCAAACCTTCCCAAAATCATTGGTACGACAGGCACACTGCCCGCACACACAGTCTCCGCGCCCACTGCAAACCGGCGCTTCTGGGACAGGGCTGCATCTGTCTTGTTGGGTGGGATTATATTCGCCCTCGGAGCACTCACATCGAGAGCCCAGTCGGCCCGGGTCGCACAGGCACACACCGCACTCCAGGGTACCATTCCCGAGGTGACAGGACGGGCTGGCGGGCACAGACAACTGCTGGCAGTTACATTCACAAGCGAAGTCCACAGTCACCTGAAGGGTGTCTTTAAAGCCAATCGGCTTCACCATGAAGGTCCGGCTCTTCTCTTTGGGGCAGCTGTGAAGTTTTGCCTCAATGCTAAATGTAACCTAAGAAAGAGTAATGCAACGGAAAGATAAAAAAAAGGTCATGGGTTCGATTCCCAAAGAATACATTAACTGATAAAAGGTATAGATGGAAAACAATTGGCCAATACAGTACAAACTACTGCTGAAGGAATCTGCTGGTAAACATTGAAAATTATGGACTGGCCCCCTCAAAGTCCATCTCAAAGTCTAACTCAACCCCATCAAGCAAATTTGGGACGAGTCTCTAGTGTACATTTAAAGGATCTATTTTACATTCAAAGGAAAGCCTTTGTTTTGAGTTGCAGAAGGCATTATAAATAGTGTTCTCATTAATTGTCAGGAAATTTGTTGAAACACTTTACCAAAGAGATGTGCTGCTGTTGTAATTGGTGAAAAAGGTGGACATACCAAATTCTGAAGTTACAAGTGAATCAAAACAGTACAGAATTGCTTCATTTGATACCATCTGCATTTTTCATGAACATTATAAAATGAAATCGGCAAAAAAAGATCATTATTTTCAAATCAAGTAAATACATTTTGGCCACTTTTCAGCTTTGAATAAAAGCATCTTCCAAATGTAAATGAATACTGTTTAACAAAATTAACATTATTAAAATTTATCCTTGTAGTGGTATAGGCACACAAAAAAATATAGATTCCAACTTTCACAGTAAAATAATAAATAAATAAACAATTCAAAGCTGTAAATACAGCAAGGTTTTGTAAGGAGCGAAATTATTTCCTTATGAAATGAATTCCTTGTGAAGCCAAAAACACAAGCAAGAACTCTCGCAGCATACATGCCATGCAAATAAACCCTTTAATCTGGGAAAGAGATCTGGGAGAGAGACCATTTGCTCATCTGCCCCTTCACCCATCCTCAGGCTCTCTCCCTTGTTTGGTATCATTTTAAAGGTCTCAGCGCGACTGATAAATTGGTCTCAGTTTCACAGTAGTCACATGTATTTTGAGCAGTACTTTTGTAAAAATGTGTTCTGCTGAAGGAGAGTGTGTCCCGCTTTTTGGGTCTGTTTGATGTCTCCAACCAGGTGTGGCCCTGGAGCACGAGAGCTAAAACCAAAAAGGTATTTTATGTTTTTACAACTGATCTCAACATCTCTTTGTTTTGTCTGGTCTGGGTGTTCAAGGGAAAGTTGCAAATCAGTCAGGGCGCATCTCTGTGGCCAGAGCGTGGTATATATGCTCCATGCAAAGTAATTCCAAAAATCAGGCTCCATAAAATCTTTTTATGAATTTGATGTTTTGTATTTATAATTTAATTCTGACGTGGCTTCTAATTCATCATGCAATTGACATGATTAATGACAACTTTACCTGATTAATAATAAATTGTTATATTTGGTTTATTCCGATCTGAGACCAGATGGCTGGCGAGTTTGTGTCAAGCGTTCACAACCTGCCAAGCCAATGACTAAGCGTGTTAGGCCCTTAGTGAACGAATAATAGTGTGGGATTTTTCAAAAGAGTTAAATATTTTAATGAATAAATAATCAACATATGTGATCAGTTCTTTTTTATGAATATTGCCTAAATGTAACGATCACTTAAAATTTGAAAAATGTCAATAAATTCAAAAGCTTATTTTAATTAAAGAAACTAAACAATAAGCAAAAATACATTTTTCTAGTGTATGCAGGTTCTGACCATATCCCCGATTTTGAGTCCAGCGCAGGATTTGACACCAGCAATGACCTCTTCACCGAGACATGTCGCATTGATGAACAGAGATAACTCATCCGGGACACCCAGCAGCTCCAGCTCAACCTTAGACCTGATCTTCTATAAAATCAAACGGCACAGAGATCAAAGGTCAGCCTCTTTGACTTCTCAGATATCTCAAACTAAAAAAAGTGAACACAGTCCTCATCAAACCAACAAGTTCTCACAATGCAGAGGCAAACACTTACTGCATATGCATCCAGGATGAGTTGCACAACATTTCCAGAGTCTTTAGAGAGCGTCCCGACCGCAGAGCCAGGGACCAGCTCGCTGTAGTTCTGTGAGAATACAGAAAACATGACAACACCCCTTAAAAACGTATGAATGTCTGCATGTTACACAGACACATACTGTACAGATGCGTTTGACAATAATATAGAAACTCACACGATATAGATCCACCATACCACTGGTTACAGCAAAGATGAGGTTGATGTTATTCTCAGATAATTTGTCTGCGATCATACCAAGTGAAGGATAGTCCTATAAAAACACAAAAATTATGTTTTGTCAAATTAGTAATCTCTTCTCGTTCTCTGTTAAAAGAATCAAGGCTTTATTTATGTAAGGAATAATTGATGACGGGCCATTGTATAAGCAACGGCCCGCTTCGCGTCGTGGCCGCATCACCACCTTGATGCGGTCCGGAGTCAATTATTCCGCTTATACTATAGTTGCCACACCTCAAGACATTGATCAGATGATATATTTCAAAGGATAATACGGTTAATGCGGTTTTTGTACTTAAATCGCTATTGTGGGTAGGATTATTTCTTCCGCATCTCATCCAACGACTCTTTTGCTAGTTTCAAAACGTCATTTTAAAGCTGGCAATGGAGGCTTGAGCCGTTGATAGCAGACTAATGCAGTTAATAATGAAGTAATTAGTATGAGAGCGAGAGAGACAGAGACACAGAGAAAGAGAAACAGAGAGAGAGAGCTGGTATGAACTAACGTCCCTCAACTGTGTTCTGAAGAACCGTCTCTAAACTGTAAGTCTGCTTTAAGATGCAGCGCTTTTATTACCTCGCTAGTGAGAAATTTCATGTGTAACGTTAGCCTTTAAGTTGCTACACTAGGCTAACTGATAAAATGGTCAGGGCAGCGCTGACAACACGTTTTTGTGTGAGTGT
>JAUCMS010000062.1:15281188-15301271 GCA_032357445.1 Enteromius radiatus | reverse complement strand
CAAGCCGGACGCCGAGCTCAGCCCTAGCTAGGGCTCCATCTGCTAGGGTTCCTTCCCCTAGGGCCCGGCGTTCGACTTCCCGGCTCGCTCCCAGGACAGCACACCAAATATGCTTAAACGTTGTGATCATAGGAAGCGCGAACTCGTGAAATGGGTATTTACTGTAGCATTTTCACAGTTTTTTAACAGAAAAAATCACGGTAATTTTTTACAGTGTGGTATATAATTTGTGTCTGTATAATGGGTCCATACATTTCTTATATCTCTAAAACATCCTTTTTATATAGTTTTACCTATACCAACTTTTTTGAGGCCTGTAGCATGCATCAAATTGAAATAGTCTCCTAACAGTATGGTTACAGTATGGTTAAAGCACGCATAACAAATCAACATCCTACTGTTGAGTTAAATGTTGTATTCTAGACATACACTTAGTTGAAAATGATTTTCATTGTGATAGATAGTGGCTTTCAATTTATGCAAATGCTGTCACTTTAAAAATATTTTGTTATATCACCTAAACATTGCTTCATATCACATCTATGTTAACTGGTTTAATGCTTATAATGAAATATTGCATAATAGTTACTTAATATTTATTTCATATTAACTTTACACCATCTGTATAAATAAAACATGGTAGGATAAAATATATTTATATTTAATATATATTATTTTATATAAATAATATATTGTATGTAATTAAACATAATAAAACTGACATCTGGTTTCCAAAGAGACAAAGCCAGTGCAACTCCAAATATCACAAAAATTATGAAACAAACATTGATACAGTATTCTCCTGTGACAATAATCTGAAAAAGTGAGGACAGCGCATGAAAAGCTGCCAGGCGAGTTTGTTGAGAGCGTGCGGGCGTGTGTGTGTGTGTGTGTGTGTGTGCGGTCGCTGGCAAATGTCACACTGACAGAGAAAACCGTGGGAGAGAAGAGACGGGGATAAATTAAGAAACGCAGAAAGTGTCGATAAAACCAGAGCAAACTTTCTGTGAAAGTTGAACGGTTCCGCACACACCATTGATTCTTCACTTTCTTTGCCAAAAAGAGAGAAATGAATCAATTAATTAAGGCACTGAAATATAATAACAGGATTATAGGATTATCTTTCTTTCAAGCAAATGTCTGTTTTCTACCTGTCAGGCAGCCTGCCTGTAAAAAGAATGATTTGCTGGTTTGACAAAAGTGTTTAATTAATTTGCACAAAGGCTACTTACAGGCAGACTTTAATCCCCAAACCCTTCAGCGTTATGATGTGGTCAAATGAGATTATTGTTTAGAACGCAATTAGCCCAGTTATGGCTATAAATAAGCCTTTCTGGTCTTGTGCTTGCAGGGGTTAATGTGAAAGAAGCTTATCTCCCACACGCTTTCACTGGACTTCACACATTACTAACTTCCTTTGTGCTTTCTCTTGCAGTCCACAATGTAGGCTATAATTATTACAGACCAATGTAACACTGCTATGAGTCCAGCCTATCACAGAAATACTGGATTTCACATATTTAGATACTGATGGATCTTCACACTCCTTAGCAACAGGCGACCTTTATGCATAGCGACAGATGGTTGGTTATTTTGGCTGGAAAAACAGACATGGGAAAGGAATGAGACGCATGGATAGAGACAGAGAGGGTTGCAGGGTGAACGGTCAGAAAAGTGGGGATATGTTTCCACTTAACTGAGGGAATTGGCAGCCTAGCAACAAAATTTAAGCAAAGATGTCCCCTAGCAACCAAGTAGGCGTCACTCCCTTTTTCTACTGCTCGTACGCTTGCACACAGAAAGCGATGAAGTTTAACAACGCGACATGAAGAAGCGCACATCCACAAAGATCCTCACAAATATGCTTGAATTAAACAAGGACGCGCTGTTTTCGATTTGTTCTTTTAGTGTAATTATTGCTGTAAGAAAACAAAGGTTTAACCTTCCTTCAACACATATAGTTACAACTGTTTGTTGTCTGCGGGGGGTACAAACCTCCTCTCTTTCTAAATGGCATATTTTGCTGAGCTCACCCAGTGAGTCCATTAGCAGTGAAGCGCTAACCAGAGGACGCAGAGAGGTCTCGCAGTGTGCTGCTGTGCGCATTCACCTTTATTTGAGTTTGTGTGAAAGACTCTGCATCGCTGGCTTCATTTATAATAATAATAATAATAATAATAATAATAACAAAACACATTCTCTCAGAGCAAGTATAATTAGATTCTCCATCCATTATCAGCTGGCATTCATGCCAAATATTCAAGACCTCTTTTAAACATATATTTATTTTTGTGAAAATATATTTTATTCAAAACTTTATTAATGGTTTACTATATAAACTATATAAATATTTATTTATTTATTTTATATTAATAAAATATACTTCAAGAATCTTAAAATGTCTTAAGAGGATAAATTCTAATATATTATATTAATAAAATGTACTTCAAGAGTCAGGATGTTTTCAGGGAAATTTTTTATATTCACACAATTCTGTATAGAAATACACACACACACACACACACACACACACATACATACACTCACACATGTTGTTTTTTGTGATTTATGCCATAGGTGTAATGGTTTTTATACTATACTAATTGCTCTGATGTACACTGATCCTACACCTAAACCTACACCTTACAGGAAACTGTGTGCATTAGATTTTCCAAAAAACACCATTTAGTATGTTTTTAAACCCTTTCAATTACAGGGACACTGAAAATGTCCTCATAAATCACCTTCATATTGTAATACCTATATCATACCCATGTCATTATGCACAATTGTGTCCTCATAAACATGCACACATATACACACGCACACATATTTTTTGTAATATGTATTAAATATCTTAATATGTGTAATATTTTATGTATTTATATATGCATTATTTAGTTTAGAATGTATCATTGCGATCAGCAGATAATGATGCTTTAATTAAGACAGACTCAGTCTGTGTGGAGACCTCTTGCTGCAGAGTTCAGATTTGCTTCACACACACACACACACACACACACTAACACCAGCCTTCTACCTTCTGCATTAATTGTTTCTGCTTCTTTTTTGTCTCCTCTCAGCCCTCTTCTGGGAAAACACATCGCGCACATGTGGTCAAAGGTCAGTTTCTCCAGCAGAGCTCAATCCAAACACGCATTATATGTTATTAGCCAGCGCTGACCCCTGGATCGGGTCTGGAGCTCTGGCGATCTATTAGGTATTTCTTTCTAAACACAAAGTGCATGAATGAAAGTGGAGTCACAGGTGAGTAATGGAGATTACTGAGGAAGTATTGTCAGGAGAACTGAAACGCAAACACCTGTGCGCTCACAATGGCGCAGATCAAGCCTGTGTACCGTGGTTACCCCTCTACCTCTCTCTCAAACACAATTCCACAATTCCAGCACACTAGGCAGTAACTAAGCAACAGGCCAGAGATGGGGAGAGAAAAAATAGAGAGAAACACAAGGGATGGGGTGACAGTGTCACAGGGTCCAATGGTATCTGCGGTTTCTTTAGCATTGATCTATTCAGGCCCCATCGGTCTACCTTTTTTCTCTTATTGTTTCTCCCAATCTCTAGATCTCATGTTAGGGGCTGTTTTGTCTGAGACAGGCATGTGTCTCAGCCAGACAAAAAGTTAAATGATTACTTGATAATACAGTAGGAGGACTGTTGTAGTCACACTTTTGAATTCTACTGTTCAAAATTTGGGGTTGATAAGATAAGGTAAGACTATTTAATGTTTGGAAGGAAGTCTCTTATGTTCACCAAGGCTGCATTTATCTGATAAAACATACAGTAATATCTTATTAATATTGCAATACTGTATTATTTAAAACATTTAAATTGTAATTTATTCTAGTGATGCTAAAATAAAAAGTACGTTTTTGTAATATATCTATCTAAAAAAAAATAATAATATGTATATCTGAACATAGAATGGTTTATAAAACACCAAAAAAGGATGTACAGTTACAATTTACCTTTTTTCTTTTTTTTCCTTTCCTATGCAATGTCTCTTTAGTCATTCCGTTTCTGCAGCAATGCTGTATACTGCAATGTAAACAAAAAAAAGAAGAAGAATTAAATCAGAATATATTCCTTTTGTATGATTTGAGAGGATGATTGGAGATGGCTTTGGTGTTTTGCCCTACTCTGAAATCCCTTCTGTAATGATTGCGGCTGAAGCGTCCGGATCCATATGCATAAAACTCTTTATTACAAAAACAGGCAGGGTCAAATCAGCAGGCAAACTGGTATGGAGGAGACAAAGCAGAGACGTGGTCAGATATACAAGGCAGCAAACCATCACACAATGGTAGAACAGGCAGAGGTCAAAAAACACAAAACAAAAACATGGGTATGAGCAAATCAATACTTCGCAAATAACTAAGTGTGAATGAGACAGGTAAATAGTGAGTGTGATTAGATGTGGTGATGAACAACAGCTGATGGTGATGATTGCAGAATGTGAACAAGTGTGGGTGTGCAGTGCATGCTGGGATATTGAGTCAATGATAGAATGTGAATCCAAGGGAGGTGAAGGGATGCGAGTGCCCTCTAGTGGCGCTTGAGGGCCCTCATGACATAGCCCCCTCCCCCCCCCCAAAATGAGGGGATGACCTCCGGGGTGGCACAGGAAACGGCGGCGGGTTGGGCCCCCAGACCTCCTTCCAGGGATCAGGTGACCGAGGTGCCCTCCAGGGCGGCTTGGGCCCCCAGACCTCCCTCTAGGGTGGCACAGGAGTCTGAGATGCCCTCCAAGGGGGCTTGGGCCACAGGGATTCTCTCCAGGGCGGAACCGGGGACAGAGACATTTTCCAGGGACAGCGGTAACCTCCCAGGTGGGTCTGATGAGGTAAAGACCCACCAGGGAGATACAGCTGGGCTGGACTCAGGAACTGGACTGGACCACGGCTCTCCTGGCACTGATTCTGGGCTTGGACCCAACAACGGCTCTCCTGGCCCTGATTCGGAAATGGACTCAGAACCTGCAGACTGGAATCTGCAGGAATTTGAATCGGCACTCCTGGCCGAAACTCTGGAACTGACAACGAATCTTCTGGTCGTGAATCCGAGACTGGACCGGTCAGCGGCTCTCCTGGCCGTGACTCGAAAACTGGATGGTGGACAATGAAAGAATGTGAGTCCAACGGAAGGTGAAGGGATGCGAGTGCCCTCTAGTGGCGCTTGAGGGCACTCATGACACCTTCCAAACTCTATTAATGAAACCAGATTGACTCTATAAATTCGGTCCTGGAGGGCCGGTGTCCTGCAGAGTTTAGCTCCAACCCTAATCAAACACACCTGTCTGTAACTTCCTAGTGATCTTAAAGACATTGATTAGCTTCTTCAGGTGTGTTTGACTGGGATTGAAGCTAAACTTTGCAGGACACCGGCCCTCCAGGACCAAATTTGCCTACCCCTGCTATAAGACATGTAATTCAGTTCCAAGCACCGAGTCATTCTGTTTCTTGAGCATCAAAGCATTTGACCTGCAAGTGGCAATTGCTCTTCTAGCTGAGCATTTTTCACCACCATTTTTCAAGCCATTATTCTCCAGCTGCAACAATTTTATGTAAAAAGCTAAAATGTTTTAAAAGTGATTTGTAAGATGTTCATTGCCTTGCATGGATTGAAAAATTGCTTTAACAGGATTCCAGGGCCCTTTAACTGAAAAAACATATGCAGGAATAAAAAAAACATTCACAGATTATATAATGTGAATCAAAAGCTCCTCATGCTATTGAACAGTCAGAGGGTTTTACTTCTTCAATTTAAGCGCTCAGAGAATCAGGACTAATGGGTTCCTTGGCAACTTAGACAAGCCAAATGCATCAGTTCATCAGTTCATCCCTGCTGCTAAGTGACCCTGGATAAGGATTTGAGCTATGTTACGTACTTGATCCGTATTGTGTCAGTGTTTCAGCAGAACAACAGAACATACTGTATAATAAAGCTTCCAGCATGTGCTGTAAGGGAACTGTAGGCATATCTGAGAGCATGAAGGTCACTTTCAGTCCATCCAAGACTGAAAACCAGTCACAGACAGTGACTCTATCTTTCGAGTACTCTTAATACTCTCTATCAGACACAGCAAAGACTCTCTTTAGCAGACAATGGAATACAGTCATCTTTAAAAAAAATTCAAACTCACATTGTATGAATTCATAAGGAGTTCCAGTTCCTGGGGGCAATTTAAATTGGTTTTCTCCATCACTGGGACCTGGTGTCTTAGGAAGCAAAAGTGAAGAAGAAAATATGGAAGCCAACATCAGTTCAGCAGAGCTAAATGTGAGACAACCAGCCAAAAAAAAAAAAACATCAGCAGATTTACAGTAGCCTGCCATCTTGGAACACAGTGCTCAAAAGGAGGTGAAAGAATGTAAAATAGAGTCATGGATGAATTCAGTGCTTGTTATTCCTAATAAATCAAGACTGACCTGCGAAAGGAAAAGCATGTATTTTAAGTTCTGGACTTACAGTTAGGAGAAAAGAACATAGACATCAATGTCAGTCACTTTAACAAGCGTGCATTTGTGTGAAAATGGCACTAACGGCAGTCTGTAGTGGATGAAACTGATACCATGATAGTGAATTATGTGTGTGTGTGCAGTTTTTATGTTTATGCATGCTAAGTGTGTGGGTTGTCTCGGTTTGAAGGCACACAAGTGACATCATTACTTTTTAAAATAGTAACTGCAAATGAACTCAATTTTCCAAAGCCAACATATGAGCACACACACACACACACGTGCGCACACACACACAGTGTCATCACCACCTAAAGCCTCCAATCTCAGGTTAGGGTTACCATAGCAACCAAAAGAGATAATGGCCATATAGTAGAGCACATGCCGCAGGGTGTGTGTGTGTGTGTAAGAGAGAGAGATGTCTGTGTCAAAAAGTCACTGACACTAAGTGGATGATGGCTAGTCATCTTCTATTATAATACATAAACCTGCTTAAACCTCAGGACTGATCTGAACAGCGAGCGAGTGAATAATGGGTTATTATGGTATTTATTTTACTGATAATGATAGGGAAAGGAACATGGACCTCCATATAATAAGTTCATTTAAAGCTTTGTAAGCAAGACCGTAAATAACATTAAATGTTAATGCCACATCATATCGATCTATCATAATACAAATTGAGTTAAACAGATTGACACTAAATGCTATCATAGTCTTATAGTAATTATTAGTTGCCATCCGTCTCTAACATGAGATCCTGCTGGGATGCCTGGCACTTAATAAATGATGCATTACTTCTCAATGTCTTTATATCAATAAATCAATGATACATTTGTGCAAGAAGCATGAGGTACCTTCAGGCAATAGATCTCAACTGGTGGGTCGTGATCCAAAAATGAGTCACAGTTTGTTCTGAAGGGCTCATAGTCAACGGACAACCTGGAAAAAAAGAAAGAAAATGCATGCAATAAAATCATTTCATAAAAATAATTTTAGATTAGATGAAAAAAGGAAACAAAATATTACTATACCTCAAAGTTATAGTAAAAATATTAAAATCTAAAATAAATAGTAGGAATAAAATGAAAAGTGCAAAAATAAAAGATTCAAAATTTACATAAATACTGTAATTGTATATAAATAATACTAAAATAACAATGGTTTTTATATTAATGAATCAACCACACTGATCATATATTTTGCTGTGGATGTGAAAAGTGGCATTTGCAACAGTATTTTTGGCAAAAATATGTTCAAACTATGCAGGTTGAAATAAACCCTAGATTACATCTGATAAAAATACTGAGGAAAAACAGTTTGTTCAGACCCAAATGTGTTTTACAACATGAGTTAATGGTTACTGAGAGCAGGAAACTATTGAAATTCAACTCAAATCAAACACTTAAACTGTAAATACTGTAGATCTACTATTTTTGCTTTTACAAAATGCTAACAAAATACACAATATTGGAAACAAAAGGGATCAGGGGATCAAAAAATAGCTCTTTAAAGTAATAAGTGCAGGTTAAAAACTGTACAGCAAAACCAGCTTTAAGAAACATTGCTTTAAAGTCTTGAGGCAATTGTGTTTGTGATTGAGATTGTCTCTATGGAGATATCATGAAATGAGATAAAGAGCAAGACAAAGAGGGAGAAAAGAGTCTTTTAGAAGCGGAAGGCTCATGTATCTAAATTCCTCTTATCACCACCTTTCATTGATTTTTTTCTTTTCTCATCCAGAATTTAATAAGTGCGAAGACATAAGAAGCTGAGATGGAAGACACTGAGCTAAATGTTTTACTTGATATCTCAGAGCCAAACGCGCTCATAATAAATGAATTTGTCTTGTTTTTCCTCCCTCTCTTTGTCTCATCTTGTTTCTCAATGCCCCCACGGTGACAGGGCTTTTAAAAATAGCCACTCTTCCTCTTGATTACGGCACGCGTCTTGATTAATTACAGTGTTTGAGGTGTTACTGTGGGGTGGGTGTGATCGTTGTGGGAGAGGAGCACTGAAAATGACTGAGAGAACAGAACAGGAGAGTGGGAGCACACTAAAGGGAATATGCTGCACTTTCATTAAACGCTCACACATGCCTCCAAAAGTTTGCTGCCGCTTGCCGCAGAGCGCTCATTGGTTCAATGACCGGCCCCTAAATGGTGAGTCCAAAAATCTGACAATAAGAAAAAAAAAATCGAATTTAACCCTGCAAATCTAAATACAAAAGACACACATTTTCAGATTCTGGACTATTTCTAGACTACTTCATTGTTACAATTACACTTTCAGTTAGCTGGGTGACTGATTCTCCTGTAGCATGAATTTAAGGGACAATGTGCTGAACATTAAACATTCAGATTTTCACTCTACAAAACATTAACCGATGTACTAGAGAGTCGTGAGGATTACTTGTTTTTTATTATGTTTTAAGGATGTTTTGATCAGCTGTTTGGACTCTCATCTATTGATCAGCAAGTGGTAAATTTCTTCAAATCTGTTCCGATGAATAAACAAACATAACTAGGCTATATGTAACGGAGGCCAGCGAGTAGGTGCTGTGCAGGTAAATCTCACTCCCCTGACCTCAAAAAGAGGCGCTCTAGCAACTGACGCTGGAGGTCATGGCCTTTAGCCTCCTGGTTAGAGCGCCCACCTCCCATGCCGGACACCTGGGTTCGAGACCCACTCGGAGCGAGGACGAGTCGTGGTGGAAGCGGACCCAGGGGGGTTACATATGTCTTTGATGGCCTGAGTAAATTTGCAACATATTTTTAAGTATGGGTGAAATCTTAAATACCAGAAAGCAAGGTGCTGCCACATATCCACTATCTTCCTCCTTTTGGCTTTAACCAAGGCGTTTTTATTTTTCCTATACAACATTAGCTTTCTTACACACTGTAGTGCACTCACAAAAACACTGCATTTACAGGCGCTTTACCACAGAAGTGTGCTGGACAATACGTAATTGGGCAGCCCTGAATTAAAAACAATTAGGGTACCTCAGTAACAACGCATATGAGTGATGACAGGAACGCGTTTCAACTTTTACTTTGCTTCATTGGTATCCTGCTGATGTGTGATTTGCGCTTTAACTCTTAGTTATGTTAAGTTACTTGCTTAAAGAATATTAATAAGTACTTGTTAAAAACGCGACCTTTTGAATGATTCCACTTCAAGTCGTTTCTCCTCTGGCGTTCAACAGAGGAACAATTATACGTGTTTGAAATGATGTGAGGTCAAATAATGACAGATTTTCATTTTTGGGTGATCATTAAAAATGTGTTATTTTATGTAGGCTAGTACTTCTACAACTTTACTAAACACCTTTGTTGAAGACTGAAGACTCCATTTGTTATTTACTTTGTAAATAGTGTCACCTGGTGGATATTTTGGGTACTTCAAAGCACTAATGTCCATAGCAAGTTATTAAAAGTTTTATAAATATATTTATTCTGATAAAAAATATCAAAAGAAGAGATTTGCTCTTGACATGCAAACATCATAATGTGATTATTAAAATCCTTATCCTTAAAATCTGATCGCATGTAATTGTAAAGCAGGCAATTAAGTGTCCAATTAATTTTGCGATTTATTTTTATATTTCATGTCTGACATTCTGATATACTTGGGGCATCTGACCCAAAATGGCTCAAACCGGCTCTCTTCTTCTGTGACTTTCAATAATTACATTGAGCCAGTCCGTCTGGTGGCAGCTGGTAGGATATTTGCTGCTGGTGGAGAGAGCTGTGTCACTGGATGGGGCAGGATCAATTGAAAAATTTTAACTTCAAATTTACTACCAAAGTTTTACAATTCTGAAGGAACAAGATTAAGTCCTTCATGGTTCACACCATTTTATATCTTTATTTGAAGTGATAGAAATCAAGACTGCAGGAGGTGGAGACCTCTGTCGTGGGCAACACTGAATGTCGAGCTTTCTATAAAGGAATCTTAAGCATCACAGACACATGATCATTTCCACCATCATCCCAATTACATACATACACACACACAAGGCACAGCCCAGATAAATCACAGTCCAGGCTTTAACAACTTTTCAAATGATGCCTCTGCCATCTTCATCTACTTTGAGAACAGGAAGTTCATCAGAGGTGGAGACCTATTAATAGAACAGGGAGGAGACAAGCAGAGAGAACAAATCCACAAACTGCAATAGAAGATCAGCTGATGTAACACAATCCTGCAGTGGTTTTTGTGCAAGTTTACTTTCATGCCTTTTCTTGGCTTGATTAGAGACAGGAAATGGCAGGCTAGAAGAGTTGGGGATAGAACCAGAAAAGGACCTCACAAGCCAGGAATTGAACTCCGGTTACATGAGTAAAAAGTCAATGTAAGAAATAATTCAAGTTTGCAACATAAACATTATTTTTTATTTTTTGTCATTTTAAAATGCTAACGTTGTTGCTGATGCATGTTCAGCCAAATTTCATACAGGATGAGCATTTCTATATGGCTGTCACTGCCTGTTGCCATACTCCAGTTGATCACCTCTTCCCCAAAAACTTCTAATATTACTAGATTCATCTCTTGCTAATTCCTATAAGCAAAGCTTACTTAACCAAACGGTTCTCTGCAATATAATCAAATGTTTTCCTTGAAAACATGGACTAATTCTACTATGATGTAACCACTACACATAAAATATTATACAAGAGTTAGTTTTGAGAAAGCACTTGGGTCTAAAATTGACATATTAGGACTTTTCAAGTGAAAGCTTGAAAAAAACCAACAAATTAAATATACAATATTTTATTTTCAAAACTACAGAAACCTCACTGTACACATGAGAGACACAAAGTACAAACTAACAATAGTAAAACACACAAATAGAGAGAAGCAACTTATAAAGAAATAATCCAAACCCATTGTACAATAACAGGATGCACACATAAAATTCTTACCAAAGTGATTCATTAGAGCAGATTTAACAGGTTTCCTTTTTTTGCTTGTTTCTTTGTTAACAGTAGGGAACAATAGGCCGTGTGAACTTAAGCAATGAACTGTGTAAGTATGAAACGGATTATAGGGAAAGGCACTTGCCATCTAGTCACTCTCTCCATCATCACTGATGATTCCCTGCAGGTTGGCCCAGGCTGCTCCTCTCTTGCGTCCCGTGTTTGTGTGGCTCTCTCCACTGTCAGAGTCTGAGTCCACCACACGTTTATAGGCAGAGGGGGGAGGTGACACATTCTTTGCGGGGGGCCATGCTGCTGCAGCTGCTCTTCTTTTGGGACGACCTGATGAGCAAAGTTTCATTTAAAAATGAACAAATAAATACATTTTCCCCACATATTCATGTGAGTGGCATTCTTGTGGTGTTATTTTTATTCTATCTACAGTAGTGTGTGATTATAAGTGTACGAATATTAAGAATCTGCCGTAGACCTACAGATCCTATATCCTTAGACACAAATCACTAAGGTGAAATACACTGTAAAGATGGTTTGTAGCAAGAGCTTCCTGTCAGTTTTACTGTAAGTCAAATGAGCCTGATTATTGAGACTCTCACCTTCTGTTTGTAATAGCTCTTGGTGCCTCTAGGCTGACTACAGCTCAATACTTTAAGGTCATCACCCAGGTACCTTGTCTTCATTTCTAAGCACCGTGCCCTAAAAATGTATACAATCCACAATGTATAGGCCTAGCTAGATTGAGACACACACAGCACCACACAGTGTGTTCTCAACAAGAAGCCTGCTGAAGATACCCAAGAGTCTCTGAGTTTCCCACAGTACATACAATTTTAAGCGCCATTACCCTGAGTGGCGATGATGTTGCTGACATCCAACTCAGCCAGTTCCTGTGCTTCTTCTCTCTTCAGTCGAGCTTTTTTACATTTGTCTATGGAGGGCTGACCTGTGACAGACATATTTCATGAGTAATAAGAGTGTGCTTGTATGGGCTTTCTCAGTGTACAAAGGAAAACAAACCTTGCATTCTAAAGAGCATTAGACTGACACTCGTATTATACTGTAATAGTAGGCTTTTTTTTTCAGCACTATACAGGAACATATTTTCCAATAGCAAAAAGTGCACCCAAGTAACCTAGTTACAAGAAAGGTATCCTACCTTCCACACCCAGCTCCTCCAGCTCTTTTTTCAGCACAGCCACCTTTGCCTTCACTGATCGGCACCCGTCTAACAGCTTTTTGTAGTTTCGTCTCACACCACAGAGGGCGATGTAGCGCTTCAGCCTGGACACTGCCTTATTTTCTTCATCCTGATGGACAAAATGATTGGGAGTTATTATAATCAATACATATCTGAATTCAAAAGTTGGGTTTGATAAATGGCGATACGCTTCAGCTTTTGTCAGAATCAAACTGAAATGTTCTATCTGACCAATTCTGATTGTCAAAAAAAAAATTAAATATAGAGGTAGCTTTAAATTATCCACACAATAAAAACACCACTATGTGGGTTGGTAAAATGTATAGCTTTCTTTATATGTTTTTTCTTTAGCTACAGCACTAGATTCATAGATGATGTATGCAACAAAATGAGAGCTACAAGTCTGTCGAGGCACTAAACTCTTAACATAGTAAGGTCAACAGTAGAAAAGTCAAATGTGTCAAATGTGACAATTTCAAATATTTAAAAAATACATATATTTATTTTAAAGCACTTATTCGATCAAAAACATTTTGAAACATTCTTTTAACTAAAAATAATTGTTGTATTTTTAATATATTTTAAAATGTTATTTATTGACGTAATGCAAAGCTGAATTTTCAGTAATCATTTACAGCATTTATTTGAAATAGAAATCATTCAGAAAATTTTAAATGTCTTAACTGTCACTTTTGATCAATTTAATGTGGCTTTATACTTTTAAAAACTGAGGCAAAAACAACTTCCAGACCCCAAACTTCTGGGAGTAATGTTGAAAAAAAAAGAAATCTTGCTTATTGTACTTGTATTGCTTAAATATAACAGTGGGGAAAAAAAAAGTTAAATTTTTGTGATACAGGCGGTTCTCAAATTCATCTTGCCTTTCCTCTGGTTGTGTTCTCCCTCTCCTCACTGCGCTTTTTCTTTTTTGGGCTTTTCTTTCCCTCCTTCTTGTCCTTCTCTTGTTCGTCCTCGTCCTCCAATGAGGGAAGAGACGAGGAGTCAGAGTCCTCTGCTGCCTCCTTCTGACCGTCCTGTGTTTTCTCTTCTGTCAAGAGAAAGAGAGATGAACAATGTAAGGAGAAGGGTGTAAGCAATCTCCCGCTTTGACCTCTGAGGGATTGTTACCATTGTTCTCCATCTCTTTAGAGGATACTTTAGCAGCATCTTCTCGTCTCTCTTTTTCTTCCTCACTGTCGTCATTTTCAGAGCTGCTCCTGTGATTTCTTTTAGCGCTCTTGTTATTCTCCTCTTCACTCTCAGAGCTGCTCCCAAAAACCTCTCTCTCCACCTCTTTCACAATATCCCTCTCAACTGGCTTATTTTTTCGGACATCTTTTCTTTTACTCTGCGTCTTCACTTTGCTTTTCACTTTTTTGTCCTCAGAATCACTGGAAGCCGGTTTATCGCTGATATCCTCCTCGCTGTCTGAATCCTTTTTCTTTTCTTTCGATGGTAGCTTTTGCCTTTCCTCCTCCTCCTCATCAGAATCCTCCTCATCTTCATCGCTTTCCTTCACATTCCCTTTCTTCTTTGGTTTCTTTTTCTTCTCGATGTCCCCTTTTAGTTTGCTCTGTCTCTGATTCGGTGTTTCTTTCTTAATGTTCTTTTCCTCTTGCTCCTCCTCACTATCCTCACCCATGTCTTTATCACTTTCAGCTTCTTCCTCTTTTTGTTCTGCCTCGTTCATAGCTTTCTCTATTCCAGAGTCTGGGGAATCTGGACAAGAGAGATTACACAAGTTACTAAAGCAGCATCCAATAAGAAAAAAACACAAGGACGAACTCAATAAATCTCATAGTTACCTGGAGAAGACTCCTCCAGACGTGATCTTTTTGTCTTTACCACCACTTTATTCTCTTCATCCCCATCATCATCATCATCATCATCCACCCTTTTCCTTTTGCTCTGGCTCTTCAAAGCATTCACGCTCTTAATAAGAGGCTCATCATCACTGTCGTCCTGGAAAGTGAAGGTGGTTGTCACAAAATGATACTGACAAATAAATTTTTTTTCACCACATTATCAGACATGCCTTTGTGCTTTTCTTTTTATATATATATATATTTGGAACATTTTAAACAGAAGTCATTCAGCCACCTCCTTCATTCTCAATTAAATTCAAAAGCATAATTTGAAAATAAAAATATAGTTCTAAAATATTAGAATCGTTCTCAATGTTAAAGAATAGCAGTGTCCACACCACAACTATAACGACAATGGCACAGAGAAACGATATCGTAGGGAATCATTTCAAAACTATTTTTTTTCCAGCTGTTGAATGAAAGAAACACTGACAACCAATCAGAATCAATCCTGCTATCACACACTTGAGAATTTAAATGGCAGCTATATCGTTCACTGGTGTGGATGCACTGTAAGGACGAAGGAATCTCAGATACTTTGATCTCCTGAGAAACAGACAATATAAACATACAGGCATCTTCGAGACACCCCTCAGAATGGAGGTGAAGGACCTCTACACCTATCTTTCCTTCTATTCGGTCTACTCAAAATGATTACATGAAAATGGCAATGCAAGTGAACTAACGGTCACGTCTGGTCTCAGTGCGACTTGAACAATGGGCTCATTTCTACAGAAGTAAACTTAAAGGAAATAAAGATTAAGATTTCAGAGATATCTTATTTACTACAATGGGTGTGCCCTCCGACTGGTCATTCATCCATCTAACTTACCTTCTGTTCACTACACCTCAATGCAAACTACAATTCTTGTTATATTCCTCCATTTGGGGGATGTTTATCTAGGCTTTGTATTTCGAGGATTGCAGCAAAAGGGTCTGGGCGATTCTGTAGTCAGAAAGCCCTAGTGTGATGTGTGTCCCTACACTTCATATTGTGTATTTCAGGTCAGGTATGCATATTTCACTTTTAGACTAATCTTTGAGAATTTTATTTACCTGACTGATAATAAATTGTTACATTTGATCTTATTCTGTTTTACTCTGTAATTATTGACTATAGTAGATAACATTGTATCCTTTCTAGCAGCATGAGCACCCGAATGAACGAGTGAATATAAAATAAAACTGGAATAATCAAATAGACAGATTTTAATTGAACCTAAATTAATTTTTGATAATACAAATACACAGGAAAACTTTCTTGGACCAATCTGTGGACCTTACATATAGTTAGCATTATCTTTATAGTTATCATGCTTGGTGTAAACAGGCCTTTGCTGTCATTCTAAACCCCACGTTTAACCCCAAGCAAAGGAACATTTCACACTTTTTGAATCTGTTCATGCATTTTAGAATTTAGAATCAGGGTTAGAACTGCTTTTTAGCCCAGGTTATGAAATCCTGCTCCCCTGCCACACATCTTTAATGAACTACTTTTGCAGTGTTAAACCTCACATTGCTATGACAGACTTGCAGTGTAAATAATGCAGTGCTAGAATGTTATGACCATATACATAACAACTGTCACCCAATCATGTGCCTCATAATTCATGAGGAATTTTCAAATGATGACAATTTAGGACAATCTTGACAGTACAGTAGACAATAAAGTACAATGTACAATGCTAGAGCTGTGGATTACCTTTACCTGTAGGGATTAATAACCCCATGTATAATTTCAAGTATGACAAGCTCTTTTATGGGTTTACAAACAATGCCCTTTCAGCCAACATTTGTTAGGCATTCAAAGACCCACAGTTTATTCTAAATGTACTGTTTTTGCATCAGCAACCAAAGGTTGGGACTTAGCAAAAGGTACTTTTTTTGACATGCATGATGTTAAGATCACATGACTTCAATCTCTCTTCTTCACCTGCATCTTTAAAAGTTCCTCCTCCACAATTTTCTTCATCAGCTGTCTGTCCTTGATGCTAAGTGACTCTCTTCCCACCTTTTCCAGATACCTCCTCCGCAGAATGCCTAAAGTCAGTGAACTGAAAGATGGCAGAGTAACAGTAAATGAAACATGTAAATAACTGCACAACTGCAAATCTCATTCTGACTGACCAATAGACACACCAGTGATGTAACGACGTACGTTAACACGTGACGTATTTTGGACACTGCAAATCGTTACAAAACACAAGCACACTTTAACTTCACAGTGGCTAACAGTGATGCACAGACGTTTGTACTGTAAAACCGCTCAAGCATGGTACTTTACTACAGTAGCGTTATTTTCATGCTCTTTTACGTAACCTGCGTCACACATCATTATAACGTTAGTGTCCCTTTGGCCATATTTATTTACGACAACTGCAAATGAAGGCGCTTCAAACTAAAATCCTGCGCTAACCGCCCCTTTATATTAGTTTCTTTTTCCTTCACGTCACACACCAGCTATTTAGGAGCCTATGTGAGACCTGACATGCGTTATCACATTTCTCAAGCATCGATTCAGTTTGATGCAGTCCTGACTTATTAACATAGCGTTCTTTGATATGCAATGATGATAACATACGTTTTAAGAGCACTTTTGACATTACATTAAACTCGCAGTTTACCTGAGGTCCGAGCACTTGTGCAGTTCTCTCTCAACGAACTTTCGGATCGCGTCCTCTTCTTTAGCCATGTTTTTCTACACATTTGCGCCACTTTTTACTCCAGTGCGTACTGTGTGTGCGTACTACGCGCGCCGCCCTACTTTGGCGCGCTTTGCTGTGTACGACTACGTTACTTTACGTCATCGCGCACTATTTCCGCTAAACGTGAACATCATGTAATAGACATAATAACATTAACGTTGGTCAGAACCTTTTTTTACCGCATGTGGTCAGAACGCAGTTTATATGTACGTTTATTAAAACTTTTGCTGAAGTGTTTTTATTTTTTTCTTTGATGAATTTACCTTTAAATGTGTTCATATGGAGTTGGATAAGTCTTAAACTGCTACTTTATATGCTTGATTTTAAAAATAAATACATTCACCCTTCTCATATTTACCGTTTTCATCCTTTATTTGGTATAAATGTCATTTAGACACTCTTATGACCTACTGTATTTTTATGTCTTTGGCTTTGGAATAGGTTTCCTTTGCTATTTTTGAAGACAGAATAAAATAACTTAACAAGGGTTTTACCAAAAAAGCATTTTTATTGAAAATGTTAGTGGAATATTAATTCCAGTTGATCAAAATTCCATAACAATATATGGACAGCATTCCACATGTACTAGTTTAATTGGCAGAATTAAGGGGTGCTTTTTGGTCTATGACAGTGAGTGCATACATTTATGGCTTACATTTGTCAATAAAACATAAATCATTTAGTGAAGGGGTTTGTGATTCAAAGGAGCAATCTTTGCCTTGAAATGATCCTGAAATATTTTTTTTACTGCATGTGTGGCAAGAAGTCTAACCCAGGTCTAACATGTCTAAACTTCTATTTTAGAATGTAGTTACATAACGCTCGAAACTGTTGCAATCTTTTAAACCAAAACAATGTTAGTTTTATAAATATTAACACGCTCATTGAAAATGTTAAACACCAATCGTGAGGCACAGTTGTGTAAAATGATTTACTTGTTATGTTTTCGTTTTAAGTTACAAAAAGATGTTTAAAACTGGACCCCCTGCTATCTATGGCTGCAACATCAAGCTTTGCACATTTGGTCAGTTTCCCAGAAGATCTGACAGTACCAGACAACACCTCTACCATGTACCTCAGTCAGTCAGCATACATCACACATTACCATTAATCACCAAAAGATACACTTTCACACGGCCCATACAAGCAAATCAAAACAAAACAAAAAAAATACAACTTTCTTCACATTGAATCTTGAAAAAGTGAAAATTCTGGACAATAAATTAACTGAGTAATAAATTAAATTCAACAAAAAAAAAGAAGAAAAAAAAAAGTCATGTAAATGTACCTCACAGAAAAAAATAAAACTGTACCACACTGTGGCAACTTCAGTATTATTTCTAAACTAGCCCCCCATTTCTCCCATTTCAGTGCAGTATTTATCTACCAAAGCTGTCTTTCTTTCCTCAAACAACCTTTCCATTGTTCACATGCATATTGGTCAGACAATGTCTTTATATCGTTCTGATTCAGTCTTTGTAGACAGTCTGCTGTCCGTGACCCCTCTCATCATGCATAATATGCCTCCGCACATGTATACGCCTCACCCGCCTATCCCCACCTCCCACACCTGCCCCTTCCTCCTCCGACTGGCCCACACCTGGTGACGAGACGCCCCCTGACTCCAGCAGGGCCATGCCTCCAGAACCTGAGCCTCGTCCATTCTCATAGATCAAAATGTTGAGTGTCTCCTCAAAGATACGAGCTTCTGGGAACTCAACCTATGTGAACAGATGAAGATGAAGTAAGAAAACACATTTATACACATGGACGAGAGAGTTCAAATCTCTTTTGCTCACTTTGGTCTGTTTCTTCTCAGTGGCATAAACGATAGAAGTGCAGCAGACTTCAGCAATCTTTCGTCCCTCGCCGTAAAAAGACCAGCAGCAAATTTCGTCTCCCAACACATCTTTAATGAACAGCACTCTGCCATTAAAGCGCAGCCCCAGCTTATCAAACAGCTCAATGTTCTTCAGAAGGTTATCATCAGAGTTGCTGAGGAAAAAGGGTACATTTTATAAAAACAACCAAACAAACAGCACCTTCCATATACATTTACATATTTGGCATACATTTTTTATTAATACATGTATTTCTTGAAATTTAACTCCTAACCTTATTACAATATGAAGGTGATTTATGAGGACATTTTCAGAAAGGCTTAAAAAAAAATAATAATAATAATAATAAAAAAAAAACATTAAATGATGTTTTTGTTTTTTTTTTAATCTAAAAATGCACACAGTTTCCTGTAAGGGGTAGGTTTAGGTGTAGAGTCAGTGTGTAGCAATACCACATACAGTCAATATAAAACAATATAAAAACTATTACACCAGTGGAGAGTGCCCATAAATCACAAAAACCAACATGTCTGTGTGTATGATTACAATTGTGTGACTACAATTATTAATGTATATTCAAAATAGTATTTGAAAAGTCACATTATGATTGATATGCTTTGTGAAATGAGAAAGTACAAATGTACCTGGTATAGGAGTATTTATTGTTCCCTCTGTTATTCTGCAGTTTCACCACGGGCTGTAATGAGGAAAAGATTATTTATAAATCAAATCCCACAAAAATCTTCCTACCATTATACATAGATCAATGTCACTCTCCTGAGAGTTCTTTACTACATGCCCATATACAGCAGTATACAGTGGGTACAGAAAGTACTCAGACACCCTTAAATGTTTCAGTCTTTGTTTTATTGCAGCCATTTGCTATTTTTTTCCTCATTGATGTAAACACAGCACCCCATATTGACAGAAAACAGGATTGTAGACATTTTTGTAGATTTATTAAAAAAAAACAAAAAAAAATGAAATATCACATGGTCCTAAGTATTCAGACCCTTTGCTGTGACACTCATATATTTAACTCAGGTGCTGTCCATTTC
>JAUCMS010000062.1:15260043-15272648 GCA_032357445.1 Enteromius radiatus | reverse complement strand
ATGGCAATGATGTATTTTAAGATATCTCAGTGCAAGCCTTTTCCAGTTTAGACAGCTCTTAACATTTATTTTAATACAGGACTAGTCTTAAAACCTGTTCGGGAGACCGGCCCTAAGTGTGACATAAAAATTATTCAATGAGATCATGGTATGTTCCACCAGAAGATCTCATTTGGTGTTCATTCATCAACAGAAATCTTCTATATAGCTGGTACATTTTCTAAATACATGTAGAATTGCAACTACATGAGTAGAGGCAAAAATAAGATACAAATTAAGTAACTTAATACGCAGGATCAATTAAGACATCTTACTTGTCATTGTCTTCATCAAGAGCCACCCTCTCAAAATGGAGATGGAGTCTGTGGCCTTCTTTGGCTTCCAGCAGCCAATGGCAGCTCAGGTTGCTACCGCTGCTATGGTTACTTGCAGAGGGGAGGGTTGGGGACAAGATGCGACCTACAGTAGCATTTCTAATCCACCCTCCACAAGATACAGCTTTAATATACAAAAACACATGTTAATGCGTATACATATAAATAAACAGAAATGTCTTCAGGCAACTGTAGACACTGAAAAACAACAAAATAACTGAATGAAATACGGAACTTACCCACACACTGGGGTTCTGGGGTGCTCCATTTGGGTCGGGTGGAATTCAAACAGGTTGCAACCTCATGACCTCTGACCTCAAATCCAGGATCACAGTGAAAGTGAGCCTGACCTCCAGGATGAATATCAGTGACAGTCACTCCACCGCTCTCAGGGGACAGAGGAAACGAGCAGGACAGGAGGAACGCTGGGATGGGTTTTTAAAAGAACAGGAAAACTCGGTCAGTGTTTTGTGTTCAGTAAGTTATTAATTAAGAAATGAATACTTTTATTCCACAAAGGTGCTTTAAATTCATCAAAAAGTAAAGACATTTATAATGTTAAAAGATTTCTAATCCAAATAAATACTGTTCTTTCAAATGTTCTATTCGTGGAAGAATGCTAAGTAAAAAAACAACAACAAAAAAGCCATATACTGTAAGTTAAAATTTCTAAAATACTTTTTGGTGAGCACACACATTTGAGCATGTGAGTACTAAACAGTATTTTAACAACTCATGCTTACATTTTCATATACATAAAGTTTATGTTTAAGTTTTTTTATCAAATAAACGCAGTCTTTGGTGAGCGTAAGAGATTTCTTTAATTTAAAAAAAACCATACAACCCCATACAATGTTTTGAACAGTAGTCTCAATCATTGATACAAGCAAAATACCTTGATAGTGAAAGCTGAAAACACCATGATGCGCTTGCTTCAGGCTCTTATAGTGGATCTGCACTTGGTTGGTTGAGCTACGAATCACCTGACCCTCGCTCATTAGCGTCTCATTGGCCAACACCTCAGGCGCTGTCCCACCCAGCTCCAAAATGGTAAGTGACTCCTCTTTGGACAGGTTTACTTTCTTTACCTTTAAAGTTTTACCATAACAGCCGTTAACAATGTCATTGTCTGAGATTGTATCAAGGGCAAACATTTCAGAACTCATTAGAGTGACATCGCCCATGCAAATGCCAACAAGATGCATTAACGATGTTAACAGCAAGTAACCATGGTGATATAGAGAGAGGCTATCTGAGGTTATAATGGAAACCGTGGTAACGGTGAAGCCATCACACCTGTATTTCAACACCATATCCAAGATAAACAGTGATGCTGTAGGTGCACTCCAGCGGGGAAAAGGGAGAAGAGGAAGAGAGTGGATCAGGAGACTCGACTATTCCCTCCATTCCTGACAAACTGGCATTGCACTGAACTGGAGAGACAATTTTAAAAAATGTAAATATTTTATATTATTTTATATACATACATGTAGAGAGAGAGAAAGAGAGAAAATCTGGGGCAAAGTGTATGCCAGTCCATTTTCCACTTCCACTTTTTTATCACACAGACATAAGCAAAATTATATGAACCTACTGGCCAAACTTAATACTTTATACATTTATAATTATAATATACACTTAATAATTTAATTAAAACATTACACTTACACTTATACAGTATGAGTATGAACTTGTTTTAGTGCATTTTGGATTCAAAATGCACTGCTATTCCAAGCTGAAAGTTAGGAGTGTGAACAGTTTAGACATAATTAGTTTTAGTATTAATAAATGTGTCGTGGTGACTATAAAACTTTATTTAGAATTCATTTAACTCAGTGAGACCCACTGAGGGACATCTGTGGCATTTAGAGCTTAATGTTTGAAATTATTCAACAGTCTCCAACTGTTATGCGCTTTTGTGGGTTATGATACCTGGTGTGTGCACTGTTGTTATTGTTGTTGTAGTGATTAGAGTGGTGGTGGTCTCCTCCTCAGCTGGTGGCGATGTCACGGTACTCCCAAAACCTGATTGGCCTGCTTGAGGTGCAGCCGATGAGGTCACTGCAGTGGTGAGGATTCCTGGTGACATCACTGTGGAGGCGGGATCTGATTCTCTGATGGACGGGATGGCCTGGGTCGGGTTAGTAGTTGTGCCTGTGAGTTAAAACCCAGATTTAGATTGTGGTAAATATTGGTTACTTAGTTTAGCAATTAAAAGTATGCAGTTTGAAGGGTTCTCGTTATAAAGGACTAACCTCTGCTACCAGGGGTGTGGCCCAGGTACTCCTTACTCAGGAGTGCAGCATGGAGGAGTTCTCCCAAGGGCCGGGGACTGGACGTCACCGTGGGAGGAGCATCAGGATCCGACGTCCCTAAAGATGCACCTAAAAAGACCATGAAACTGTCAAACTTAGTTTCTTAAAGCTAAATAGGTTAAATATAATGTGCATTTACCTCTCGTCAACAGTTAAACATACAAAAGCACACTCACACAAGTATGTGCACGTTACCTGAAGCCAGGTGCAGCAGTGTGACAGACAGTGTCACAGCAAAAACTGTGGACACCATATTTAAATGTGGGAGGACACCCTGGGGGCAGAAAACGAAGAGAAAAAAAAAAAGTAGTAATAGGGACAGAAGGATAAAAAGGGAAAGATTAAAGTTAAGCGACATAGTAAGTCAAAGGATGACATTTTAAAGAATCCATGAAATCAAAATGAGAGTTTTGTGAAAAAGTTGTCAAATGTAAGACCCTAAAAGTTTCTATAGAATTAAACACAAACTTTTCAACATCAGTGTAAGTCATCACATACTAGCGAATTCTGTCCAATTGAATGCTCTCTACAATGAAAATGTCCCTCCCCCATACCTAAAACACAGTGTTAAGTACAATAGCTAATAAGCTGCTAAAACCATGGTAATAGCCCCCCTAAATTTCCTATTTGAACAAATAGGAAAATACAGGGACCCTGATTAAGACTGAGTGTTAGTTAATAAGACCCTGGACAATCTAAAAGGCATGGTTTGTTAGGATAGGATATTATTTGCCTAAGATACAACTATTTGAATGTCTAAAATCTGAGAATGCAAAAATAAATAAATAATCAAATATTGAAAAAAAATGTCCAAATGAATTTCTTAGCAATGTATGTTACTAATCAAAAATGTGAGTCTTTATATATTTACATTCGGAAATTTACAAAATATCATCATGGAACATGATCTTTACTCAATATCCTAATGATTTTTGTGAAGCACTTTGTATTACATTCATGTTCTTTATGTACATACTATGTACTTATTAATTACAATAACTATATAATAATTAAGTACTAATCCTGAACCTAAACCTAACCCTACCCATGTAGTTACCTCATATTACATAGTACTTTCTCAGGTAAGTCAACTGTAAGTACATAGTAAGGACACACACTGTAAAATAAAGTACAACCGATTTTTGAAAAGAATTGATCATTTTGACCCATAAAATATATTGTTGGCTATTACTACAACGCTACTTATGACTGGTTTTGCGGTCCAGGGTTACAAATGAGATTGTTTGGTAAATTAGGTTATCATCACTTTACTTTAAAACAATTACTGAAGACATGCGGCTAAAACATTGCAGTTGCTTAATTCAGAAGGTTAAAAGGAAAATAAACTGCAGAAATGCGTCATCTCGTAAAATATTTCCTGAAGTCATTGGGGTCTTTTGTCGTATATCAAATTTTATAGCCCCGCCGTGGCCCTCGAGGCCTGACAGCGCACGAGACATATGGCCCCTGACGTGTCCACGTTCAGTGATCAATGATGTCACCGCCAAACATGAGAGACAGGTATAAGAGAGCAGGTCTTGGCAGCTAGTGGCCCAGTCACCACCACAAGCCTCATTTAGTATTTACCGCACACGCCGATGCTGATATAGAAAAATGTTCATAATACAAATGAACAAGATGAAGATGAAAACATATTGGGGCTCGACTTTAATTTGTAATACCCACACTAATGGTAACCACGACAAAATATGCGGGCAGACGATGTTGCTGACACTGCGGGCAGAGCGTTCAGATAATTTATTCAGACGCTCTTCTCTTCATCTGCTTCAAAAACATCTCATCTTATCCCTGCCTATGACGCAAGACGCCCATTTCCCCCCAAAACGCATTAGCAAGTCGTCTAGACTGAACAAACCTGCATTTCATTATATAAAAAAGCAATATTGGATTAATATGAATGGTTTACAATGATTTCATGAACGCATCCGTTGCATCTTTATGCAGGAGGATGTCGCGCAAGGTAACAAGCTCGCCAAAACACCACTGTCTGTCAGAGGGAAACAGAACATATACGCACCCGCAATACGCAGTTTCTGTTTTCTATTCGTCAAATTGAATCCTCAAGGTTTCTTTCCTTGTCCCGGTAATTCTGTGAATATTTCGTGTGTGTGTGTGTGTGTGTGTGTTTCTCTAACACCGCTGTCGCTGCTGCGTTTCTTGCGCGATCCTCCGTTTCTCGCTCCTCCACCCCCCTCCAAAATACCACAACTGGCGCTGCGCGTCAAGCGGATTTTAAATAATCATTGGAACGCTCCCGGCCCAGTTACTGCCAAATACGAGTGTTCCATTCGAACCCACGGAGACCCAGTGACGTTTTCGTTCCAAGGGAAAAAAACAGTTTGCGTCCGTTTTTCGTTGTATTCTTTCATTCGTTTATTTTCGTCCGTTTAGGCCTAGCAGGTGAGCGTTGAGCAGGCATAGATGGCAGTTCCTACCGTATGGTTGGCGTGTTGACTGTCAATGAGCGATGTCCGAATTGTTTTTGTGAGTCGAATCTTTTTAATGAACCGACTCATAAATGAGCTTGTCCGAGCACTTCTCGATTCAACAGACTCACTAAAAAAATACCACAACAAACAGATTTTCAGTAATCATTTGATCATCTTAGGCCAAATTAATATCATGTATGTGCATCTCATTTTCACATCAGAAAAAATCATTTTGCTTCTTTTCTAGTAGTTTTTTTTTCTATTCGGTTGTTTTTGTTAGTTTCTATCCGTCTGCAGGCTGGTTGATTGAATCGGATCTTTTAATGAATCGATTCACAGAATAGGTCAGTATGATGCACGAAACGGGCAATTATTGAACAATTTATGCCTCCCTCAGTCACAACACGAAGGCTGAGGTACCTTTACATATGTTTAATTCACAAATGGACATCCACCAACATCATAGAACTAAAGAAACAGGACGAATATAGCAACATCAATCACACATTCAATTACATTAATGTACACTGACTATTAAACTATTTACGAACAGAAATGCATCCACATTCCACTTTTGCCTGCTTGTAAACTAAGAGAGGGTTCTCATCTTGAAGTTTCTTGAGTGGATGGCTTTTAATTATACCGAAAAAAAAACACCTTAATTCTTCAACAATATAATCGTTTCATCTTCTTCAGGAAGATTATCAAACAGGAAGTGATATACAAAGGCAAGATGGGAATAAAATAAAACGCAACCAAAATTTTTAGAAACAAAAAATCTTGCCCAATTAAACAATAATTCAGTATAGAAATTACAATAAACATTATATAAAATAAATATAACCAAAATATAAAATTATATAAATTAAACTATCTAAACTATCTAAGTTATAGAGAAATAAGCAAGCAAATAAGTAGGCCTACACAAGCGCCATCTAATCTCTCTCTTTCTCTCTCTCTCTCTATATATATCGTTTCTTTTTGTTTTGTGATTTAATAAGTTCACTTATTAAATGTTTTTTGTTACTTCACTACCTTCGTTCTCGGCTTCATAACTTCCCCGCAGTCCGCTCGTTGCATGTGTATTATCTACTTATATTAGTAGATACTTACATTTGGTTTACATTGAGCTCACTTCTTATCGCTATGGTGCTCTTTTAAAACATCAACATTTTAAATGAAAAACATCAAACTCTTTGGAACTGTGTCGAGAACAATAGAAAATTCTCTTCGTTTGATTGGTAATTGAAATTCTCTTTAAAAAATATCTCAACTGAACCAAGTATTATAGAATAAAGATTTGTTCTTATATATTATGTCCTTCCGTGTGAAATAGTTGTGGTGTTAAAAAGTGTGTTTATACACCAATTTCCATGCTAGCATGGCTTCTCTGTGAAAACCGGCCAATTTAACAGGAATTTTGTTTACTGTTACGGTTTAAGGAACGCTAACATTTCTCACACCATGATGCCAGTGACCACGTGATGAGATGAAAGAATCACTGAATCGTTCTTAGAACTAGTTCATCAAGCAACTGTTCGAAAGAACTGATTCATGCCTCAGACTTCCCTCCACTACAGGCTGGCGTTTGGTTGGTTGGAGTGTATTTTTGTGTCTATCTCTCTTGCGCCACACGGTGGTTGAACTGCAGCAGCGCAAGACGTAGACGGCGCTCTGCATAAGAGCTGTCCAGCGTATCGGTGCTGAAACTTGCCCCTTCGGCTCTCGGTTAGCAGCAAGGAGGAGTGGTAATATTCTCAAATAGGGCTTAAAAACCCAGCAACGAGGGCCTGGTTGATTCAGATGCGTCAGTACATGGACAAAGGTAATAAAAAACATCTTCTGTCTGTTCCATAAAGAAGGAGGAGTCGTTCTTCCAGCCTTACGGAAGCAATGAATGCGGAATCTACTGTATTTTCAGGGCTGCGGATAAACAGAGGAAGGGACGTGGTGAGAACGACGGGGGAAAGAGAGACTGAGTAAGACGTGGAGACGTGGAGAAGTGGTAAGAGAACACGCATTTAAAGAACACCCTAAAATTGAAGAATATCGCGCTGCAAGTGTCCGAACGGTAACTTGCAATGTTCGGTAAAAATCGGTTCTTTCCGTCGTCACACTCTCTCCGGACATCCGTGTGCAATGTTTCAGCAACGTGAGTGCTGTCTGAGAATGAAAGCGACCACACAAACTGACTGCAGAAGGAATCACTATGCAAAACAGCGAGAGATATTTCAGCGAGCGAAGCCTTGGATTGATTAATATTCGTTATCTGTGGTCAGCGCCATATTAATTATTCAGCCATTAAACATAAAGGAAGGGAAATAAGTCAAAGTGCATTGATTTTACACAGTGAAGAAAGTTTCATGTAACAAGCACTTAAGAAGTTCATGAAGGTCAAGATTATTGAATAATTCTTTCTTTGTTTGTAAGCTCACTCTCTTAGCATTATGCCCTGGTCTCTGGACTTGGTGCCGCTTCCCCCTTGTGCGTTGCTGGGTGGTCCCCCCCTTAGCGGGCTGCTCTGGACTGTCCTCCTCCTCTTCCTCTGGTACTGCTACCGTGTGGGTTCTGACCCGCCATCCCATTCTGGCATGCTGAAAAGTGGCTCCGGCCGATCCTCATTCTCTCGGTCATCCAGCCGTTCCCCGGTAGACCCCAGACACCCCACACCTAAAACATCAGCGGCTATCACCATGGAGTCGGTGGAGGAAGAGGAAGGCACAGAGAGTTACCTGACACCTGTGTTAAGCCATGCCCCGTTCCCCTCCGAGGCAGCAGCGGAAAGCAGGAAGCTGTATAGAGCACTTCAGGAGTATGCCAAGCGCTACAGTTGGGCTGGCATGGGGCGAATTCACAAGGGCCTGCGCAATCAGGTCAGAGATAGGAAAAGTAGGATAACCTGAGGCACTTTCCTAAATATTTGTGTTGTATCACAACATTTACGTCACTGTTTGTCCTTCCTCTTCTTCCTCGTTGCCGTCTAGGCCAGGATCAATGATCGGCCATCCATTCAGAAGCCTCATCTCTTCTACCTCCCAGATGTTCCCAGCATACCTTTCTTTCCCAGGGATGCTCATCGTCACGACATTGAGGTTCTGGAGGCCAGCTATCCCATAATCCTCGCTGAGTTCCAAGCTGTGTATCAGAGAGGGATCGATGCAAAGCTAGGATGGAGCTACCAAGGACCAAAGGTGAGTAAACATACTGAGCTATTTCAGGAATTTCAATAGGTCAGAGAGACAACTATAAAAATCACAGTAAAATCTGTTTCTTTGATTTGTAACAAACTATATCATTTTTGACCACAATAGATAGACAGATATTCTCTACAGGTGCAGTGAAGATGTGTTAAACACATGAGGGAGTAAATAATGACATTCTGTTTTTTAGTTAAACTATACTAATTCACTTGCATTCTGCATCACTGCACTTCATCCAGCACACACATTCACCAAGACTCTCTCATTCTCTGGCTGTCCTTCTTGCCCTCTCTTAATATCTTCCAATCAATATCTGTACTGCACTGCTGTTAGGGGTCTGTTTGGATTCTATTTATCATTCTCTCATAATAATCAGGCTATAAAAATGCAGGACATAGACACACAACCTCAGAGCTAAGCCTGAGAACAGAGAGAAAATGTGCTGTGTGTTGTACGTGTGTGACGATGAGCTCATGTGTTGACCTCTCAGGGCCAGACAGTGTTCCCGCTCTATAACGCTGGAGTGTGTGTGGCCAGCAACTGCCGTGCGTGTCCGTGTACATACCGAACCCTGCTCTCTCTCAGAACCTTCATCAGCAGTAACTCTCTGGGATCAGCTGGCTTCTGGCTCCTGGGTCCTGGGGCCACACTGGGAGGGGCCTATGGCCCTACAAACACACGTCTGCGCTGCCATCTGGGTAAGTCACAACACTGACACCCAGAAAACTCTTGGGGTTGGGGTCTAAAATGCTCTGAAAAGAAATCTCTTATGGTCATGCATCAAAAATACAGTTAAAAGTGTAATATTGTGGAATTATTTGAATATATTTGATGGTAAAGCTGTATTTTCAGCAACATTTCTCCAGTCTCCAGTGTCACATAAGCCAACATTTAGGGGGGAAAAATAAGATTGTGCCATAATTGTTCTGTGAGTGTGAACCGACTCTGTTTCTGTGTGTCAGGTCTCCAGACGCCTGCTCAGTGTGAGCTGGTGGTGGGTGGAGAGCCTCAGTGCTGGTCAGAAGGACACTGCCTCCTTGTGGATGACTCCTTCCTGCATACCATCTCACATAATGGTCAGAGAACTACATTGTACAAACCTCACTAATCATAAAAGGCTGAATGACTGAAGCTAACAGATAACGATAATCAGCTCACCAAACTACAACAATAAAGATAACAGACAATCTGAAGATGAAAAATAAAGGAACTATATACTTACTTACTTAATGGAGTTATGCAACACATTTATGTTCCTGAGGTTACTGGCAGTCCAGGCACAGTTCATACTTCATAGTGGGGTTTTTTTCTCATGTCTTAGATGAGATGAGACATGAGGAAAAACACTCTTCAAATACCTTACATATGTGTAAGACAGGATTAGTTGAGTGTTACATGATGAACCAAAATCTGATTGAGCACATGGATCATTTGGAATGAGTGTGATGCTTCTGTAGCTTCATTTTGTGTCAGTTAGGTCAGAGATGTTTCTCCTAAAATCCTTTTCAATAAAATCATCACACACCATTTTTTTATTAACATACAGTAATATTTGGGGTTGGTAAGATTTTTAAATGTTTTTGAAAGAATCTTCTAATGGTCACCAAGACTGCATTTATTTGATCAAAAATACTTTTGTGAAAGGAAATGGCAATGTAAAATAAAATGTTTTCTATCTGAATATATTTTTGAATATAATTTATTCCTCTGATGGCAAAGATACATTTTCAGCATCATTACTCCAGTCTTCAATGTCGCACAATCCTTTAGAAATCATTTTAATATGATAATATTTTGTGTTCAAAAACACATTTGTTATCATTTACTTTCATCTACTTTTTGCATCTACTTTCAAGTATTTTTACTATCAAGTTAATGGAGTTTAAATCCTAAACGTAAAAAAACATTGACCACAAATGCATGCAAAACAAAGTAAGGCATATATATATATATATATAAGCCGTCAAATGATTACTTGTGATTAATCACATCCAAAATAATATATATTTACAAGTATATACATAATTTATGTTTGTTCTGTGTAAATTTCTTGTGTATATATAAATACACACACATGCATGTATATATTTAAGAAAAATATCGTAATATATTAAATATATTTATATATAATTTATATGAATATAAACATATATTAATGTATAATAATAATATAACATGTTAATATTTGAAATATATATTGCGTATGTGTGTCTTTCTATAAACTTAATAAATATACACAGTGCACACACATATTTTATGTAAACGAAAACTTTTATTTTGGATGCGATAAATCGTGATTAATCATTTGACAGCACCAGTATATATATATATATATATATTATTATTATTATATATGTATATATATATTATATTTCTATTGGATGACATTGTTGACAGTATAATCATTATTATTGGCATAGTTCTGTGAAGAAAACGTAAGCTTTTCCATTTAAACTTTTCATTCAACAAAACATTCTTTATACAAAATTTATAACAGTTATTTTAAGAACTGAAAGTTTATTTGATTTTTTATGGAATCACTGCAAAAAACTTCTCAGAGCCTTTTTTTAAGAGTGTAGATTGTGTATTGTCACTCTGTATGACACGCATGTTTAGATTACCCCAGTAGAAATTGAGACAAGGAAATCTAGGCAGCAATCTCTCTCATTTGTTTCTATATATATATATATACAAAGACTGAAATACTAGAGGGGTTCTACGTAACCAAAATCTTTCTATTTGTCCTGTAGGGGGAGCTGAAGATGGTCCCCGAGTTATCTTCAGTGTGGATCTGTGGCATCCTAACGTGGCGGCAGCAGAGAGACAGGCTCTAGACTACATCTTTGCCCCTGAGCAGTGATTCTAGCTGTGTTTGCACTAGTCAAACCCACTTCATATCATATTAAAATGTAGAAATTGTGGTTTTAAAGTTTGCAAAAGATCTTTTGCTTTAGTTAAAAGTTCACACTAAGGATATTTATTAACTATTACATATTTTATGTCTGATTTTGTGTTTGACTAAAACCTTTCGAAATGGCTCAAACAAATGACTAAAGTCAGAAATGCATTTCTGCAAATTTAGCATACAGATCTGACAACATATCGACTATGCTGAGCCCTGAGCACACAGAAACTGTGACGACAAGCGAACAATTTTTGAACTTCATATCTACATTTGACTTGTGCCTGTCTTGATAATCCCGCGCTCCTGTTCTATCGTTTTTGTGCCTGATTTCTCCTCCTTACCTCTCTGATGTATACTGTGATACATGGTTCTCCGTAAATACTGTACACGTGACTCACGGTTATGCTGTATATTTAGTTTTATTTCATCAGATGGCGATTTATTTTCAAACCTGTGAAGCACACACTGAAGACAGCATACTGTATATGACCAGATTACTTGCATGCGTTGTGAATTTTGATTGTGTTGCCAACAATGCACTTGATGACTGTCCTGCAAATCAAGTATGTATTCAGCTGAGTTCAATTAAAAATAAAAGGTTTTGTTAAATTGAATCTCTCTAGTCACTGAAGCGGAGGTAGTATCGGTTTCCACTCACCGTCACACACTCACAGCGAGACTGATACACTTACTCAGCACCCAAACAGACACCTGGGGTCAGAGGGCTCTTTTGTCAGCAACTTTATCTTTCTGCATTGAGCCCTGTGAGAGCAGAACAGAAAATAAAAAGGATAGGATACCACAAAGGGGTTCAGGGGCCTTTGTGCAATCAATAATGCATGAGAGACAGTTTAAGATGAAAAGACAGGCACAGCTAGAGTAATGTTTTTATAAAAAATGTGCATGATGTAATGTGTATTACACACCATGGCCGAGAGAGCTCAACGTGCAAGAAAACAAATGCAAATAGAGAGAACGCCAGCACGTTAAGAAAACATTTTCTTAACACAACACGAGTGCTGCCAATCCTCACATCACGTGCAAATGCGTATTGCGCGGCCCAAAACGGAAATGTTTCAAGGGGAAATGTTTTTATTCTGCTATTTATTTGGACAATTAATGAAGCACTGCCAATTTATTTTCACTAAGCTTGAAATTATATTTCCTTAAGGATATTAAATTAAGCCTATACGTTAGCCATCTTATATAATACCACAGCCGCAGCCATATCACCCTGCAGCCCAAGCCTGGTTGCCCACTGAAGCTAAGCAGGGTTAAGCTAAGCTGGATGGGAGACCTCCTGGGAAAACTAGGTTGCTGTTGGTAGAGGTGTTAGAGAGGCCAGCAGGGGGTGCTCACCT
>JAUCMS010000062.1:15238914-15249691 GCA_032357445.1 Enteromius radiatus | reverse complement strand
TTACAGTTTGGAAGAATGTAAACAATGAGTTTTTGTTTAACTCTCACAAAGATATTGCCTGGCAAGCGGTACATCAAAAGGAAATGTACAAAGAGTCCACAATGTCCTAAGTTCAAATGTGGAGAAGACGAGTCTATCAGCCACTTATTTTGGGCTTGTAGATATGCTAGGGAGGTTTGGTCCCTGACACAAGAGTGGATGGTTGAGCTGTATAGAGCACCAACTGAATTGGACATTCTGTATGGTGAGCTGAATAGTGTGAACCCTGATGAATGGATTAGATGGTGGACAGTTATTAATGTCATCAAAGAAGGGATATGGAAGGCAAGGAATATCTCTTGCTTTAAAGGACACGACATTAAAAGACATTAGAATTAGAATCTGCAGAACAGTGTTGAAGCAGTTTTTGCCCCTCTGTAACAATATTCCAACATAACATTATTATCATTAATTGGGCAGAATAAGGAACAGGGTTTTAAATGCACAAAGGAGACAGTCAGATAGAACTCGGGACAACTGGAGACATTTAAGGATGTGGGGACTGAAAGAGGCAGGGAAAAATTCTCATTGTGACGAGTAAAGTGTATCTTGCCTTGCTGGGCAGCTCTCTGGGTGCTCAGCACCCCCAAAGCTCTGAACCTAGAATCGCCCCTGTGGGTCACCCTGGCTGAATCAGACATGGAGACAGAGGATGTCTGGGGAAATCCAAAAAGATAAATATTAAATAATGCTGTTCTGTTGTGTTAATTATTTATTTTGTATTATTTACTCCCACTATAGAGGCATTTTTTCCTCTGACGCTACATAATCTCTCATCACACTCTCCTTCTCTCTTCCAGTCATTGTGTGCATTTAATCCAGCATTTATGTATTTAAAGCAGGATGTTTTCTGTTCTTAAAATGCTTAAAATGTTTATGATATAACAGGTTTTGTGTTCTGCTCAATGTTGAAACATGCACTCAAAATAGTGCTAAATAGTACTAAAAGTGGTTCACGGCAAGGGACTTTTAAATGCAATATAGCATCTATGTGCTATGCTAAAGTGCTATGCAGAACCTTAAGAGGAAGCTCATTCTTCTTCTTAGATTTCACACATTAGTCGACTCTCAAATGTTTGCTATGAATGGAAACGGACTACAATGGACCATTTTCACAAGACTGATGACGCGTTTTAATGGTCGTCAGCATAAATACTCAAAAGCTTAAAAATGTAGGCACATTTATAACACTATACTTTGTATAATCACCATTGCATCAAATTACACACACACACACACACACAAAACTGGTTAACCCTCTCTCCCATAGTATCTAACACAGATACTATGGGAGGGAGGGTACATTTTGACATTGTTTTCTCTTTTGACCACTGTTATGTCTCTCTCATTTTTTCCCCTCTTTTGAAAGTCATATTGTGGAGTTTTTTGGTCACATTTTATTTCAACAAACCGTTAACTATATGACTGTTGCCTCAATAAACTCCTGACTTGGTGGTCATTTGTGTCAGGTGAGACCCTGGAGCAAGGTACCTAACCCCCAACTGCTGCAGCATTGACTGCCCTGTTTTCACTGTGTGTGCATGTGTCTCACTGCTGTGTGTGTGTGTGTGTGTGTGTGTGTGTGCGCCCTTTACATTAACAAACATGATTACTTTTGGCTAAACGAGGATTGAAGTAGTTCGTCACTCATCTTACCTTTACATCCACTGCGTCACCATAGTCTGGAAGACATATATTAACATTTGTTTAACAAGGGGTTTAAGAGTAAACCAATAACCCAAAGATCATTTGAAATGCTGCTGCACAACTTACTTTTGAAATGTCTGTTTTATATATCAGTCCACAGAACTTTCTGACGCCTTGAAAGGTTTAAGGCTAATTACGTATCACATCTTAATAATGTGACAAGGAACTTATCGGCTTTATTTGTGTATTTTAATGTGTACGAAAAAAAAAACAGTAGGTCTACTGCTAACATGTACTGTACATCTTCAGCGGCTGAAGGAACAGAACACTACAAAAACACAAGAGGGCGCTGCCGATCACTGAGAAAAAATTGAGGATTTAATCTAAACTCACATAAATGGGCACATGCTGTATTTTAATAAATAACTGAATAAAACGTTATTACTCTGTCTACAGAAAAAATAGGACCAAAAGCTTGATATAAACTACAAACGGAGAAGAGGAATCAAAAGATACAAACAGATTATGGTAGTCAATGATGTTTTCTTTTATTTGTTGTTACAGTATTCTCCAAAAAATCAGACCGTGCCCACTCGAGCAGAGGGGCGTGGCCTGTGGCATGTCAGTCAAAGGTGGGAGGGGTTTCAAGGCTCTTACACTCAAGTTTAAAAATGAAACCATATCCATCCACTGCTCTCAATGACATCCACACTGCAATCAGTGCAGAACCAAACCAAAAGACCCCTGTAACTAAACCAGAAAACCGTTATGCTTTAAACCGCATGAGTTCAACAAGCCTTCTGTTTCCCTTTAATCTCAATTACTCTTTATTCTGACATCAATGATCCTACCTCTTGAGGCATATACAAGTTCCACTGATATTTCCTGAACAACATGACAAATTTAACAGAATTAAGAAGTAAATTACTTAGTCGTTTATTTATGGTCAAAATACATGTAGTGAAATGTTTCCTCAGACTCTCTGCGGATCGGCTTGGGATTCGTTACTCCACTGGCGCACTCAGTAAAAAGCTGATGGTTGCAAAATGAACCAAAAACCATTAAACAGTTACAATACTTAATTATAAAAAGAAATGCCAGTATCACTTAACATATCTGAATCCAAAAGAATTTGGCAGCAAATGATGAGGTTTAAAGTCAGACCGCACAAACCACGGATACACATGCATACTGTGCACATTCGCTTAAACGCATTCACACTCATGGTAATGGACATGTCCTGGGTAAGGGATGACAGTTTCCTGTTGGAAGGGCTTGATGATGTGGCACGTTGTGATTGGCCATGAGGACTGGAGGAGGTAAAATAAAAAGTAGCCCCTATATTGTTTCTTCCGTTCTTTTGGCGCTCCCTAGTCCTCGCCCGCTTTCATCCCTCGCACAGACCCTTGGCTACGCATCTGAAAATTAAAATAAACAGATTTAATAATAATCAGTCATATAATTTTTTTTTTACTTTTCTATTCAAAGAAAAAAAAAAAACGCAGCACAATTTTCTACAAAAATATTAATCAGCACATGCGTTTTCAACATTATTAATCTTTGTTTAACATTAGCTAGTTCATGTCAACATATCTTTAAGTAACTGAATAATATTTATTAGTAAACGTGAAAATTAAAGAGTTAGTTGTCGTTCCATGTCGCCTCATGTCATCCCAAACCCATAAAATCTTTGTTTATCTTCAGAACGCAAATGAAGATATTTCTGATCAAATACAAGTGCTCTCTGACCTTCCACAGACAGCAATTCAACTGAAATGTTCCCAGGCTCTGAAACGTGATGACGTTTTGAGATCACTACAAACCCACTTTTTGTGTGCAAACAAAACAAAAAGTAATGACTCCATTTAACAAGCCTTTTCCTTCAGTTCTTGTTTTCCACCTCTACATGTAAACAATATATGTGTCATAGTGCTCTTTGTAATGCCGCAAGACGTGAATTGGAAGAAAAAGATTGTTAAATAAAGTCATATTTTTTGTTTTGTTTGCACACAAAAAGTATTCTTGTAGCTTTTTTGTGAAATTATTGTTGAACCAGGGGCTATTTTACCAATGTCCTTGCTATGTTTCTGGGCCTTGAACATGTCTGTCGAGTTGCTGTCAATGGGAGGGTCAGAAAACTCTCGGATTTTACCAATAATTTGTGTTCTGAAGATGAACGAAGGTCTTACGGGTTTGGAACGACATGAGGGCGAGTAATTAATGACAGAATTCACATTTTTCAGTGAACTTAAAGTTAAAGTTTAACTACATCATTGTTATTTAAAATGAAATAATGAAACATTATTGTAAAGTTTTCTAAAGCAAGCTAGAAAAAGAAAATTATTTAGTATAAATAGAGGAAATGATACATCCTAAATACAGCCTTAGTGAAACCTTTCAAAAACATAAAAACGACCCAAGTCTAGCTTTGTCACACACAACTGATAAGACTATACTGCAGGCATAAATAATGTCCATTAATCTTCTCAATAATTTATAAGATCTTTCTGCCGATGTGGGAAGAACTGCATTGCATCATTTCTACAGAAACACACACCTGGTCCAGCTCCCTCTGTGTCTCTTCCTCCATCCTACGAATGTCATCCATACTGAGGTCCACCCAGCGGTCCAGCCAACAAAAGAGTTGCCGATGGAAATTAGTGAAAAGCCTTTTCTCCTGCTACTCAAACCCAGAGAAAGATGGACTTAATGTTAGTACAACCAACCTGACAAGAGCTGTCAAATAACCAACAACTAGTACATCATTGTTTGTTTGTTTTTAAACACTATGCAAGCTTCTATGGCTATTTTCAATGTGAGAAAATTTACTATTACACTTTACTTTAGTGACCAATTCACAATATTAATCAGTTGCTTATTAATTCCTATCTTATTGCTTGTTTATTAGTACTTATGAAGCACGTATTAATGTCCTTTTCTGCATGACTATATTTTAGACCCTCAATCCCATCCCACACCTAAAAGATTCTAATGATATTTGGTTTTAACTTTGATATATATAAGTGCTAACGGAGTAAAAGAGGTTTCTTACAGGGTTTAAACCAACACAATCTAATAAAACAAGCTTCAGGGATATGAATAAGAAGATATTGGTGGATCTTCTCCTTATATTAAAAACTTCTCATCTGGGAATGATCCATTCGGCACTAGGTATTAAAAGAAATCTGTTCCCAACATTAGGACTGATTTCATGTAGTTTGTTCATACTTCACAGTATATTGAACTTGTTTAGCCATTTGTTATTAATACAGGAATGAAGTGTTAGCTTTAGTTCCATAAGAGGTACTGTGCAGATTTTGAGGTCTGCTGATAATGCCTCTTTTGTGGCAGTGTCTGCTGTCACTCCACACTGCCCAGGCATCAAAACAAAACCAGATATTACATTTATGACCCTCTAGCTACAGCATTTTGTAAAAGTGCTGAGTGATAATTTTTGATGGCATTCCTTGATAACAGGACTTTGAATCTGTAGTTATAAGAACATTTCTCTGTTGCATGGTCTTTATATAATCCAATGCAAGTATGACAGCATTTGTTTCTGATGTCACAACTGAGCTGTTTAGGGGTGAATATTCCTTTTTTGGTGGTTGATGCAGATAATTCAAGGTCCTGGTTTCTGACTGAGCTGTTGTTAATAGTAAAGCAGTACGGTATAAAATAGAAAGCTGAGCCTTTCGGTGCTGGTGCCATATTGAAATGTTCTGTGCTGATGGATCACCTTATGAATGAAGCTCTCCACACGTCCCTGCAGACCCCACCAGCGAAAATGAACTGTCACCAGCTTGTATGCTGTCATGTAAGGACAGTTACCATTATGAAGTTCTTTCTGAAAGAGAAAGACAGGGATGGGTGCATGAGGAACAGATGTTGTAGATAATCACTCATTTGCTTTGTATGAGGAATAAATTACATTTTAAAATATATTCACACAGAAAACAGTTATTTTAAACTGACATAATATTTCACAATATTACAGTTTTTTTCTGGATTTTTAATCTAATAAATGCAGCCTTTACGAGCATAAGAAACATTTTTAAAAACCATTAAATATATTACTGTTCTAAAACTTTTGAACGGTAGTGTGTGTGTGTGTATATATATATATATAATTCTATTCTAATTAAACTTTAAAGGTCTCTTTATATATAAAAGACCTTTAAAGTTTACTTTTGATAAACAAAAATCAAACTAAATTAGGCATGAAGAAGGATCTTCACAAGTTAATGAAAATTTGTAAGGTGCAGCAGTCACATTTTACAGTTGTTCATTGAATTTAAAAAAAAAAAAAAAAAAAAAAATGCAGTTATTTGAATAGAAATCCACCCAATCTGGAATTTCGCATGAGGACAAAAGTTTTCCCCTCATGGATTTGCAAACATGTGAATATGTTGTGTTTGGTCTACCTTCCATTCAGGTCCCAGAGGTCCTCTGCCAGTTTTCTCCGAGTGGTAGATAGCAGGGTCCTCTTCTGGTTTATAGTCCTGACAGACGAATGAAGAGGGATGAGCGAATGGAAGTGGATGAGGAAGAAAAAATAGAAATAGCAAAAAAGTAGGTCAGCAGAGTAATCTGTGCTTATGATTTGAATGAACTCATCATAAGGTAGAATAAGATTATGACTGTAAAGCATTTTAGCGCCAATACAAATTCTGGATCCACAGTTTCACAGAACGACATTCTAATTCTATTCTAATTCAACTCACCACATCATCCACCTGAGAGCGATCAGCTATATCGATAGGCACAATCTCAATATCCTCCCACTCCTCAGGGGGAAGACCATGAGGCTGAAAAATTAAATCAGACCTTACAGCTATTTTTGCATTAAATGTGAACACAGCCTCAAATCATAGTGACAATAGGTTATTTGGTAATAAATCAAATCTAATCGAAGCATAAGTTCATTCATCAACCATCCAATGATTTCGATTAATGGATGCATTTTTGCTGCACACATACAAAAAAAAAAAAACAACGTCAGAAGACACTCTGGTTGAAACTTATTTGGCATCATGTAAAGGTGCTGATGAACTTGGTATCAACACTCACATTCTCAGTTGTTCCTATGTCTGGTTTATGCCAGGTTTCAATCTTAATGAAAAAATCATCCTTCATGTATTCATTCTGAAAAGCAAAAAGCACAAGGAGAGCTTCACAAACTGAATCCATTTTTAATACAGTGTTTAGATCAAAACAGTGAGACATGCTGACTAAACTCTGATTCAGCAAATATAACCTGTGAGGAGTCTAGAATGATCTCAGAGCGTGATGGTTTCAAAAACACACTTACTGTAACGACTGCGGTGTTCCATAATTGATTCAGTTGTGGGAATGAAGAGAACAATGAGAAAAAGGGTTTGTTTTTTTTAGTACAGATTAGTGATTTAACAATGCATTAAGGTAGAATTATACACTCTCCCATTCATATATAATCACTTACTCACTCATAGACAAAACAATTAGTGTTTACTAACTAGTGCGACAGTATGGGTAGGCGTTCCAGGCTTTCTCGTGAAAAACCAGGGCTCCTTCGGGGGCAAACATCTGAATAAAACCAGGAACCTTGCTGTAAAAGACAAAATTAATATTCAAGATGTTACTGTAAACACAAGGACTGAACTTAAGACTCAGAAGACTGATTACAAAAATGTCTTTCAGTAGTTATGCATATTAGCTTAAACAATTCCATTAATGAGAATAATTTTTTTATGAATATTATTTTCAAACATAATATTTGTTTGAAAAAAAAAAACGCCAACACACTAAAAATAAAAATCGATTAAGGGGTCAACTACAAAACAAAGATCTATTTTAACCAAAAAATGGTTGTTATGATGAGAGTGTTTTATATGTAGGTATGGGATGTCACATTTGTTTTGTATTTGATTCTATTTGTTATTAAAATTTATGTTATTAGATGTTATTATTTAATTTATGTTATTATTTTGTATGTTACCATTTCTGTGTTTCATAACTGTTTTATTACTTAAATTTGGCAGAAAAGACTATTATTATGACTTAATCCATATAATGTGACAACATGTCCCATGTTTCAGTGAAATATATGTCTTTTTAATAAGGTAATGGAATTTTTTTTGTTGTTTGTTTGTTTTGTTTTTAAGCCAAGACTAAGTGTAAAAAGTGTGAAACTTGTCCACTTCTTCCTTACAGCCTACTTTCCAAAAGATTTCTCAATAATTTTTTAATGTCTCTTATGCTTACCAAGGCTGCATTTATTTTATCAAAAACAAAACAAAAACAGTCATATTGTGAAATAATAAGCATTACAATATTTATAATAAATGTTTTCTACAAGAATACATTTTAAAACTATTTCCTGTGATGGCGAAGCTGAATTGTCACACAATCCTTCACAGATCTTTCTAGCTTGAATATTTGACTTCAAGAGAGATTTCTTATTATCATCATCAATATTGAAAACAGTTGCTGCTTAATATTTCTGTGAAAACTGTGTACATATTTTCAGAATTCTTTGATTAACAAAACATTAAAAATTATTATTAATTGTTACTTCTGAACAATTCAATAAAAACTTCTAATCTTTTTCTTAACAAAAATAATAAAATAAAAATACTGACCACAAGTTAATGGCAGTTCAATAGAAAAGTAAATGTCACTGACAGAGGTTCCTACAACTATTCTGCAATCACAGTCTTATCTTACTGATAAGTGAAAGCAGCATGATCAAAGCCTTTACACATGCTCTCACCTGTGTATGTGGTAGATCTTGTGGGTGTACTGGCCCTTCTCTCCGTCCTTCTCGTAAGGTTCATTTCGGAGGACCTCGATCCCTTCTCCTCCCCCTGTGTTGTTCTTACTGGCCTCTGCAACCGAGTACAGTTGGCCAACCTGGTACTGAGAGGGGGGTGAGGGGGTGTTACATAAATAACTAGTGGCAACTGTCTGCCAGTTCACAACACAATAGAAACAAACAATGTAATGCAGAAGAGGTGCTGCTGACTCCATCAAAGTGAAGGGAGCTGTCTAAATATTTGCTTAGCCAAAAACACAGATCCCCATTGAGCACAGAAGACACAGACGCCGGTTACTGTAAAAGCAGCGACTCTTACCTCTTCTACTGAACATGGCAACAGCACCTGGCTGAAAAGAGAAACAAACAGAGGTTAAAAACAGCTCTGAATCATTATTTCTCTCATATCATGGACACTGCATCACGCCGCGCCTGTATAACGGGCGTGTCGTTAGCCGGCCCCGCTTTATTTTGCAATATACCGGTACTTTAACACGCAGCGAAGTAAGAACTCAATATATTACTCTTATTAAACACTCGAACTATCACGCGTTGATGAATAGCGGCGTTGTTGTGAGCGCGGTCCATTAAACTCACTATAATGCTTTATCAGGCAGGCTAAGCGGCTAGCGCCCGTCCAAATCACAGGATTACAATAAGCTATTTATTATTCCATATGGAAAAATCGCTACAAAATACGACAGTCCGGACTGTAAAATATAGCGCAACTGAATCCAGTTAACGTATACAGCAAAAGCCACTCACTATTGCTTGACGAGTACCATCCCGACTCTGGACAGAACGGTACACTCAACAACAGACTGCGGTCGCCGGAAATGAGCCCCGCGCGTCATCAGCGGAGAGGGGCGTGAGGAGGACACGCGCGGGTTAGAGCACAGAGACCATGATGGGAAGGGAAATTCGTGGGATAGTCATGGTATTGTCAGTCTTGTGTGTAATTAATTAGACTTTAGACAGGGTTGTTCTGTTTCCTTAGTCATTTTGCCCTGCTCAGCCTTTCTTCGTTTACTTCTACCCTGCTGAAATAATAAGTTTTCTGGTCTTGGCTGCTTAAGATAGTCTGCAAACCTAACAGTTGGTCGTTCAAATCTTTATGGAGAGCGAGTTAAATATTTGCGTGTCATAGGTTTGAAATCCAAAATCCAGAATGACAGCACAGATGTTCATGATGTGTGTGAAAAGGCTTTTACAATGTCCTAAAATAGATTTTTTTATATATAATAAAAATAACCAAGCAAGCCTAGACGAAAAAAGTAACACAAAAGTAATATAACGTTTTACTTTTCATTGAATGTAATAAGTAATGTCACTTTTTAAGGAGTAAAGCAATATTGTAATGCACTACCTTTAAAACTAACTCTCCCCAAAACTGGAGAGATTACCTTTATGTTATAAATATGTGTCTTTTTCACTATTAAATTTTAGTTTGTTTTAATGAAAAGGTTGTTCGTAATCCTGCTTTAGTAATTTATCTAACTAGTGAATATAATCTTCCGATAAACTCTTAAAGGTGTAGTTCGGCCAAAAATGAACATTCTATTCTTTTACGCAACTCTTTCATTCCAAATCTACATTTTTAAGAATGTTGGGAACCAGACACTTTCGGTGATTTCCAAAAAACATAGATATATGGTTATGTTTCACAAAAATGAAACTAATACACGTCTGACCTTAGGATTATTACAGAGTCATTACTTTTTGTCTAAACATTCCCCATAACAGTAGTATTTGGTTAAAAAAAATTATAGTTTATTGAGAATGTTTAGAGCCTTGGACAAAACAAAAAAACACTTTTTCATATGGAATACAGCACAACATTAATGCCTACAACTGGTTCATCATGCTGAACATTTTCTATTAATTTTTTTACATGCAGATAATACATGAAGTACCGTTTGCAGTGTTATACATTTCTTATAACAGATATCCCTAACAAAAATACATTTCATATACAATCAAATGTAAAGTTAAATGTTCAACTGCAATCTTTTAACAATATTATAGTCTTCACAAAACCAAAATGCTGCACAATGCAACAGAAATTCAGCAGTGGTCAAATAAACAATAACGTTCAAATAAATTGCAAAGGAATTCTTAAACAAATTACGTAACAGGAATTATGAAGAAAACGTAAACAAAATCAATTACACGGCCCATCTCACACCTAATCCACCTCCTCAATAGTGGGCCCCTGAGCACTGGCCCCTGAAGGTCCACGTGCCTGAGCTCCACAGCCTCCAGCGGGCATCCCTCCCTGATACAGTTTAGTGATGATTG
>JAUCMS010000062.1:15205011-15237202 GCA_032357445.1 Enteromius radiatus | reverse complement strand
CCCTGGTCATTGGCGATGATCTCCACTTTTCCATGCTGAAACACCCCCACACAGGAGTAGGTGGTGCCCAGGTCAATACCAATAGCAACTCCTTTTGCAGGTGACATCTTTTTCACAGGTAGGTAACACCTAGCTATAAGAAAATAGAAAACGTGTAAATATTTATTATAAAATTCAACATTTATACATTGTATTAGTAAATATATAAATATGAAAGAGGAAGGTTATAGACAGACTTACTAAATGTAAAACCCCTTAGTTATTTTAAAATTGTTATTTGTAAATAGTTAATAGTGTTCACAAAATGTTAAAGAACCAGTATTGGTGATAACGATTTAACCGATATTTGAGACATACTTAATAGTAAGCCAATTAATAAAGAAAATTAGACAAGAATGATACAGAAATATGCTTACCTGAAAATGCTGTAGTACCGTAACTTCTTCAAAAGATTTTATTTGTATGCCCTCAGAAAAAGTCGTTATGACTCTCGCTCTATTTGCAGTAATTGCTAGTCCTGTAGAAACACTGACGCTTCCAACCTGCGCTGCTGTTTAAATACAGATACGGTCTCATTCTGTCGTATTCTAAACCGTTCTCGAAAGCTCGTGCTGAATTGACCAATCAACGGATCAAAAAACAGAAAGGTCCGCCCACGCTTACTGTGGGAACCTATAGGAACCTTCATTCACTTTCTGGAGCATTCGCCAAGATTCTATTGAAAAAGAAAGAAAAAGTTTGCTTGTATAATTAGGCTGATGTATATTTCATCATCATTAACATTCAGTCATCGACTGAATCTGTAACGTAAATACAGATTGGATGTGTTTATGACAGTCAATGGTACAACGCTTTTTTATTTTTTATTTTTTTTTTACGTTTTATTAAAAAATTGGGCAAAACAGTATTTGACGATTGTTGTTTCGTTTTTATAAATGAAAAAAAAAAAAATATATATATATATATATATATATATTTCCCCCAGCATAATGGATTTTCCAGGTATAATTAATTTACGAGTGTACGATCAATGACTGACATTCACTGACGTTAGTCAAACATGACTACCGCATAAATAAATTGGAAGCAAACGTTTTCATGAAAACTATTGTTTTCCTAGTTTGTCATTTTATTCTTAAGCGTGAACTTGTTTTGTTAAGCTGTAGTCAATAGAGGGCACTACAGGCACGTGAACGAGAGACAAAGGTTTCTTTTGTCTCATACACCTGTCTGTTCATGAGGGAGTGAAACCGCAAGAGAATATTAACCATTGGAAAATGTGATTTCTTGTAATTTTACGACTTCAAACAGCATGCATAGCCATCTTTATATTAGGTATATCAGCCTTGTAAATTTTGCTTTATTTAGTAAGAATGTCTGATTGCAGACAACAACCTCTCAATTCAGTTCGTTAAAGAAATCTGATGGTTTTTATTGCCACAACCCACGGGACTTTATTGTATACATTAAGATCTTGTATGCATTAAAAACAAATCTATTGAATTTCACCTGCAAAAAAATCCTTATAATATTCAATACATATAAATATTTTACCCATGATTAAATATTTTAAGCAGATTACTTATAACAGCTGTGCTCATTTATTTAATGCAAATGCTGTTTCACTGTTCTTGCCCATTGTGGATCTTTCTGGATCTGTTCATTATGAGTGAAAGGCAACCTTACTGCTTATAGATAGCAGACATACTAACAGTGATTACAGTAAGCAGGCAACTACACATTCTCCAAAAAGATCAAAAGTGATTTGTAAATAATAATAATAATAGAAAGAAGAAGAAGAATAACACTGGTTTTATTACCAATGTAATAATATTATTTAAAAATGCACTTACATACTGTAGGTATTCTTCTCATTACAGACATTACAAATTGAAACAATAATAAATTAAAATATTTTAAGAAAATATTACAGATGGTCTCAGAAAAATCGGTCATAAATGAGTCTTTTGCTATAGTAGAAAAATTCTTTATATTTAACATTGAATGCACACCATATTAAAGTCACAAAGCCCTGCTGATCTCTAATGACAAAATACAAGATTATCATAATAACCTATACGTAAATAATACAGTATTCTTTGGGAAAATAGTGGCCTTTTGTCTTATTCTCTGCTGGGAGACTGCAATGTTTACTGCATCATAAGAAGAAAGTGTTTTTTAAGCTGAGTCAGCGTACTTAAATCTAATGAATGTTTATTTGTGCTTTATTGCCTTTTACAGCTCAAATTCCTTACCTCTTTGACGTAAACGAAAATAAACAGAATATTCTATTGACGTTTCCCTGCAAATTTTCCATGGGTACACATTAACACATGCTCTGAATGTACACAATGTAAAAGGGGGAGTGGGAGCACCATAGGGTTAAGTTGTTGCGGGACAGTTACACTTAAGAGATTTTGGAAGCAAATAATCTATAATCATGTACTCAGATACACAAAAAGTACATTATATAATTATGACGTCCTAAACATTATTTTATATGTACTTTACATATAATTTCTCATGTTTTCAGTCCTCTGAATAGCTTTCAGTGAGCACAGCATCTTTTCCTGAAATAATCAAGCAATCTCAGTTTTAATGCATTACAGCCTTCATATATGCCTGAGCAACATCCATCCTTGTTTTACTTTTTTTTCTTTTACTTAACTGTCCAATGTGGCTGCTCCAAAAAAGTGCACATCCCTCTTTCTCAGATTTTTTTTTCCTCCCATTGAAAATCCCCCTTCTCCAACACTCCCTGTCCCCCAACCTACACCCTCTCCCACTATATCGCGAGAGACTGATTGGGACAGCAGGCAGAGAAATATTCATATACCTGCAACAAGAGCAGTTGCAAAGCCCTTATGAATAAATGGATATCATATGATTCATTAATAAGTTTAGCATCAACAGTGGACAGCTAGACGGAGAGGAATGAATATTAATCTGAATACTGGCAGACACACTGCCTGCTTAGCAATACAGCCAGCTAGCTGACCAGCAGCTCAAACTTGATAATTTATTAGCAGTGCTGGGTTAGCTAGTTAGCACCAGGCTAGTTTAATATACATTTGCACTTCATCTAATTCGGATTGTATCCACGCCAGCGAAGAAATTGCGTCTTTTGTGCAAAAAGGTGAGCCAGTTTGACATTTTGTGTCTATTGCATGAGATTGTTAGCAAACTAGCCAGCGTTTTCATGAGCTAAAGTTAACTGGCTAGCCCGAGTTAGCTTGGTGTGTTGACATTATCAGCGTGAGAGCGTATTGTGACAATTAAACTTCTTTCAGTCCGCTAGTTAGGCGAAGAGCCATATTAGGCTTTATATGATTTCCCATATCGCTTAATTTTATTGTAACTACAATTGACAGGCATTTAAGCTTGGTGTGTTTTTCTTTACAGCTAACTGCACCGGCCTCGCGTTACACACTGGCCTGCAGATGGTGAGTTATTACTGAAGCTTATGAGCATCATTAAAGCATCTTCCGCATGTAAATCGTCTTTACTGGTTTCATATCAACGTCTCGGTTTCGCTCCGTTTCGGTTCAAGAAGCTCCAGTTGTTAGTTGTGTGTGGCTCTTTAAAAATATAAATGAGAAATTAGCGCTCAGCAAGTTCTTAAGATATCAGGTGTATTGGGTCTCACAGCTCAAAGCAAAACAACGCTTCCATCAACATCGTTCATGCATGACACTTAAAGCATATACATCTCACATTTGCAGCATTGGAAGTGCTGCGTGAATGCTTGGTGGTGGTCGTTTAATGCAGTTTTCTTTTTTTGTGACGTTTGTAGTAAAGGTGCTACAAACAAAACAAAACAGAATCTAGACTTAAACATCCTGGTCTGCGTTTCCTAAAATCATCGTTGGCCTATGTTGATCGTAGCTGCATTGATTGACAATGGTTCTAAGGTCAACTTTGGCTTATGATGCTTTTGTGAAACGCTGTCCTGTTAGATAATGCATTAACAACATTGTAAATTTCACTTGTTTACGTGACGAAGAGTCACGTTGGGTCAAGAGAGGTGTACTTTCAAGTTATAATTTTTTGCTAATACTTTGTGTTTTTAAAGATAGATTATAAAGATGCATTCTATGACATCTGCATGACTTCATTCTGTGGAATACAAAAAGTGAAGCAGAAAAATAGTCCTTTATTTCCGACTCCATAAGTCCATATCCACAAAAGTAAGAAAATACAAGACAATACAAATATAAATACAGAAACTCTATTTAAAAACATATAAACATTCAATTTAGTGCTTCCAATACCAGGAGGAGTACTTAGTATCACTTAATGTCGGATCATTTAGAACCATTATAATTGAACTTCAGCCAACACATAAAATTACACACGTATTTCCTTAACTCAGCATAAAGGGTAGGAATACTATTATGTACAAACATCTGTATTGCACTCGTCCACCTTGGGAGCCTAAGCAAAATTCTCAGTGCATCATTAAATGCCACCTGAAGTTTTTTTATTTCATCTTTACTATAATTATTCCACAAGTGTGCTGTGTGCAGTGAAGTACAATAAGCTCTAAAATGATCTATTTTAGCAAGAGCTAAAATAGCTATTATAGACAGTCTCCATTCACTGTCATGGCATAATTTTTCTGTTCCGCCATATATCATTCAGGATTGTAACACCATAATAATGACTTTTGATTTGTTAAAATGTATTTTAAATATTTATAACCACATTGTTGTTGTTGTTGTTAAAAACAATATTAACAATATTAATGTATCTGTTTCTCTCTTCATTTGACATTTAGGTCACAAACTACCACAGGAGCCGCGCAGAGCCTTAAAACCAGAGATCACCTGAGAACTACCTTCAGCTCATCCTGCTGCTCATGACATAATTCAGTGTTACTCCCCATACACACGTTTACACATTTAACATAGAATGTGAACTATTTTTGTCAAATCCTTTTCTTTAAATGGGGAAAGCAATTATCAATTCTCCGGTCAGGTTTTCCAAATTGTCTACTGTAAAAGCGTAGCCTGATGAGCAGATCGAGCACCCCCCATACGCATGTTGTTCACAACGATCCTGACACCTTTGAGGATCGGTTGGTCTTAAATTGATCACTTATTAATCAGTCATGAACGGCTCCCTTTTAACCCCGCCCAGTCCGCGGGCTGCGGCTAATTCGTCTCCTCTTCCACCTTCGCCGTCTCCATCACCTTCTCCTCCATCTCCGTCACTGCTGCCCCTCTCCACAAGGCCCCCACCCTTGCCTCCTCCAACTCCTGCCAGTCAGCCCTTGTCATCGTTATCCGACACACCCACACCATCTCCATCTCCCTGCCTTAGCTGGACCGAGTTCTGTGAGCTCCACGCTCGAGTAGCCGCTGGTGACTTCGCCCGGCATTTCCGGGCTTTCCTGCAGGAGAACCCTCATTACTCCCCTGACTCGGCAGCTGCCTTTTGCCGCCGCTTTACAGACAGATTTGTCCGACATTTTGAGAGCGAGCTGGAGGGGACCGGTGTTAGTAGGGAAGGAGCGGTGAGCTGGGTCGCCCAGTCTGACGTTACTTCGCTGGAAGAGGATGCAGCATCTCCATCCCTGCTCCAGGCAGAAGCCTCCAACCCATGCCCGCCTACTCACATGCGGGCTGCGCCCAAACCAGTCTTGACCCAGGAGGGCCGCGACCCTGAGCGATTCCAGAGCGCCGGAACATTTCAGGACTCGTATGCTCATACTCAGATTCTCCCACCGTCGTCCTCTTCGTCATGCTCTTCCTCTATGGGTGGGAATAACGGGCGGAGAGAGGACAGGGGATTAGCAGTCAAACATAACCAGCCTGGATACAAAGACCTGGAAGAAGAGGAAGACAGCTGGGCAGGGCCTGGTGCCGGAGAGGAGGTGGAGACGGATGTAGTGGCACAGGATAATGAGGGCGAGGGTGATACGACCTCGGAAAGGGCCGATCTCAGCCAGACCCCGACACCAGCAAACTCTGCGTCAAAAGGCAATGGGACACCCATCGGGGGTCACTCCAAGAATAAACTAAAAAAGCGGTTCTCTTTGCGCAGCGTGGGCCGCAGCGTCCGAGGGAGCATGCGGGGCATCTTGCACTGGCGCAGCTCATCCAGTGACGCCCCTCAGAACTGCAGCTCGGGTAATTCAGCCCCGCTTCCTTCCAGTTACAGCTACACCACAGGCCTGCAAGACGGCAAGAGGAACTCTGGCTCGCAGGGCATTCCTGCATCTCTCCCTGTCTCTCTCTCCCTTCCCCTCTCTCTCCCTCACTCGTCGTCCTCTTCATTGCCCCCATCATCGTCCAGCAGCGCCACCTCCCTCTCGCTCTCCGAGGCCCGTGACTGGCGGAGGAGCAATGGAGATGGGGAGAAGGAGAAGTGGAGTCACCGGTTGGAGAAACTGCGACTGTCTCGCTCCCCGCCGCCAACTCTGTCCGCTGCAGCTCCACCTTCCTCGGCCGTGTCGCCCTCGGGGCTACCACCGAGCAGCATCGGTGCCCCAAGGAAGATGGGCAGGCTGGTACGGGAGGGAGGTGTGACCGTGTGCTCGTCTTCAGACGAGTTTGCCAGCACTCATGCCTTCCCAGGGTTTTCCTTTGGACTGCTGCACCACAGCACAGACAGCACAGCGTCGGGCCATCCCGCGGTCATGGGGGGAGCTGCAGGCGGAAGGGGCATGCGTTGGCACAAGTGCCGTCTAGTTCTGAAAGAACGAGATAAGGACGGAGGGGACGGAGGGCTGGAGTATTTCCTGGAGTTTTACATCCCACCTAAGGTGAGTGAGAGAATTTCTGCTCGTGTAAATTATGTGGAAGTTACTCCAGGCCTCAGCATCACATAATCATTCTGATATTCAGCATATTCAATTTGGTACACAAGAAACATTTCTTCTTATTATCAATGATGAAAACAGATGCGCTGCTTAATATTTTTGTCCGTGCAGTGAGACTTCTCTTTACGATTCTTTGAATAGAAAAGTTCAATAGAAAAGCTGTTAGTATAGATCTTTGGTAATATTATAAATATCATTGCTGTCACTTTTGTTCAGTGCAGCCCTGCTAAATAAAAGGATAAATATACTACAAAAAAATAAGTCTTAATGGCCCCAAAAAGTAGTATGTATATTTATGTAGTTATTTGTATATCATTTAAGTCAATTATTTATATGTTTTGATGTTTTTTTAATGCTTCTAGTCATCCAAGCCCAGACTGACTGTCCCATGCTGCTCTATTGTTGATGTGAGGAGCACTACAGCCATAGAGGTGCCAGACAAAGAGAACACCTTCCTGCTACAGGTATTTCGGCACACTTCTATTTTTGTCTGTAGTAGATAGTCAAATAATGATTGTGAGAACTGTGCCTTAAATTTGCAGTCTGTAACTTTTTTTGTGTTCTAAATTGACAATGTATATAATAACTGAGTACACAATGAATCTATTTTCCAAACCATGATTTTGGCTTGTCCTGAATTACTACAGTACACCTATAATATAAGTGTTTATATTTGGACTATTTAGACTGGTTTGGGTAGGTACCTGCGTGAATCGTCATAGACACAAACAGAGAGAAGTAGCTCTGGCTACAATGTTCTTTCACAAGAGAAAGTTGTATATGAGTTAAAATTAGTGCTGGGCAAGGATTAATCACCATTAATTGCATTAATTGCTTTTGGTGTTTAAAAAGCAACATGTTCACCACCACTAGTATATTTCTATACAAATATAATAGAAATCGTATATATTTTATTCAAAATGTTGATTTAGCGTCACTTCTGCATCCTGTGTTGTAACACCCTTCTCAAAAATCCATGTCATTAAAAAAAATAACCGCGTCTGATCTGTTTGTGATTTTCTCAGTTGGAAGGTCAGGTGCAGTACGTGATCGAGACCAGAGATGCGGTTCAGATGAGAGCTTGGCTTAGTGACATCAGAAACGCCATTTGTTTGAGGTAAGAGTTTGGGTTTTGATTTACTGAAAAGGTGAGATATTGACAGGCTATAATGAGATCAATCTTAGTAGTTTGCTTGCATGCATTGCAATCAAAACTCAGATCACAAATTCACTCCTTGACTCTTCTCATCAGTGAGCAAGAGGATGTTGAGGGAGTGTGCGGCAGTGCCCTCACCGACCTCAGCAGTACTCCAGAATTCAACGACCGCCTGTCTCAAGGTAAGCGTGTGGAGATGATGGAGTCATCTGCATTCAGGACAGTATGTGTAGTGGGACTTGTGCTTACGTGATGTTTGCCAGTGCTAAAATCAGCAAAACTTCAACTACTTAAATAGAGAGGAGTAATTTTGTGATCAACAATTGTGAATTGAAATGTTTATATGTAGACGTTTGGATGGTTATTAATATTTATCAGTGACTAAAGACGGGGCTGTATGTGTTTTCACTGTAGTGTGCTATGGTGGAGTTGGTGGTTCTCCTCAGCTGGAGCCTCTACCTCCCGAGTTGCCACCCCGAGCCCCTCTTGATGAATCGGACAGTCGACTGCTTGGTGGGGGGGGAGCCGGTCTTGGCACACCTTTTGCAGAAACCCCTGATGCCACAGGTGCTGTGCTGTGTGGACATCTATGTTACACTAATACTGGTTATATTTTAATTCATTTTTTAAACATATAGTGAAAAAATAAAGCAGAGGTTCAATCCCAGGTGTTGATTTAATTAGTGCAGAATACAGGAATCTCGAGAAAAGATAAAGCAGAATTCCTATCCCTACTTACGAAAAGTTTTAACCACAGTGAAAGCCATTGTTACAATTTCATTAAAGTCAGGATGAAATAAAAATTCACCCTATTTATTTTCTAAATGCATATTTTTGATCTTATTCTGATCTTGTTTATGTGAGCATATGTTTGTAGACTTCGTAATTCTTAATCAAAATAACTGAAACATCAGATGAAATAACAGGCTTCACTGGTGGCGTATGCTGTCCCCTCTCTGTTTTTTCTCTCTGAAATTCCATTTCACTTGGATGTACAGCACAATACAGAAATCATCTTTCATAACTTTGATTTTATTGTGATTTTGAGTAAATAGAGATGCAATGTATTGATCTCTCTTTGTCTTCTCTGAGCAAACTATTTAGTAATGGCTTACCTGTTTGCGAAATACAGGTAAAAACACTGTATGGACTATAATATAAAATATAAAATGGGACATACCACTTAATGACTAAATTAGTGTTTTAATCAGATCCAAACGTTTATGGAAAAAATGGGTGAATTCAAATATGGTAGTGTGATGGGACATTCATGAAATTTCTATGCTGCTAGATGTGAAAGTGGCAGCATTTAGGAACAGCAGAATGAAGTGATAGAGCGGGGTCATCGGGTGCAGAGGCACATGTTTTGTAGAAGTGTCCAATGATTCAATAGCTGACAGTACCAAATTTCACTGGAATTAATATCAGCGTAAAAACTGTGAAATTGCAAACCAGGCCTTCTGGTCCAACATCAGTGCTTGACTTCACAAATGCTCTACTGGCTAAATAGACAAAAAGCTGTTATAGCTACAAAGTGAGAAACAGCTCCATATTAATGTCTAGGTGTTTAGATTGTGATGTCATGTGAAGTCCCTGTTGGTGTAATGGTCAGGTATCCCAATATTTTTGTCCATGTAGTGTATAGAATGGCATCCTAGCTACTGAGATTACCTCGGAGGTCAGAGGGATTCAGTTTACTCCTTGTTTTCCACAGGGTCATTCCTGTTCTCCGAAGGCTCTGTTTCAGAGACGGTGGAACATCCTCTGAGTGAGTGTCAGTGGTTCCACGGCACACTCTCCCGTCTTAAAGCAGCCCAGCTGGTGCTAGCAGGGGGCATGGCCAGCCATGGAGTGTTCCTTGTGAGGCAGAGTGAGACACGGCGTGGGGAGTATGTCCTCACCTTCAACTTCCAGGGCAAAGCAAAGGTAAATGCTAATGGTGGAAGTCAGTAAGTTTAGTTTAGTTTGTTTTTGCTCACCAATGCTGCCTTTTTTGTTTTCTGTTAGTGCTTTCAAATAATTAATCGCAATTAATTGCATACAAAATAAACGTTTTTGTGTTCATAATATATGTGTGTATATTGTCTATATTTATTATGTGTATATATACTGTAAATACAAACACATATGGGGGCTGTCTCATAAAACAGGTTTACCAAGCAAGCCAGGCTTATTTGTAGTTATTCAGACTTATTTTGAACCATATATACTGACAGTAAGTCAGATTAATTGAAATAAATCTGGCTTATTTGGTAAACATGTTTGTTTGTATTAAAACCACATCCCTCTGTCTTCTGCTCTGGCATCTTCCTCTCAGCACTTGCGTCTCTCCCTGAACGAGGATGGACAGTGTCGTGTACAGCATCTTTGGTTCCAGTCCATTTTTGACATGCTGGAGCATTTCCGTGTGCACCCCATTCCCCTGGAGTCTGGGGGTGCCTCTGATGTCACCCTCATCAGCTTTGTGGGGGCCACAAATGTCCGGCAACCAGGTACGGAAGGCTGGGCTCAACTTTAAGGAGTGATGGTTTACAACAGACCATAGATAAGAGGGAAATGCTGCATTTTTAGATGCCAGATGATTTGTGAGTGCACAGGCAGGTTAAGTGATCACAGGTGCTGCTTGCATCTCCCTCAGAACAGCTGAATGGATGATAAAATGGATATAAATACACTGACTGTATATCCAAGACTTGTTCAAATGTTAAAAATATTTAAAGGGTCATGATTATAGGTAATTAGAGGTAATATTTTCTGTTCTGTTTTCAAATCATTTGATTGTTTATATAGCACAAATAAAACCCAACAGTAGTTGATTAATGTGCTGGACAAAAAGTCAAAGGATATCTAAATGAGAGACACTTTAAAATCAAAGACGGTTGCAAGCCTGAGAACAAAGGTACGTTTTTAACTTGGATTTAAATTCAGACTCTGTGAAATTTAATCTTCTAAATGGAGACTATTCCACAATTTTGGACCAACAATAGAAAAAGCTTGGTCATCTGTCGACTTAAGTTAGATCTCAGAGCCATCAGCAGTCTTTGTTGAGATGACCTTATTCATACGGAGTTGTTTTGATCAGAAAGATCAGAAATGGAGCTTATCCACTCAGAGCTATAAACAAAAAGCGGCATTTTTAGATTAATACAGTGAAAAATCGGCAGCGAGTACAAATGTGTACTATAATATTGGGGAAATATGTTTTGACCCCTCATCAGAACACAGACATGGCGAATTGTAAATGCCCACTGCTATGATTGGTTTAAAATGCATAAATACTAATATCAAATGATCTGTAATAACAGACAGAGCAGTAGAGAGCACATAATAAAAAGTTAATTCAATATAGTCATCACAGCATTGTCTTTTAGTTTAAATCTTTATATAAAAAACATGTTGAATGGTGCCTTGTTTGAAGTGAACTTGAAGTAAAGGTCAGAGTTCTCTCTCTACATTTTTAAATTTGAGATCAGAACAAACGCAAAGTTGTTTTTCTACAACACAGCGTCGTCTCGGGGCTAAACAGGCAGTGATGTAAAAGCAGGCACTGATCATCTTCTTCATAGGCAGTATTTATCCACACTGTTACATCAAACAGTGGCACATTCCATTGTTGTTTTGACAGACTGGCTTCGATGTAAACTGTTTTTGAACTAACAAAGTTTTGAATTCTGAAGATTACAGGATGTTTATACGGTGCAATCTTATGTCAAAAGATCAGGGGAATTTTTGATTCCTCTGTACACAACCCCTTTATTTATAGTCATATTACACCACTTAGTTTCATTGTCAAATTTATATTTTTCGTTTGTTTGAATAAAACCATAATGAAAAAGGTTTTCATGCCAATGTTAAAAAAAAAAAAAATAGTGACTGGAATATCCATAATTATTTATTTGTTTATTTGACTAATCGATATTTTATACACTGAATTATACAAGGGAGTTTTAAATGTAAATTTCAATTATTATTGATACTCAAGGAGTGACATGTCACCAACGAGTGAATCACTGCCATACATGGAAGTGTTAATCCACACAAGTTTGGACCTTCACACCACACAACATAACTATCCATAAACTATGACTTGAGTTATTTTTAACTATTGAATCATTATATCAAATGTTATCTCATATGTTTGCATTTGACTTGTTCTTGTGAGTGAGAGGAGTATGATTGCATCAACTACGACAAAGTGATGCAATTAATCACATTATTTTAATGAGTTGGCATTACTCGTAAAGACATTAACGTTCAAATAAACAGCTGTTTTGGGGGAGATCCTGCTGGTCCTATAAAAGTTTAAAAAACAAGACCTGTTTCTTACAAGGAGTCTTCTGTCAGTTTGATTGTCTTGAATCCTGGGAAGATTTTAGTGACGCACACAGTCTTTGGCACCGAGCTTGTGTGTGTCATGTGAGTGGGATGAATCTGGAGAGTGATCATATGTGTATTTGTGTATGTGTGTGTATTCATAAACAACATGGCCACTGCATGAGTTGTTCTCACCTGTCACAGAGATATGACTAAATGTGGGATCACCCCATGTGTGAGATCACTTCCTGTCACGGCATGCTTTTTAAAGGACACTTTGTGCAAGCATCTGCTACGACTACTCGAGCACACACGGATCCATCGCTGCTGCCAGAATCTGCCGTTTGCTGGCTGTGCATGGCTTTGCTTTTTGACAATGATTGCCTCTTAATTTGATTTTCGTGTGCTTTACCTGACATATTACCCCACTAAACTCCTCATCTTACCTACTATTTTCTCATCATGTCCTCCATTCTGGATCTCCGTTTTAACACTAAACGCTAAATCTATATTTGTCTTTCATTGCATCTTTTCTTCTATTATCTTCCATTCTTTTTTCTAACATAAATCTTTCCATCACTTTTGCCTTCCTTCATTTTGATCTCTGGTCACATACTAATTCATACCGTACCTCAGCTCCTCTCCTTCCTCTCGTCCCGCTTCAGCCTCTGGCTGTCTCCATAGTGCATATCAGAGCTCTGATTGGCTGTTTCTGTTGTTGTTTGTCGTTGGGTCATCTTCGCAGGCCGGGAAAGGGCAGGCAGCCGCCCCACAGTCTGTGATGTCATCACCACGCGCCACCCCGACTCTCCATCAACCCCCATCTCTGACTGTGTGTAAGTGAGACCAGATTCAACAGAGAGAGATAGACAGAGAAGGTCTGAAAGAAGGAATTAAAATCATGCTGGTACATGGGGGTTAGCAAATGAAACGCGTAAAAATATTAAAGGTACAGCACCAAAAAGAGCTCGAGTCAGAGAAAGAAAGGAAATGATCGTACCTTAAGTGGACCATTTAACTTTCATAAAATGACACTACTGATCTAGATTTTGGGGTCAGCAAGTCTTATACATACCAAGGCCGATTTTATTTGACCAAAAATACAGTAAAACAACTCTTTTCTATTTGAATATATTTTAAAATGTGCTTTAATTCTCTGATGTAAATTTTCAGCATCGTGGTTTCAGTCTTCAGTGTCACATGATCCTTCAGAAATTATTTACAGTAGTCAACATTTGAAGTGGATCAAAAAAGTTCTTCAAAGTTGTCCTAAGACAAGAGCGCATTTTGGTTTGGGGCTTTGAGCCACTTCAAATGTTGAGAACATCTAGGCTGCTTCATATTTTCGGGAAACTTTGAATAGAAACTTTATAAGAACAGCATTTACTGCCTTTTATTTAATGTCTTTGTTAAAACTGTTCATTTCTTTTCAACAACAAAAAACCTACAGACCCTAGACTTTTAAATAGTAGTGCATTTCCTAGTGAAGTAATGTATTTAATAAGGAAAATACGGGGCGGGACTCGACTGAATCATCAAAGTTTCCAATGTACAGACATGCTACATTTCCCCAAATTAGGCAAATATCAGTTGTTTTACATTTGCATAGCAAAATGAGGAAACTATTAAGAACATAAAAAGGGTCTGTTTTTATTTGTTAGAAGAAGACAGAAAAAGAGTAGCGACAGGTCATCCGTTCACTTCAGTGCACATCTGTCTGCTTAACTTCCTCATTCACAGCTGGGTTTCAGTTGCACACATCCATCCTGAAATGTGTGTCTCAGGGTAACGGATTCACATAACGTGTGCTCATTATAACTATAATCTTTATTAAATTTGTAGAAAGCGAGCTCTGTCTCCATATAAATGTGACTCAGGACGTTTCAGTGAGTCCCAATGCAATTAATCGATGACTCTTTGCGGCTGTTTAGTGGAGGCAGGGTGCAAACAGTCTGTGCGCAATGTGTTGACCGGTTCCATTACTAGCATGTGTCATAGCTGAGATCTTCTCCTCAAACTTTGCATCTTCCTGTCATTACTCGTGCACACTTTTAACTCTCGCCCCTCTCTCCTCCTCTGCCGGTTCTCCTCTCTGTTGCTGTTCCTAGACTTGACCAGCAGACCCCGTAGTCCTCCTCAGCCACCTCCTCCCCCTCTGCCTCCGGGACGCCCCCCGCCTCCAACCCCGCCGCAGGAGCGAGGGAGCGAGACGGAGGCCGCCGGAGGAGGCGGAGCGAGCAGCGGGGCGGAGGAGTGCGAGGAACGGGAGCGCGAGCCACCTCTCCTCCAGCTGGAAGGGGTGGAGGGCGAGGAGCGGGAAGGAGGGCGAGCAAGAGCCATCGACAACCAGTACTCCTTCTTCTAAAAAGGGGCGAAACAACAAGGTGGGAGAGAGGAGGAAGACGAGAGCCCTTCGCAATCAGTATTTTCAGTATTCTCCAGCGGAAGAATTGAGTTATTAACACTATTAAACATGAGCTTTCACGGTGCGAGAGAGAGAAGGAGAGAAAGAGAGAGAGACACGCCCAAACACATAAGCATATATGATACTGACGGTACTTTTTAATTTTTTTTTTTTTTTAACACTAAGTAACGGTACTACACTAAATTGGAGGTGCGTTGGTAAGCTTTTACTAATTTGTTCTCCAGTGTTTGTCAGTGCAAAAGTTCCTCCTCTGGTGCTGCTGCTACATAGGAAGGTACAAAAACGTGTCAGCCACTGAGCTGTTGTCGTGTTTTAGCAACTTATTTCTTAAGTCATTACAGTGTCGGACTCACTTATCGATTTTTCAGATGTCTAGTATTCTTTGACCCTTCGCACTTATACGAAAGGAGTTTCTTTTTCGGAAATTTTCACTTGTTCAGAGATTGTTACCCACCAGCACTCTTGTTGTTGTTGTTATTATTATTACTACTACTACTATTATTATTACTGGAGCTTTTTAAGTTGTTTTCTTTTTGTTCTGCCACTGACAAACTGCGAATGTCACAAAGTAATAACTTTTTATCCTGTTCATTTCAATTGTACTGATTTTGCTAGTTCAGTAGCAGGCATTGCCTCGGGCTTAACAACGTCCAGTTTTGCCAAAAACAAGCGAGCCCAGTCCTCTGAAGTCCAATAGTGTTACTTCTTGTGGTAAATTAGCATATTAAACATCTCCACAGACTCCATTATTACCTCAGAGTCCTGATCTGTCACCCAGCTCCTCTGCTCTCCCTCTCTTTCTCCCTCTCTGTCTTTACATCCTACCCTTCCTTTTAGCTTTACAGTCTTTGGTTTATTGTTGCGCTTATTTCAAAAGCTAGAGTCCAGAGGAGGGAGAGAGAATGTCCTTTGGTTTAAAAGAGAAATTGTTATTGAATACGAAAATGATAATAACTGATGATGATGATGATGATAATTAGAGTTTTATTAATTGTCCAAATAATAGTATTATTTTTTTGTTTGTTTCAAAATGCCTTTTTTTTGTTGTTGTTTACTATATTAACATAATATTTGTTCTCCAAAATCTGTTTTCTGGTTCAAATTTTTTGTGCCTTTTATATCTCTTCTAATCTCACTCTGTCTCCTTCAAACTTCGCTTCGGTTTCCACAGATTTCAGGAAAGTTTTGAAAAGGAAAAAATATAAAGAGCCCCTTTCTTCTTGTGCCTTTTCGTGTTGTTAACTGTCATTCCCTCTCGTTTTGTGCCAGTCATTCTTGATTTTGTGCCTCGATCAGTCTTTTTTGCTGTGTCTGCCATCCAGTTCAGTGCCTCCATCGGTATTTTCCTGTTTAGTTTCCGCCTTTTCAGTTGTTCACTTCTTGATCCTACAGACCATTTAGTATGATTTGTTTTCTCTCCATTTCCCCTGTGCTCTTCCCTTTTACCCTTTATTTAAACCTCTTATTGTGCCTTTTCTCTCTCTTTTCTCTTCTCTCTCTGTCTGTCTGTGCTGGGACCGTGTGTTAAGGTGGACAGTGTTGCCCACTCTGTGTAATTAGAGTTTCAGGTACTACATTCAATTAAATGATGATGATGATATGATATGATATGATATAATATAATTATACTGAAACAATTTGTCTGAGTTGTGTTTGTGTGAATAGATAGATAGATATTATTGAGAAAAGAAAAGAAATCTGATTTTATTGCATATTTTTTTTTATTAAGAACGGACAACTCTTTTGTAAAGCACGGGTAACGTGAGGCTGTCGACGTGATATGGGTCTTGTACGCCATTGCGTCATCGCTACGTGCTACGCCGTCGCCCAATGGCAATCGAGGGTTTTTAAAAAAACAGCCTTCGCGTTCATCGCTGGCTAATTCGCGAGACGTGGTGCCGGTAATATTTAATAGAAAAATAAGGCTCATTATCGCTTCGTGTTCTGTTCGTGACAGAATATCGTACTGAACTGGACCTCGGGTTATAACGGAGATCGCGCTCGTGCGGATCGGAGAACGCTGCGGGGGGGAAAAAAACAAGAAAAATAACACCGCAGGCAGGCTAGTTCACCTCCTAGCTTGTCATAGGCAACAAGGGGAATTTAGCGGGCAACTCACTTAGCGGCTAGTTATGTCTTTTCGCCGACAGAACGTGAGTACCTCATCCAAAAACTTCACTTATCTTTTTTGTAATCATACAATCGAGAATATTGAAACTCATAATAGATGTTATGGTCCGAATATTGTCGTTCTTTATTAAGCTTACGGTTAACGTAACCTAGTAAACCTGCTAGCTATCACCATTTGGCTAGACTCTTAAATATAACATTACGTAAATTTGTCCAATGCTTAATTTGTGTCCGCATTTAAGAATCATTGTGCTTTGTGACAGCAATCTGGACCCGGCGGCCGCAAAACATCCAATGGAACTTCTGGGTCAATGACTTCATCAGTTCCGGGGAGCAACTCTAACAGACCCACCCCGGGAAGGTAACGCACAATTTGGGCTGCCCCGCTCAGAAAGCCCGCGGATTGGTATTTTAACACGAGGCCTACCGGTCAAAGTGGGCGTGTCCTCTGCGCAATCCTAATGTACTCGCTAGAACACCAATGGTTTCGAGACTTCTTAAATTAGCAGGAGCGCTAGCCAATCGCTGCGAAGAATGTTTGAGTGACACGACTCTGGGCCAATGATAGAAGACATTGTCGCAATCGGTACACACCCTCCCAGAAATAATGATGTCAACCAATAGAATTTCGATTTTAATTGATTGCCATCTTTTCCAGCTTATGACTGGTCTCGGAGGCGGGTCATCAGTAGTGTTTTGTTGTTGTTTTCCGATCCCATAGGATTCTGTATTGTGCTCGACTTTCAACTTGAGCCATTTTAGACAGACGCCTTCAAAGAAGAGCCGGGATGCACGTGACAAAAAAGTACAAACATTTGTATTTCCTAATCATTTTGTTGATTGAAGCGAGGGGTGCGATATGTGTGCGTTTGCGCACGTTAATGTCAAGCTGTTTGTCTTGTCTTCGATACGGCGTTTGCTTGTGTTGTTAGCCAGCTCCGATAACCCGCTTTATGGTCTGACGCAATAATAACACGCGCTTGGATGTCTTTGTTTACACATTGACATTGCGGAATAATCGTTTGTCATGATGCGCAATCAGATTAAGACCGATCGTTACTTCGTTACTCGTGTCAGATTGTCCTTTTGTTTTACCACGCGCTTCGCGGTGTTGTAATTGTTGTCCACACATGTACAGTACAGCAATGCCTGTAACACTGTGGCTGCACGCATACACAGCAAATTAGTCCACCTATTTGATAGAGCTCACGAACACAGTAAATGTCTTATATTCAGAAGATTTGGTCTATTGCGTTCCTTTTGATTTGCATGGTGCAATACACCCGTACACACGTGTTTATTTAAATCATTATTTTTTACTAATGATTGTTTTCTTTTCCTTTTTTTCCCATAAAGAAACAGAAACTCTGTGAAGACTCCCTCACAGTCACCACCTGTACGTAAAAGCTTGTACATTTTTAGACTCTTGATTTGTCATTTTAGGATTAATTGATGTCTTTGTGTCCTCTAAGTATTTTATTGTGTTTTCAGACCACCAATTGCTCAAATATGTTAGGGTTTTTTTAATTGATTGATTTTATTTTTTTAGGTGTTTGAGGGTGTGTATAACAACTCACGGATGCTCCATTTTCTCACAGCAGTGGTGGTGAGTTTTGGCACGAAAAAACGTCTTTCTATACATTTCTGTTGAAAACCCGATTCTTTGATAACTTAACTTTAGTGGTTCGCAAACTTTTTGAATCCAGGGCTCACAACATGATTTGAAGGGCCCATGACTTGCTTGTGGTACTGGATAAAAATGCCCCCTTCCTTAAAAAGCTAAATCTCTTCCTGTTTAATTATTTTAGACCTTGGCATAATTATTTAATTTAATATTTTTTTTTATTTACCAAAAAAATATATATATACACACACACACTACCGTTCAAAAATTTGGGGTCAGTATGATATTTAATGGTTTTTAAATGTTTTTATGTTGAATCATGACTGCATTTATTAGATTAAAAATCCAGAAAAAACTGTAATATTGTAAAATATTATTTCTATTTAAAATAACTGTTTTCTGTGTATTTTAAAATGTAATTTATTCCTGTCATACAAAGCATCATTACTCCAGGCTTCAGTGTCACATGATCCTTTCAGAAATCATGCTAATATACTGATTTATTATTATCAGTGTTGTGCTGCTTAATAGTTTATTTTAGGATTCTTTGATCATTAAAATATTAAAAAGAGAAGCATTTATTTAAAATGGGTAGTGTTCAAAACTACTGTTGCAGTAGCTTACTGTTACACTACTGTTCAAAAGGAATAAATTACATTTTAAAATATATCCACACAGAAAAGTTATTTTATTCAGTTTTTTTTTTATGTAATAAAAGCAGCATTGATGAGTGTAAAATACATCTTTAAAAACCATTACATTTCTTACTGTCCCAAAATTTCTGAACAGTAATGTGTGTGTGTGTGTGTGTGTATATGTATATGTATATGTATATGTATATGTATGTATGTATGTGTATATGTCAAAATAATTTTGACAAAGGAAAAAAGGAGGGGAGGGTGAAGTAAATTTGAAGAAATATTAAGCTTTTTAGGTGTTTTAAGGTGATTCACACCATTTTATCACATTAGATTTCAGCAATAAAATGCATGCAATCACACCTGCAATCTTTCCCTCAGGGCTCCAGATGTGATGTTATGGTGAAGAACGGGAGTGTATATGAGGGAATCTTCAAGACGTTAAGTTCACGTGTAAGTCGGTCATTCCAAATCTACTGATGGGACACATCTGCGTTGAATAACTCTCTGAATCTTATTTTTAAACTTGCTTATTCTAACCATTTGAATTCCTTAAATCTAGAATCATAAGCTTTGGTCACAGAGGACTCGGTTCTTTTTTTATACTTTTATTTGTTGTTTGTTTGTGGTCTATCTGAACAAAGCCTCGTGAACTTTAAGGCGAAGGTCTTACTCAGTATGTATGTTTTTAGTGTGAGCTGGCGGTAGACGCGGTGCACAAAATGAAAAATGAAGAAGGAGATGGAGGCGGTGGCGGAGGCACACCAGTCCATCCCAGGAGAGAAGAGATCACAGACACCATGATCTTTGGCCCTAATGACCTAGTCACTATGATCTGCAGAGATGTAGACCTCAACTACGCGACCAGAGGTGTGTATATGACTCTGTAGAAGTAGTATACATGTTTACAGTTAAAAATAGTAATGTAAAATTGAGCTGCATAATTCCTGCTAAAATATTAATCATGATTTTTCTCCATGGCAATTGAGATCATGATTCACCATTCTTTTTCTTTTTTTACCCAAAATCAACAGTAAAAACTGGAAGAAAAAAACTGTACATTCAGTATAATTTAAGTGCTGGAGTAACAAAAGTCTCTTCTGTATTTTAGACCCCTTAAAGTGAAATGTAAAAACTTTTAACATAAATCGTTGAATATAAGAGAATGTAAACAATTATATATATAAAAATAACTACATAGAAACTTTGCTTTTTGCTCCAATTGGCACAATACCTTTAAATGTTCTAGGCCAAAAACACTTACCTATCATCATTTTGAGGTTTTGGGGAAGAACCTCCCCTATTTTGTGGTGACGATTGAGATGATTGTAAAGATTAATGTTGTTAATCGTCTGTGCACCTTCAGCATTTTGGGCCTTTCGCACAGCACTTGCCGTTAACATTCAGCTGTTTTTGTGCATTGTTTTCAGACACATTTACAGACTCTGCAATTGGTTCAAGAATAAATGGTGACCACAGAGAGAAGGTTCTTCAAAGGTGGGATGGTGGCGACAGTAACGGAGAAAACTTTGACCTAGATGCTGATACAGTGAGTTCCACCAGCAAGCTTGGATATGTGATCACAAATTTGTAGCCTTTTTTTTAAATATACATTTTCTTAGGTTGCACATGCTTGATGATTTTTGCATGCCATTTTCTGTCTTACAGTCTAATGGCTGGGATGCCAGTGAGATGTTCCGCTTCAATGAGGAAACCTATGGGGTGAAGTCCACCTATGACTCCAGTCTCTCCATGTACACGTACGTTCATGTTCTGTCAGTTTTCTCACTTCTCAGAGAGACCTTTTGAATATTTGATAGTGGAAAAGTTCTTCAAACAGGTACTAAATCAATTTTAGTACTTTGGTTTTTGTTTTTGAAATGTGAAAAAAACAGATACTGGTTTGACTTCACAGAGGTTGCCCCTTAGCAGTGAATTTTTATGGCATAACAAAACCTTGTTTATTGAAGTCTCAGTATGCACCTGTGAATATGTGCAGGTCCCGCAACATGCTCAAAGATATCAAGTAAACATCACGTTCTGTTGCCTAATTTTAGGGTTCCTCTGGAGCGGGGCAGCTCTGAGGGCTTCAGACAGCGAGAAGCTCGAGCTGCCCGTTTAGCCAATGAGATTGAGGGCAGTTTGCAGTATCGCCACCGGGTGGCGCTGGAGAATGATGAGGGACGAACCGAGGAAGACAAATACAGCGCTGTGCTTCGGGACAGAGACCGTGATGGAGGAGAAAGAGAAAGAGGAAGAGATAGTCCAGGGTTTTCCAGTGCTGGGAACAGGTTCGAAACAGTCTTCCTCTTTCTTTTCAATATGACTCTTTCTCCTTGGTTTAGTGATGAGCATTGCTGTCTACATCATTGTTTTAGGGAGGGCAAGTACATTCCTCTACCCCAAAGGGCAAGGGAGAGAGAAATGGGAGTTTCCGGAAGGGGCGAAAGAGGAGGAGCTGTGTCCAATATGCCCAATCGAGCAAATAGACCTGGCCCCTCAAGCTCTTCACCTAGACCTGTTCCCTCTGGTAGTGGCCAGACCCTCCCTCCTGCTGATAGGAGCAGCCCTCTGTCTGTCAGAGGAGGATACTCTGCACACCAATCACAGAGCAGCCCACCTACACAGCCCCGCCCCTCAGAGCCGGGTCACGCCAGCCCTCCTTCCCCACACACACTCCCACATTCACACACGCACCAACAGTCTCTCTCAGACTCGGCCCGGCCTGTCAATGGAGGTAAGTTGTGATGTGTGTGAGAGATCTGTTGTTTGTGATGGTTACCACCCTTTGTTTTAATAAACATTGCGTCAATCTCTTAAAGTGTCATCCAGAATGTCCCCTAAGTCTCAAAGGCCTGGACAGACCACCAGGAACCTGCGAAGCTCAAACTCTCACTCCTCCCCTACAGGTTAAAATACACAATACACACACACACTAGACACACTGATCCAACCAAGTTTTGTGGTCTTTGATGTATGTTAACACAGGGTCATCTTGAAACGTGTCTATTGTTGTGCTCTTTATTTTACAGTGGGTAAATAATGAGTATATTTATCAACTGCAAAAATGCTACCTTTTTGTTATATTACTTCCTATATGCATATTAGTAAGATCTTCAGCAGTGATTTTTAATTTCAGCTTGTTTTAGTTATTAAATATTAATAGGGTCATTTAATGCTTTGGAGTGATACAAGCTGTTAGTGCATAGATCTTTAAAGTTGCAAAGACTGAAGGTTCAAAACCAAAGAGACTTTCTTTAGAAAAGTTGACTTGTCCACACCCCCCTATAACACCTAGTTTAAACACACCCCCACTTTTCTACATCACAGAGTGAGTTTATTTTTATAACAAAATAAAGTTGAAGAGAATAGTTATATGAAACGGAAGACAGTCTTTTGTAATATTTACAGTTGTCTGTCACCACTTGATCAGTTAAATCCATAATTGTATTAGTTAAAAATTAACATGATTACTTTTTCTCTCCAGTTTCTCGATCCCCAAAACCAGATGCTCCTTCCCAGGACACTAATCCTACCTATTTGGATACCTCTCCGGTTACTATGATGACCCCCAAACCCCTTGGCCCCACCCCTCTGTTCAATGTAGATGGTGAGATGTTACACATTTAAGTGGTTACACACTGTTAGTTGTACCTGCATCTAACAGTCTGACTCTCTTCCTGTCACTGCAGTGAATGAAATCCTGTCAAAAGAAAGGACAGAGAGTCCAGCTAGTCCTCAGGAGGGCAAGAGCAACAAAGGTAATCCTGAAATTGTATTGCTCTTTCAGTAATTTCACTATATGTGCTTGTCATTTAGCTAAAAATCTTCTTCTCTTCTCATAGTCCCTTTAGTCCAGCCGAGACCAGGTATCGAGGAGCTTCGCAAGTTTGGTAAAGATTTTAGGGTAAGCATCTTTGTTTTTCACAATATTATTTCTGTATTTTAGTTTTCACCATTGTTTATTGTTTAAATGTGTGTGTGTGTATATATAAAATATTAGTATAAATACAGTTAATTACCATATAAACAGTAGTGTTTTTTTCTTCTTCTTGGTTTTAGCTTCCATCTGGCTCCAGTGTCAAAACTTTGACAACTGACTCTGCTCAAGCAAACCCCACCCACAATACACAGACTGATCCTACCCCTCTAACAGAAGTTAAAACGGCCTCGCCCTCAACTCCGAACACAGAGTTTCCAGCAGAGGACAGAAGTAGAGAGACAAATGCAGAGGGGGCGGCAACCACCACCCCTCCGCCAGCCACACCTATCTCTGCTCCCTCTGCCCTGTCTGGCCCTGCCATGCAAAATACCACTGCAGAAGGGCAAACATCAGGGATGCCCCAACCTGCAAGGACCCCAGGCAGTGAGGAGGGCAAGCCCGAGGCCTCTGAAAGACCAGAGGACATGACTGAGTGAGTGGAACAGTATTTAGTAAACAAGTCACACTTGACAGCTGCTGGTATGTAGCATAATCTGTTGGTAATTAATGCAATTTGTAATGTTTTCTGATGCAGTCAAGTAAAGAAATCTACACTCAACCCCAACGCCAAAGAGTTTAACCCCACCAAGGCTCCTCTCAGCATGGTGAGAGCACTGTTTTTTTCCCCCTATTAAGTTTCCTCTATATATAGCTGTTAAATGTGCCAAGCCAAGGTGTCCTGTCTATGCAGGTGAAGCCCTCAGCCACTCCCACCCCACCCCGGCCAACTCCACCCAGTCCCACAGTGGTGTTGCAGCCCCCGCCAGGCCAGGGACCCATTTACAACCCTCAGTACCTGAGCTATATGTCACCCATACCGGTACAGGTCTCTATCCCTGCTGCTCAAGATATCTTCAGACAAAATTCAACAATTTAATAATGATGGTATGAAAATCCCCTTTTTCTTTCTCTCCCTTTTATCAGGCACCTCAAATGTACCAATATCAAGTGGCAGCTGTCAGTCAAGGGAAGTACCAAAGAACAAAAGGTAATAATTATATTATGTATGTAATTGATATTTCCATAAACTTAACTTTTGATCTGTGTTTAGTTTGTTTTAGAAATATTAACAATAATAATAATAATAATAGGGGCTGAAACATTTTTTAACTCATACAGACCTATCAACCTCTACGCATTTTGCATAGTGGGTGTGCATTTTGACCTCAAAATACACTGGTACGATTTATCACCGTAAACTATGCAACAATCTGGTTTAATATTTCATCATTCAAAGGCAAATTAATTCTTTCTAGCTTTTATTCAGCTACAAGCCATAGCTGGATGCTTTAGTCCATATTAGGATTTCCTGGAGTGACTGACTTTCTGTCAGTTCTAATCTGTCCTACCATAGTCACATGGACTTTCAACAATGTCCTTTAATACATTTCTGGACCTTGATAGTAGACTTGCTGTCCATGGAGGGTCAGAAAGTTTTATTTATTTATTTTCTTATTAAATTATTATGTAAGGGTATTACAGAATTTAAATTTTTGGGTAAACTAACCCTTTAAACTGAATTTTAATCAGTCTGAATATGGGAGTAACTTGAGCAGCATGCTGCTACTCAGTGATTAATTGGATAATATTAGGATGACATGCATGGTACAACATCAGTATAAATGAACTGGCAGAAACTCCTTGGCGCCACCGATTGGAGCCGGATGTGGTAAGGACCTGTAGCCATCAGAGTGTGTACTTCTGACTTCAGGCATACTCTTTTCTACATGCTATGCTTTGGCACACACTCATTGTAATCTCACACATAGGATGGATAGTATAAACATACTTTGTTCACCTGTCTCAGGTTCTGTGGTGACTCCTCGTCCGGACCACAGCTCTTCAGCGCCCCCTATGATCCAGGCTGCAGCATCAGCAGCAGGACCTCCTCTGGTGGCGTCTCATTACCCTCCCTCGTATCTGCAGTACAACCAGGTCATACAAGCAATGCCCCACTACCCCGGACAGGTACCAGCCTGCACGTTTTCAGTAGAATAAATGATCGTAGTATGTTCTTAAACGAGTTGAGAACTTATTTCTCTCTCTCTCTGTCCAAGGTATACTCTATGCTCCAGGGTGGACCACGAATGCTTGGATCAGGAGGGCACCCACAGACCCTGGGTCCCCCAGGCCCCCAATACCCCGGTCAAAACGAAGGACCACCAGCCCCTCAGCAGGGCATGTATGGTAAGGCTTTTTTTTTTTAACGTAGACTGGATTTAGTTCATTGTGTATATAATTCCTGTACGGTTTTATCAACCCTTCTCTCTCTTTCTTCAGCTCCACAGTCATTCTCTCATCACTCTGGTTCCATTCATCATCCCCAGCCCTCCAGCACCCCCACAGGCAGCCAGCCACCCCCTCAACACCCCGCCCCCAGTCCAGGACAGGTACATCCACCAAAACTTTTTCGAAGTTCTTCTACAAGAGAAGCCCTGAAATTTTACAAGCTTTCACAAAACTACATATGTACTGTACTGACTATTTCTTATAGTCTGGTCCACAGCCTCAGTCTTTGTATCACTCTGGGCCGCTGTCAGCCCCCACACCCCCTAACCTGCCCCCAGGACACAGCTCGCCACAGGCCTCCTACTCCCTTCAGGGCTACAGCCTGCCAGGACACCAGCCCCTGCCTCACCCCTACTCCTCTCTAGGACCGCTGGCACAGGTAATCAAACACCTCCACATCTGCAGTGTGGTTCAGAAATGTGACTGGGATAGACAAAAATATGGGTATAATATAAGTACTGGGTTCAAAATTTAAAAAATTAATAGGACAGTGTATTACTGCTTTCATGTTTGGTGTCCCAGAGACCCCATCAAAGTAAGGTATAACAGGGTGGGTTAAACATCTGAATCTTTACAAAGTTTTCTGTCAGCCATTTTAGTAAACACTACTTTTTTTTTTTTTTTTTTTTTTTTTTTTTTTTGTATTCTTTTTCTGCACTTTAATTTTTGTTTAAAAATTGTATATATTCATATTTTGCTGACTCTTATTTTGGCTTTTCGTTGTTTCAGACCCATGTTCCAGGTGCTCTCTCGGGTCCTCACCACTCAGGAGGTCATGGCCCTCCATCTGTGATGTTGCTGCATCCCTCTCAGCAGGGTTCTGGCCCCCAGCACGGGCCTCCTCCACCCCAGCAGGGACCCCACCAGCCCTACAACTACATTGTACCTCAGGGTCAGTTCCTTGCAAACAAAAAAACTCTTTATTGCAGTTACGTAATTTGTGTCCTACAAGCCTACAGAATCCAACCCCCAATTGAACATTAGATCTGATATTTAAAATACAGCAATGTGCAAAGCATGTAACAAGATGATTTGTTCTATTATTCGTTTATACACTTTGTATTATTACAAATAATTAATTTTGTGTATTTCTCTGCTCCCAACAGTGGGTCATCCTCCTCAGCAGATTTCTTTCAACTGACAGAGCGGCTGAGACTGTGCCGATCACCACAGTGTGACAGAGCGCCCCCATCTGGATCTCCTGTGTGATCGCATATTCGTTTGTACATAATATCCAACTGAACAGATTTTGTTTTAGATGCCTCTGGCAAGACTGAATGTGCTTGTTTTATTTTTTTCCCCCCTTTTTTTGGTTATTTTTAATTTGAGTGGACGGGGACACATAGTGTCTAAAGCAGAAAGAGGGAACGAGTGAGCATGTAAGACAAAACAAAAATGGAAAGAATGAGGGACATTTTTATAAAAATACAATGACCTCTCCCTTTGTCCTCAACCCCCTTATTAAATAAGCAAATAATAAATGGTTAAAAAAAGAACACAAAAATACAAAAAAAAAAAGTATAAAAATAAATTTTTAAACTCTCCATTTGTCTCGTGTTTTGAATGTTTGCCATAATTTCAGTTTCTATTTATGTTGTAGCACCAGACACTATAAATTGTAAAACTTTTATTGTTAAATGCATTTGTCATTTACAAACCAACAGCAAACATGTTTATTCATTAAGACAAAAAGCTATATATTACATGGCAAAAAAGAGTTCATATTTGAAAAATGGAAGCTTGGATGCAGTACACAGTAAATGGCAAATGTTAACTTAAAAAGAAAAAAACTACTAATAACATTCTCAGGTATTGTCAGCAGATCAGGCAGGATTGAGGGAAGTTGTCTGTGGTGATGCTGGTTTGAAGCTTTCTTGGTGATGCACTTTAAAATTTAAAGCACGGATAAATCTGAAAACTCCTTTGGCAGTCAGGATGATTCTTTGTCTTTGACCTTAACTCGTTTCATCAAAAGCAGATCCTGAAGAAAGTGGAGTAAGATTTTATTTTATTTTTTTGTCTTTTCCATTCAATGGACAATCTAAAATATATGAAAATGCTCACATACGGTAGAATTCGAGAACTATGAAGTACCTTGACTATTGTAAATTAGGGTCTGTGTTGACATAATCACAGCTATCCCGTTCATCACTGCTTTGACTTCCACGGGACAGACCTGTTGAGGAGGAACATAAAGATTAATGAAGTAATTTGTTGATCACACCAAAAAACAAAACTATATAATTGTTTTTTAAATCATACTTTATGATTTTAGTTATAATACATTTTGCTACTCTTGTGTTTTTATCAAATAGCAGCCTGCATCTGTTACCAATCATATAAAATCAGTATGTACAAAATCGATCTTTCTACGGCAAAAGAAACAGAAGTGACTGCTGCAGCATTCAGATGCATTTATTACAGTTAAGGGTGGCAGCATCTTCAATGACTTATCTTAATGAATTGTTGAAGCCTTGAAACGGTTCGTTCAAGAAATAAGCAGTGTGTCTGTCTTTATGAATGGACCACTGAACCATTATTTTAAAATGTAGAATTAAATGAGTTTAATTTAAAAAACGCAAATCATTAACAAAACTGCGCTGTGTTGCATCTGCTGTGATCTTTGTTTGGAACTATTTTCATGAAACAAATGGAGCAAAACCAGTCGATAATATAACCTTTCAATAAACAATAAAATATAACTTGCTCGTTTTAACTCTTGTTTTTAATGTCAAATTTGCAATCATGGTTTTTAGGGAACTTCCCTCTCCTGGTCGTGTTATGTCGCTTAACTAGGCTGTAAAACGTTTTTTCTCTCCACGAGATTCTCTCGCATACACAAGCCGCGTGAGCCTCATTGGGGTAAACAGCAAGCCGTTATCTTATTACTAGCCGTTTACCTAATGTAGCCTAATAAAATCAGAATCATTCTCACCGAAATTTCAGTGCAATTAGATGTTTTAATCAGATTAGTTGTCCGGACGGGCAAGCAAAATTACATTGTTTCACTTGACCCTTCAAAAAATCATCTTGTCTCAGACAAGCATTAATGTTGAGTTGTATTACTGTCAAATTCAACCCGCCAGAGCGGATAGTGGAAGTGTGTTACCGCCACAGCTGAAATTTGGCGGGTGTTATAATGTCAAGCCCTGGCTACCAGTCAAAAGTAGTATTTGAACATTAAGATTTTTAATGTTTTGTTGTTGTTCTTGTTTTAAAAGAAGACTCTTCTGCTCACCAAGTCTGCATTGATTTAGTTAAAAATACAACAAAAATAAAGTAAAATTATGTAATATTTTTACTTATATTAAAATAACTTTTGTACATGAATATATTTTAAAATTTAATTTAATCTTGTGATTTAAAAGCTGAATTTTTAGCATCATTACTCCAGTCACATGATCCATCAGAAATCAATCTAATATTCTGATTTGCTGCTTAAAAAACATTGTTCTTATGTTGAAAACAGCCAAGTGTAATATCTTCAGGTTCCTTTGATGAACAGAAAGTCTTCTTGTAATGCCTTATCAATCAACTATTGTGGGAGGGGCATGTGCTGAACTATGTCATTTTGACAGGAATCTCAGAATGACCTTATTTGAGAAATTATTTTAAAATAGGAATATAAAAAAAAAAAAAAAACACTGGGTGGATTTTTATTATTATAGGATGGATGTGGATACACACACTTCCAACACACAACTTGTAAGTGAATTTTGCATCCAATGATTTTTTAAGAAAAATGTGTTACATTTATATATATATATATATATATACAGTATCTCACAAAAGTGACTACACCCCTCACATTTTTGTAAATATTTTATTATATCTTTTCAAGGGATAACGCTAAAGATATGAAACTCTGATAGAATGTAAAGTAATCAGTGTACAGCTCGTATAATGGTGTAAAGTTGATGTCCCCTCAAAATAAATCCACACACAGCCATTAATGTCTGAACTGCTGGCAACAAAAGTGAGGGGTGTACTCACTTTTGTGACATACTGTATATATATATATATATATAGGCTATATATATATGATATAAGTTATATGAATATAACTATATGTATGTGTGTGTCTATATATAGCCTACATAATAATTATGCACAGTACATGCACATCCTGTCAATTCAAATAGATAGCAGTTGTTAAATAGTAAAAATGTTTAACACTATTACTGTTTTTGCTGTATTTTAGGGCAAGTAAATGCAGACTTGGAGAGTTCTCTAAAAAACATTCAAAAACGCATATGTGTGCGTGATTATGTGGTTTATGAGGACACAAATGTATAATGACATGGGTATGACAGGTATTACAATATGTAGATGTTTTATGAGGACATTTCCAGTGTCCCTGTAAAACAAAAGACTTAAAAAACATACTAAATGATGTTTTGTTTTGTTTTGTATCTAAAAATGCACACAGTTTCCAGTAAGGGGTAGGTTTAGGTGTAGGGTCAGTGTAGAGCAATACCACATACAGTTTATACAATATAAACACCTATGGAGAGACACCATAAATCACAAAAACCAACGTGTGTGTGTGTGTGTGTGTGTGTGTGTGTGTGCACGTAGGCGAGGTGTGAAGGGCAAAGAAAGGGAAAAAAAGTTCTTACTTCTTAGCAGAAAATAATTTGTACAATAAATGACTTTTTTGAATGAAAGATCAAAAGGATAAATTATGCAGATTTATTTTCAGACACCTTGTTCATATCTACCAAAGGGTGCCAATATTAGTGGATGACACTGTATGCTATTAAACTAAAAAGAAAGAAAGAAAGGGGAAAAAATACTTACTATAGGAATGTTTTCTTAGGTCTTGAGAATTTTTGCAATTTTCATAATCAGGAATGTCTGTAAAAAAAACAAAAAATAAAAACACCACAGCATACACAGGACAAAGTTAGCATATGCACTGCAGCTTTGCTCTGTGGTCATTATTTCTGTTCAGCTTGTAGTACCAGAGTCTGATTCATCCACGTAGTCAAATATCACTTCAGGCACATTCTCTTCTTTCTCCACATTTATGTACTGTTCTCCTACAAAGTTAGCATCAACATTATCAGAGGATGTTATGACTTAATCAATGTATTTATAATGAAACTTATTTAGTGTCCGATCTTTCACCTGAGCTCAGGGATGAAGCTCTGCTGGGTCTCTGAGATAGTGTGACTGGGGAATCTGGAAGAACATCTCTGGAGAAAAGAAAGATGGGGTTTTTTTTTCCATCGGTTGTACATGGATGATGATTCAGCTTTAGCCTGATTAGTAGTTTTAAATCATTTGTGCAGATTTAGGACCAGGCAGGTGCGCTCTTACATGTATTCACTTGGATGCTGAACGTACGGCTCATCATCGCTCTCTATTGAAGAGTCACATATTCAGCATTATTTCTTTACATTGAACACATATTCAGATAACACTGTGCAAACTACCCAGAATTACAATACAAACAAAAAGAGTCATTTGATTTCTGACCATGGCCATTGACACGACTGTTGATTCCCTCCTCACCGTTTTGATTCACATAACTGGCTTGACTTCCAGCTAGAGAGACAAGAAGAAATGTGTGCCTTAATGATAATACTCCTTCAAATATACTTGCATAGCACCTTTAATACATAAAGTGTAGCTCAAAGTTCAAGTAAATTATTGTGAAATCACAGTGAAAAATATACAGCAGTCAACATTTAAAGTGGACCAAAAAAGTTCATTAAAATTGTTCTAAGACAAGAACACTTTGATGAAAGGTTTCGAGTCACTTCAAATGTTGACTGGCTGCTATAGGCCTACATATTCAAAAGCTAAAGCAGTAGTAATGGAGCAGTAGACGTTATCAGCATTTCACAGGTTTTCAACTCTTTGCTACCTTTTTCTCCATTATATATAAAATATTAGATTAGCGTCATGGTGACTGTATGTTACTCACTTTCTGAGGGAGGACAGGAGGGCACCTTTGTGATAGTGATAGATGGTGAACTGAGCGAACTGAGAAAAGAGTGGTTACTAACACACTGAAACACAACACGGTCTGTGTGAACTGTACATCTGTGTGTGAACTCACTTGGGTAGGTAAGGTCCAATTCTGGTATGATCCGTATGGTGCTCATCTGAATAATAAAGGGATGAGGCAAGCACTATTTAGGCAGTGTACATATTTATATTGAACTATGCAGATATGACGCTTTGTGAGTTATGTTGTGTGTTAGCAGAGAGGAAAGTATATTTACATGTTGACACGGGATGCCGAACCGCAAAACCTGATCTGTATGGAGTGAGACAGTGTTGAGCCAGCACGCATAAGACAAACACTGATTATATAATGTACATTGAAATAGTGTGTATGAAAATTATGACTAAATTTGTGTTGCAGATAAGATCCTGATTTAAGACAGAGGCTGATTTCTTACGTTGCGTTGTATTCTGAGTCACTGGACCTCTGATGGATGGATGCTATAAAAGAAAGAAAATATAGCAGAGGAACAAACTACATCATCCCATAAGACAAAAACAAAACATGTTTTTAAAATATGCTAAATATATGATGTGAACAGTGAAGCTAACTGAAATACATTTATGACATTGTAGTCCATTTTAGTGGCAAGAAGATTTAATGTTTAATAACTGAACATGTGTAAACGTATTTTCTTGGACTGAACTATATGGAGGCCGAAATTTTATTACTTAAATACAAAAATTAATTCTTAATAAAATGTGCATTTTACATTTATTTTCAATAGTGCTGGGCAATGATTAATCGCGATTAATCGCATCCAAAATAAAAGTTTTTCTTTACATAATATATTT
>JAUCMS010000062.1:15194060-15204911 GCA_032357445.1 Enteromius radiatus | reverse complement strand
ACGCATATATTATGTAAAGAAAAACTTTTATTTTGGATGCGATTAATCGCGATTAATCATTGCCCAGCACTAATTTTCAAATATGCTTTTGAGAACATGTATGGGTCAATAAATAAATTTACATAAGTGATTTTATGTCCATAAAAGCACATTAAAAGTTAGGCTAAGTAAAGTGTCTACTTTCAAGGTTTCAAATAAGTTTTTGGAGAATAAAAAATCAATTCTCAAACAGTGTAACACAATATTTATGTAAAAACTGAAACAACATGCTTATTCTGACTTGTACATAGGCCTATTAAAAAAAAAAAAAACTAAATTCAAAACAGAATTCAAAATCTTTTTTCGTGTTTGACCCATGTATATATCAGTTATATAGCCTAATTATATTTTTTACTAGCTACTGGTACGTATATTTTAAAGTTATTTAGCAAATAGCTTATATTGCATAACATTCTGTCCTCTAGTTTGAAATGTAAATATATTTTAAATTAATTATGTATTAAGTAAATATATTTAAATCATATTTTTGCTGTACGGGCTTTCATGGTGCTTTAAAAATGTTTTCATGCACTTTACATTGGCTTTGCGTTACGGGTGTCCTGAGCTCGGCTCGTGAACCTTTTCCGATCCCGCCCAAATAGACACCGATAACTGTTGGATGGCTTCAACCAGCACTTAAACCAGTATTTCAAGAATGAAATGAATGAAATACTGTAAGTATGGTCACGCTTCACCTGTGTTTTTTTACGGAGCATGCGCAGAATGCCAATCTGAGTAACCGGCGTTAATGCGTTCTGCTCCGTGAAAGAGACAGGCGACGCACGACGCTTCAGCAGTGTTGCGCCCCTTTTGAGATCTTTTTTCAAAAGTTTAGGGACAAATATATCAAAATCTTGGACAAGCCTTATCTAACTGGTAATCTTGCCCACTGAACTATTCATAGATCAGGTGGTATATATACCATTACGATGTCATCTAGTGACATTTAGCTGAAAGCAATTGCAACACTGCTCAGTCTTCTTCAGTCCTTAAAATACCAAGCAGTGTGTCATGTAGGCTATTTTTGGACAGAAAGATGGTGATTGCAGATCTAATACACAAAACAACGTTTAGATAAGAGTTGACTAACTTGGTTGTTTATGCCCCCAGCAGTATGTACAAAGACTGGCTGCAAGGATGATTGACAGGAAAAGAGCCCCGCCTACCACAGACAACAGTGCAGTGAAGTCCATAACTGAGAAGACAACAGACAAAGTGAGAACATTGATTTATGACAGTATTAGGCCATAGCAGAGAGTAACATTGTTCTTTTTTAAAATTATGCAAGTAAAGAATTTGATAATGTTTACATGTGCTAAATACAAAGACCCACAGACCAAACAGTGTGACAATATTTACATGTGGCAGATATAGAATCACTTGGACATACAAACATTTATACTCATAGTTAACATTCTGATCACTTTCGCATGTCTGTAAGCATGTATGCCTATGTGTGTGTGTATGTATATGTATATATTTACATCCTGAACAAAATCTTAAGACCATGGGTAACATTACTAGTATTCATATTTCACGCTGGTGGATAGTAACCAGGTTGTAAGTGCTGCTTCAAAAACAAGAAACAAAAAAAGAAAATTGATTGTAAACTGCATTTAAACTCAAATAGACTGATCAACAATTTAAAACCATAGAAAAAAAAGTAAAAATCTGCAACAAAAAATATGGCTATCATGTCATTGTTCTTTAGGCAGTAACACTGTCATGACCTCCTGATGGCAAAAAGTCTTTCTGTGTTTGAGTGTGTCAGGATCATTGAGCCTCACGAGCAGGGGCTCATGCATCATGCCATCGCTGCTAAGGTTGAACTGAACTCAGTAGGACAGTACATTTTTCATTTCTTAAAAGATCCTGAAAGTAATGGGACAAAAAAGTAAATTGGTAGAACCCAAAAAAGTTCACCTGCACTGCACCAGAGGATCCAACGGGCTGTCCGTGAAGACACAGGCTGATCCTCGACCCAAATTAAGGCCCTTACTGATGCTGACTGCAGCCCAGTAACCATGAGACGGCAACTGGACAGAAGGGCTTCCCCTTGACCAAAAAAACAACTTGCTGCTTCCTTATGGATGCATGGGATAATGCATATTTAGGTTTTGCTGGGGGGGGGGGGGGTCGAACAGCGGCTAGTTATGTGTATATGTTGCAGGGGCATCCCTCTTGACTGAGGACCCTCGTCTGTGTTGTAATGACTGGGTTTCTCACCAGGACAGTGCTGCAGTTCACAATCACCACCTAATGAAGGACTTCTTCCAGGAGAAAAACGCCTCTCTTTTGGACCATCCTGCATGTTCCCATGATATTTTATTTGGTCACACCACTTGACTTTTATGTCCCATAACTCTCAGGATCTCAGGAAATTGACTGTCTTCCTGCTTCCAGCCTCAGCAGTGAAGGCGTTGCTCGTGCGGCTCAACAATCCTGCTATGTGTATTTATAATCTGGGCTGCCAGAGCAGCTGCTATAGTTGGTGCTTTAAAACGTGCGTTTTTTGATTATTTGGCTATGGAATGGTAAATCTGAAATTTGTATATCTCCACAAATTGTTTGCTCAAAATCTATCCATACGTTTTCCGACTCATTTGGATGAGTCTATTTGTATATCTGTTGAAGCTGATTGGCCAGAGAGTAGTGGTAGAAATGAGGTGCTGCCAATCCTCCTTGTGTTTTTGGTTTCTGTAGAGTGAATAGTTTAATTATTGGGGTCTTATTTGTCCAGTAAAATTTGGTAGTGATTGAGTCTAGAGATTTACACCAGGTGAGGGTCTGTTGTGTTGGGATCACTGAGAATAGATTTAATTTAGGGGTGTATAGTCATTTTTATTATTGATATTCTGCCCATAAGTGATAATTTATCCAGTGTTGAAGATCATCATTTATTGTTTTGAATAACGTGGTGAAATTAAGACTAACCAGCTCTGACAGCCTGGGGGAAATATTAATGTCTAAATGTGACTGGTGCACAGAGGGATAGGTGTTGTCTGGGAGGATGAAAGGATAGAAGATTTACTCCAGTTGACTGAATATTCAGAGATTATGTGTAATAGTCTGCATGTATTGGTGACTGCTAGTCACTAGTGTATTATAGATGGTGTGATCTTTTCTATTCTATGGGCTAATACTTTGGCGATGACTTTAATGTCAGCGTTGATGAGAGAACGGGGGCGATGGTAGCTCGATGGTAATTTTGGATCTTTATTGGGGTTGAGAAGAAGTGAAATCTTGGCTGCATTTATATTATCTTGAGGTTTTCATTTTTGCTATGACTCAGTTAACACCAGTGTGTCTAAACCTGGGAAAATCTTTCATCCATTCCGTAAAAATTATGAAGTCATAAATTAAAAGTCAGTTAAACTCATTTGGTTTGGTTTTTAAGTTGACCTGTTTTAACTGTGCAACTGAAACAGAGCTGCTGTTAGCATGTTAGTATTGGTCTCGCAATCTTTAAAAGACACAGATCTTCTATCCATGACCTCTTTAAAACATTATTAATGATCATTTACTTGTTATCATTTAAAACTCAGTTCTTGAAACTGAAGAGCTGCTTTGCTCTGCTCCATGAATATTAAGATCTCGTAAATAGTTTGCAGCTTTCCGGCTACTTTATCGTTGTTTTGCAGATTTTGGTGTTGATGAGTAGTCATTTGTAAATGTCAGTAATCCTGTTCTTAACCAGTAGCATCTGGTTTTCCAGTAAAAAACATCTCATTATCAGTAAAACTGCATACATTTAACTGAGAAGCCAGATAAGGGATGCATAAGACTTGTTTTTAGAGAACACTTATATTTAATATAAAAATGTTTCTTCAAATTAAAGCTGCATTTAATCTATATACAGAAAAACGCTCTCACTAGATTAATTAGTCTATTTATAATGCCAAATCATTCATATCCTAAATTCTAACAATGTAATTTATATGGTATCTTTAATGATGTATTGTGTTGATAGCATTTTAAATATTATAAAATGCCGGACTCACAATGAAATATTTTCGCACTTTGCAAAATTCATCAAAATTTAAAGCTCAACTGAAAATAACATAAAATATTTAAACAACGTGTTTTTAAAAACATTATTTATAGTAATAAAGTTTGAACTGTGTAATCTGCTAATTTTACTTAATGTTTGTGTTTGAACATGGGTAAAGACATTTTATACAAAATAGAATTTAAAAAGCGGAGAATATATATTTTGAAAATATGACTACAAAAAATGATATTTCAGAGCCTTTTTAATGTGACAAACTAAAACATATAGAATAAATTTGACAAAACATTAACTAAAAGTGAAACACAGAAGTTGAAGAAACGCCCTTATGTGTTTTTATCAGATTTTCTTTCACTTAAGTATAAACATCAGAATATATATCAATTCCTTTTTCTCAGTAGTCGTTCTGGCATGCATTTGTTGCTCGCTTGAGATAAATGCAGTCTGCTTAATCAACACCATCATGTATAACCCTCAAAGATAAACTCGGATTACCTCAACATAGATCACTGTGTGCATTTTAACAGATACAACAATCTCTGAGAGGTCAGCGCTTTTCAGATGAAACATCTTGACAAATTAGCCAAATTCTCAATCTGCGAAAATTCACTCAGCATCACCTGCCTTGCAAGCTTATACGCACATGAGCGTGTGGCTGTCTGTGGTTGCATTCAGTGCCAGGAAACGGATTTCCTGTATTTTGCAGTTAGATGTGAAAAAAACGACACATTATGGTCTGGGCCTCTCTTAATTCCAGAGATGTCAAGTTATAGAGAACTGCCACCCAGAACCCAAAAAGCAAGGCAAATGTCAGCCTTAGCTAAATTTAACCAAACTAAATACAAGCAAAGCTGCCTTGAGCAACCGGCATGACAGAGACATTTTGAAAATCAAATCATGGACTCTTCGGGATTCTAGAGCAAATTACAATGCACTTTTATTATTACACATCCAACAAAACAGGACTTATTTAAATGCAAAAAAAAATAATAATTTTTTTTTATTATTATTTTGCTGAGTATTAAAAGTGTGGGGGAAAAAAATCAAGGCATGAATGTTAATGTAACTGGCTAGACGAATGATGACGAAAATGTGATAATAAGGTTTCATTTGCGGTTGAAGACCTCTTGACCCTCTGATCTTTATCACACTTCAGCCACATTACATTTAAAGTCGATTGGCAATTAAATAAATCTTCTGGAGACAAGTTACGTTTGCTGAATTGCTGAAGGCAATGTTTTGAAACATTTAGCATCTTAATATGAAGTCAGCACCCAAAATTGAGGAAGATGAATAACTGATTCCTTTTTTTTTTTTTGCAGCTTTCTCTAATCGTGTGAACCAAGGTGCTACATGGCATGTTACTTATAAAAACCAAAGGTCATCGACACTGATTGAAAGTGACTGATCACATACTGCATTATGTGATTGGCAAAAAAACAGATATACGTGAGTATTACTGCATTCAAACTCAATTTCTCTGTATCAGCACGGAAAAGTTGTCACTTGAAGAGAAAATAAAGCAAAAGGCTTACCAGTATTAGTAGCAGCTTTCAAGTCAATCAAGGCACCACACGTTCTGCTCAGCAGAAACCTGCAACCAAACTGCCGACCAGTTCACACACACACACACACACACGCTGCAGATCACACGAATCACACCTATTTTACGACTCAAGCTGAAGGTGCCACCATTTTTTACTCTTTCTTCCTCACAGCTCACTACTAGTTTCTCCCCTTTAGTTGACCTCCCAACCCAAATTTATGCAATCCCAGTCATCGGCTGCCTAATATGCTCATATCTGCTCAAGTTACTTCTCCTAAGTCTTACTATTTTACGAGCTGCTGAGGTGTGTCCTGATCTACAGGGCCTTTGCCGCTAAGAACTTCACTTTTAGGTTTCTTCCCTCGCTGCTCTTGCTCTCTGCCTCCTCATAGGCTCATAGATAGCCTTGTTCTGGCGCTTGCACCAGTCAGCATCTTTTTCTACCTCTCTTCATCTCTGTAAGTGGCTGATCTCTCGCTCATTTCACCTCCCTTCTTGTTTCATCTGTTATATCTGAAGGCTGAGTTTTCGGTCGCCATGCAGATTTGATTTTAGCATCAGACGGTAGACTCAGAAGATAAAGTCTTTTTTTTTTCAGGTTTTCTGGAAAACCTCCTTTAAACCTCATATGAAGCAGTATGTTAAATTGACACATCAAGTTACATTGAACACATTAGAACAAATTATATATTAATTGTGCCACATTGCGAGATTAATGTCAAATAATAATAACAGGTCTTAAAAAAAAGGGCTATAATTGCGCTATAATTCATGCCTCATAGTATTTCTTAATAAAGTGTCACAGAACACAGGTGTTTCTCTATTTCATGAGATGGAGTTAAACCTTGCTTGATTTGAACTATAAGTGTTAAATCGTTGCTTCGTTACGAAGGACAATGAGTCATAATTTCTCAATCTTGCCTCCCACTTGTGGCATTTTGTGGTGTTCTTGTAACCTGCACAAACACAAATTACAGGAATGACACGCCGGTACGTCGTATTGTCACAAGCACAGCATCGTCCACCGAAACGTTCCACTGCAAAGACAATGCATGTTTCCGTTTAGACACTTCTGTTTTCATAATTCATTCACGAGACTAATTTTCACAGCAAATTTACCAAACAGACTTGCATCTCTATATCCCACCTACAAACAGGAAACCACAGCAACTGAAAAACTTTATGATCATCGTTCTTGCCACTGCAGAGAGAGAGAGAACGCAAACATGCAAGAGGCGGAGAGAAAATACTCTCCATTATTTCGGTGTGCTGTAAAAGACTTAAAGCATGTATGAAAAATGATCAAAAAGAGATAAATTAGATTAATTTTCTCATTTAATGTTAAAAAAAAGATTACAAAACAAGATTAGAATGAAATAGTTGCAAATTAACCCAAACCAATTGCCTAGAAAACAACAACAGCAGGGAATGCACTACAAAATGCTTTCATTTAAACATGCCATGAACCAGGCCCTTGCAACAAATACATGTAACCATGTTATTTAATAAAAATATATATAATCAAATGAATTAATATGCGATTTATGCCATGGTAGCATTAGTGTTGTGAACTTTTTAAAAGACTAAAAGCTGACATGTTAGCATAGAAAGAAAAAAAAAACATTACAACTGAAGGCAGATCACAGACAGGCTTCAGTGCTGCTCAAGCTCAGTCTGATTCTGCTAGTTATCAGTCTTAGTCCAGGTTTCAGGAAAACAAATGCAACAGCATTTTGAGAGTACCTTGGTTTTAGGTAACCTTTATACAACAGTCTGAGGAAAAAAAAAAAATCACTTGATATTCCCTCCAATAAAAACATCTAAAATATACTAAAACGATGAGTTTCAATTAAAAGCAAAGAAACGTCCTCAATATATAACCATTGTTTCATGTGTTCCCGTGTGCCTCTGTCTCCTCCCACAGGACTCGTCCGGGTGGAAAGCAGAATCAACGGCACACAGGACGTCAAGGTAAGACCTTCCTGGTATTTTTGTTAGTTCAGAATGTTCCCAAATCAATATCGGCGTTAAGGATAGAAAACAAAAATATAAGCATAATAAATTACTATAAAACTCCCTATTTTGGAGATAGTCCAATCAATCATTAGTGCTTCAGGATTGGCTGCTGATGACACTGGCTCTGTCCGCCTCGGCCAGTGTTGTTCCCCATGCTGAGAACAATCCTCGAGTCATCTCAAATTAAAACACTTGACACTGGTACTTTAGTGGACCTCCCTCTCTTTGGAACAACAATTGGCCCGTCATCTGAAAAACAAAGAGGCATTGCCAGAATATTAGATTTCCAAAGTACCTGTAATGACCCTGACAAATAAAGTGACTGAGAATTAAATATAAAGAATTAGCCAAAACCAACAAATTGAAAAGATGAATTATAACAAACATTTAGCATTTTGCTTAATGAAGAGACTAAAAAGAAAATGTATAATTAATTCAAAAACACACATTTATAGCATTTATGATAGCAAGCCACAATATGCCATTCATAGACACTGAAAACAAGCGATATTTCTTTTAAATTCTTCTTGAAAGCAGGATTATTAGGATCAATAAAAAAAAAAAAATTACTGGACAACGGACGTAAACTAAAACTATAAAAACATTGTTCAAATTAATTGAAATAAAGCTAAAATAAAAATATAAATATTACATGATACTTAAATGTTTTAGAAATTTTGCACTAACATCTAAATTAAATACGTATGAACTAAAATAAAATGAAAAGCTAAATACAATATATATATATATATATATATGAACAATATACATTTAGATTTATAAATATATTTATATAATTTCTATATTATAATATTTATATAATACAGATTGGAATATAACACATAAATTACTAGGGTTGCCCCCTAAAAGTCAAACTAATCTTAAATTAATGCAGCGTCTTTAATGTTTTCCCTCAAACCTTCATAATCATAGCTTCTGCTGGTGCAATGTATGCGCTTGAGCCTTTTTTAGGCTTTGTAGGCAATTAAAGGCTTATAATGATTTGGTTTATTAATAAACATGTGATTAGTTGACTAAAGCCTGGAATTAAAAGTCGTGTAGTGCATTCCAGCCTTTATGCTTCAAATGAACGACTACTAGTTACCAGAAAAATGCTTGGTCGAGGGTAGCCCTATAAATGACTAAAACCTAAACTAAATATACAAAATAATGACCTCTAAGACAAGACTGTGATGTCATCAGTGACCTCACTCACCAGAGGGTACGTAGTCCTCTGCCAGATGCCGGTCTTTCTCGATGAAGAGAGCTGTGGCCAGGAAGAAAGCTCCGCCCCCCACAGCCACAAAGGAGCACAGCAGGAGTGACATCTGAAGTGAACGAAACTCCCACATGTACGAGTCGGATTTCTTTAACGAGTCTGACACCTTAATAAAAAATAAAAAAAACCACACAACATGCAACAAGTGTTTTAAAAATACTTTTCGTTGGCGATTTTCTAAGATTGACGTACCACTCCTATGAGGTAAGGGCTAATAGCGTCACCCAGCAAGTGTGAGAGTACAATCTGAAAGGCTTCCGCTGTGGAGCGGCGTGTGGGGATCACAACATACTGAAAGACAGAGAGAGAGAGAAAAATGAGAACAAATAGGCCTCATGCTGCCCCAAACACATATGCTGTTTTTATTTTTCTGGGACACAAATGAAGACAGTTCTAAAGCATTGTAAAGATATGAAATGGCTTTTGTAACAGTGTTTCTCGACCTCTTTTACAAGTAGGCCACCCACCGTCCAACAAAATATTCAAAGACAAAACTAGCCAAGACATTTCTTGTGATATTTCTGTGGTAATTACAACAATGCTGTGTGTTGTTTAGGAACAGAAACTGGAATATAAATATAAACATTATTTGTTACAAATAATTTCATAGTTTTGTCATTCTGTGGGCCCCTTGGAAGGCCTCTGACTGAGAACCACTGCTTTTAAAGATTTTGATAATAGTGTCCCAGTCATATTAAACCACAAGAGCAAATGAATAATAAAATCAAATCATCTTTTCATTATTCTTTTGACTTGGTTTTGGAGAAAAAGGAAGAAGGGAATTCACCAGAAGGATATCAGCAACAATGGCCCAATTCATAGACAGGAATGTCTCGCCCAGGAAGATAAAGACCTGATGGGAACACAAAATGATGGTCAGCATAAAACTGACCTACATTCAACACTGCTGTCAATATAACACTGAAAACACTTCCTAGAAAAAAAAAAAGCTTTTGGATCAAGGGTCAAAGGAGGAGGAAAATGAGTGACGTACATATGTGGCCACAGTGCTAGCCTGAGCAAACATGATGGACAGATAAAGAAAGGGAGCAGCGAGGAGGAGTCCTGCAGCACAGACTAGCGGATCAGCTCGAGGGGTTCTGGTCCTCAGCAACTTGCTCACTTGCACACCACTCGCTACACCCAGGATACCCGTCACAATTGTGACAATGCCAAAAATCAGACTGCAAGGTGGAAAACAGAGGAACATTATTAGTGCATGCTTTTAATTTTTAAGAATATTTACAATACAGCATGTGCAAACACACTGTTGTAAAATCCTAAAATCCTATAATGTACTATAATGTTTAAAGACTTCAAACATGTCAATAGAACACAGAAGTGTGTGCCAAAGTCAGTGAGAGAGTAAGGTAGTGTGCACGAGGGGCTGACACCTGTCAGAGTTGTCACAGGGGGCTTTAAAACACGGCTGCTTCTCTCCCGTGAAGACGCCCGCTCTGAATAAAAAGGCAGGGGCCCACAGGGCCAGTGATCCTGTCACAAAGGCCACAGTCGTGAAGCCAAACGTGGACAGAACAAAACTTGGACTGAAACGCAAATAAAGAGGGAGACAGAGAAAGACACTGAGTTTAGAAAGGAAACATTCCATCGCTGCAAATAAACACACAATAAATAGCTTGAGAATCATGTACAGTGGGTACAGAAAGTATTGAGTCCCCCTTAAATTTTTCACTTTGTTGTATTGTAGCCATTTGCTAAAATAATTTTACAATTGTACAAACAGCACCCCATATTGACAGAAAAACACTGAATTGTTGACATTTTTGCAGATTTATTATAAAAGAAAAATTGAAATATCACATGGTCCTAAGTATTCAGACCCTTTGCTGTGACGCTCATATTTACCTCAGGCGCTGTCCATTTGTTCTGATCATCCTTGAGATGGTTCTACACCTTCATTTGAGTCCAGCTGTGTTTGATTATACTGATTGGACTTGATTA
>JAUCMS010000062.1:15174466-15193960 GCA_032357445.1 Enteromius radiatus | reverse complement strand
TTGGACTTGATTAGGAAAGCCACACACCTGTCTATATAAGACCTTACAGCTCACAATGCATGTCAGAGCAAATGAGGTCAAAGGAACTGCCTGAAGAGCTCAGAGACAGAATTGTGGCAAGACACAGATCTGGCCAAGGTTACGAAAACATTTCTGCTGCACTTAAGGTTCCGAAGAGCACAGTGGCCTCCATGTCCTGGATGAAAACCTCCACAGTGCTCAGGACCTCAGACTGAGCCGAAGGTTTACCTTCCAACAAGACAAGGACCCTAAGAAGTGGCTTCACAACAACTCTGTGACTGTTCTTGAACGGCCCAGCCAGAGCCCTGTTAAGCATCTCTGGAGATACACTCCCCAAATCCAGGTGTGAAAAACATGTTGCATCTTTCCCAAAAAGACTCATGGTTGTATTCGATCAAAAGGGTGCTTCTACTACTAAGGGTCTGAATACTAAGGACCATGCGATTTTTCAGTTTTTAATAAATCTGCGAAAATGTCAACAATTCTGTGTTTTTCTGTCAACATGGGGTGCTGTGTGTACATTAATGCGGGGGGAAAATGAACTTAAATGATTTTAGCAAATGGCTGCAATATAACAAAGAGTGAAAAATTTAAGGGGGTCTGAATACTTTCCGTACCCACTTTATATCACTTCTGCTATATTCACACTACTGGTTAAAATTGTGAAATAATTAAGTATAATTGTTTTTAAAGAGGTCTGATTAAATATGCAAAAAAACAGTAATATTATGAAATATTACTTAAATTAAAAAAATCTATCTATTTGAATTTATTTTAAAATGTTATTCATTCCAGTGACAGCAAAGCTTACAATACATAAATTACATACATAATCATGTTGAAAAGTGGCACTTGAAATTTTTTTATTTTTAATGTATCATACTTTCATATGACTTTCTTCTGTGGAAAATTCTGAAATGAAATATCTTCTTGTTTTTAACCCTACTGACTTCCAATGCATTGGCGAGAACTTGCTGAAACATTCTTTAAAATATGTTACAACAGCAGCCACCAAAAGCATTGGTTATTACCCTTGTATCTTAAAAAAATTGCTTGTGATTGTGAGCGATTAGATATTTTATAATTTTCATGATCATCTCAGAGGCTGCAGAGATGTTACCAACAATAATTAATAACAGAGAAAAAAAAAACCCTCAAGCCAGTCAAGAAGCATTATCAGATATTGAAAAATTCCCTGCATAAAATCGAATGCAAGGGCCGTGACATCTTAATGAGGCTTTAAAGTCAACATGAGCTCTGAGTGACTCACTTCCTGCAGAGTGCTTTTATGTCTGCCAGCCAGCTGGTTCTGTGCAGTGTGTGCTCTGGATGGGCTTCGATTGCACCCCGCTTTGGCTCCTGAACTACAAAAATCAAGAGGATCACGGCCAGCAGCCCCAGAGCAGGGGTCACCTATAAAAGAGAATCCAACAAAACAAGCAAACAAAACAGACAGAGAGAGAATGAAAGTGAGAATATGTGTGAGAAAATTACAGAGAACTGTTATCATTGTTTTTAATCTTCCAGTGTGAATTTGTGGTGAACGCAATAAGCAGACATTGTGTGATCCACCCAGAGACAGATAAACAAGGAGAGGTTTGGTACGGCAGACGTACCTGAAGAGCACAGTGCCAATCCCCTGCCACATCATCCACCTTTGAGCCCACAATATAACCCAGACCACTGAGAAAAGAAAGACCGGCAGATTTTAATAAGAAATGTGGATCAGGTCTGGTCCACATTGCAGCTTATGCTGTCTATTTTAAACACAGAGACCTCTTTAATATAATGTTTCGGGGGCACAAACTAAGATTTGTTTTGGTTTTTACAGATACAAAAGAAATAACTTTATTAAGCGGGTATGCATTAAACTGATTAAACCTGACAGTGATGACATTTATAATGTTAGTAAATAATAAATAAATGCTGTTCTTTTGAACTTTTTATTTATTACAAAATTCAAAGAAAAAAAAAAAAGTCATGGTTTCTACAAAAATGTTAAGCAGCTAAAGCATTTTGTTGCATGGAAATTTAGCTTCACAGTCGCAGGAATAAATTAAAATAAACTAAAATAAAAAATAGCTTTTAATTGCAGTAGTATTTTACAATATTACCGTTTAATTGTTAAGTGTGGTGATTTTTTTTTAAATTATTAATAATGTTACCAACCCCAAACAGTTGAACAGTACTGTAACTATAATTTAACTAAAGCAAATAAAACATTGCTGAATTTGAACAAACGTTTTTTTACATAACATTTACATGAGAAAAATAATCAAGAAAATGGGGTCTATCCATAAACAAGGCTGTCTGTAGACTTTGGGAATGTCTGGCCAAATAATCATTATGTCAAGGTACTTCATTATTCACATGAAAATTTGAATATCCAGTGACTAGTTCTTTCTCAGAAGTGCTCAACTAAAGCAGCCTGGAAACATATAAATGCAACTTTGGCTGGTGCGAAGGAAAAACACTGACAATGCAGCAGAGTGTGATAATGTAACCATGCTGTGAATGTGCATAGAGCTGAAGTGTGAATAACCCAGATAGCAGTATTTCTGTTCTGTTTGTGTGTGGGTGTGTGCGTGTTGTCCCACCTGCCCACTGGGATTGCAAAGTAGAAAATGGACAGCATGTTGGTCCTCTTCTCCTTGATGAACAGGTCAGCGATGATGGTGGGAGCAATGGTGGAGTAACTGGCCTCCCCAACACCCACCAGCCCTCGCGTCAACAACAACGCCCAGAAATACTGAGAGAAGATTTATCCTATTAGTTTACGCTCTCAAGATAATAATTTAAAATGCACACTTCAGCATTGAAGACTGAAAGTTGTTGCTTTGAGTAAAATCATATTGAAATATTAACCAGAGGTTTAACATTTGCAAAGTCAAGGTTTAACGTAGGACTTACGTCTTTTCCAATGAAGGAACTGGATAGTGTCACTATGGACCAGAAAAAAATTCCCACACACATGATCAGCTTCCTGTTATACCTGTCACCCAGGTATCCAAACAGAGGGGCCAAGAACATGTAACTGCAGATGAAGACTAAAAAGGAATAAAGTATCAAAGTGAATTTAAAAAATGGAATAAATAAAAATAAGAGCAGTAATGATAATAAAATAGATTTCAGATGGTATGAATCTGCTCACCTGTCTGAAGTAGGCCTGATGTTCCATCGCTAATGCTGAAGAAATACTCAATGTCTGGAAGTACACCTGTAAGACAGGATGTTTACTGTCATCACAGCTTTATTGCTGACAAATTAAAATACCATTGCATATTACATGTTGATTCTGAAAGCCTTTATTTGTCACACACTGTTACATGCAGCGAAAAGCGAGTTTTGCAGATTAAATCAACAAATCATTCTAAAGATATTGGAACAATTATTGGAACAACAAATCTCTTCCATAAATCCACAGGGCCTCTATTATTAATAGCAAAATTCTGTGTATCAGTTGTCGCTGTTTAGTATATTTTTATTTAATGCTATGTCATTAACTTTGGCTATTTTCATGGCAAAAACAATTCAAAATGGGGGGGGGGGTCTCCTCAACCACCCAGTGTGCAGCATCCATAGCTAGATGTGGGGATGGTTAGGAGGCCATGATGGTCAGAGGCCAATGGGTAAATTTGGCCAGGATGCTGAGATTGCACCCCTGCTCTTTTTCAAAGGATGTCCTGGGATTTTTAATGACTGATCACAGAGAGGAAGGATGGGTGCAAAGTTTAAATAATACAATTAATAAAACTAAAATTTAAATGTAAGCAAAATAGATATATTACAACAAAACAAAAAAACTAATAGAAATGAAAAAAGCACATAAATAACTAAAACAAACTAAAATTCAAATGAAGATATAAAAATGTAAGCTTTACCTTTAAAAAATATATATATAAATAATATTAAAATAAAACTGCATCAAACAACTATACATGAAAGAAAAACTAAATTAGCTTTCTATTTCTAAAATTTGTGATGGGATTTAAAAGCCCTCCGATTCAAAAAACAACAATTCAAGCTAGCATAACCCATATATCTTGCTGTATATGGGTATCTTGCTTGTGCATTTGATCTGAATCAAAAGGGATCCAGCACTGTACAGCAGCACTGATGCGCTGGTTACCTGCCACAGTGAATCGGTCCATATAGTTCAGCAGATTGATGTAGCAGAGCACAGCCACAGTCAGTTTAGCCCTCTTATCAGACACTCCGCTGGCAGGCTCCTCCTCCTCGGGCTGAGGTGATCCCACCCCATTGTCGGTAGGCCCCTCCACATCATTATCATCTGAGAAGAAGGGTGTGGTGTCTGTCCCTGTCATCACTGCAGTAGAAAGATTTTTTTTAGCAAAAAATGCTAGCCTAGAGTTCAAATTATAAGTCATAGAAATAAGTTTTATATTTACATTTTTGCATATGCTGACACTTTTAGCCACTGCATTTTATCAGTTCACACATTCTCTGGGAATCAAACCCATGGCTTGGCATTACTAGCACTCCTTTTTTTTGCACTTAGAGAATGGAATATTGCATGTATACACATACAAAACTTCTCTAGAACATGAATGGTTTGGTCTACCGCAATCAAAGATCCTTATAGGAAGCAAAACCAAAGACTGGTTCACGGTTTCTGTATTAAATGCTCAAAAAGTAAAAAAAAAAAAAGAAAAAAAAAGAACAAAGTCTATTACTGATTACACACAGACTATTGATCACATGCTAATCTCATCCTCACATGAAGATCTACATTGGGATTCAAAAGCTAAAATTAAAATTGATTACAGAATAGTGAATTGTTCTTGTTCATTTTATCATTCTTTGTTTTTCAACCATTTATTTTTAATGTATGATGCAAGTAAGTTTTTTTTCTGCATTTAAATTACATTTTAGTAAGATAAAGCATACTGCCAGAGTTCTTTGTTCTAAAGCACTGAGACCTTTTTCTAGAATAGATTCTACGAAGACATTTATAATTTAGTTTGTTTGTCAGGAATTAAGACACTTGGAGAGGGAAGTAGGCAACAAGCTTCCAGTGTGAATTAATCGCACCGCAAAGTCATGTGAAAAAAAATATTGAAAGAGAAATTAAACCTTGGTCCCAAAAACTTCTGCATGCATGCACAATTGTAATAAATAATATATGCATGTAAAGGTTTAAGGTTTAATTAAAACAGACATTAAGAATTTCTGCATATCAGTAAATTTATTTAAGTGACCAAACCTAAACAGCTATGTGGGATAACATTTCAGAAGTATCCGCTATCTATATCCTTTAAGATTGTCGGATTACTCCAACTAAGAACCGGTTTTTGCTGACTGATGATGACATGTGATGCTTGATGTTGACCAATACTAGTCTGCGTAACTTACAGACATGGTTAAGCAACATATTTCACTGACAGTGGTGCTAAAAACAACTACAAAAAAATACAACGTTGCATTGTTTTAGATGTTTAGTTATGGAAAAGAGATAGAAAGCTCTCACGGTGGTGTGATTGTTTAAAACACACCCAACGTTTCCTCGACACTCAAGAGAGGAGAAAAACATTTATTCACAACAGCCTTTCATTTAACGTTGTTTACGGAGACCTGCTAATCATGAAACCTATAGAAAATATCGATATGAACTGTTTCTTTAATGCTCCATGATCAGTCCTCGTAACGTTACCTCTACTGTTGTTTACCTGGAAAATGAAAAGCTCAATCAGACGCGTCCTCAAAGTTCTTTTTCTGCGTGCCGTTGGGCTCCCTCTGAGTTGTCAAGACGTATCGGGCCGCTATCTTTACCTTACCTCCTGTGTGGACATTTTTGAATGGCAGTGGATGGTCTCGATGCGAACTGTGCAGCCGACCGACTTTCTGTTTTGTTGATCTACAAGCTCAGCACGACGCCATATTGAAATGACGCAGTACTTCCGCTGCCTAGTCATGTGAGCGCCCCCTTCTCCTCAGACAGCGGTCAACACGTGATTTTCACCTCAATGCGCTGTTTTGACAGAGAAACCATTTCAGTCCACGAGTGAGGATATTCTGATTTATGCACCTAAACTGGCATGATATTGATGTATTTTTACTTTAGTTTTTATATACTTGTAATTCAGTAATGATTCTTGTTATATTGCAGTTCTACGGAACTGTTTTGGATGGTCTAAAAACATGTTCTTTAGCACAATGTGTAAATAAAAATTACTTTAATTAGACAAAAGATGCTAACTAAATAATTAGTGAATCTGGGCTATTCATTTGTCTCTACTTTTTGTGCTGAATGCTGAAGAATGCTGGTGTTTTATCAGCACAAACTAATTGTGAAGCAGTGATTAACTGTTTGAGCTGATCAATAACCTGAGATAACATGAGTTCACTTAAGTGTGAAGTTAACATTTGCTGGATTCAATTTAGGTTGCAGCTGGGTAAGAAATCACCCTTGGGCCTCAGAAAGTGACAAAATACCCCACTTTTCCTCATTTTCCTTATCACATATCAAGATTGATGCCAACATAGATATCACTGTATTTACAACCCTAGAGGCAAATGTTATCCTATTTACAGGTATTTTAGCCATTGGCATTGATTTGTTTTTATAGGTAACAGCTATTACTGTTTCAGTTGATAATTTATTAGTTGATTTCAAGTTTTACTTGACATAAATTTGTTTGGTTTCATAAAATAAAATGATACAAGGCATGATGGATCCATGCTTTCATGCTGTTGACGGCAATTTCTGACTCTACCATCTGAATGTCGCAGCAGAAATCGAGACTCATCAGACCAGGCAACATTTTTCCAGTCTTCAACTGTCCAATTTTGGTGAGCTTGAGCAAATTGTAGCCTCTTTTTCCTATTTGTAGTGGAGATGAGTGGTACCCAGTGGGGTCTTCTGCTGTTGTATCCCATCCGCCTCAAGGTTGTGCGTGTTGTGGATTCACAAATGCTTTGCTGCATGCCTCGGTTGTAACGAGTGGTGATTACAGTCAAAGTTGCTCTTCTATCAGCTTGAATCAGTCGGCTCATTCTCCTCTGACCTCTAGCATCAACAAGGCAAACAGGACTGCCGCATTCTGGATGTTTTTCCCTTTTCGCACTATTCTTTGTAAAGCCTAGAATTGGTTGTGGGTGAAAATCCCAGTAACTGAGCAGACTGTGAAATACTCAGACCGGCCCGCCTGGCACCAACAACCATGCCACGCTCAAAATAGCTTAAATCACATTTCTTTCCCATTCTTACATTCAGTTTGGAGTTCAGGAGATTGTCTTGACCAGGACCACACCACTAAGTATGTTCTCAGCAGATATTTTTCCCCTGAAAACCAGCTCCAGGGAGCAAATATTGCCCTTCAGAAAACCAACACATGCAACATCTATCAAATATTATTTTATTATAATCCTTTCATTCAAGAAAATTCTTTATATTTAAAAAAACCCCAAAAACAATTCTTAAATAAATCTGACGTATATACACAATGTAAAACTGATTTATATTGTTTTTGCATGACTCCAAACATGTCAAATTGTTCACAAAACCTTAAAAAATAAAGTTTTTTTCTGTGGTCTGTTTTAAGGGATAAGATGGTCTAAAAAGAAGCCTGACGACCTCTACAAATCTTATTCTCCATCCTTACAAACCACAGAAACCACATCATTTTACATGTTACATTGCAATACAGAATCTGCTTTTGAAAAAGTACAGGACATCAATAACTGAGTGCGTTTAGGACCAGACTTCAATGACGTCACCATCCTCCATGTCCAGGTCAGCTGGAGTCTGATTATGTGAGACCCTTGACCCATCAAAGAGAAATTTGGTTTTCCGTCTAGAACTGGCGCTCAGACCAGAGACGTACTGAGAGAGGATAGACCCTAGAGGAGCATTCTTTAAAAAATAAAGAAATAATAACAATAACAGTTAATTTCACAGAAACACAAGAACAGTATCCAAAACGATACACAGTACACACCTTTTGTAGGGAATACTCCTGCACAGATGCTTTCTCTTTGCCTTGCAGCCGCACAGTAATGACATTACTTTTGTCAACCTCTTCTTCTTTATTCTCTGTTACTACACAATCTGGGAAAGACAGTAGAGATGAACAGGAGTTGCATGAAGGCTGCAGGACCATTTCTAAAAAAATATTTCCAACCATGTTAAGAGCTCACAACAGGTTTATCAGTTAGCATCAAAAACTAATTTCCCTTTGGAGAAAATGAAAGGAGCTTTTACATCTGGAACCTGGTGCGCTCTGCAATGAATTCAGCTCAAAAATTACTAGTTCTATTACCTATAATGTCAGCTATGCCGAGACCCAGCTCACTGATGGACGACTGAATAGGGAGATCATTATCTTTCTTTAATAACAGAATTTGGCTGGTTCGGACATTGAGTTTGCTGGCCAACTGTTCCACAGCTTTACTCAAAGGAGCCGTCTGCAATCAAAAGCCACATACATACCAATTTAAAAACATACATTTTTCAGTTTGACTAAAAAAGTAACTGTAGTCAATACAGTTTTTTTTTCACCAAACAAATACGGCACACATCGAGCAATATGTCATTAACAAGTGTCTCCATTCCACTTACAGACAGTATTGGGATTTTGTACAACTCTGTTCGACAGCGAAATTTTAGTGAAATTTCTCGCGCAGAGTCTCTGTGCTCAGTATTTTGGGCACGCCGTTTCTTTTTGCTGTCAGAAGAAATGATGATGATGTCATCATCGTCATCTAAGTCTTTCACGGGAGATGGAGAGTTTCTGTATTCAGCCACAGGCTCCTGAGTCTCAGGCGAGAGACATACCAGAGAGCCAATCGCATCCAATTTCCTGTTGATTTCTCTAGGAAAGGGATGAGAGGAAGAATGAGAGAATGTCAGCCCTGTTTATCTCTGGCTAACTGTTCATTTCATTACTTCTAATATAATATCTAGATTTCATTTCCTCTTTCAAAAAGCTAACATGGTTTGTCTTGAGAGCATTAAAACATTAAAAATTGCACGAGAAATGTGCAGTGCAGTTTAAGAGAGATCTTATTTCATTACTGATGAAGACACTGACTGTAATTTTGGGTTTGCCCGTCTGCTCCGTTTCACTGGAGGACTACATGGTGAAGGGGGTGGAGAGGGGGAATGGAGGACCTGCCTAAAGAGGAGAGGAAGATGATGGTTTAGATGAAAGAACACAGTTTAGGCTAAGTAAATCAAATCACCAGATGATTAATTGGCCAGGCTATTATTCATTTTAATGCGAAGGAGCTGTTTTTAGGCAGATTTTAGAAAAACATTGATCTGGGGTGTATGATGGCACATTTTTTGTATTCCAAGGTGAAACAACAAAGTCAATCTGTGTACTTACTGAGCTTCAGTCTGTTCTGGCTCCTCTTCTGAGCCACTCAGATCAATGCTGATTGGCCGTCTCTCTGTACGAGGTGGGGAAGAAGACCACAGAAGACCACCCTTGTCCTCATCTGATACAATAAATGAAAACAGTGAGGATGGTGTGGATTAACTCCACTTGTAAAATGATAAATATCTATAACAAAGAGTGATGAAAAACCCTCACTCACTGGAAGCAACAATCGCATAGTGACCAGATATACACTGTTATCGTTAAAAGTTTAGGTTTATAACATTTTCAAATGTTTTTGAATGGATATGCTCAGTTAGTGTGCCTTTATTTGATTAAAAAACAAACATACATATACATTTCTCAAATAAAATGATAAAATATAAAAAAGTTCTACCTGTGAGAATGGTTTGTTTGAAGGTTACTGGCTTGAGATTGAAGGAGCTGTTAACCTAAAACACAATAATGTAACATCTGAATCAACATTTAGCATGGCTTGCACCTTGCAGCACATCTATCCCCATTTTAGTCAGGGAGGTCTTTTAAGTCAAGCAGGCCAGACCTACTGACCTTGTTGGAGTAAACAGGTACTGTTGTGATGGAGGAAGCGTCGAGGATGCGTCGGCGTTTGGGGAGTTGTTTTGGAGGATCTGATACATTTACACCCCCGTCACTGTCTGTTACCTGAGATCAAGAAAAAGGCAACATATTTCCCATATCATCTCTTGGGTTTAAACCGAAACTGTAGTTGTAAAATACATTTACAACAGAAACAGAATTGCACATATGTTTTTACGTTACTGATTTGTCGCTGCATAAACGCAGAGTTCACAAAAGAAACAAAATGCTCGGCTAATACCATGCTGAAATAACTTCATAACTCCAAATCAGACGGAGCAAGATGAATGTACTTGTTTTAACAAGTTTATTAATTTATGTAAACACACAAACCGCAACGTATTACAATTTTAAATTAACGCACCGACAACTTGGGGGTAATATTTACTTAAACACTCCACTTAATATGCTTCACATTTTCTGTGGTGTTGTTGTTGATTAATCGATGACAACTAATTAGCCAGCGTGCTATTGCACTATAGGACAGTTACAAATAATTCATATGCTGTGTTGTTTTCTTACGATTTACTATTCAAACGTTGTGTTCATATAAAAGCTACAGAATTAAAGTGGAAAAATAACTACAAACCATACACTGTATAACTGTTAAAACGAGATCTCACCATTTCGGCCATGGTTGGTTTCCGCGCGCGCTCTCGGTGAGGGCGTGACGTCACATAACAAAGGCTCGCTCACGGAATCAGAAGAGAAATTACTAACAACAGCTCCACTCTCTTATACAGTACAAGAAAAATGTCTAGTAGGGGTGGTGTCACGTTTTAGTTTTTTCAAGATTAAATGTATCTCAAAGGAATATAATAAAAACCTGAAAATGGTGAACGTGTAGTTCTGAACATGTACCACTTGGCCTCATTAAAGTACAGACAATATTTGTAATTTGTGTACCTTTAATTCAGATATAAAGGGTTTATTTCTTTAACCCAATTCAGTTGCAATTAGTCTCCTTGCATTCAGATTCACAAAAAAACATACAAAAGATGGAGTATAAAAAATACCAATACTATATACATAGTAACAGAAAATGGAGAAAAAGCACATGAATCGATGGTCAACATCCTGTTTACAATCACAACAATCATGCAGGATCTTTTTGCATTGTATTTTTCTGTCACTTCTTTTTGTTCTCCTTGCAGGCCACTACATATCGCTGAGCGACGTTGAGAGGTGGAGAATAGCCATCGGCATAAGATGTATCCTCAAACAGAACTGAGTAGTCATCCTGGGGCTGGAAAAGACATAAGATGTATCAAATAATAGATAAATTACTCTTCTATTCATGTATACTTGCTCAAGTGATGCCACAAAACCCATAACAAATAAATATTCTTTCAAGGGCACTTTCAAAAGCACTGCTACAAACCTCCCTGTAGCATCATTAAGAGTGATAACAAATCTTCAACACTTCAAGTATCTCTGAAGCCTCTCGTGACTTAAATCAGTGTTCTTGTTCGGCTCACCCGATGCGGCGGTGTGTGGATCAGAGCTCTGTAAAAGCACGTGGTCTGTGGATAGAGGGCCAGCACCAGCTGATCTTTACTGAACAGGGCCTCCGGGTCGGTCTCTGGGTTTGCTTTCCACTGAGGAAGAGGAATTATTCTTCTACGACTCAACGTGTGTCTCCTAAACAGGTGAGAAATGTAATAATTTGACTGTTCAAGAGTTTGGAATAACTAAAACAGTAACATTGTGAAATAATATTACAATAACTGTAATTATTCCCATGATAGTCATTACTCCAGTCTTCAGCGTCACATGATCCTTCAGAAATCATTCTAATATGCTGAAAGACGACTTATTATTATCAATGTTGAAAACAGTTGAGCTGCTCAATAAAAATTCAAATAATAACATCACCTTACAGACCCCAAACTCTACAACAGTAGTATATCAATTCATATGAGGGTGAAAATCATGACTAATGGATCTGTACTTACTCTTTACCCTCTTCGTCAATGTCATCCACTTCATACCTGATAAAAAAATATCATCACATCGTTACATTTTAAACAATCGGGTTTAAATGCTAAAACTAAATAATTAAGTAGCCCCGCTGCTGAGCTCAACTGGTAGATGATTACTTGTTGGTGGAGTGATTGTAGCTGACAACTTCTGCAAGAATCCACTGCTCATCCCCATCCACGGCCTTCACGCGCGCCGCCACCTTGTCTCCCTGTTTGGCCACATAGTCACTGCTCGCTGGTATAGCGCCACAAAGTGGTGGTGGACTGAGAGTGTAAGACATGTACCAATTAGTGAAAGGTAACAATTTTGACTCATTATTCACTAACTAAATAAGCGTTTCTAAAATGAAGAAAGTAGTAGACTCTGAATACCTCTCCCCAGGTTTGCCGATCCAGAGAGGAAGTGTCATGGCTGACTGTTGTAACAGGGTCATCAGGACCCCTCTGCGCATGGTCTTTCTGGGTGGGTCAGTGTCACTGTACACTCCTGCCATCCTGGCAGCTGCAGAAAAGGAAGGGTTTGATTAAAATCCACATTTGTCCAAATACATGCAGATTAACATGTTTACAAACTTACCAATCCGCCTCTCCTCCAAAAGCGATTTAATTTCGGCAATCTTGTCAAGCGCCCGGCGAAGTATACTGTGGGAGAGATGCATGTGAATCTGATCAATTATCTCTGTGTAGTTTTAGGATTAAAAGGTCTGTAGTTTTTATTTTGGGTGACTAAACATACAATGCAATACAATACAAAAATAATTTGAATAGGTACAAATAGTTTTATTATTTAGTTATATTATTAGTATTATCCATAAATGAATACTAGGTTGCTTCAATCCTGAAATATTGCTAACAATATAAAGGTTAATCTTTGAAAAGCTCATTTTATAAAAATCTGTAAATATTTTACAGCAAAACGACTTGTGTACCACAGCCTGATGGTAGACATTTATGGAATTGCAACAAAATAACTTTTGCTTGCTAAAAGTTTTGATCTTTTTGATCAATCATGTAGAAATGTGTGCATCAAGTATGATGCATTAGTGGGCTTTATAGGATAATATTCAACAAGTCTGTCTATGACACATCTATGAGCCTTGGGCAAATTCCACAAGATGGGGCTATACAGCCATAAGATGTTCAAGTTCTTCCAGCTTTCTTTTGTGAAAGTAAAACAGAAGTGTCAACAATGAAAAGAATAATGTCAAGAACAGAGCATTAAGTGAATAATCTTTAGCAGTGAGTACTTTTGTAAAACTGAGGCTTCATCCTTTGCATGGATGTAAAGCGGTGCAAAGGGAAGCCAAAATGCAGCAACTTTTACATCAACTTACCCACATTCAGCCTCAGCATCAGCTTTAGCTGTAGTATAAAGACCCCTCAGTTTTGTCCGATAATATGGAGAAGCTGAGGAAGATAAAAAATAGATTTAATGTGGAACAGAAATATCAGATAAGATATTAAATTCATAAATAGAAGAGAGATCTATTTCGATAATACAATATTGAACATTGCTTATTCTATTATATCTATTATTGTAATTATTAACTTAATATTAATGTGACTTGTTCTTATTTTAATGTTCTTACTCTTATTCTCTGTTTGCATCCTTTCGTGTGTTTTCTGGATGTTGAGAAGGTTGTGTTCACTTCTTGATCGCTCTTCCTGTGTATTTTAGAGAAAGAGAAATAAGGGAATAAACACTGGATGGGGCGGTAAAATATACAAAAATTAGGTCTTTCCTATAGCATGTAAACTCAAACTACAGTGAACATGCATAGGACAACAAAGTAGTGCTCACCTGTGTTTGTTTGATGAGCTGATGTAGCTCATTCAGCAACTCTGCGATTTTGGTGTCTGCTGACACTAAAGCCATTGTACCTGCAAGAAACAAATATGTTATTTCGGTAAGCTTTAACCAGAAATATTAAGACTGGAATTAAAATGTATGTAAAATAACCCTTAAGTAGACATAAACTTAAAAATAAAATTACACTGCACCACTAACATTGCACAAGCTAAAATAATAGTTGCATGACGCAATAATTGTAATAGTAATGCATTTAGGTTTAGGTGTTATTTATGTAGCTCGATTCCACAAACATAACAGAGCGCCATTGACTGGACGGAGCTCAGATCACACCCTCCGCGCGCGCAGATACACACGAAAAGCGTGAATCTTACCTTCAAACACACCGTTCCGCGATGCTCTCCAGAGACACCTTATGCATTAACACACGAACTATGAACGAAAAACATTCATTTATTACAGTTTCGCTTTCCCTAACGTATTTTAGGATTTGTTTTCCCTTTGCATTGATTGGCTAGCTGTCGAGCTAGGCCTCGTACGGAAACGTAAAGGGACAAACTTCATTGCATGTTTTCAAAACGCGTTACTGAGGAAGAACTGTTGGAGACTTTGTCATTAGTCTTTTACAGACATAAATCACTAACACCAATGGTTTAAATGATGCACCTCTTGTAAAACATATTATATTGCCACTATATGACATTTAGGACACATTATATAATCCATAACTACTGATAGGCTAGATCATGTTATGTGCCACAAAAATATATTATCATGCGTTATCTGTAGCATTATCGTCACATAATCACCACGCTAACCTACATATTTGGCTAGACAGGTGTAATAAGGGTTTTGTTTAGGTGCATACATTTCTGTTACTGATTGAGTTGTTTTTTGGAGTTCTTGATTTAATAATAGGCTAGCTGTTGTTTTTGCTATTGTCATTTCAAGTCAAAGTAATTTATTCATAGTTTTTTTGTGTTTAGAAAAAAAGACCCCATCTACACTGTTTATTCCAAGAATGGTTTTGTGGAGGGTTAAATTCTTGCTTAGCTGGTGATATTTATGTTTTTATACATAAACCAAATTTGACAAAGTACTTTAATGATATATATAAAAAAGCAAAAGGGCCCAAGATTAAATGCATGGCACATAAAGAGACCATATGGGGGGGAAGCAACGTTGAAATAAAAGAAAGTAGATAATTCAGACATTAATAATCCCTCCTATATCTGACCTGAACTCTACTTTGTCCAAAGGCTGTGAATGATGAGATAGCATGGAGTTAATTTTCAACAGAGACACTGGTGAGCTTGGCAAAAAACAAAACAGACAGACAGCAATAAGCTGTGCTGCTTTATCGAGCAAAGAAATACTCTTCTGGGCAAGAATAATGGTGAAAAGCAGAGAGATTTGTTATGTTTTCATAGCTGAATGAATATTGGCTCAGCCAATAACTTTGTAAATATTTACTGTACAGAACACCTCGCTCTCACATGATATCAGTTTGAGAGCCAAGGCAAACAGTCAAGGCTACTGAGGGAAAGAAAAAGAGAAGAATTTGTACCAAAACAGAGCATGAAATAAAAGAGATTAGAAAGAAGAACAGTTTTGTTTTATTTGAGAAAACATAGAATTAACCCAGATTAAGAACTAGAGCACTAGTTAGAGAGCTACAGATAATAAAATGAGGGAAAAACACTGTAGTACAGTGTGTTCCACTCCGGATTGTTTATGGCTCTGAAAGAAGAAACACATTCTGTAATCCTGTAACCTTCCTCATTTCTCACGTAGCTCATGCGCTCAAGTACACAATAGGCTCTACATCATGGAATATTTGAGTGCAGTAGAAAAACTGAATCTCTTGTGGTCTTACTCTGTCATTACAACAGCACAGAACCACAGCAGTATTACTGTAAACCAAATCACCCAAAAATATCCATAGCAGTCATCATATAGAGCTCTGCCAAATTCCATTGTCATGACTAGAGAACTTTATATAGCTATATGTGCTTGTACAATGGAGGTCAAAATGAGAGAGAAAACAATTAAAACAGTACACAGTAAAAAAAGGTTGTGGGTTTGAGTCCCACAATTGTGGGTGGTGGGAGTGAATTCCCAGCACTCTCTCCACCTTCAATACCAGGACTGAGCAAGGCACTGTTCCCCCAGGTGCCGCAGCAATGGCTGCCCACTGCTCCGGGTGTGTGTGTGTGTGTGTGGTTGTTCACTTCTCACTGCTGTGTGTGTCTGCACGTTGGATGGGTTAAACGCAGAGCACAAATTCCAAGTATGGGTCACCATACCTGGTCACAAATCACTTCACATACAGTAGCATAGTAAAATGTCTATAGTCTATCAACTCAAATTGAAAAACACACTAAATAAAACATTTGAAATTAAAATAATATAATAATCCTGTAAAATATATAGGTGAATTTAGGTAAATTTATGTTTAAGATTGCATTTATTTGATCCAAGTTTTTGCTAAAATCTTGTGGGGTCTAAAATAACTGCTTTCAAATGTTAATGTATTTTAAAATATATTCCAGTAGTGAATTTTCAACAGCCATTATTTATGATTCTTTGAAGAATATAGCATTTAAAAGTATTGAATTCCTTTTAAATGGCTTTCAGTGGAAAAGGTGCTTTTTTCCTTCAAAATCTTGTGCATCAGCAGGGTCTAACAGTTCCATGCTGACAAGTAAAAACCATGAACATGTCGTATAAAAATGTTATTTAGTCTATGAACTGCAATAGAGTGGAAGCTTTCGTCTGCTAGTCTTTGCTTTGATGGTGCAATAATGAGTGCCCGACGGCAAGGAACAAAACAGCTTGTGGCCGGACTGCAGTGAATCTTGAATGATGGATTGGGCTTCGCTTTGCCAGTGGAGGATGTGGATTTTGCCAGTTGTGGCAGATTGCATTGTATGATCCTCTATGCTGATGACAGTAGCCACCGCAATGCATTTAGTCATGCTTGGTTACACACACATTCAATGTGCTATTGGGCACGCAAGCACAGAATAAACTGAATCAAGAAGGATAAGACATTGTGAATGCAGCCAAACTCACACTAAAATAAAAACAAAAGGCATTTCCTATGCTAGATTTCCCAGCAGGTGCAATTCAAAGACAATTTCCTATAACAGTCGGTCAAATTATATAATACAGTACCCTGTTTTGACAAACTAATCGTCTGGAGTAGATCTCCAACAGTGAATAAGTAAACCTTTTAGTCTGAGAATAGACATTCACACAAAAGGATCTTGAAACGGTTCTTGCACTCCCTAAAGACAATATTTTCTTTAAAACAGAGAAGGTTAGTGGGCCACAGTCCACAGAGGGACGTGAGAAGTCTCAACGCTAGGTCAGGTGTAAATAAGAGAGGGAGACAAACATTAACTAAATTAATCTAATCTTTCTCATCTTTATCTGATATAAGTAAACACACTCCGACTGAGGGAGAGAGTTAGCTGATGAAATATTAGACTAAGTGAAATGTTTATAATGTGTTGTTTTGTCTTCCTGAAATGAAAGAAAAAGAAAAGAACATCATGAACAGACAGTTTTGGGCCTGTTTTGAGTGAAAATACGAAACAAACGTGCAAGCCAAAACAAAAACAATGTCATCTGCCCTGAAGGACATCCTGTCTGGCAGCAGGTGAAGATCGCTGACAAAACATTAACTCAAATCTGATGCAACTTTTCTCCCGGTCGCGTTGACCCATCTTAGGCGGGGAAAGGCGGAGCGACGTCTTTAAAAGCAGGCAACTTGTAAGCTTGTAAACAACGCTGGACCCAGGAAAGAAGACTTGTAGAAACACATCTATAACTGAACACTGCATATTTTAGCATAACTTCTTGTTTATTCGCTGTTAGTTTCACTAGCCGCTGACAAAATGAGCAACCACGTTGACGTGAAAAACATCGAGCCGACCACTTTTGAGGACCGCTACTACGATAAATATGAATATTACAACTTAACAGACCGTTATACTGGTAAGTTTTACAACGCTTTATTATTATTGGGCTACTCTATAAAATGTTTTTTAAAAGTAAAAAGTATTTTTAGAGATGTTTTTGTTGTTGATAATGATGAATTGTCAACTTAAATTAGTGTTTTCGTTCATTATCGACGTTTTCCATAATGTCTAGTTAGCCTTAAAATGAACTGTGTGTGTGTGTGTGTTAACTACAGAGTGCACCAGTCGCAAGGGCAGGACGAAGAAGGAGGCGAGCAGTAACACGAACAGACACAACCCTGCTGGGCACGAGCGCAAAATAGTGGAGAAGCTCCAGAATGCTGAGAAGAAGTCCAAAGAGTGACGCAGAAGAGGTGTGTGAAACACCTCCTCTTCCTACACAAGTCAACATTTGAAGTGAATCAAAAAAGTTGTATTATTTTTATAAGTTGTCTGTATTATTTTAACTTCGATTAAAGGTTTTGATCCACTCTTTAAAAGCTGACTTCTATAGAGAGTAAAAATGTTAATTGAACTATGATGTTTGTCTTGTAGACTGAATCGGACGGCTATTACTGGCAACCGACCACAGGTGTCTCTGCGGGAAACGGGCGCTGAGCTGCAGCAGGATCCGCCTCGGGACGAGAAGAGCGGGCCAGTGCCTCGTGAAGCACACACCGCTCTCGTGTATGTGGTGGCCCTGCAGAGCGCGCTCCTGTTCAGAGGAACCGATATGCTTGTTATGTTGAATGTACGTTTTAAACGGAAGCTTTGACCATGTTTGGTGTTTTGGCATGACCAGTGGCGGCTCCAGGATTTGTTTGTGCGGGTGCTAAAAAGCACTAGTGAAATTTAGACAAACGATGAACGCCTAAACTTTTGCTATCAATTGTTTATATGCAGCAGCTTTGAAAAAGGCACATTTGACTTTTTTTTTTTCTGTGGTATTACACTTGTCATATGGCGCTGTTATTAATATACTAATGCCAACTGCCAAATAAGACACTTACAATGTAATGTAATTTAACAAATAAAGCCTAGAAAAGCGAGAAAGATGTTGTTGTTGTTTTAATTCAATAAAAAAAAAAAAACATTTTTTTCACAATTCATAAAACAATTTCCACACGACATGCCTGCGGTGCTATGCAAGTTTCTGATGGGGCTGTAGCATGAAACAATATTAGTGCGTGAAAATAGTAAATTTTTTCACTTGGGTAAATAGATTTCGCATACTGGGTCTTGTAAAAAAATGTATTTAGTCATCACTTGTACACTTGAAAGATGGATCAGGAGTTCTAAGTGATAATTAAATGCATAACTTAAATATAGTGAATTTAAGTTCATATTCATGGTGTCCCCAAATAGCATGGTTGAGTATAGTTGATCTAACATTTACTCTTAAGCATACTTAAGATAAACCTAAGATCAACTATGTTTACTCAATATTTAAGTAATGTAGAATTCCTGAACTATATTTCAAGTGGTGTCTAAACATTTTTTAATGCAAAAAGAGTAAAAAAAAACAGTACACTATGCACAGTAGAGTACAACTGATAGTAAGTTTATCGAAGTGAACTGAAGTGACTTGTGGTCAGGTATGGTGACCCATACTTGGAATTTGTGACCTTTGGGTTACAAGTCCAACCCCCTATCCATTAGGCCATGACTGTCCCCCATTCTTACAGGGTTAGTTCGCCCATTTAAGACATGAAGTTGTATGCAATCATTACCAGCACTATAGTGTATACACACTGACCCAC
>JAUCMS010000062.1:15143790-15174366 GCA_032357445.1 Enteromius radiatus | reverse complement strand
CAGTGTGTATACACTATAGTGCTGGTAAGGATTGCATACAACTTCATGTCTTAAATGGGCGAACTAACCCTTTAAGTAGGCCTGCTAAATAACTATTATTGTTTAGTATTAAGTACGAAATTAGAACAGAGCACTTTAAGTATATTAGTGTACTTTTTTTTCACATGGGTAGTCGTGTTTGACATTAAAGTCATAATATAGATGAAAACGATCTGTCACAGTAACATAAAATCCTCACAGAGCAATATCTCATCTCGAGACAGAAAGAGGGCAGTAGTGAAGCAGTAAAAAGATATAGAGCTGAATAGGAGACATGAAAATCAATTCTGCACAGAGGATTACCCAGAAGTGCCAAGTATCTCATTTTGAAAAGCATGAGCACTATAGGCAGCAGTTCAAAGCAAATATGACTGTCTTTATTAGTATCCTTTTCAACAGGAGCGAGAAGTGGAGTAAACAAATGCAAGCACTACACCAGTGCAATTTCTAATGCAGAGATTTTGAGCTTTTTGCAGTACATATATACTTCACAACAAATATGAAGTCAAGTATTTGGTAACTGGACACTGAAATTAATTCATAATTAAAATTCATAAAAAAGAGGTACTGTAGGATTTAAGCAACAACAGCAACAAGATCACTGAACAATAAAATGATTCCTTTGAGGTAGCAGCATTCAGTAAATAATAATCACGAAGACAATATGCAAAACTTAGAAATATACAAACAAAAAATACAACTTGGGAAGGAAATTATGCTAATATTTAAGAGCAGTTATACAACTTCTTATTCATCTTGCTAAATATACTCACTGGAAGGACAGAAATGGTTTCCTCTACACCTCCCCCTTGCACGTTGCTTGTACCAAAACACAAGATAATCCATTTATGTCATTCTCCCACAGACACACTGCAGCAGCGCAATCCGCTTTTTCTTCCTTTCCCTTCCCATAATCAACTGAACAAACAAGAACATATGGTTAGACATTTATGAGCAGAAATGTTAACGTGCAAATTAAGCGTTGGTCTCTGAATGCATATGTAAAAACAAAACAAAACAAAAAACATTGTAGAAATAATCCATGTTAGGTCCTCATAATAGTTTTACTTTATGGAATATTTCACCAAAAAATGAACATTTGCTGACTGTTACTTCCTCAGGCAATTCTAGATGTAGATGAGTGTGTTTCATCCAAACAGATTTGGAGAAATGTAGCATTAGATCACTTGCTCACCAATAGATCCTCTGCAGTGAATGGGTGCCGTCAGAATGAGAGTCCAAACAGCTGATAAAAGCAATACAATAATCCACACAACTCCAGTCCATCAGTTAACGTCTTGTGAAGTGGAAATCAGCTTTAAAAAGCGATGGACTTTTTCACTGGAGAAAAATGATGGGTTATGAACTTTTAGGAACAGTTTAAAGGTAAAACACTTTAATGTTAGTTTTTTTTCCTACAAGCATGCAGCTTTTCAGGACTATAGTTCAATTATTGTGGATTATTCTTGTGTTTTTTAGCAGCTATTTCTGACGGCACCCATTCACTGCAGAGGATTCATTGCTGAGCAAGTGATGTATTTCTCCAAATCTGTTCCAGTGATGAATTATATATGAATGTAGAAAAAAAAAGTGAGTAAATGTAATACAAAAAAATATTTTTGCATCAACTATTATGTTCGGCACTGGACTTCATTTCCAAATGGCTGAATTAAAATATACACACTGTAGATGCAAATGTAACAGAGTATCAGTAACTTCATGGAGTAGTTTTACAATTATATTTAAAGTATTGTGTTCACCCCCTTCATCTCTCAATCCATTTCCCTCCATCGTATCGCTACGGGTAGAGAAGCTCCTCTTGTTGCCTAGCAACAAGCCTTTGGAAATTCCAAAAGAGACCACAGAGACCATAGTCTACCTCTCCTCATGGTGCATGTGTGTGTTTGTATGTGTGTGTGTGTGTGTGTGTGTGTGTGAAGACGGATGGGTGCAAAGAGTGCATGTAGAGTCAGAAACTCTGCTCCATATGTCAGACATGCAGGTGCTCAAGTGTGCTCTTGTGCTTGTTTGTGCATTTGTATGAATGTCTCTTCGGTTTGAACATCTGGCAGGCCCCTGCTGTTTCAGTAAGAATGCGCAGTGGAGACCACACGACTGTCAACTGGTGTGAGAGTGTATGTGTATGCATTCATGCATGAGACCACTTGGGTCAGCACTTGTGCGCGTTTAGACATAGCACACTTGATCCCTCACTATCTGCACACACCATAAATGTGCTAACATGCCTGTTACCAAATTTATCATTATATTGTCATGCCTGTTTGCCATCCTTTATGTGTGTGTGTGAATCACATTTGAAAGAGTGTGTCTGTTTCTTAGGCGGTCTCTGCACCTTGTTTTTGTATTAGCCTCATACATTGTAGAAAAGTGCTCTTTACCCGAATATCTGCATGTGATATTGATTTTATGCAACAGTTCAATATTATGTTATGTTGTTTTAGATTTAATATTCTGTTTAATATCTGTGTTTCTGAACAACATACATTGTTACTTTGCGTTTTGAATGAATCAGGGAATTTACTCACCATTAATAAAGATTAATTTGCTTAATTTCTCAATGAATCAGAATCAATAAGAATCATCAGAATCATTGATTGATTAAATGAATGACCAAATGACTCAAGTGTGAAGTACTGCCACCTACTGGCAATTTTAGTTTATTATATACATTCATATATATATATATATATATATATATATATACACATATATATATATTTGTGTGTGTGTATATATTGGCATTTTGGGGAGACAGATTGGGAGATTGGGAAATTAATAAATTTTAAAAAAGTTCTAGGACGAAATAACTTCTTTTAATGTCTATTAAATATTTTTCTCATTTTACACAACAATGAATTAAAGTAAAGAATTAAATCCATAATTGAAATGAATTAATCGGCACATCATGCAAATAATTAAGATTTTTTTAAAACACTTGTTTTATGTGTCATTTAAATAAAATGTTCCATAAATATATATTTTTTTAAAAATATAATTATATTTTTGAAAAATTCTATATATCATTTGCATATTGTTTTCATACATGCAAATAATTTGTTTCTTACACATGCACATTTCCACTTTTGATTTTTGAACACTTTTAGACACTAAACTGTACGAACTACACATGCTGTTATAGACTGTAGCTCATGCTAGTGTATTCACAGTCAACCCTTATATTGAAAAAATAAAAGCATGCACAAGTAATATGTGTTTAATTTTTAGTGCTTTAATGCCACTTAGTCATTCCAGTCTGCTTGCTGTTTTCTATTCACCTTCTGGCTCTGGTCTTCCCATACCTTACTTCTCTCCTCCTGGTGCGCTTTCTCACATGTTATTTGTACCAAACCAATTATCCATCAATTCTCTCTCCATTCGTCATAACCTGTAACTTGTTTTCTTTCTGCTCAGTAAGCAGCTGGTTATCAGTGCTCAGCTGAAATAATGAGACCCGGCCCTATTAGTCTCTAATGGCTTTTAATTAATTGAGAGGATAACAATCCAGTTTTAATTTCATACACATTAATGTGCAAAGCTCTTAGACCCTCCTTGCTTTTCCTTCTCTTTCCCCCCCACCCCCACTATCAATACCAACCCCCATCCTCTCCCGATCTAACGCATCTCTGTTTGAAGATGCTTTTCTCTGCTCTGCTATCTGACAGGACAGGAATTCAGATACAGAGTCCAATTAACTCTCAATTTGAGTTTCGTTTGACTGAAAGAGAAACTGAGAAAGTGAAACGGAATGGCATGTATTCTAGTGTACTTCACTAACAATTGGTAATGTTGTGCCGCCACTCATTACCATGGTGACAGCCAGGTCGAGTTTAGGGGACATGACATCATCGCTTTGATGTCTGTTAGTGTCAATGTCACTGTCACTCAAAAGAAACAGCGGCTCTCCTCTATATCTCCCTTCTGTCCTTCTTTGTTTTCTTCTGTGCAACCCTGAAAGCTTAAGCTGACTCCTCTTTTCATTTCATTTCATTTCATTCAGTCATGTTCTTGTTCAAAAACTAATTTGTCCAGTCAGTGTATGTTTTTAGACAAAGACACTAATCAAAAAAGAAGTGTTATGGAATCAGTGAGCTCACACAGAAAACTCATCTGAATTTGAAAGGATGAGGTGCTAATTTATCACAGAAATTCTTTGTGCAGTAGCCCAGTTCAAACTAGACAGTATGTTAAAGTCTGCATGAAATCAATTGACTGTATTTATTTTGTTAGCTCACATTGCTATTTTTGTGGTTAACAATTCATCCATGCAAGTCAATTCACAAAAGAAAAATAAAATAAAATAAATAAATAAAAATTAGTTTGCTTTCATACTCCAAATGCTCCTCCCTTCTAAAATAATGGACCTTCTCTGATGACATCATGAAACATGAAATGCATGATATGTTACACTGTACATAAAATTAAATCTGAAAACCTGATGATTCCGATGACACCAGATGTGTAATTTAACATCCAATTACATAAATGAAAATTATTATTTTGTCTGAGGAAGAGTCACATGGCTCAACACAGAAAGTCAGAACTGGAGATGGGCTGAATTGATTCAAAAACTGTAAAACGTTTTTTTAAGTTCCTTTAAAGTTGACTTCAGGAGAGTTATGCTCTTGTATGCTCAATTCTGATTGGTTACAATGATGATTACGACAATTCTCAGTCTCTTCTACATGAATACAATTGATACGGCACAAGTAACATCCATTAATACCCAAAGCAGTTACAGAGAGCTAAAATCAGTAGCTTTACTCTGCAAGGACATTGTTGCATTTCTACCAAATTTAGAAAGGAATTCTTTAGTCGCACTCAAACCCACAAATATTTGGCCTTTCTGAAAAGCATGTGTCCTTTTTAATATGGAGCAGTTCTTAAAACCAGAAGCAAAATCCAATAAAAACAAGATAAAAATCAATGGATGTTACTCAGGCAGATGGCTGACCTATAAAAACCAGGCCTCTTTGATTCAGTGTGCAGAGAAACACACACCAAACCCCTTTTTAAAAAAAAAAAAAAAAATCCAAAATCTGAGACATCACCAAAATTCAACCACGTCACAAAAGCTCTTAAAGGAGCAACATCTTATTGCTTAATATTTTAGTGCAGGTTTTAATGATTAGACTCACAGATAAGGTCTATCCTGTGATAGCGATCATGTAATATCCGCACGCTGCGAGTGATGAAATATGAATCATGACCAACGCAACAAACCCCATGCAGTCAACATCGCGGGTTTTTGAACTCCACTACTTTAATTCTTATTATTAGCAACTCTAGTTCTTCACAATGAGATACAACCCCATGCCTCTTCTGATTGAGTGCTGCCGCAACACTTCCACTTCACCTTTGCCTCTACGGCTTACAATAAATGAATAGACGCTAATTAGAGCGGTTCATTTAGAGATTGATCTGAGTATGTTAACAGCAGAGCGTTCTCGGATAAAAAAGATCACGTACTGAGGCTGTGGGGCTGATCGGTAGCGTGAGACTGGTTAATTGGGACGGCAGGCCTGTGCTGTAGCATTAGGCTTTCTTCACTGCGTACTATTCGCTCGGCTTTCATTACATCTGGGCCGCAGAGCCTCTCTGATCAGCGTGATAGCATCCTAAAAAGAGTTGTATTAAGAGAGGGGCACAACACGAACCATTTCACAAGCAGCCAATATAATATGCCACACACCTGCCAAAGAGACGGACGAGCCAAGGTGATATTAAAGAAAGGGAAGGATCGTAACACACCAAAAAAAATTCTCATTCTCTGTGTCTCAATCGCGTATATTTATGCATGCCAGAGAAAGACACAAAAATCCTTTGGGAGGAGATGGAAAAAATAGGGGGAGACAGAGGAGTGAGAGTGGGAGTGAGAAGAGAAAAGGGTGGAATGCATAGAAAAAAAGAAGGGGATCAAGCCAGGAGAGATTTTTAATGAGGAAAAAACGCACAAATGAAGGACAGCTCATGCTACGGACCCTCTTTAATCCCCCCCAGACTAGAGCCAGAGAGTTAGACAGTGAGTTAAGACGGAGTAAGATCAGCGAGTCCTCTTCAAATGATAAAACCTTTTGAGGAAGCGCGTGTCCTGATTTTACAATGTGTGTTCTGATAATGTGGCGCGCGCGCGTGTGTGTTCTGATACTATATTGTGTGTGTAGGAGTGTGTGTTCTCACGCATGTATCATTAGGCATTATTAGAGCAAATTATATGGAAGGAGAGAGACAGATGCTGCCCTTGGCACATGTGACTGTAGCGAGAACCCTAACACCACTGCAGCACGCGGCACGGACAGCAGCTAAGACCACAGAATATACTCTACAGAAACAGTGCTTAGAAATAGGGATGAAGAGATCTTCCTTGCAGTATGTGTTTGCAGTATTATTTTAGTCTACATGCGTTCATTTTCACTGTCAACATTAATAAGCAGGGTTTCTTTATCAGTGACTGTATAAGGACTTAGAGTCTGCTTAGGGATTTCAGGGGCGGTTCATCTAAAAATTTTCATTCTGTTAGCATTTGCTCATCCTTGTGTCGTTCCAATTCTGTACGACTGTCTGTTTTCTGTGAAACACAAAAGATATTTTGAAGCATTCCAACATAAAACGACTTTTTTTTTTTTGGTCTATACAATGAATTTAATTTAATGAGTCCACACTGCATAAAATACTTTCTTATACAGAGTACTGAGTACTACAAAAACCTGCAAACAAATTAACTTTAAGTTCCTTTATTGTTGTAAAATACAGTAAAATACTGTTAAATAAGTTTGTTTTATTTTGTATGGAAAAATGATGATGGTTATTATTGTGATTATTAGTAAATGTTAATAGCAGCAGTTTTTAATTGGTTTGTGAATTACAGATTTACACTCAAATTTAAAGGTTAAGCCATAAATACAGTATGTTTATATTTTTACTGTATTTCCACAGAATTCTGGTAATGTCTGATGCCAGTTGTTTTTTTCAGTAATTAGGGTGGTTTTGTGTGCATTTACTTGAGAAAATAAATTCTTAAATACTAAAAAAGTACCATGTCAACATTTTGATCCATTTTTTTACTGTTTTAGCTTAGAAGAAGAAATAAAATCAGTATAGGAAAAACTAATTTTATGAAATGTTTTTTAAATTCCAACAGAAAACAAGCCATTTTTCTTCTCAAGTAAATGTATCTTAAGTAATTTTTAGATATTTGTAATATAAAATGAGACAAGAAAACAGTGCTGTTGATATTTACTCTACTGACTTTCATTATATGGACAAAAAACACCTTTTCAACAAAACCATATAGGTTTGGAACAACATTAGCATGAGTAAATGATGACAATAATATTATTATTATTTTTTTGTGAACTATCCCTTTAAGATAAATAAAGTCCTTCATACAGTCACTAATAAAAAGCCCTGCTTATTAATGTTGACAGCTGAGATTAATGCACGTAGACTAAAATAATATCACAAACACACTGCACAGTATGACAGAGGGAGAAAGATAGCGAGCGAGAGAGAAAGAGAGTGAGAGACTACAACAACAAACAGAAAACATGCCCACAGGAAATGGTATTAGCCATCGTGCAAGTGAAATTGTAGCACATGTGGCACAGTCCAAACACACTTCATCTTTTCCGTTCCATCCATCCCACTGTTTCCCTGCCATGGCGCATTCTAACAAATCTCTCCTCCTCCCATCCATCCATCCATCCTTCCCTCCCCAAATCCTTCCTCCTCCTCCTCTTCTTCACATTTCTGCATGTGTAATCCTATAGATTCTCTGATGTTATGCTACACACTCACTCCTCTCTGGCTCTTGTCCTCCTCCTCCTCACTCTCTCTCCCTCTCTGTCTCCCCCCCCCCCCCTCTTCTCTCTCTCTCTCTCTTTCCCTTCCTCTATCTCTTTCTCTTGCACCACCTGTTAGTGCAGACCCCTGTGCTTTGGAATTCACTTGTTTATGAGGGAGTCTTTCACACTCACACAATCAAAGGTAAGAGAACATTATTTATCTATACCTGTAACTTCCTAGCGCCTATTATGTCATTTAATCTGCCGGCATTTCCTTGTATATTGCTTTATTTGTGTGTCCCTCTCTTTCCAAACCCCTCCCTCCCTTTCTGTCTCTCCGGTAATTAGTCAATTCATTGTTAACCCCTTCTTGCTGTGTTAATGTGCTTCCTAGAATTTGGAAATGCAATTAACATAAAGTTCCCTCTGGCCGTTTACCGCCGGTCCCCTTAACCTCTCCTTTTCTCTCGGCGTGCGTAAGCCTCCACAACCTGCACTCGTTGTGTGTCAAGTATTAATGTACTCATGTATGCGTGCACATTAACCTTTTCGCTCTCTTCCTGTTTCTCTCACACCTCCCCTCCACCCCTAAAACTCTCATTTGCTGTTTTGTTTTTGCGTAATTTTAAGTTTGGATGGGGAGAATTTACTTCATTCTGGCACAGAGCAGGAAGATACGTGAATAATCTGATACTTGGTGACACTGTGATATGAGATACGGTGCATGCATTGCTTTTTTTTGAAGCTCTTGTGGAAAGCGTGTGATGCGAACCGCTCTTCCTCTCTCTCTCTCTGGTAATCCATCAGTGTCTGAGTGACACAGTGACTGACTGTGAAACGGTGATGTGCTTCTCATCAGGACCACTGATCTCGTGTGAATAAAAGAGAACATGATACCTCTGATGAGACACAAGTGAGCGTTTAGAGACAGAATGATAGACTGGATAGATGGATAGATAGATAGATAGATAGATACAAAGAACAGCCTTTCTTTCTATTAATAATCAGTAATTAGAGGTTTATTGAGGGAAACCAGTTGGCTACTAGTTAATATGTGCTCCCTGATCCAAAGTGTCATTAGGCAAAGATACACAAAATAACTACTTTTTATGAAGGTGGATGGTTGGACAGAGACAGATAGATAAGTACAAAGAGAGAGAGAGAGAGAGAGAGAGGTGGGGGGGATATCAACATGCCTCCAGGCAGAAGCAACAGAGAACCCAACAAGAATTTTAAAGACTTATACAAAAAGAGTAAATGAGAGCGAAACAGGTCTGTATAAGCAGATACATGTGTAAGTTACACAATTAAAGTATTGTGCAGCTTAATCAGCTAGTTCATTTAATCAGCTCGCGAGCATGTTGTCAGCAGTCCAGATCCCATCTCGCCATTGTGTTTCATGATGTGTTTGGCTACAAGTGCCAACAGTGTCATAATGTACTGTGACAACACACTGCCAAACATGTCAGTAATTTACAGTACTGGAATATCTCTCTTCATTACTTCCTCTCACTCACACATCCCACCCCCCACTCTGAGGCGTCTTCTCAACAGCCTCTTCATGTCTTGCTGTGATCCAATCTCAAGCGCTGACATTCATTCATTTTGTGACTGCGCTCACAGAGTTAGCAGGCTAGTGTGCAGTGCCCACAGTTCACAACGCATGCAGCAGGCAAGACAGTCTGTGTGCTGCCACAACTAATTAGTGCATGTTTTTAGTGATGATAAAGGTGCTTCTTGATAGTTTTGTGTAAATGGTTCCATAAAGAACCTTTAACATCTGAAGAACCTTTCTGGTTCACAAAAGGTTCTTTGTGGCAAATGAAGGTTCTACAGTTTATAAAAAGGTAAGAAAGAGATGTTTTTTTTAAAGGACCTTTGACTGAATGGTACTACGTGGAACCAAAAATGGTTGTCGCTGTGGAGAACCTTTTAAGCACTTTTATTTTTAAGAGTAAACAGTCCAAACATGAGAGCTAACTTAATTCTAGATTCACTTGACTAGCTATTTGGTTTGTTAAAACACAGCTGAAAGACTCAAAAGATTATGCCAGGAATGAGGTCTATAGTTGCCTGCCAAGAGAATCGTACATAAAGTCTATGTAAATTATATTACATTCTAATTTGCCGCTGGCTTAGTAGTTTCTGAAAGACATAAAAACCACTTTTAAAATGAAATGAGCCCACAGTTACTTCTGAAGATGAAAAAATATAAGATACAATCACATTCAGTTGATAAGAATTAGATTATTATTCAGATTTGTTCTAGCGCGCATGGATCATTTCTTGCGAAATCTTATTTCGTCATATAATGATTTTAGATGCAAATTGACATTTCCCTCAGTCTGAGGGCTGAAAAACAATCCTTAGATTTCAGTCCTCGCCAGTCAATTGCAAATCATTGAAAATGTTTAAATAAATAATGAAACAAACCGGCTTCATAAAACATCACGGACACATATTATTATGTACAGCAGGTGGTGGGAAGAGATTTGATTTGAAGGCTGAAAAAAAATATTCTGCTTGGCGTGAGGTACTGTGCTAATCGCTAATCTTGTTAGCGTCCATGTGTCATGATCTCATTAGCCGCGCTGCACCAATGCCATTATGACAACTTACCTGCCACCACCGTGGCGACAGCCATGATGCCTGTCAAAACAGAGGACACCCTGATGGATTGACAAGTAGAAATCATTGCAATGGCATGTAATGATGCGCTTTTGGCCAAATGGTCCAGAATTACCTTAAAGGTCAGCTATGTATGAGTATGTGTACTATTCCTGCATTCTTCCTTCTCTTGAAACTGTGGCTATGAAGTCTCTTTCCCACAAATGTACCGTGTTTTTTTGGAGAGAACATAATGAAAATAAAAATCAACTAAATACAGTTCAACACTGTAAAATATTAATATACTATTCATATACAAATATTAAGGTTTTATTTATAAAACCATTCAAATCTTTGAGGTTGGATTCTTATGTTCAACAAAAATGAAATATTACTATAATTGCAAATAACCACTTTCTATTTCAATATATTTTAAAATTCAACTTATTCCTTGTCTTCAACTTAACATAGCATACTTATAATTAGCAATGTTAAAAACTATATGGTTTTGTAGAAACCATAATACTTTTTTTTCAAGATTCTTTGATGAATAGAAAGTTAGAACAGAATTTATTTGAAAACAAAATTATTTGTAACATTACAAACGTCTTTACTGTTGCTTCTAATCAATTTAATCAAGTATTAATTTGATATTTTGTTATATATTTGTGATATGTGATTTATTTATTCATTAATTAATAAGTTCAACATTTATTTGCAATAGAAACTTTTTTTTTTACTAGAAAAAGCAGCTATTTCTTTTTTTTAAAGAATATCATATGCTTAAACTTTTGAATAGTAGAGTATAGTCACAAAAAATTTAATTAAACACACAAAAAACGTTATAATGTTATAATTATTATTAAATATTAATACATACTTTCATAAATAAATGTACTTGACATGATAATATAGCCTATCTGCACTTGCATTTTAGGGTTTCCTCTCAAGTGGACCAGCAACACCGGGGGCACGAAAACATTTAAAATTACTTTGATTGGGGAGCTATATGACAGGGACCGGGACGAAGTTCCAGGTTGTCCACTTTAACAATGGTGCTGACTGTTCCATGGTACCACCACAGTCCAAAATTATCCTCCCCGATTAAAAATGATTCATCATTTCTGCTGGGATTAGCTGAAACATTCTCAGGGGAGCTTTATTTGCATATGAAATGTGCCCTCAGAAACAAGATGTTTCGGCTAGAACCACAAATAAGTCAAAAGTACATTCTCTCAAATGACACACTCATTATCTCTAAACCCATTTCCCACCCTCTCCTCGTTCTAGCTCAGTAACTCTTAAAAGTAATATTTTGTGCTCTGCTCTGTGTAGCTGCTCCATTTGTGATTCTCAGTGGGGCTTTAAGTCAAGCTCTTAGTGAAGTTGACAAAGTTTTGCAAGCTCGGCTCAAGTTGAGGGGTGAGAAGAGGAGGTCAGAATTGAAAGTGTTGCTGCAGCATGCGGGTCCGGCATCTCAGGAGCAGTTTTGACAAGCCAGGTCAATTCATCGCAGTCTCTAGAGATATTAGAGATCAAATGCAGAGCTGACAATCTGTCAAAACAAATAACAAACAAACAAGGCTGTTGAGAGGACGAGTCTGTGGAACAAGGTCTTTAATTTAGAAAGTAAACCACGAAGGCTTAACAGCGGTTGAATAAGACTGAGGAAGCCTGAAGGGAAGAGGAAATCGGCCAAGCACTGCTTCTGGCTTCAAACATAGATTTTTGCTCACGACTTCTAAATAAATCAGAGCAGGGCTTAGATGGCGAGTTCTTAAAGCTAGAGCTCAGCACATACTTCTTAAGCCGCAGCATCCAAACGCCCACTCTCCTCCAACTCTGAACCTCCAGCCGCACACTTTCCTCACTGCTTTGTACCTACTCATGCTCACAGCCTCTAGCCTATTGCTCTCACGCTTTAGCTAGCTCCACTCTGCAACAAGGTTGTAATTTGTGTGTTTATTTGTGTCTGCTGAACGTATAAAACTTTGTAAGTAGAGCTCAACAAAAAGACCTTTGGTTCTGGTTTCTTACATAGGTCTCTAGATCCAGTAAATATCTGCAGCTCCTTTACGTTACGTTTCCTTGATCTCTCAAGATATTATCTTTTTTTTTCAAACTCAATGGCACTTTTTCAAGCAGTTTGGATTGAATTGTGTGTTGGGAGTGTGTGTACACAAGCATTTTTATTAAATTTAAAGAAGAATAAGTTGCCCCTTCTGAAATCAAGCCATTCTCAAATGCATGTCGGTGTGGCGTCACATCGACAGAGGCCACTCCCACAATAGTTGATTGACAGCAGCGTCACACAAACTGAACTTGTGTCTTACCTCAGACCCGCACTGAATGATCCGTCATCAGACCGAGATGCAGAGACAAGCATGAATCCTAAGCGATTGAGGTGTTTTGTTGTTGAATGTATTAATGAACATAGCAGTAGTGATTTACCCTCGACATCTGAGTGACTGAAGACGCGGAGGATTAACGTTATGTTTGGTTCTGAAGGGAAACACGCCCTTGATCAACCAACATGCGTTTATGTTCGCGCAAATCATTCATGATTCAGCCTCACCTACAAAATCGCCTTTCCTAATAGTGTGCTAATGAGCAACTTTCACTATGAATACAGCTAAAAAAAAGAGGGGCGGGAAAGAGGAGCTGTGAAGATTTAAAGGGGAAGTACACAGAACAGAGGGATTTCTAAAGAGCTGTTTTTGACAGGGTAAAATGAGCGTTTTTAAAACTATCTTTGAGAAATTTTACAAACTTTCCATTAAGATCCTAAAGAATCATATTAGCTTGTGGAAAATTGCTTTTGTATTACCCCTTTAACATACAATGGAGAATGTAGGACTAAATACATTTCTGTGAACGCAAGTGCCCTAAAGATCTGCAAAGTGAGTTTCTACATGAACATCTATTATCGGGAAACTGCTTTGAATTTGCTGTTGAACTGTATATTAAGTGTGGGAAATTTGCCTTTTAACACCAAGTTAACACAGGTAAATCTCTGAGCTGATCACTATGTGGCCTTGAGCAAGACATGGGACAGTATGTGTGGCCTATGTTCAGAACTTCAGACCATGGGAATTGAATACACACTTTTAATGAAATGTTAACAGCAACAAAAACAAGGATGTTCATGTAAAGGTTTTCATGGAGTAATGCGTATTTGACCTGATGCTTCCATGACAATTAGTCACAAATATGTCACAATAGGTCCTTTCGCACTGCAGGAACTATTTCATAGGACCCAAACTAATAGTGGAACTACCTACTTTTTGGCGTGTACGCACCGCAGGAACTAGAAATGATTTTAGTTCCAGGAACTCTAATTGGAGGAACTAAATTAGCTCCTACTTCAAAGTAGGGTCTAAAATGGTTCCAGGAACAATCGGTGACGTAAGTGTACGCTGGTTAACTAAATGTTTAACCTGCCATGGTTTAAAACGCAGTCTAAACATGCACCGTGTAGATATTGTATCAAATTATTTATTTTATAAATGCATTTACCTGAAGGCTTCGTCTACGGCATCTTCTTTGTTTCACTTGTTCAACACCACGTGCAAATTACATCACTGTTGACTGGTTTACGTCACTTCATTTAGTACCCACTGCTGCTGGGAAATAGTTTGCGCAAAATTGTCCCAGTACTTTAGTACTGTACTTTGAGTTGAGTGAGAAAGGCCCTATTGAGATCAAAGCATCATTAAAAATACCCTTTTAAATTCACTCCTGTTTCATGAGTAGTTCACTTCTAGAATACATGGATAATTGACTCACCTTCATGTCATCCAAGATGTTCATGTCTTTCTTTCTGCTGAAGGTCCTAATTGCAGTTTCAGTGCAGCTTCAAAGGGCTCTAGATGATCCCAGCAGTCAAGGAATAAGCACCTCATCTAGTAAAATTATCTGTAATTTTTCCTGTTTTCATAACTCTTCTGTAAACAATATTAATCTCTGAATTATGCATAATTTATTTATAATTAAATAATAAAAGAAAATACACATTTACATTATTTTATATAATTAATGCATTACATGAGATAAAAATAGTGCAAACTCTCCAAGGCATTTGAAACAGAGCTGCAGAGAAAAGCATTTTCAGACATAATTATATAATTTCATTAGGTTTTGTATTTGGATACACGATCAAAGACTTCTTTTTTCTTTTATCAAGGTTTTTTTTTTTTTAGTTTAACATGTTAAGTCCTCTGGATCAACTAGCTGGTAAAAGGTCACAAAAACAGCAAAGATTTTGTGTACAAGTAGTTCTTTGGTTACTTGGTTAATGTGGCAGAAAGCTGCGAGGGTAAGATACAGTAAGATGTTAGAACTCATAATATGGTTAGAGCTACATACAAGCAAATTTTGAGGGAGCACTATAGAAGGAAAAGTCCTGTGTGCACATATTCACTGGCTTCTGTAGCACATCACCTTAAAAGTGAAGTTGTAAATGTTTACTTCAGTGGCCTCCAAGTTCACTTTCATATATGACAGTGTGCTGTGTGCCATCTTTGTTATTGTTCTTTGCACGTACTGGTAATTTAATTTACTCACCGTCATATCTTTCTTCCGTAGAACACGTTTGTTTTATTTTTATGTTTTATTTTTGCCCATTCAGTGGGATCCAGTTTTGGTTTGGACCCTTATTGACATTCATTGTATTAAGAAAGAAAAATAACCCCCAGTGTTCCACAGAACAATTTCAGTCATACAGGTTTGAAACGACATGAAGGTGAGTAAATGAATGCAGAATTATTATATGTGTCTGAACTATCACTATGGCTATGGTGGAATTGTCTGTGTAGCTGAAGTCGTTTTCAATTATCGACCGTCTGATATGTGTCAAAATCTCTCTTTATTTCTCTGCTTTAGCTCTATGACGGTGCGTAAGGGAAAAAAGCTCACCATCTCCATCCAGGAACACATGGCCATAGACGTCTGTCCCGGCCCCATACGTCCAATTAGACAGATCTCTGCCTATTTCCCTCGACTCTCCCCAACCGCTGAGCCTGTCTCTCCCAACCCTGCTTCCCCATTGGCTCTCAGCCCAGGGGTTGGAGCCTCTGGAGGAACGAGCGGAAGTCTCTTGTCCCCTCTGCAGGCAGGGGCCAGAGGAGGGGGTGGCACTCTGTCAGCAGCAAGCAGCATTGAGACATCGGTGGACATCTGCAGTTCAGACAGTGATGACAGTAGTAAGAACAACATTGTGTGCTTAACTATCTACAGGATCAACACTCACCATCTCAGGGAAGCTCTTTAGTCACACATCAATACACCACTGTAACTGTAAGGTATATCATGAAAGTATAATCAGGTTACATAAGCTGTACTGTGCCCTCCTAGCTAGTGAGTCACATGTTGGTGCATAATGGGAGTTTTGAGAGACTTTTTTAGCGATGCCTGACAAGTAAAGTAGCAGTCACAATGAAGTTTGGACACAAGTGTGATATGATGACACCCTCCGCAATTAAAAAGGTTTATTAAAACATTTTTTTATTTATTAAAATAAAAAGGTCAGCTATACAATATTAACATGTATTTTGATGCCCTTTAATTTGCTGTAACAGATTACTTTGGTGTTTCGTTTTTCAAGTAATTGGCATGAAAATCAAGTGTGAAAACTATAGTTGCTAACAAAACAGCACATTTACATCAATGAAGTAATTCAATGTCCATAGCTGCTTGCTATTTAGGAATTTAGATAAAAACTAATTGTAAAATCATACATTTTCCCCTGTTATCTGTGGTGTATGTCTAAATAAATCTCTAATTTATGTCAGAAAATGTAATCTCCTGTCCAAAAATACCCGAATAGGAATCGCAAGAGTTGTTCAAAGTTAGAAAGTGGACACTTTCTTTTTTTAGTGCATAGCTACAACTCAAAACAGTTTTGAGGACAAAACAATGATGGAGCAGGTCACATATACATTTTAGAAGTTAGGGATTTTAATATATTGTTCATAAGGATAATGTTAAACCCATAAATTAACATCCTACCTGGTATTTGCCTTGAAGGAATACATAGCTATTGAACACAGCAAAGCATTTACATTACTTTATTTAAAACGTTTTTGTTTTTTCTTCTTTCTTACACTGCCTGGGAAAAAATTAAATGTGAATTATTATGCTAATAATTGTGCGATATTAAGTCTGTGCTTTGCTTTAGCAATATAAATTGCACTGGCTTAATATTGCAATTTGCCATGTTACTATCCATCTTACCATCTGTCAAATATGCATACCTCATAATTGTCCGGCATAATGGATTATTTAATTTGCTTTCTGTCAGGTTTTATGGTATAGATGTTATTAACATTTGTACTATCATCCCTTTTATTGTGTAGCTGCGCTGGGGACGTTAGAATTTGAACTGAGGTATGAGAGAGCAACCAGTTCACTCCACTGTACCATCATCAGAGCCAAGGTAACATCCGTCTCACAGCTCTGCAGTTCACTACACACACACACACACATACATATCTATTCGTGACTCACACTCCAAAACCTGCAGGTGATTTACCCTTTAGTAGTTTGTTCTACTTCAGAGCTCCATGCTGTTGTTTCTTTATATTTTTTATTTAGCGGATCTTGTCTAATAAATTGTTTGTTTTGGTGTAGGGTCTGAAACCTATGGATTTTAATGGCTTGTCAGACCCTTATGTCAAACTTCATCTTCTACCAGGAGCATGTAAGGTGGGTAAGTTTAGGTCCTGTTTGAACCAATAAAATTGCAATTGTTGTTTCATAAAAAAAGGACCTATATGACACTATATGGCCAAAATATATGGATGCCCAAAAACAAACCCATATGTGCTTGTTGAACATTTACTGTCAAGACTCTGGGAATTAATAAAGGGAGATTATCTTGGCATGGGATGTTGGGATTTGCTCTCATTCAGACACAAGAGCATCAGAGAGTCATTGATGTTGGGTGATGGGGCCTGACTGATAGGTCTGCCTTCTGATTCACCCCAGTAGTGTTCATTGAGAGCTGGCTTTGGGCTTTGTGCCTGTCACATTTTTCTACACCGTTTCATTATAGATCTTGCTTTGTGCACAGTATTATCATGCTGGAACAGAAGAGCACGCTCCCCAAACTGTCCCAAAATTGCCTTCACTGGCATTAAGGAGTCATAAATTAAGGCCCCGATATACTTCAAACGACAACTAACTGAAATGATGTAATTTCGAACAAAATCAGACCAAAACGAAGTTGGTTTTGAGTTCATTTTGGCTGTTGGCTGACCAAAGCGAACTTTTTGGGGAGTTCGTTTTGGCTTCTAAACACCTTTGAGCTACCATTGGTCTGAGGCGGCTACGCAATCGGTGGGTGTGTTCTGAAACTCCACATTCTTTGACACAGGATTTTGTTTTCCAGGATCGTTTAGATCGTTGTTTTTGCCCTCAAACGAAAACTAACTTTGTTTCAAGTATATTGGGGGCCTTTAGAAGGAAATTTACACATATTTTTGGCCATATTGGGTTTCTACTTGAAAATGAAAATATATTTAAAATCAAGAAACATGATAAAGCGATTACATGCTAAGTACCTCTGGGCTGGTAAGATTTTTAGCTGTAATTGAAATAGTCTCTTATGATCAACAAGGCATTTATGTAATGAAAAATTCTGTAAAAACAGTACATATTACAATTTAAAATAATTAAAATAATTGTAAAAATAATTATTTATTCTATATATATACATATATATAATCCAGATTTTTCAGCACCAATACTAGTCTTTAGTGTCTCACGATCCTTCAAAAACGATCCTGATATTCTGATTTAGTGCTAAAGAATTTTTTTCATTCTGAATCCTTCTAAACAGCTTAATATTTTTGTTGAACTGTGACATCTTTTTTCAGGATTTAATGCACAGCACTACTTGAAAGAACAGCATTTATTCGATTATTTCTTACTTTTGTACTTGATGATTATGATTAAACTATGATTAAAAAATCTCAAATCCTACTTACCCCTATATTTTTAACAGTAGTGTATGTGTGCATATTAGAGGATTAAGATATTAAGAAATAATCTTCACTCTTTATTTATTCATTTATTCAAATTGGTTTATACCTACAGGCTAATAAACTGAAAACCAAAACTGTACGCAATTCTCTAAATCCTGTTTGGAATGAGACTCTCACTTACGTTGGCATCACAGAGGAGGACATGCTCAGGAAGACTCTGAGGTTAGTGAAGACATCTGTGTATCTCTTTATGGGTGACTCCAAGTGGGCTGTGGATCTATTCTGGATATTTCTTTCCAATTCTCCTCTCGGAGAGCAGTGATTTGACAGTAGCCTGCATATCTTGCTTCGACAGTAGGTGTGTAGGTGTGTGGCAGAAAGTGTGCCTGCTTAGCAGACCTCCCTGTCGCTTATGAACCTTCAGGAATGATCAAGTTTCTGGGTACATCCAGTGTTGTGCGCTTCTTGGAAAGTCGGCATATATTTAGGCTGAATATATTTGCAGTGCTTCAGCCCCATCATCTCCAAAGAACTTCGCCGGAGGTGGAGTGACTGCTGTAGCACTCGGGTTTATCCTGCGATTATCCACAGAAAATTACCTTTGGGCTTGTGTTATAAATGAACAGTATCCCCTGGCAACATGGGACTAGGACTGCTGGTGTTTTCTTTTTTTCGATGGCGGGGTGACAGTAGTCAGAGAAAAGTCATTTAGCCCTTTATCTCCAAGGGAAAATACAGGAACAGAGGAGGGTGTGTGCTCCGCAAACGCACAAGCAAACCTTTGGAAAAAAAAAATAAATAAATGAGCAGGCGCTTACTTCCGACCAAACTGTCAGAGCCAGAAATATCATCGTAATCCCATTCATAAATATACATTTCTGTCTGAGCCATTTCCAGCTCTTGCTGCTCTCCAGAAGATATATTTATTGCCTCTTTATCACTTTCGCCCATACTACATTTACAGCTTTCATGTTTATCTGCCCTCCTTCCAGTATAATCGAATAACTCTCTCACTTTCTTTTATATGTTGTTTTTTTCCTCAGGTTATCGGTGTGCGATGAGGATAAACTGACTCACAATGAGTTTATTGGAGAGTCTCGTGTGGCCCTGCGACGTGTGAAACCAGACCAAACCAAACGTTTCTACACCTGTTTAGAACATCCACCTCCTGTAAGATACACAGTTTCTCTTCCCAGTCTGTGGGAAGAGTGCCTGCAGCATTGCTGGGATCAATGACTGATCTGAATTGAATTAATATTAAATTATATGTAATTAAAGGATTCAAGTGAACGTATGATTAAGACTAATGTCAGATTTAGTATTTCTTTTCTCTTGCTTAAAGTTTGGGGTTGTGTTAGTGAGAAAACGTGGCAGAGACAATGGATGAAGTGTTTGTATTCATGGTAAATTTATTGAAATTATCTTATTATTTTTTTTAACTCGCCAAGTTGCATGGACAAAATAGGATAGTGGAAGTTGCATGCATTGTATTATTATCTTATACATCGAGATCCGTCTTTTTAATCAAAGCTGTGTTATGGGCTTGATCTAAACGCTGCGCTGTGCACTTAGCTAAAAATAAATGCATTCCAATTTGCTGCTGGTTAATTTAGAATTGATGGATGAACTTGCACATTGACTCGACATGTTTATTAAGTAACATGTCAATTGTGATAAGAACACCCTGAGTTATGAACACCGCCATCTTTATTGTTTACTTTGTTCAGTTTTAGGAAGACAGAGCTACTGTGAGACTAGAAAAGGAGTTTGATTAGGGTTATGGGCTCATTCCAAGGGTCATTATATAGTGATTTGTTTAAAGACATTCAAGCTCAGCTCTTATCTGCTGTTGTACGAACAAGGCAGTTTAAGAGTCACATCTGTTATCAATGCAAAACACTGACTGTGTGAATGTAGCCGGTGACAATTATACATACAGGCTCACTTCATCTCTGTCTCCTCTCTCTGTGTCTGCCAGCTTCCCTCTCCTACAGCCATGGGAGCAGCACTGCGAGGGATTTCCTGTTACCTACGAGAGGTACTCTACCCCAAACCCACCTGTTTTCATCTGTCTCTCTCACAGCAGAAAAAAAGACAAAGCACTGACATTTCCGGATGCTAGTTAGCAATGGCGTTTTAAAAATTGCAAACTGATCATTGCCTGCTGATTAACGCTCTCTCTCACTCAAATGTTTTCACATTGGGATCTAGCCTCATTTGCATTTCAATAAGAACATTGAGCACATTATGATAAGTGGTACGGAAGAAATCGATTAGCATTTTCATTACCATTCAAAATTGTTCTCAACATGCTTGGCCCCCCGCGATGAGATATACCGGAAAGTAAAAAGGACACAAGGGGGATTATGAGCGGAGGATGGGGTCGGCTGAAGGAAAGGGCAGACGCTTTACTATTTGAGCATTTACGTGTTTAAAGCAAACCCCAGCTCTGTCGGTCAACAAGAACGAACGTGGCATTCATAAATGAGGGATAAGATTAGCCGAGCGGCATTGTGGCCTCCAGAGAGATGAGATACAATTTGTTCTGTTTAACTTGGTGTTGTACAGCACTTCTGTTGCCAATGCCCAGTGTTGACAATTTCATGACAGCCGCTGCTGAATTGAGAGGCAGAGAAAGAATTCAGATCCATTTCTTTTGATTTAACCAGAGACGTAGAAACAATCTGGAAAATGGGGGGGGGGGACACATTATAGAGCTAATCTGCCTGGCTCATGAATATTAATTAGGTGACATAACAGCACTGAAAAGCACATAAATGGACACTAGGCACATTAGGATTACCACTTACCGACTGTGATTGCGCGTTCATTCGTTTGATTATGGCTTAAAATGCACGGTTCGTATTCATCTCTCACTCTGTTTCACATTTCTTTCATTAATAAACCGATAAATGGTAAATTTGAAAGGACAGAGGCAGCAGAACATTTTAACGCCCAGCTGAAAAGCAGCAGAGATTTCTGGAGACCAGAATAATAACATTTTCAAAGGAAGTGGAGAGATAATGTGTGTGGGGGGGGTAGAGACAGGAAAAGCCACAGACAGCATAGATAGAGAAGAAAACAGGGGCGAGAGGTTACAGGGTTATGAATGGACAGAGGGTGCCGGATGAGTGACAGACAACACACTCACAGGTCTCTGGAGGAAGACAACTAGAAGTGACAGGGGAAAACCGCTGAACTGCTTAGAGGGATCACAGAGACAGTGATGGTTCAGGGGGTGCTTTCAAATGAAATTATGTTAAAGAGACAGCTCACCCAAAAATTTAATCATTTTAGAGTAAAGAAAGTAATTCACACACCTCATGTCTTTCTTCTGTAGAGAACCACAGGGGATGCATGGCAAGGATTTGATGCAGATTAAATAATTTAATAACTTTGATATACGACAAGCCGTTCAATAAATTTGTTTAAGGAACATTCATTATTCCTGAAAATCTTCTACATATACCTGACCCTGGCCTTGTGAAAAAAGTGGTAGCATAATTAACAAAAAAACTAAACCAAAAAACTTGTTATAAAATAATAATAATAAGCCTAAAATAATAATACTTAGGGGCAATCTTAAAATAATGGTTCCAGGTATTGCAATAATTGCAATTAAATGAAAATGTATCATAGTTTAAATTATATTAAACGCTATTAGATTAGCCTTTTTGACCTTAAGTATATTCTTTTCATAACTATGTCTATTGTTTTTGATAATATAGTTAAATTTAATATAGGCTAGTTAAAGTGCACTGCTAAATGTACTGACAATGAATGGTATCTAAAATATACTTGAATATAATTGCAGCCTTGTGTGTATTTTAAAATATTTGTAATTCCACTTTTGTAATAATGAAGTTTCAATTTGGAACATTTACTTGAAATGTAATATTCGATTAACATGCAACAGTGAAAATTATAATCAAGTACTTTACCTTTTTTGTAGTATGTAAGCTACAGTAGTATCTTAAAATAAGTTCTTTAAATGATGACAAAAACATTACATTTATTTAAAATGTACTTTAATGTAATCCTAAAAGTGATATTATAATATTAATGGAATAAAAGGCCACTTACACACTTTAAGGGAGTACAGTTGTGTAATTCCCTTTTTATCTTTTAATACTAGTACACTACAAGCACATTCAGTACAATATTGTTAAAAAGAGAAGCCATAATGAGAGCCATAATGCAGATTGAATACGACTACGAGTGGGAAATGCAAATAGTAGTAAAAAGGTAAAGGAGGAATATGGAAAACATGCCCCAGAGACAAAGGAAGGATCACAAGTCACAGACGGAGTTTATGCGCAACAGTCCCTATGTTTATTTAAAGCTTTTGATTTGGTGTCATGACTGGCATACATACAGATTCTGGTGACTGGTGCCACGCCATCTGCCTGCTAATCACGCAAATCTGAATATGAAAGCTGTGCTGATATGTGTGCGTGTTCCCAGCCTCACTGAGCACCTGTTTACCTGCTGGATACACCCCCTCATTATCATTAGCGCGTCTGCATGATGGGGGTCATTAGTTTGAAACCTCATAGAGCACAGCAGCCAAAAGCCCGAGCGATTCAAGCTACAACATTTAAACCGTGCTAAATTCATTTATCCCATTCAGAAATGCCATTGGCATTTTAATTAGCCGCAGAAACTTGCCCTGTCAGAGGAAAGCCGCTGCTATGCCACCATCTGCTTCCTTGTGGCTAATTTTCTCCGCAAAGATTTTCTAGGAAAAAAATTCTTATATGATGTTTCCATTTTGAGCTATAATAGATTCGATTATACTCAAGGATGTAGAATTCAGTAGGGACGCTGCTGAGACATGTCCCTGCTGATATCCAGTGACTACTGAATCTTCCCTTGCAATAATTTTAATCCAATAATCTATATGTAAGCACTGTTGTAATTATTTACATTACTTGACATAAGCACATAAGTGAACAAAATATACTTTCATATATATATATATTTCATAATAAAGTGTTCCTTGTAATTAACCATTGGCCCAATGCATATTACAATAAAGTAATGTATGGTGTCTCTGTTCAACTGCATCCTTGCCATCAATAGTTACTCTTAACAGAGTAACAGAATGTTACTTTTGATATTCTATCATGAAGTGTATAGAGCTATGGTAATGTTGTAGCTTTACATAATCAAAACTGTGTAATTATACCGGCATAAAAACTTACATATGTTGGCGACCATAAATAAATGTTGTCCGTGACACGAAATTGCGGTCAAAAGTCAAGCGTAAAAGCACAAATGGATGGGGGGGCTGCTTTTATGTCTCCAACAATGTCAAAATCAAACCTACGCCCTTGATTATACCGAAACATCTTTATCGTACCTAACATTTCATATTCATGCAAATATTCAGTCTTCTCCACTGAAGTATGCATTTTGATCATAACATCGCATATTCATGTGCCCTCCTGCAAAATACACGAGTGGGAAACTGCAACAATTGCAGTGGACTGTAAGTGGCGCTTCTTAGTGTAGTTGACCTCATGAGGCAGGGAATTATATGTGCGGCTATTTTGTCTGTCTCCTGAGCATTAGACAGCTGGGCTGCTCTCCTCGCTGTTTGCATTATGAGTTGTCTGTTTATAACACAGGGGTCGCCCCTCTGTCTGCCCACTATCTATGTGTGTGTCCTCACTGTTAAATTAATGAAGGTCTGGCAATGCAACTTTCACTCACTCCAGCTCTGTCTCGCTCACACACACACACACACACACACACACACACTATCTGTATCTGTCCCCACACAATTACATTAATGAAACATCAGACTTGCCAGCAAACAGGTTTGGCTTGGCATGCTTCTCACTAATGGGCAAACTCACCCGCAACTCCGGCACAAACACACACACACAATGTGGTAGACTGGGCTGTAAGGGGAATTTCAAAGTGCAAGGTAAAGAACGAGAAATAACAAGGCTCTTTATAGAAAAACAAACAGGGAGCGAGAGACACTGTGATGTTGATCCTGGTTGCTGATGGTGCGGCTGAGAGAGAGATATAGAGAGAAACAGGAGAGATAGACCGCTTTAAACAAAGAAAGGCAAGGATAGAGTATGAAAGACAGATACTGATACACAGCTTACTGCTCTCTTCATGAATTTTCATATGCACAGATATTACACTCCTCATAAATGCTTGAGAAATCATTTCCAATGTTATGTCAAATGCTGAATGTGAAATCCTGTTAGATTAAATATATATAATCTTTTATGCGGTGCTTTTTGAGCTCTGTAACTCTACTAAAAGCTGTATATACTGTATATGCCTTTATTTATCACTGTAAAAAGGTCTATTAGACTAACAAACTGACTTAACACATATAATTATACATTGATCACTTCCATGACTTGCACAAGATTTCACTATTTTGATGGTATTTAACAGGCGGTATGGACATTTTTTTTAGATGAGACAAACTATGTAACAATACAGAAATGATCAAATCAGTGGTAGTATTGACTTTTTTTAGTTTTTCCAAAAAAACATGATGTAAGGAAAAAGCTCAAGGGATAAGACTACCAAAAAAGTTAAGTTAAAACTGAAGGATACGGGAAAATCCAGCATGTTTATTAAAATGATTTTAATTAGAGAAAGAAACACTTAAAAAAAAAAAAATAATTTCTTTCATTAGTGCAGGCCGCACAGGGACCTGGCAAAAATAGCAGCATCTGTTCAAATCAAAGGGAATTAGTTTAAAATTAACACTTAATTGTGATATTATGTGCAGAGAAAAAAGAATTAGAACTAAACTATCTTGTGTTAAATATTTTATCGGCTGCACTTTATTTTACAATATGTGTACTTACTACTTGGTTATTGTGATTACTATAACTGTGTACATGAGGAACAGAACTGTATATGGACTTGCGTGTAACTGTACCTTATAATAGAAATAACACACGAAGCTATGATCTTTATTGCTCTTCTGCATGTCTAAGCTTTGATCTTTCACATTACGCTCTTTTATATCTCCTGACCGAGACAGCTAATAAAAAAATAAGCATTTGTAATCCGTACAGATGGATTATCAGATATTTCATGTAAATATTGTTGCTCTCGAGGTGTAAGCACTGAATATTCAGAGTCACACTTGAGCATTCTCTGCATGCATTATTAATGTGCATTCAAATAAGTGTCTCTCAAGCCTTACTAATGTGTGGTGTGTGTTTGTAAGCGTTGCACCAAATCAAACAATTATGTCTCATTAAGTCTCCATATCTCACAAAATCCTGAAGAGGCTGTGCTTAGATCTTCCCGCTTCCCCCTTTGAAAGCCGCTGAAGCTAAGCTAAGCCCAAACAGACCAGGAAGAGAGTGATAAATGACTGTTGGTGTGTGGTAGAAGATGAGTCTGAATCATACGAGTCATCACAGAGCATTTGCAGAAGACTACAAGAGTTTGAATAGGGATTTTCCATTTTAAGGCTAGATTAAACTTTCTCTTGTATGAGAATCAATATTAGGTTTTTTTTATTTATAGAAATTTTGCGCACGGTGTGTGAATGAAAAAACAACAGATTGCCGTAATTTAAAAATAAGCCTAGTGCGTAGACGTCACATTACACTAACATCATTACATGCATTGCCAACTGTTTATAATTATTCTACACGTGAACATTATCAGATTGTACCCAGAGGGAGTCCTTGTCATTGGTTCGGTTGCATGCCTTGTTCGGAGTCTCCTACACAGTCACTTTTAATATAGATTATTTATTACAATGCTTGCAAGACAGCACTGTAGTGACTTTCCTTGTATATATCCACATTTTATAAGATGGAGCCTGTGATACAGAGCAAAGTAAACATGTAAACATGCTCCAGTGTTCAGTAATCACCTTTCAGTTGTCCAAATTTGTTCACAGTATGCTGATTCTCAAATTATAATTTTGCATTATTGAAATCTGGTTAGTCTACTCTCTTACAACTATTTGCATACAAAATTATGACTCCCATGTCTTTACCGATTGTAAACAAGGCATGATTCAGCATTTCATAGACTTAAACCTCAGACTAAATCCTTAACATTATTTCCTTTTGGTGCCTTACAACAACTGGTATTTGCTTCTATAAAACTATTTATATTTGAATGAAATTCAAGGGTGTCTTAATTTGCTCTATAGTCCAGTAGTAAGTGTGCTACCCCAGGGAGTCATGCTGTTAAAAATGCTCCAAGGCGTTGGATTTGTCACTAAACAAATCCTACCAGAAGGACGTTGCTCCTGATGTATTGAACAGTTACATCTGTGCTTCAATAATTATTTTTACATTGGAAACCCTGTTAACATGTCGATACGTCTTGTTAGTGGCCAAATGTGTTTTCCTGATATTCATAATGAGCATAATGAGCCAGCTCAAGAATAAAGTTTCAGAATCATCCATTAACTTTATATTGATAGAATGTAACCAACAGCGATGGTGTCATTAAAATGTTTGCACACTGAGATGTGATTAGTCTTCTTTCTTACAACTATTTGCATATGAAATTCTGATTGGGCTCGTCTTCCATCCATGTGTATATCCATATATAGCTGCCTTTCCACCACAGTGACTATGTTGATTCCTGTGTAACCGAGAGTCAACAAGACGTGATTCTGCATTTCATATTCGCATCATTTAAGCCTACCTAAAACCTCAACGTTATTCCGTGCAACCCCTGGTATTTCCTTCAGGAAATGCCTCATCTAGTTACATTTTTGCACCTAACGTTGATTTGCGCTCTCTTGCAGTGGGAAAACGAACAGTTGACCAGTTTGGAAGAGAGAGGTCGCCTGTTGCTCTCGCTCCAGTTCCTGCCCCCACCTGCAGAGGGCGAAGCAGAAGGCCGGCGGGGGGGCCTGTACGTCGGAGTACTGCGCTGTGCCCATCTGGCAGCCATGGATGTCAACGGCTTCTCGGACCCCTATGTGAAAACGTGAGATTTTTGCACCAACACTGAGAAAGCACAGACACGCAGTGAACAAACACTTGCTAGGGATCCAGGAAAGAAGCGAAAAAACTAAAAGGGCAAAGGAAAAAGAACTCCGGTTTGGACGGGAGGTGCCATAAACAGTTCTCAGAGGTGGAGAGTGAGTAGGAGAAACTGTAAAACAAGAAAACTGATAGTAGTCTGTGATAAGGTTAAAAAAAAATCTCTTTACATCCTACGTCTTTCTTGTGATGTGTCTCTGCTGCTCACTCTCTCTTTGTGCCCCCCTCTAATCTCTCATTATTTTTCTCACATCATGTATTAAAATAAACGCTCTCAAACAGTTCTTCCTCCCCAGGCAAAATGGCATAAGAACAGACAGGACCCCCACCCACGCTCACGTCCCTTCCAGTCTCTCTCTCTCTCTCTCTCTCGCTTGCTCTTCCGCTCCTTTCACAAACACACACACACACACATTCTCTCTTTTCCTCAGGATCAAAGCCATATTCTAACTGTGTGTCTTGGGGGAGGGTGGCTGAGAGTTAACAGCAGTACATAAAGCAAATCAAATTTTTATGGAAGCCGGTGGGATGTCACCGCAAAAGCCGAAAAGCAAACAGCTTGGTACGAATGTGTCCGGAGTGCGTTTCTTGTGCTTGCGCCGCCGGCGCCGCTCGTTTTAATCTCCTCCTCTCCCACTGTCCTGCTCTACCTACGGCCCTGACTTTGTTCTTCCATTTGCCTTTCTCTTTCCAGATACCTGAAGCCAGATGTAAAGAAGAAATCCAAACACAAAACGGCAGTGATTAAAAAGACCCTTAACCCAGAATTCAATGAGGTATGGATGTATTTGACGAACATTTCATTTCATTACACGTGTGCCTCGCGAGCATTTTGAGTGTTAATGAGATGTCTGGTCCAATATCTCTTTGCGTTGCGTCCTTGCTCACTTCACATTCCCAGAAGACCTCCACCTCAACGCACGTTTGTCTTTCATCACCACGTTGCACGTTTCTCATTTCAGTTATGTCCTCCGTTTCTCTTTTTCACCCTCTCCTTCTTCACGTCTGTCTCACGCTCTCTCTGTCATGTGGGCGGCGTGCGATCACCAGTAAGGCTAAGTGTTTTGTTTCCATTCACTCAGAAGTAACACACACCCAGATTGGCCATATAATTACTCTTTGGCTCATACTGAAGGCTGCTCACTCCAATCTCACACGCCACTATCTGCTTAAAAGCAGGTCTGCCCTCTGCTCCACAGGAGCCCCGCTCAGCATAACCATGATATCATATCATATCAAAACTGTTCATGGGGGTGCTGAAAATTCCTGGGAGGAATAAAAGGCAGGAGCAATAGTGCTCCTCAATACTTTATATTCAGAAAATGCTCCAATTTCTTTTTATGAACTGCGTGAACATTTGCAGCTGACGTTGGCTCAGTGGAGAGGGATGGGTAGAGGTCAGAAGAGGAAGGTCTGGTGGTTTGATCCACCCTGTGATCCCAGCATGATTTAACTCGGATACCACAGAAAGCAGACTCCATTTAAAATGTATTGCTTTCTATTGCTTAAAGGGATAGTTCACCCAAAAAGAATTTCAATGACAAAAAGTGTCCCAATCAACTTGAATTCACCCTATGTCATTCTAAGACCTCTGTTCACCTTCTGAACACAAATTAAGATATTTTGAATGAGTTCTTAGAGCTCTCTACCCTCCTTAGACAGCAATATAATTAACATGATCAATGTTTTCAATTTTATAAAGCTACGAAAATACTCAAAAAACACAAAAATAACAACTTTATTAAACAATTCCACGTGGAGCAGATGACACTGGATTCTGGACCTTGATTGTGTTAATTATATTGCTGTCTATGGAGGGTCAGAGAGCTCTCAAAATATCTTAATTTGTGTTCTGAAGGTTTAGAATGATGTGGGGTGAGTGATTAATGACAGAATTTTTTTTTTTTTTTGGGTGAACTATCCCTTTAAATGTTTTTTCCCCTTTATTCAGGCACACACCAGGCTTCAGTCAGTGGGTGTGAAAGCCGCAGACGAGAACATCTGTTTGGCTGAACTACCGAATGCCATTTGTTTCTGGAAATTTGTTTTTTAAAGCAACTTTTCATTATTATTTTGATCATTCCCCAGGTGGTTTCGGAGCTGTCAGGATGATGCATATGAGATCCTTTAAAATGTACTTTGAAACGAATGAGGGGGAAATCAAAAGTGACAATTAATGAATAACATTTTGGGCTATTGCCAAAGGGTTTATGAAACGAGGACTGGACACGTCAGCCTTTAAACTATTCTTTTGCAGATGTAATGAAACTGTTGAACTGCTGTGATAATCCACGTCATATTTTACCACCCACAGGAGTTCTTCTATGAAATCTCTCTATCCGAACTGGTCCATAAGACACTGGAGGTCACAGTATGGGACTATGATCTGGGAAGATCTAATGATTTCATAGGTGAGCGTATGCGATTATTATTATGTTATAATGAGCTGTTTTTCTGCAAACACTTCACTGAGAAACCCGTCTGTGCATTCAATTACACTATATTAACATTGTTTACTTTGGTAACTACACAGTTGATTGTAAGCGTTGTGCTGACATCTTTTCAGCATAAGCAGCACATTATCAGCTTGTTAAGTGGTGACACGAGAAGTGCTGTTTCATCTCAGATGTCAGGAGTAAATAACGACTGCTGGATTCATTATTACATCCATCAACAAAACACCTCAATTGCTTAATTGGAGACATTCTTGTCTATCCCTGCTCTGTCAATGAAACAATGGCGGCCTGGTACTTTATTTTTACTGTAATTATGTACTAAAAGTAAAAATATATAAATAAAAGTATTTTCACTCAAGCATACACTCAAGCTCAAAGGATCTCATCTTCATGGCATATTTTGGGTCGGATTTAACAGGATAACTTGTTTAAAAAAGGGCACCACTATCATTTTTCATAGTGTGTAACTATTTATTATGGAAGCCCGTTTCCGCCACCGTGAGAAAAAAAATTTTTTTGTAAGTCATAATAATGAGAAACTTTCTCATTAATATTATATAATAATATAAACTTTCTAGTTAATATATTATAATATTCACTCAGAAAAAAATATTTATAACGAGAAACTTTCTCATAATAATGAGTTATTTTCTCATAATAATGACTTAGTTTCTCATAATAATGA
>JAUCMS010000062.1:15120962-15139343 GCA_032357445.1 Enteromius radiatus | reverse complement strand
ATTATCCAGCACAGCACATGTCACGATCACCAGGGAAACCCTCCCATGAGTCTTTCCTGTAGCTTAAGATCTGTTCAACACCAGTGCCTCACCTATTATGAACACGCATGTGATTTCGACAGGTGTAGGCATCTTTAAAGCTGCGTGCACACACGGGACAGTCAAACAGACGCAGCTGCAGATGCACACGGCTGTGGTTCCTCAGAGTGCCGTCGTTGTTGAAGCGTTTCCCGCACTGGGCACAAGCATACGGCTTCTCCCCTGTGTGAATGAGCATGTGCACCTTTAGCCGGGAGTGATGGGGGAATAGTTTCCCACACTGTGGGCATATGTGCGTCCCAGGACCTTTGACTCTTCCTCGTCCCTGTCCTCTTCCCCTAAACTGTCTGACCTCTCTGCTGAACGCCGCATGGCGCAGGGGGTTGACCGCAACGCTAGCTATACCGAGATGAGAGTTTCCACTAATAGCGTCGCTCCTGGCCGATCTGGAGTCTGTGTTTTGATGAGAGGTGTTGTAGTTGACGTGAGCTGCGCTTGATTCAGGATAAGAGGTCTTTAACACATTTTGGCTTATTTTACTGAGGGATACGTGCAAGGTTTTAGCCTTCAGCTTCGTACGCTTGGCTGATTCCAGATCAGCGGAATTCGATATGCTGAACACTTTAGGATCAGACTTGTGGTTAATATCAGTAGTAGCTGGTAACTGAGCGGTGCAATGAGGTATTGGACTGTAGACAGATGTGTTCGCAGTGGTGGACTGTGAATTGAGACTTTCAAAAGGCTCTGTTTTTACACCACAAGCAAATTCGTTTAAAGATGGAGTTTCAGGGTCCTCATCTGTGTGAGCCACTGTGTTTGGTAACTGGGGACGAGGTATATCGATGTCTGATTCGGTCACCGCTAGAAGAGCATGGTTGGAGAACTCTTCTACTTTTGTGCTGTTGAGCTGTTCGGTTTGTACCTGGTTCTGATTCTGATAGATTTCTGTAGGAATGGTTTCAGTTTCAATGCTGGACGTCCACTTTAAATGTGGGGGTGGAGATGACGGGGCAGGGTCTGAAATAGCTGGACCTGTAAAAGAAGAAAGGTGTGATGAGATCAGGTGGAAAAATATTAACCAAGACACTAATCTAACTCATACTTGTGACTGGTATATGGGTCAAAGATGAAAAGGGGTTTAACCATAAAAACAATAAGTGCAAGTGCTTTTATCTATTTAGTTTTAATTAATTAAATATCACACATTTGTTCCTGATTTACTAATTTATAATGTCATTCAGTATAACAATCAAGCATATTTACAACAAAAATCTATTTATGACACATAAAAGATAAATTACTTTCACCCCAATTAATAATTGGTAGTAAATTTTTTTTTTTTAATTTGCCAGTATCCTAGATTTTGCCCATTTGTCAGTAAGATTTTTGTACTCATTTAAAACAATAAAATGTAATATGATGTCCTATTATTTTATATATTTTAATATGCACAAGTCAGAATAAGCATGCCATTTGAACATTTACAAAAATATTGTGTTACACTGAATAACAATGTAACATTATTTCTACCAAATTCTGACATTTTATTCTCCAAAAACTTAGTTGAAACCTTATAAGTAGACACTTTACTTACATTAAATGTTTCTATGGACATAAAATCACTTTTGTGAATTTTTATGACCTATATACACGGTTTGCCAAAATTTTTGTTGCTGTAAGTCAGATTTTCCATAACATTTTCACTTATGCTTAGTCCTTTCAAATCTGTTAACTATTTACGAAGGTAGTTTATTCCAGCTTAGGGTTAGGGTTAAATAATGGGCCAGCAGCTCCAGATTCAAACATAGCTTCTTACGACAACTGCAAGTTACAACTGAATATAGACTTGCAGTTAGAAATTTTAATGGTTTTTTTTGAAAGATCTTTGATTTATAAGCTTTAGTATGTATTACAGATAACATTTACAAGCAACATATTCACATTAAAGTAATTATTTTTTCATAATAAATATATATAAATATACTTTCATCAAAGTTGTCTTAAAACCAAAATGTGTTCTTGTCTTAGGACAACTTTAACTTTTTCGATCCACTTCAGATGTTAACTGTAAGTTTAATAATTTAAGTGAAACATTTCTAGACAAACATGGTTTACCTAAAAATTAAGTGTCCAATCTTATAGCATATTCATATAAAATTAACATATTCCTGTAGCTTAAACAGTGGAGCATGGCCTTAAAGTGATATTTTATTTGGCTGTAGTACACTATTTTTGTTTATAGTTTTTAGTTTAGTTTTTGCTATACTTAAGTAGTTATAAAATATGTATCCCTCCTTTGACAGTACTGTCTACCCTGAAATGTGTTATGGACCTATATCTATATGTCATTTTTCCTATTCACTACATTAAATATTTAAAATGTTAAACATTTGCAAACAGCAGTAACTAGATATTACTAACTGCCCATACTTACTACGACATGGGGTGAAGGTTTATTCATTTAATTTTGTTTTGTTTGTTCATTTTATTTAACTTATTTGTTTATTTACTGTTCTAACTACGATATTTTGGCGGAAACCTTGGTTGGCATGGTAATTTGAGTAAAGAAAGTAAAACGGCTGACTTCTGCACTTATTTTTAAAGAAGGGTCAGTGTACCGTTTGACTCGACGAGTTTCTCAATCTCCTTCAGTCTGCGTCTCAGATACTCGTTGTCCTTCTGCACGCTGTCCAGCTCTTTTTCATACTGCAGGACAGTCCCGCCGATCATGTCCATGATTTCATTAAGCGTCGCCATTAAGCGCTCCGTCAGAAAGGTGTTGATGACCTGCAGCTTGGTCATTTTGCCGTTAGCTCGCTGTTATTTTATAACGGCGTAACGTTACAGTAAGCCAGAATGTAAACACAAGTCTCTGTGGTCATATGACCATGTATATGTTCCTCTTTAGCCAGAGAAATAAACCGATTCAGCGCCAACCAAAGGAGAGGAGTCGAAGGTACAAAAACAACTGTTCATACTTCTTCTTCTTCTGCTCCTCCTTCTCGTCCTCTTCTTCTCTGGATTTACTGGTATGTTGCAAACCAACTAAACAGATGCAAACACCACCTACAGTCCAATATTTTTGGTCCAATATTTAAAATACAGCACTAAGTGAACTCTTTAAATCCAAGATTGCAATCCTGTTCATATTTGACACATCCAATTAATGTTATACTGTTTCTTTTTGTAACAAATATCACATAAGCCAATGTTGTGTTCACCTATAATGAGGAGTGGCGCCATTAGTCATTCTTTAAGGGTTAGTACCCATTTAAACCAACTGTCAATCATACTGCACACGGTCACAAAGAAGGTGTTACAACCTAATTAACATACAGCCTACAGTTGTTAAGACTTTATTTACATTAAGGGTAGTAAACTCTACAGGGCGGTTTCCCGGATATGGATTAAATTAAGCCAGGACTAGGCCTTTGTTAAATAAGGACATTTAATTTGTTTTTTTTTTACAAACATGCTTTGCAAAAAAGCATTACTTGTGTCTATCTAAATCTCGATTTAAATTCAGGGAACTATTTCGGGAGTTATTTTTTCAACAACAAACTTTCCTTTAACTTTATTAGTAGGTTTTGGTTACATTTCATATCTTTCAGGGTCCACTCAGATATATTATATACACTGCTCAAAAAAAATAAAATAAAGGGAACACTTAAACAACACAATGTAACTCCAAGTCAATCAAACTTCTGTGAAATCACAGATGAAAGCAGGCAGCAGAATGTTCTCCACGGCGTCTCCAGACTCTGTCAGACGTGCTCAGTGTGAACCTGCTTTCATCTTTGAAGAGCACAGGGCACCAGTGGCAAACGTCCTGCATGGTGTTGGGCTGTAAGCACAACCCCCACCATCGAGCCCTGACACCACCCTCATGGAGTCTGTTTCTGACCGTTTGAGCAGACACATGCACATTTGTGGCCTGCCGGAGGTCATTTTGCAGGGCTCTGGTGGTGTTCCTCCTTGCACAAAGGTAGAGGTAGCGGTGCTGCTGCTGGGTTTTTGCCCTCCTACGGCCTCCTCCACGTCTCCTGATGTACTGGCCTGTCTCCTGGTAGCGCCTCCATGCTCTGGACACTTCGCTGACAGACACAGCAAACCTTGTCACAGCTCGCATTGATGTGCCATCCTGGATGAGCTGCACTTCTTGAGCCACTTGATTGAAAACACCCCCAGCATTCAAAAGAGACCAAAACATCAGCCAGAAAGCATAGGAACTGAGAAGTGGTCTGTGGTCACCACCTGCAGAACCATTTCTTTTTTGGGGGGTGTCTTGCTAATTGCCTATAATTTCCACCTGTTGTCTCTTCCATTTGCACAACAGCATGTGAGATTTATTGTCAATAAGTGTTGCTTCCTAAGTGGACAGTTTGATTTCACAGAAGTGTGACTGACTTGGAGTTACATAAGTGTTCCCTTTATTTTTTTGAGCAGTGTATATAATATATATGTATATATACACACACGTTATATATGCTATATGTCCTGTACAGACATCAAAACTCCCATCCCATGATTGAAAAGTTTGAAAGTGATGCCACTGAATCCACTATGGTTCCCATGGCAGTTTTTTAATATGTTTGGTTTGACTGCCTGAAGGTAGAATTCATGCATCATTCATACAATGATGTATGAAGAACCATTTTAACCTCGGTTAAATCTCTGATTCTGTAAGTCATAATAATGAGAAACATGATATATAAAAATGGGCATTCATGCATACATTAATAATTAGCAGATTATTATTGTGAGACACCAAGTCATTATTATGAGAATGTTTCTCATTAAAACGAGAAACTAAGCCATTATTTTTGACTGTTACCTCAGTTGATTGAAAACAATGATTCTGTTAGTCATAATGACTTTCTCATAATTCTAACTTAGAATTTCATATCGACAGAAATTTTCATAATGATGATTTAGCATATCACAATAATGAGAAACATTCTTATGATAATTTAATATAATTATGCACTATGACTTTCCCATAATTGAGTTAATGTTGTTTGTTGAAGGATTTAGGCCAAAAAACAAAACAAAACAACTAATTATGACATATGAGTATAATCTTATAATGAGAAACTTTTTCATGATTTCACATCTCATAAGAAATGTTCTCATTATGATGACTATATCTTACAGAATCTTATATATAGATTAGAACATATGTATGTATTAGAACTTGTATATAGAATGCTAAAACGTACAATTTTGGGTCTAAAGACATGCCAAGCATGAAAGAACATAGGAAATGACATAGGTCATTTTAGACCCATGTTGTGCATTAGAAGGCATTTTCAAACCCTGTGCATCAAAGGGTTAAAACTCAACTCTTGACAGAAAAGGGAAAAGCTTGAGGTTTGTTTACACATGCATAAACCTCTTTTATTTGTGTTCCTGTGTCTATAAATACAATACTTGGAAGCTGAACTAACTTTGAAGTTTTAACTGACATCGAAACAACACAGAATTCTCAACACACTGTTAAACCATGATTCATTTATTGCAAAAATGAGTATAAAAGACAAAAATCAAGTTCCAAACATCAAGCCTGAACATCTTACATTTCAGTGGGGTGGTAAAATATTCTGTAATGTCTGTAAAATTATTAAATCTATTTCTTTTACTAGTTTTCTTTGATAGTAATCTCGTCCTAGCTAGTATGTACATCCTGTTATTTTGTTAAACGATACGATGATGAAATTCGTTCTAGTTACTTACAGGCCTCTAGAAACTCTCTGTGACCATAAGCAAATAGCTTTGTTGACTTACTGTATGCGTATATTTCTGACTTCCCTATCTCTAATCCCACTCCATATGATGTCAATTTCGATGAAACGATTTGTTTGAAAGGACGCACAACAGCCAGTGTCCGTACTGGCTCAGAGTGGTTTTCACACAGTCTTTCTCGTAATTTCTTTCATTCGTCTCTTCTTAGCACTGCCAAAGATTAGCGCATTTCCTGCAGGAATAACACAAAGATAATGTCTGGCTTTCCTCATATTCATCCTATTATTCAAGCACCGTAAAAGCAGTTGAACAGAAAATACTGTACGACAGCACATATATAAAATCAGAGAACAAATGATAACGTCAACATTTACCATGTTTCATCCGAAGGTGCTTTAGAAGAGCCGACGTTGTGTATTCTTTGCGACCACGAGATATGACGGCCCTACACATAAGGCACACTGCTTTGCTACAGTCTCCCTCTTTTAGGGAGAAATACTTCCATACAGGGCTTGATTTGGCTATTGTCCTCTTTTGCATTTCACAGCATTTACTGCTACAGTAGGCCCTATTTGTACATAATATATTGTGATAGGAAACGTGATTGGCATCATGAGATGAACTGCTGTGCTGAGATACTGTGGCAGGAGCTTCACTGTTAGCACACGTTGGCTGGTTTGGGTGCTGTGCTCTGTAGATGTCTGAAGCCCCTAAAGGCAAATCTGGACTGTGTGGCGACCAGCTCTGATATGCATCTTCAGTGCTTCCCATTGCATTGCCTGAACACAAGCTGGAGTTCATGAATTCAACTTTGATTTTAGATGGGAAATGACAGTTTGTCATGTCATCCTCGCTAGGATTTGCGTCGGTGTGATCGGCACAGACGTGTGAGCCTTCGTGGTTGCTGCTGGCTTTTGATGGCAAAGCTACAGATTCCCTGTAAGCATCGACAGAATACTCAGGCTTTTCTGGTTTTATGAAGGGATGTTGTTCACCGAGCCTCTGGCTTTGGTCCTGCTGGATCTCTTCAAAAGGTTCTGGCTCCTCGTTCTGGCCGCAGATCCATCCGGGCTGCCCAGGGGAGACAGGCTGATAAGACTGCACAGGAACTGAAAAACCTACAACAATAACATAATACTTCACACAGATAAAAAGATAGTGTTGCACTGAAAATCCATGCAAATCTGTAATGTGCACTACAGCTACAATAGGAAAGGATACTTATTAAACCTCTTTGATGACATTATATATATATATTTTATATATAGGGCTTGGTTACACTTTATGTTGATAGTCCACTTTAGACATTCTACTAACTATAAGTAACTTTGTAACTACATGTCAACTAATTCTCATTAATTTGCAACTACATGTCTACTAACTCTCATAGTAGACCATTAGGGTAGGTTTAGCATTAGTAAAATAAAATGTTATGTTGTTAACTCAACCAAATAAAGCGTTATTAAAGTTATTAAGCAGACTGCTAGTTGACCCGTAGGTGCAAGGTTACTTACTGTTAGTAGAATGTCTAAAGTGGACTATCCAAATAAATTATTACAGAGGGCTTCTCCTCACTGTTTTTAAAGATAAGAACCGGTCTTAGTTTAGTGCTATCAAATGATTAATCTCAACTAATCACACCCAAAATAAAAGTTTTTGTTTACATAATATGTATGTGTCTGTTATGTATGTAGTTTTGGATGCGATTAATCCCAATTAATCATTTGATAGCACTAGATGATAGCACTGTTCTTTTCTTCTACATTGTGACGTACATTTGAATGAAACGAATTATCGCAAAATAAAAATTTAGTATAGACTGAATTCTAGTCATTGTGCTCAATAATGCAAGCAGGTGAATGCGAGCTTGCATTGGAGAAGACATGCATACATCTCCAGAGAGAAGTAATTTCACCAGAACACACACTTGATTTATAATATCTAGATTAAATAGTATTATACCATCAGGAAAAAACAACAATATCAATAACATACAAACAGAAAGAACACAGATGAGGTGAATTTTCATTTCATGTCGAGTTAACTTATATTACAGCAGTGAACTATCATTTGCATCCACTTGTTATAGTTGTGAAATGTATATTCAGAAGCATCTGATTGGACAAAACATGGACACACCCACGGGTGCAGGATGAGTTATTAATATTTCTGGTCCCTTTTCCACTTTCACACTAGACAAAACTCGATTGCACTACATTAAAAGCACACTAAAAATTATTTAATGGAACTATTATAATGTGCATTTTTCATAATATTATTTAAGCCAGTGTTGATTCACATTCTCAAATACAATGTATGAATTACCTCGTGGTCATGAATCAAACATGGACTCGTGACCACAACCAAAACACACGGACAAATGAAAACATCTGATGAAAAAAAATTTGTATGTCCTGTTCTAAACATGACAGATGCTAGCACCATATTCTATAGCGTTTAATTGCCTCACCGGTATTTGTTTCTTCACTGAAGCATCCAGAGTCTCGCAACATTTCTTTCAGTCGCTTGTTTTCGCTCCGGATTCGCTCCGTTTCCTCCTCATACTCCCGAACCGTTCTGCCGACTGTGAAGATGATCTCCTTCACAGCAGCCATCAAGCGCTCGGTCATGAAAGTGTTCAGACGATCCAGTTTAGTCATTGTTCGGCTTTATTTCAGGTCGCTGTATTTAAACGATAAATACAGACAATACAGACACGAGCGCGTGAAAGTTGCCCCTTTAAAATCAAACCAGCAGCACATAAGGTTACTGTGCTAACTGAAGTGACTCTAGCACCCTTCACAGGACAGGAGGAGACAGTACAGCTTTTACTGTAAAATAACTTCGTCACTCATATGAGTCATAGTTTCACTGCACTTTAATGATTAATAGGGAATCTAATAAACATACAATTAGGGGATGTCACAGCTGGCGTACATGAGACTGGAGTCAGATATCATCCTTATCAAAAATACACTTGGTACCTGGAATAAAAAGTAAAACAACTTTAACAAGAAAACCAGTTCTCTGTGGGGCAATCGTTCAGCTAAATCACAACGCACTGAAGAATAAAACACCATAGTTAAGAAGAAAATAGTTCGCAGTTTCATCAACTTCAAAACTCGCGTCGAGTTCGTAGGCCGCTCTGCTAACATTGTACAAATCACCAGTAATTACTCTTAACAGAGTTCTAATTGCGCCAATACATCAGTCAGCAATTGTGATTGGTTCCAAAATTAAGTTACTGATTAATAACTTGATCAATCCTAATGAGAATATTAATATCAATATATGAGGGATAAGGCAGCACTCCATCTGCTCCTTCATAGTCATTTATACTAAATGATCAAGTGACAGCAAAGGCATGTATAATAACTGTATAATACATAGTATTATAGTACATGTATAATATGTGTGTATATATTATTTTTATATTTTTATGTCTGAAGGTTCATGTGATACTTAAGACTGGAGTAATAGAAAAACTGTTATAGTGTCTCACCGCTGGAATGAGTAACTGAGAAAATTGAGTTTAAGTGGTATATCGGATACCAAAAAAGACCAATATACTCTTAGGTTCCTCTAACTTTTTTTATTCGCAATGAAGTTAATTAAAAAACATATGCTATGATCTGCACAATACAGCAGCCTGGAAGTAATCAATCCAGAATGTATTGAACCCATCAGACTGAGACAGCATTGTAAAACATATTTACATAAAAAAACAACAACGCAAAGATGTAAACAATAACTTCTAAAAATCTGCATCATAGTCTTGGACTGCACTGTGTCCTGCTTCTTCCCAATGGATCTCTCCCACCTCTGTGTCCGAAACAAAAGCATAAGCTTTAAAAGATGAACAAGAAATACTTTTTAGGTTTGCATGACAAGCAGTTACTTTTTACCTTGCCTTGTGTCTGCAACTTTTTTCCCAGTTTCATCCATAACAGCATTTGGTAAATCCTCAAGACTCTTTGTTGCTGGCTGTCAGTAAAAACAAGAACATTAAATCCATCCTCTTATATAAGATCAAAGTATTTTTGAGGCTAAAACTCTCTTTACCTCTATACTAGCTTCATCCCTCACTGACATCACTTCCTCTTGAATTGATCTCTTTGCCCTTTTCAGCTTTTCCTGCTCTGGTGTGTCTCCTTGAAGACAACAAAAAACACTTTCACAGTTCATACAAAGCAATACCTAAACAAGCAACCTAAACAAATGTAGTACATAACAAACGTTAACAACTCAAGTGGAATAAACTCACCGTGGCAAGCAAATGTGTGCTTTAAAAGTCGATACTTCTGGATGAAGCCCACATTACACTGATGGCACCAGAATGGCCTCTCACCTGTGTGAAATCAACATTAAAAATGCAAACGAGCATAAATAACGATCCTGGCTCTTTGCACTGTGGCTATTTTCTTATATGTGCAATATGTGATAAAAAAAAAAAAAAAAAAGGTTTTGCACACACTGACCCGTGTGAGTGTATTCATGTCTGCGCAGCGTGTATGGACTTCCAAAAGTTGCCTTACAGTGCTGGCAGACATGCAGTTTTGAGTTGGACATCACTCCTTCACCCAGCAAGTCATCATCCATGACCAGTAACTATACACATGAGGAGTAAACACCACCGTTTATCCTATGTTCATTGAAAATACTGGCTAATTACTGGAATTTCCGCAGTTCTGCTTATTCCCTGTTTTAGACTCAGACTACAACGTTCAGAAAGTGTAATTTAATAATGATATTTACCTGATTATGGACACGTGAGCGCCTCTTCCTCCTCCTCTTCTTCCCTGATCCATACGTTTGGGCTTTCCCACTACTCTTGGGTGTGTTATTACACACAGTTTGTGCACTTTTAGGTGGACTGAAATCATCACATGGATCTTCACTTCTGAGAAAGCGGTATTCTGGGTGAAGAACTGATGTCACTGTTGTAGCCCTTTCTTGATCAACATCACACTTTGGAAGAGTTACTCCTTCATTCTTATAGTCTGTTGATTCTTGACAAGTGCTTGGATTGGAATAATTACCTGACTTCAATTTATAACTTACTTCATTTTCAGGAGAACATCTGAATTGTAAAATGGGACCTTCTGCCTGCCTATTGCTTCTGTACTCCTCATTTGGACTTGAGAGGTCTGGAAGGGAAGAACATCCTTGTTCATTTTCAAAATCGAAGGTGTTTAAGCAGTGAAAACCTGACAGTTCCATATTGGCATCAATCTCTTCTGGACTAGAGGGGAAAATAAGTGTAGGAGTTGGAGGAATGGGCCCAGCATTAGGAAGCATTTCACCACAGCCAGCCTCAGCACTGTGAGTAGATCTACCCTTACACTGTTCTAAATGTGAAGCAAAAGACTTCTTGTTAAATGACCCTAAACAGTATATGCAATAAACACTATCATCAAATGAACTATCGGATGCAAACTTCTCAAATGGTTTGGAATCTTGCTTGCTACTTTGAATCTCATTTGTGTTGTGCAGAATATTTCCCCTAGCTTGTAGAAGGTTCAGAATTTGTTTCCTTTCTTGTGAGCTCTTGTCAAAGGAGAGAGCTTTTGCCACCTCTGGTTCATTAGGATGAACTGACTGAAGATGATCCATCATTCTATGATGTGGCTGCTTGCAGTAACAGCAGTAATGCATGTTGGAGTTGTCATCAGTGGAGTTGGTTTGGCATTCAGGACCCTGCAAAGAAAGAATAATTACAAATAAATAATGCATCCACATTTTAAAAGAGCATAACAAATTAATCAAATAACACAATATTTCTAAATGTTCAAAATATTAGCACTAAAAGCTTGGCGCTTTTCATTATGTGTATAATACTACTAACCAGAATGCAATCAAAAGTATGCACTTGCATCACAAAAAACGAACAAAACAATAAAAATAAAAAAAAATAATAAACACCTGAGTATGAGAACTTGGACAACTTTTCTTTGACTCCTCTTTCAATCAGCTGATCTGGTAGATGCTTTTTTCTCTTCTGCTTGCTTGTCACTGATATGAGTCATGAACTTCAGCAACACAATCATGGCTATTCTCGCCAGTGATTTTCTCAGGGTCTTCTTGAAGATCAAACTCTTGAAATTTAAGGTATTCCAAGAGTAAGACATGTCTTACTTCTCCGGATTGGATTTCTTGAATAAAAGGAATTAAGTTGAATTCTAGATCAGCTTATTAGCTTATTCCCATTTTTGCCAACATCTGGATTTCAATACTTTGAGGCTGCTAACACTGGGTTTGTTCAATGTTACAGCTATTAGAATCTGGAGTGTGACTTGCAGTTTCTGGATGCACATTAGAGACCATGAAGATGTTCCTTTCTACATCAGGATCTTGGGTTTGCCCTGTCTCAGTGATCAAACATGTATCATCAAACACAGCAAGATTAAGAGTACATTTTGATGTTGAATTCCATTCTGGAGAAGTGTTTAAGGATGCAGGACTTGAAGGAACCTTTGGTTTTGAATAGAGCTGAAAGCTGTGACAGCACCCAGTATCACAAGAAGAATAACCATTAGGTTTTAGATCACAAGACACCTCTGGATCTGAAGAAAATGTTTGGCTCATAAGATGATATGTTTGTTTTATAAGGAACTGCTGAAGAACACGGCAACCAGAGTATGAAATAGGAACGGATGGAACTGTAGATTCTACAACTTGTGCTGTTTGACAGAAACTTATGGGTGGTTCTAGGGTGGACTCTCCACATCAGGCTTCTGTGATGTAAATGAATGAAGATTCCAAACGAGCAGGATTTATTGCGGAACTCTGGCAAAAATCTTGTACAAATGGATATAGAATTTGGGGATGACCTAAAACTAAAGTATGGTTCTCCTTTGCCTCATATATACTAGTTTGTGGAAAAGGGCAATTGCATAAATCTGAAAGAACTGATAAAGGAGCGTTGGTTGGCTCTTGAGGTCTGTATATGATTCCAGTGATTGGAACAAGGTTTCCCAATTGGGAGAGGTTTGATGGGATGTGAGAAAGTCTGAAGGCATTTTGAATTCTTCAGAACGTTTCACAAATAAATAATTGGTTTCACATTTTGTACAGCCAGTTCATTCATCCCTGAGATATCAGAGTTGTCAGATAAATCATCCAGAATAGATTGACATTAAAAAATAATAATAAAATAAATATAAATTGAGATTTCTCTGTATAAGTATTTACATATCACTTTACATTTCCGCAGGCTGATTGAGAAAACATTTACTTTGGAGTCTGTATTGTACTTTTCAATCTGCCACTATTGCATACCTGGTTCTTCAGACCCAGTTCATTATTTTTTTTCTCACCGCTATTGACAATCTCCATGTCTAGCAGGTTCTTGTCAGTATTAATGTCCGACAGAGATTCCTGACCAGCAAACACAGTATCAGACGTTTGACATGATATTCTCTTCTCTGAATTTGTGGGCCTGTCCTCTGTTTGTCTGACGGCAATAAAGGCCATCTGGTCATTTGAGATACTCTGTCCATCAGTATGTCGTGAGGCACCATCAGTAGATTTGGATGATTCATTCGCATCTGAAGCTGGACAGCTGGAGTCGCTGGAGGGATTTTTGCGAGGTGTGCTCCCCACTTCTAATTGTTCATTTTGAATGCTAGGACCAGAGGTGGTTTTCTTTTCATCTAAAGCTTTGGAGGGACTTGACACATCATCAACGTTGTCTTCAACATCTGAGAGGACAACACAAACTAATTGTGAGTTAATGTTCTTCTGCGTGGTGTCAGAACTAGATTCCTTGAACAAAGATTCTAAAATGCTACTCTGTGGTATTACTGTTAATTTCATAGCAGAAATGTTCTTACAATCATACTTCCAATCACACTTTGTTCTTCCGCATTCAGGCAGAACATTTTCAGCAGCAGTTCTTTCATTTGATTGCTCTAGTTCATCATCTATTACTATGAGTGATACCTGGTCTCTGGTTGTGTTCTCTGAAACACCAGAAAAATGAAAGTTGCAGTCGTCGACTTTTTGTTGACTCTTTGAGTTATTTCCCTCAGAGGATTCAAAGGCCAGTGAGCCCTTAATGTTGTCATGCTCTACTTCACAATCCCGCTGTGGAGATCCAACCTTCACACAGACTATTTCTGTGTCGTTGTAGAATATTTCAGGCTTGTTTTGTATGCCATGTCCAGAAAACCCCACTGGCGCTGTGCAAAGTTTGGAATCCACAATTTCATCTTCCACAGTTTCCACCATTTCATCATCAACCTGTACTGAGGTTTGTTCATGATCAACGCCACTACTTTTTTCAGGGGAACCTGCTCTTGAGTCGGTTACCCCAGGCACTGAGCTCCAGTACTTGCACGGAGTCATAATTGGTTGTAATATAATCCTAGGCTGCATACTGAAGTGGCTCATGGTGTCACTGACCAGCGCGGTTTTGTTTTTTTGATTACTTTTGTAAGAGGTGGTAGGCTGCTCAATAGCTGTACTGCTTGCATGAGCTCCAGATACTGCATGGGTTGCATTTCTGTTTAGATGTGCAGATCTGTCCTTATTCACGGTCTCTTCACTCCCAGGTTCTTCAGACTCATCACCTTTGTCCCCCGAAGGCTGCATTGGGGGAAAGTGACAATCAACCATTAGGTTCTTTAGGGTCATCATGACCTACGATTCATTGCACATTCATTTCCAAAGATATGAAACTGGATGAAACTAGCAGTTAAAATTACTAATCTTTCCTACCTCCTGATTATGGATTTTCGGTAGTTGGCCCCTTTTCAGGTCACCATAAAAACGTTTCTTGCGCTGGCGATAGGCGTATGGTTTCTCACCACAGTGAATCTGCATATGCATCATTAGTCGCATTTCCCAAGCAAAAACTTTGCCACAAAATGGGCAGGGTAGTGGCCCTTGACTTCTGTTTCTGCTTTTCCGTAATGATTCTTTCTTTGGCGATCCATGAAGTGTCTGCTGAAGGGGTACGAGAAAATCATTTTAATGATCATATTTGTACATGAGATAATCTATAAAATGAGGGCCTTTAACATAATTTATACAAGTTAAGATTTTAGGTGTATAATACAATACCTTGCAATGTATTATATCAATCTAAACTGATAGAATACAAGTGGGAACATAATAGTGCTTTTAGAAAGGCATCGCTAAGATTGCAGATTCCTACATTAGAATTTACACATTACTCAGTAAACACAATAAAGTTGTTGTTTTTTTTGTCTTAAATATTTGGCTGTATTATCTAGTACAGTGGTTCCCAATCATGTTCCTGGAGACCCCCCCCCATGTTTTCCATGTCTCCTCAATCAAACACACCTGATTCAGCTCATTAGTAGAGACTCCAAGAGCTGAAATGGGTGTCAGACAAGGGAAAGATACACATTGTGCAATGTTGGAGGGCCTCCAGGAACATGGTTGGGAACCATTGATCTAGGAAATTCAGTATTTGTTATTACTGAAGTTATCATTTACACTATAATGTGAAAAACAAACGGCACCCATTTTGTAGACTAACCCACATGTCAGCTTTGCTGTTATTCCACGTACAAGTTTATTGCCATTTCCTTGTTTTCTATGCCCCTTATTGGATTCTGATTGTTTGTCTTAGCATCAATCGCCTGTCCATGATGTTCACGCATGTGCATCCTTAACCAATTCTTACAGCCATAGACTTTAACCAGAAATTGTGCAGACACAGGAGCCATGTTGTCCTTGTTTTTTTAATTCTGGTTCCATTGATTGCGAAAGATTTTCAAGATCCTTATCATTAAACAAATCATTTTTTCGTCATTTAAAACTTTGAAATGTGAAGGTATATTCTGATCATTCTTCAGGTTTTTATAAAGATGACATACCGTAGTATTTGGGTTGTGATTACTTGTTGACATCTCATCATCAAGCCTCTTTTTCCCCTCCCATTTAGTTTTTTCTCGTTCCTTAATCTCCGTTCCAGCTTGCCCTCTTTTCCCTTTCTTTTCATCCTGTAACCTACGTCCTTTATGTTTCCTTGAATGCTTCTTTAGCTTCTTCTCCAGAACAAAGTGTTTGCCACATATTTTGCATGGAAACATCGTCTTCCGATATTTAGTACTTGATGTACCACAGTCAGAGCCTGAGATGTCCTTCTTGGGAAGATTTTTACTTTGCTGTGCCTCTTCTGTGCTCGTTTTTAAAAGATCTTCACTTTCTTCAGCCTCATCTCTGCCCATCACAGAATGATTATCACTTTTTTCAGCCTCATCTGAGGCCAGTATAGGAAGATCTGTACTTTCTTCATCCCCGTCTTTTGTAAATGTTGGCACATCAATAACCAAGAAGGACTCATCATTTGTTTGACTTTGTTTAGCCTTGACCTTTCTCGATCTTTTAGTTTTCAGGCTATTCAGTCTCATCTTCTTAATGGCTTCCCATTTCTGAGCTCTGTGCTTATGCAATCGCTTATTGATCAATAAAAAAGGAATGTGGGTTATTATACAGAAATAAAAGTTAAAAAAATGATCAGTGTCTCGGCAAAGTATATATTAAAGGGGTCAGCGGATGCCCATGTTTCACAAGATATGATTAATATAATTCTTACAGGTTATCTGAGTCATTCCTGTCTGCTCTGGTGGCGAAACACTAGCTGAGTTTACATAGACCCTAATGATCCGATTGAAATAGGACTATAAGCACAATCAGATTTTAAAAAAGTGACATGTAAACACGTCAATCAGAATGAATTGGCCAAATCGAATTAAAATTTTGTTCTGATTGTAAGGGGCGGTTTAAACCTAAACACTTCATCGGACTGAATATGAAACCATTCTGTGAATGTGCAATGACGTAAACTTCGCATAAAGCCTGGTGTGCATGGCGAAAGTGACATCATCGTGGGCGGCAGTCCAAAAATGTCATGCCTGTACCGGTATTTATAAAACGGAAGCAGCTTTATGCAAAGTTTACACTCCATCTTTCCATGATTAATGAAATTGTGATGATTAATAAAGTTATAAAAAATATTTTATTGTTGCTTAATTTAGCATTATGAGTTGTATACATATCTAAAAGTAGCCTATTTTGCTTTTCGCTAAGCTTAACTGGTCAGCAGGAGAAACTACATTGTTGCTGTTGCATAAACTACATTTATCGCTCGTTGGCTCCTAATTAGCAGCAAAAATAGGACAATATTAAATCTATTTTTTTAAAACCAGTGTATGTGCACTGTGTTCATGTCTAAAGATCAAATCCGATTGTGCCATGTAAATGCCCATTTCAATCTGATTACTTTATTCATTCATGTAAACACTGCGATCGGATTCATCAATCTGATTGACTTTATTCCGATCGAAGCAAAAAGTGTCCTTTTAAACACACCTAATGACGGACTGATTCCAGCTCAGTCAGGGCAGGACTAAGGTAAAACACCAGTGTCAATCAACTCTCGTGTGTGGGTCTGTGTGACATCAGATAGGCATCTGAGAACAGCTTGATTTGGGAAAGGGGTTAAGATTTTTGGGGATTAAATAAAAAAACACTGAGTGGATTTTTATCATTATATAGGGTGGTTGTGTACACACACTGCCAACATACATTTAAAAGTGAATTCAGCATTCAATGACCCCTTTAACACATACATATTCAGTTACAAATCTGAAAACTAACCTTGGTGAGAAGCTGTTGTGACCTTGTACGGCCACAGCCATACACGTTAGAGTAATCACTCCTGTTCTTTACGTCCCCATGCTGACTGCGAATGTGTGGATGTAGCCATCCTTCACGAGCAAACACTTTATTACAATGCGGGCAGGCATAGGGTTTCTTTACCTCCTTCACATTCTCTACTTCTGTAGTTTTAGGCACTGCCTCCATTGTTTCTTCTTTAGTCAGCTACGAGGAATACAAATATCCAAACTTAATAGGAACACATTAACGGGAATGACCATACAGCCAGATCAAGTTTATACAATGTGTGAGCAGGTACCTCAGTCTTGATTTGCCCGGTTTTGTGTAATAAATCCTTTTTGGTCTTATGGGACTTCATGTGGACACGCAACCGGCTTGCATGTAAGAAGACTTTGTTACAGTCTGGACAACGGAACTCATTTTTGGCCTTCTTCTCCACATCAATTTTTCTTTGCCTCTGAAAGACATGCAAGTCCATTTAACAATGAGAGAAGTATGGAAACACATACTGCTCCAAATGCATTAAAAGTGGATGAATAACATCTGTATCTTTTTAATAGAAGTCATTCCAGGTAAACAGCATATTTAAACAATGACTCCAACAGTGAACTTGAAAGTGCAATGACTGTAGGACAATGAGTGGCATCCCCAACATATCATTACAAGAATCTATAATAATATATAACTACATTAAAGTAAACCAACCCGTAGAAAAGACTACAATTCACAAATTCATTTCAAACAAGTTTTATTAAAACTGCATTCGAATTTCACTCTATATATACACAGCATTTTTTTATTTTAAAAAATATCCAAAAGTTTCTATTTTTTTTAATATACATACAGGTCCTTCTTAAAGAATTAGCATAGCGTGATAAAGTTCATTATTTTCTGTAATGTACTGATAAACATTAGACTTTCATATATTTTAGATTCATTACACACAAC
>JAUCMS010000062.1:15101651-15120862 GCA_032357445.1 Enteromius radiatus | reverse complement strand
ACCTGGCACCTGCTCACAGTGCCAAAACCACTGGCAAATGGTTTACTGACCATGGTATTACTGTGCTCAATTGGCCTGCTAACTCTCCTGACCTGAAGCCCATAGAGAATCTGTGGGATATTGTGAAGAGAAAGTTTAGTGTTTAGTGTTTTAATGTTTATCAGTACATTACAGAAAATAATGAACTTTATCACAATATGCAATTTTTTTTTAGAAGGGCCTGTATATTAACATTGTGTCCAAGTTGTTTACATATTTACAAAGTTCCAAAGGATGGTTCTTCGGGTATCAAAACCTGTCTTGTTTCACCGTCTCCCTCTACAATTCGTTCTTCCGGCTCAAAACGCTCTAATTTAATCGGAGTTGTGTCCAAAGTGTTGATCAGCATATTGACTGGTCGGCTGAAGCCTTTTGCCTCTAAGTAGGCACGTCGATGGTTTATTCTAAGATGAGACCATAAATTAGACGTGTTCTTCCGAGCAGCCTTGCTGGACCCCTGGCTAACTCTGGCTGCACATGCATGGCAGAAGACGTCACCATATGCATCTTTTGAAAAGTAGTCCCAAACTTTGCTAAAACAGCGGTTTGAAACAAATTCCACCTGTAAAGCAATAAGAAAAATATGCATAAGCTTTGTGTTACACTTTAGTGATGCTTATTTACATTTGAGATTTGTTCAGCTCACTGGTGATTCTGGTCTTATAATTATTTAAATGCAAGGTTCTCAACCGAGGGTCTCTGAAAACATTGAATATTCTTTGAAATTTCCTTTTATGGGTTACATAATAACGTTACATGATATAAACAAAAATACTAGAGGTACTTGGGCTGGCTGAGAGAGATCTCTGGGTCCAAAAAGGTTGAAAATTAAAAATCTCCAAAATAGTGTGGATTGGTTAATGAAAAACAAACACCAACTGAATAAGCTACCATATATTGCAACTACAATAAATAGTGCACCAGTCAAATCTACTGTTCTCAGAGTTTTCAGATAAATTTAATAGTTTATCAACCTTTCCTACCCGTCTATTTCTGTTTGTACTAACCAATCCATTTCACTTAAAAAAGCAGACTACTAGAATGAAACAGAAGTTGATCAAATGCTAATTATAGTACATCTTTGTTTTTCAATTCAGCTTTAGATAAAGCTATTTACTCATCTAGCTTGTTACGTACAACACATTATCAGACAAAAAAAATGATCACAGATTACCTAGCTACAGCTAAAGTTTCATTCATCTATTTTTTAACTAGTGGTGCAACCCCACATCAAAAAACAGCTCAGGTAACAGTAGATGCAGAAGTTTGTTTGAATGAACAGCATGTGTTTTTAATCCACATATCAACTCTTGTTTTCATAACTGTCATTTTTGGCCTCAGACTCACCGTTCAAACAGCATCCGCTTCAGTGGTTGCTTTCCTGTTCTCTTCGTAGATTGGATGCAGCTGTATGAGTGCGTTTAGTTCATGCTAAAATACATGCTCACTATCTTAGGATTCACTGAACTTCTATACAGAGGTCATTATTTATACACTTTGGTGGCAAGACCAATGAATCAGGCTGTATTTGTTTATATTGTTTATGTTTATACTTCAAAATGTGCACCTTTTTGACTCTCAAAGCACATCACACCAAATATTCAAAAAAGTGGTTGGTTGATTTATATATATAGGTTTATACATCTTCATGAGGGAATTATGGGTAAACGGGTAAAAAATCTCTATGTATGCATTTCTACACACACTATTTTTGACACTAGAGAACGTGCAGTACCTTGGGTAATCTCCTGTTCACATCCACTATCTCCTGAGTTCCTGATTGTGCTTGGCTTGGCAGGTTGACAAGAGCTGTGACTGTATGGGTCTTCATGTGCATGGCTAACTGACAGGGCCGAGCAAACACCCGTTGAGGGCAATGAGGGCAACGACACATCTGGTTTACAACTCTTTTTTTTTCGCGCCGATTCCGCACAGGGCTGGTAATTCTCTTTTCTGGTTCTTTATCACTGCTGGTATGGTCACTCTCAGCCTCTTCTTTATGGCCTGGCGCAGTAGTTTCAGGTGATGCACTACTCCTGTTCATCTGCTCAGAGCCATCTGACAGATCGTCCACAATTTCTCTTGAAAGCTGCGTGTGAGAAAATAACACAAGCTATATTAATATTGTTTATTAAAACATCCTTGTTTATATTAAGATATTTTGAAATTACATATTAAATTCAATAAGACACTCAAATTCTATACTATGCTAATCTCAGTAGGGGCATATAGTAAATGTGAAGAAGTTAACGGTGAGTTTTATTTGAAATACCAGAATGCTTCTGAAATGAATTCACCACAATTGACAAAAAATGTACATTAAAAAGTAAAAATGGGTTAGTGTTGATGTCGTTGACTTTGACCACTCTGCTGTTTACCTGAGAGAGCCTATGCAGCCTCCTCTTTTTCTTATTGTCACCGTAGAAGCACGCCTTGCGTCGACGGTACGCATAAGGCCTCTCTGTGGAATGAATGCGCATGTGAACCATCAGCCTCTGTTTACTCGCGAAGACTTTACCACAGTCTGGACAGGCAAAGGACATCCTCTGCCTTCTGTTCTGACTTCCCCAGTGCCGGACCCTGCTGGGACCTGAAGTTGGATCAAAGTCAAGAGGGGCCATGTAATTTTGGGCAGAGTCCCAGGTCATGCTGTCCACCAGGCCATAGGCAATACCAGCGCCTGTCCCGGCATTGTCAGGTCCCTGATCAATGCTTTGAGGTAATGTGGTGACGCTGCACAGGGGTATATCAGTCGCCTCCGTTTTGATCACAAGAGCTTCTGATTCCGGTCCGAATGCAAAGCTTACATCACCCTCATCTTGCTGGGATGGATTGGCCTCATCTGTGGTGGAAACCGAAACTGGCTCTGATGGGCCTAAGGATTAAAAAACAACGTGCAACGGTTTGATGAGATAAAGTGATTTCTGTTTATGCATAACTAAGTATCTACAGGTAAATTCTGTGCTGGTTTAAACCAAAAGAAAACGCAAGGTAATTAATCGTTGTATCGTATAGTGCGTTTATGCGACTGGAAATGTTCTTCCTGTGGACTCTAGAGGGGGCAGCTCTAATCTGCGTGCCCCCTGAACGTTTTGGAGCAAACAATTCACAGACCAATGTTTACTTCAGCCTAAAGCAGTTGCTAGTGTAGTTCTAATAACAAATATTTTTACCTTCGTTTATAATGAAGAGAAAAAACTAAATGCATGTGGATGATCTCACCAAAACAAAGTACACTGCCGTGCATAGAATGTAGAACACAAAATTGGGTAGCAACCGAATAAGTTAAATGTTTCAAGAAAACTCTCATCGTGGCTTTTATGAAGTCGTGCTTTCTGCCCTGCGTAGTATTTTGCATTAAAAACTACATTGCCGTGGGTCTGTCGTGCTACCTGGCCAGTCGGCTCGGTTTGCCCCCTCCATCCACCGGAGCCTCCGTCTCAGAACCTCGTTTTCTTTCCGTGCTCGGATCGTCTCTTCCTCGTACTCCAGCACCGTGCCGCCGACCATCTCCATGATCTGCTCCACCGCCGCCATCAGGCGCTCGTTCAGCGCGCGGTGCAGGAGCTGCAGCTTGGTCATTTTGTATGTTTTCAAGCAGCTGAATTCAGCAGCAAACACAAACCACTGAAAGAGCTAGCTATCCCCGTTGCATGAAGTTTGCTTTTCTCCTCCAAATCTAGAAGGCAGCCGGAAACTGCTGACTGCCACCTACAGCACTGGAGAAACACTACAGTGCAGCAAACTGAGAGGAAGTCGAAACAAAATGGTAGTGGAAGTTCATTAGGATAAACGCGGTTTTCAAAGTAGTTAAGTATCGAGGAAAAAAGTCCTTTTTGGAAGAAATAAGACAACTACAACAACAGTAGCATGCTACTTGAGCATTTTCCCCTCGTGGTAACAAATAACAGTTACTTACATTAAGTATTTTACATCACGTTTTTTGGTTGTTACTCCAAATGATCTTGATGTTCATAGTATCCACCAAATGACTGCAGTTAAAACGGTAATTACTGGTTTAAAACTGGTAAATAAATAAATCTTAAAACTGTTTTAAAAAAACACTACTTTAATAAAGGTTTACACTAGTAACAGTTCCTCTAGATTAAGGTTAATTGTTTTACATGGAAATTAAATTAGTTGGCCATTTGCCTAAAGCTGTGAAAAGACAGAACCCCTCTAAACCTGGGAGAAAGCCGTGAAATAAATACCTAGAAGATTATAGAATATTCATGACATGTTAATGGCATAATTATCAGTTAGTGACAATCAATATAAATGCATTTAACCACAGTGGTAGTACATAGTGATTCAGTGATTGAACTGAAGGGTTTGGAGAAACGGTATGTGATAAATTACAAGGTTGTAAAATATTTCCAAGGTAAGGCAAAATTGTGCATACCATATTACACACACCTTCGTACAGTAACTTAAAGGCCAGATAAACATTTTCCTCAGATAGAAAATTACTGATGTCAAATTAAACTGAATCTATTTTATTCAAGCTTTTCTTTTTACATACAAGTTCCTCATCTGACAGTCATAAGATACATATTCTCAAATTACATGATTTTCTTTTCAATTTTTAAGTACATTTTGCTGTTCAGTCTACAACATTGATTCATACCCTAAAGTACTGATTCAAATTCAGCTCGTCCTTTCTGTAATTTCCAGAGTCACCAAAAACCTGGAACTTTTGTGTAGGCCAAAAAAAAAAAAAAAAATCCTATTCAAAATTATGTTGAAGTGAATATACATTTTATAGTTACGCACTGCCTAAAAACAATTTTATTGGCTAGATACTGTTCTCTGTGGAGTATTTATAATATTAAAACATCAGTCTTAAAGTATGATTAAAGTCATGGTACTCAGTATGGACACAGCATGATCTTCCTCAAAGGTATCTTTCTCATGATGTTTTTTCGAATTACTGGCGACATTTGTTCACACATACGACCTGAAAAGGTCATAGAAATGTGGGTCTAACAGCATATCGGCGTTCTGTATTTTCTGTAACATGGAAGCTTTCTAATATACTTGATAAAACAATAAATATCCCAATATATCTAATGAAAGAAATCAAATTTCAGCTCTCTATCACATCAAGAGGTTCTTTCTCAAGGTGCGCCTGCCTGCAGCGATCTGGCCACGAAGACGCACCGGTCACTGGTCGTGCAGCTGCTGATCTTCCAGCCCATACGATGTTGATTCGTCATTGAAATTCCGGCAGGTGCGCTCGTGTCTTCTCATGTTTCCACTTTGGCTGAAGGTCTTTGAGCACCAGTTGCAGCGGTAAGGCCGTTCTCCGGTGTGTGTGCGCATATGCATCCGAAGGTAGTCGAACTTTGAGAAGTTTCTGCCGCACCAGTGACAGATGAAGGATCTTTCGTGCAATTTCTTGTGCAGCTGCAGCTTTGCCAAGTCCTTTAACTGCCTTCCACATTTGTTACACTTATACGGCTCTTCATGATCGTGATCTCTTGTGGACGCTCTCCTAGGCATGGTGTATCGAGTGCGAAGGCGCTCCTTCTTCTGCGGTCTCCTCAACAGGGTTGAAGCGCCGCTGGCTGTTCTCATCTGGTGGGCGGGTTCTGAGGTTTGACACGGACCGGAGTGAGCAGGGGTGGTGGTGACTGAAGACGTTATTGTGATGATGGTGTCCTCGGGCTCGATCTTGACTCTGGGTGTTGCCACCGTGGGAGTGTTCCTGTTCCATGTCTCATCAGTGCTCGAGCTGTCAAACTGAGGGAAGAGCCGTTGTTCACCTGCAGATGAGACATCTTTTTGATGCCCTAGCTCTCTATCCTCTGCCTCGGTCTTACAGATTGAAATGACATCTAGTATGCGTGGCTTCAGTTCACTAGGTGAATCCTGACTCTGGGCTTCGCCCTCCGTTGGCTGATCTTCTGGGTCTTCTGATTCAGCTGGGGACCCATATCCACATGCTGGTAATTCTGTGGTTGAGGCCTCATCAGGAGGGACATAGTGGACTCCTGTAGGGTGAAAGCATGAAAAAGGCATTCACTTACATGGTCATTTTATTAATCAAATGTATGAAAGTATGACAGTTTTGAGAAAAAAGACAAGATGGCGCCACAGATGGCAGCCTCTGTGTTTTGCTCTCCAGTTTTTGTACTGTTTTTGTTAGTTTTTCCTGTTTTTTGTTTGTCAAACACAATCAGTTTTACCAGGGATGAACTACTGAAAATTCGCCAGAACACACCACACAGAACTCCTTCTGCTTTCCTGGATAAATAAAGATTTTTTACACTCGGCTGCTCTGTGTTTCACGGAAACCTGGCTGAATGCTGCGATGTCGGATAGCGCGCTAAGCCTGCAGGGATTCCAGCTGTTTAGAGCGGATCGTGACACTGAGTCAATGGGGAAATCGCCATGTCCAAACCAAACTTTTATTTAGATGTTATTCATGTAGCCTACTGTATTTATGTCCTCATTTAGTGAGACTCAAGACGTTAATATCACCGGAAGCATCACGCGCAGGCCAGTATGCTAGTAAACTTAATGTAGAGACAGAAATGACGTGCAGTCGTGTAAATGATATAAATAACATAAGGCTATTATTTACACACTTATGGTCAAACACACTGGCTAGTGCTGCAGTCTTATTGGCTCACTGACGTTGATGAGATGAACCCCTTTAGGTATCGAAATTGGGTACCGAACTATGATACCCAGCCCTAGTACAGACATTACAGTGTTAAAGAAAATGTGCTGTCCAGATCTAGAAGCGATTTTCATTAACTGTAAGCCATTCTACTCGCCGCAGGAGTTTTGTTTGTTCATTTTCGTGAGTGTTTACATTCATCCGCAAGCACATGAGCACAGCTTTACAGAAGCTCGCTGATCTTATCATAGAGAAGGAGCGACAACACCTGGACTCTGTTACTATCCTTCTTGGGGACTTTAACAAAGCAAATCTCTCCTGTGAGCTACCAAAATACAGACAGCATGTTACATGTCCCACTGAAGACAGTAATATTTTGGATCACTGTTACACCATAATTAAGGATGGATATCGCTCTGTTCCCAGAGCAACTTCAGGACTTTCTGATCACTGCCTGGTTCATCTTATACCAACTTTTTCAATCTGCTAAACCTGCGGTAAAGACTGTAAATAGATGGACCATCGAAAGAGTAGTCATTACAAGCCACCAACGATCTTGACAAGCTCACAGAGACTGTAACATCATATATCTTTTTCTGTGAGGAAAACTACCGAGGACAGTTCGATCTGCTGAAAGGATTATTGGTGAACCTCTGCCCACCCTTCAAGAACTGTACACAGGGGAAAAGGGCTCAGGCTTGGGATCCCTCACATCCGAGCTATGACTTTTTTGAACTTTTGCCATCTGGTCGTCACTACAGAGCACTGAATACCAGGACAGTCAGACACAACTAATTTCTAATTTCTAATTCTGATTCTGATTTAAGGATGCCATAAGGATGCACAGAGTGACCTTTTTGGGTGTGCAACAAAGTATTTGTAAACCTGTTTGACATAGACGGTTTGGTGTCAGAGTTAAGTGTGCTATTGAGGAATTACATTTCACATTACGTGCATTACTCATGACAGCCATTTAAAGCAAGGCATTGTTTGCTTCATCAAGATAATGTTTTAATTTATTAATTTCATTAATTTCACTAAAATAATTACTATTATTTTTTGTAGAAACCATGGTAAAAATGTTTTCAACCATTAATTAATTAGAAAAAAAACAATGTTTTTTTTTATAGAAATCTTCTATAATATTATAAATATCTACTGTCACTTTTGTTTAATTATTGCAAACTTACTGAATAAAAGTATGAAAAATTTAAATAAAATAAAAATTATTACGCATTACTGAAATTCTAAATACAAGTTACATTTGGGATTTCAGTAATACATAATAAAAATGTTATGAAAGCTGTTAAAAAAGCTTGACCAGTCCTCCACAATCGTCAGTTGGTTGTTTTTAATCAAAGCATTTATATATATTTAGATTTTAAGTTACTTAATGTCAGTTTGAACAGAAGTAAAATATTATGGAAGGTGGAAGTTTGTATTTAGAACTTTTGCAATGCCTTTGAATATACTATATAAGGTTCTAAAGGATTGCAAAAGTTCTAAATGTTTACTTGCATTCAAATTGACATTACGTAACTTTATAAAATCCAAATATACATGAATGCTTTAAGTTAAAACGACAAATTAACGATTGCGGCGGACTGCTCAAGCTTTCATAACACCAGTCCAATCTTTCCTTCTCTCGTGGCCCTGCAACTGTAGCCACTGTCCTCTCTCCATCTTTCTTAATGTAAAAGCGTGATTACCCTTTTACAATAAATCAAATATCTATTCAACAAGCTATGTTAAAGTTCTGGTTTTCTAATTGCTGGATACGACGGGAAAGGGAAAGGATAAGATGATGTGAGACAGAAACTTGTGGGAAAAAAACATCTACGCTTCTGCGACCTTCATTTCTGCTATTAAATGGGAGTTGCAATCAACCATAAACCACAGTGTATGTGGGTGTTTACGTGTGAATCTACCGTTTAACTGTGCCTGATTCCTGCTCAGCGCATCCTTGAGCTGTTGTTTCAGCCTCGCGTTTTCTGACCGTGTTTGGGCTGCTTCCTTTTGGTAGTCCTTCACCGTCGCTTCCACCTCCACCCAAATATCCCGAATGACAATTGACATTCGCTTCATCAGGTTAGAATGTAACTTATCTAGTCTTGACATTTTCACGAAGTATAAAACGAAAACAAATCCGACGAAACACGCGAATAAAAGCAACTCTTTACACTTGCTTATTCTCCACTTGTTTTACTGGCCGTTCACAGACTCTAGATGCGCATCACTGCCCCCTACTGCACTGTATGAACATGCACGTCAAATTTACAAAATACTTTTGAAATACCAGGCTATTTGCAAATCTCTTATTATTTTAATTATATAAGTGACATTTGTATTGAAAATCTATGAGTAAAGAGTATTAATCTAATTATTTACTCTATTGTTTCGAGATTTTTGTAGGTTCCAGTGGCTGTCAGTGACGTCAGTTTCTTGCAGATGACTGGACAACATCATGAGGTCATGAGACACATCCATTCATACAGTGNNNNGGCTGTCAGTGACGTCAGTTTCTTGCAGATGACTGGACAACATCATGAGGTCATGAGACACATCCATTCATACAGTGTTACCTAGCAACAACATTAAACCATCCTATGTATCGTTAGCTAACCCGTTGCAATTTCCACAGTTGACTGACATTCCTGGGTGAGTTTATGTGTTTGAAGTTAGATTTGAGCCAATATCTTTAATGCTCCTCTCACAGGCTTTGTCATAATATAGTTGTTCTGAATCTGAATCCATATTTAGCCGAACTATTTACATCTTTACCGAACCAAGAGATTATTTGTGTGTGTGTGTGTGTGTGTGTGTTTACATTTATGTTTAAAACTAGACTTTTATTAAATGAATACTGCTCTATGATGACCAGCTGCAAACACACTTTGACTTGGTAATGTTTTAAAGACGACCATAGGAAGGCGCTGTTGTGTGATATCATGTGTGCCAGCGCCCAATGCAGTCCTATTCGGTCTAATCAAACTGTATATTTAATTTTTGGTGTGAATGTTTCAAGGTTGCAAAACTTAATTAAGAATCTGGATGCAATATTGTCTGAGCAGTTTACACTCTAAACTTTCATGAGCCTGCAATATTCCTTAGTTAAAGCTTTGATGTTAAGATTTTAAGTTCTATTAAAGACAATTTTCATCTGTCTCGGAGGAACTGAGCTTTCCATCTATGAAATGGCTTAGCTTAGGCATAAGATGGATGATTGTACTGCAGGTAATCGCATTTTTGCATCTCAGGTATTAATTAAGTTCTAAGCACAGATGTCTGCTGCTGTAAGCAAGTGAAAGAGTTATGTAGTCTGTCACACAATGGCAGACAATCTGTGCCCTTTTTGTATTATTTAATGCTCAAGTGTAGTGGAATCGCACGCCGTATCAGAAATAGATGTGGTGAATAACAGAGATAGGTAAAAAAAAATAAAAATAGATATATATGTATGTATCTGTAATATTTTGCATGCAACATCAAAGTTAAAATGGTTTTTAAAGACCTGTCTATTGTTATGAACATGCATCAGAATGATTAATGTGAGCTTGATGTCTGTGCATTTCTCCCACCCTTACCAAGTTCTCAGCTGCTATTACCATCACAGTCAAACAAGTACCTAAAGCTTGCCAAGCAAAGATACAACATCTCCCATGTTATTTGATTAGATTGTGTAATTAAGTCCAACAAGGTTAAGTGTGCACTCCGTCTTGTCGTCTCCACTTCTTCTGGTTTGTTTTCTTAGTGACATTTAACCTTTACCGGTCTCTCTCAAACTGTCCAGTGCATATATAAGAACATATTTGGAAGTTAGGAATTGTGCATTGGCTCAATTCAGATGACGATTTAATTTAATCTGCATTAAGCTTATTCATTAGCAGCAGGGATCCATTTAGCAAATCTAGTGTTTTATGTGCAGGCAAAAGGTTGGTGTCAGGAAGAAAAAAAATCAAGGTTGTTGAAAGAAATCTCCTATGCTCGCCACAAATTTGACCAAAGATAAAGTAAATGGAATATTATTTCTTTTTTCTATTATAATATTTTTAGAATGTAATTTATCTCTGTCATGGCAAAGCTGAATTTTCTGCAGTCATTACTCCAGTCTTTAGTGTTACAGGATTCTTCAGAAATCAGTCTGAAACATTTCTGATTATTATCAGAAAATAGTTGTGCTGTTTAATCATTTTGAAATATTTTCCAGCATTATAAATGCCATTAATGTGATTTTTGATCAGTTTAGGGTAACACTTTCCAATAAGTTTCATTAGCTGACATTGGTTAACAACATTGGTAAACATGAACTAAGAATGAACAACACTTCTAGAGCATTTCTTAATTCCAGCATTTACTAATGCATTATTAAAATCACAAGTTTTGTTTATTAACATTAGTTAATGCACTGTGAACTATCATGAATAAACAATGAACAACTGTATTTGCATTAACATTAACAACGATGAATAAAGTGTTACCCAATTTAGTGTATCCTTGCTGAATAAAAAGCTTATTTCCCCCAAAACAATGAAACATTTGAATGGCAGTTAATTTCACGCAATATAATACATATTAGAAAATATGTGAATATAATACTAAAATCATCCATTGTAAGCCTACATGCAATATGGGAATCAGACCTACAGTACATATAAAAATAGGGCAACAAATAAATAAAGTTACCCTATTACTGCTACTTCATGCATGCAACTTTCCCATTACATTTAGGATGACTTGAGTTAGCTTATTTGTCTAGTTTATCTCCCTTGAGCCACCTTATATGAACCCTTTTTATCCCCTAATTATACAGATCCATCTTCAAAAATGAATGTTTCGGCTGTAATTGTTGCAATCAGAAATCTTTCTCTGTCGTGTCTGATTTCAGAGCTTCCTTTCCCCGGTCCACCCTCCCTTCCTGTCTGGCATCATTATCATTCACCTTTCAACATATTACTTGATTATTCTCACTATATAACACAAAACATCCTTATATAATCATATGACAAGCATGTTGGCTAAAACAACTTGTCCTTATTTATTATTAGTGTCTGTGCCATTTCTTTTCTTCTCTTTTTTGATTGACCCCTCCTCTTCCCGTCTGTTGCACAAAAATATCCCATTTTCACTGTCTCCATTTCAAAGCCTCAACTTTAAACCAGTCTGCCTCTGCGGCTGCCATTAACCTGACTCACTCACACTTTCTCTCGCCGTCTCCACCCCTCCAGAGTCTTTTAATAATGCATGCTGCTATAAAATTCAAATGAGATAGATTTTTAAACACACCAGTGAAGTCTTGAGCACACACACTCCTTTTCCCTATCCTTCTGCACCCCGGTCCCTCACTGTCCTCCTCGCCTACCAACCGTTGCCCTGGAAACTGTAACGTCCTGGAGACATGTGCGGTATTGAGGGAGCAAGGAAACAGCATGTCCTGTAAAGGAAAACAATAAGCAATATATAATGGCTTTTTACACTTGAAATAGCTATCCCTGGGTCATTACGATAGAATCCTGTGTTATCTTGCTTGATCATTTACACAGGATTAACAAGTTATTATTCATACACTGTAATTCACAGTGTAAAACATTTGTTACTATTGTGTATCTGCAGCGTCATTGACTGAGTCACATAAATAATATCTTATTTTCCATTAAAAATGGCTAAATTTGAGTAAAACGTCGAGTAGTAACATTTCTATAGTAAAACAGCTGTCAAATATTACATATTTTGCTAATTTTATCTGACCTTGCTCTCTTTCACAGTTAAAACTGAAGTTTAAAACTAATTCAAGTTATATGTACAGTAAACTTTGTCTTTGATTTAATTGGCCATCTCAATCATTTTGAAACTGACTCAGTATAAGCAGCCGAGGCACACGCCAGCCTAGTTAAATATAACTTTTATAAATGTAATTATGTGCAGCAAAACAGTGCAAGAATTGAAAATGTGGGAGAAGACAGTTTGGCCATTTTTAATTTTGGCTATTTCTTGCTCCCCTCAATAATATGGCATTGTTTCACTCTGTAGAAGTCACCAGAATGTGAAAGAAAAAGCTGTCTTGAAGATGTTGAAAAAACAGAATATTTCAGTTAGGTATGTTTTGGAGGTGGTTGGTTTGAGCTGGTTTAATCTGGTCCTTTGTTGGTCATGAACTGGTTTAGGATGGTTCTTAAGTGGCCATAAGTTGGTTTAAAATGGTCCTTAAACCAGCTCATGACCAACACATGACCATGACATACCTAACCAACATGTGCTGAATTTTTCTGGAGTAGAGTTTAATAACCCCAGCGGTTATTAAAACCGGTGCTCACCCTGTTTCTGAATTACAAGTGTGAACTCTACCTTCAAAAGCGGGATTAGATCAACACTAACCCAGGGTTAAAAGTGTGAGGCTGGCACACAGAGCAAACTCAAATGTGTTTATAATGACACAGAACAAACACACAGGAGTGGAATAATGAGAGACAGTTTATTCACTTGACTCAATGATGCATAATCAGTGTCGGTACAGAGCAGAAGAAGGATCAATACCGCAAGATCTATCAAACGCTTTGGTTTAGATACAGTGTACATGACATATTGTTCCAAAGCAATTCATTAAGGCATGCACAGGCAGATCTGCATGAAATCAGGATTATATCAGCAACAAGAGTTATCATAATGCCTCTCAAATAGTTTCATGTCACGGAGGAAAAGTCTTGACTAGCACAGGTGCTTTCACCAAAATGCAGTTGAATTTATAAGGGAATGTTTAATAAACACACAAAAAAAATTGTTCTTCACATTAATAACGAAATACTTTGAACAGCAGGTAGAACTTGTAACCCAGAGATTCGACTCGGCTGGTGTCTCTGAAACATTTCTTGATAGAATTGCACTGTGCAGCATAGGCCATCTGTAATCGCTGTGTAAACATGCTTGTAAGGTCAAAGTTTCAGCAAAGCACAAACGGCATACAAAACAAATGGCCGCGGACGCTGAGAGGGCCGATTTCCAAATACATACCAATAAAAATACTCAAGAGTGAGAAAATTTGTGAAAGCACTGCAGTGTTAACAGTCAAGATTTGCATCACGAACACTGTTCATGTCCATCGAAGAGATTCAGATTAGCGGACACGACTGGAAGCAGTACAAATATATACAGACACACACACACACACACACATATATATATATATATATATATATACATACATACGTATATACAAGCATGAATTCGTAAGCAGGTTAAATATAAATATAGCTGAGCAGAATAATTCAAGAGAACGAAATTCAAGCTGGCATTCACTGACTGAACACGGTTGGATCAAATGTGCATGCTACACTTGTTCGTATTTGAGCGGTGGGGATATAGAGCAGTCGCAAACTGAAATGTATCAAAAAAGACGATTGTAGCCCCATCTGTTCATGCAAGCCGAACCCAAAATAAGCCCCAAAAATGTGGGTCTCTCACCCTCTCATCGCCCATCCTGAGTCAGCATGCTTTTGGACATTCATACTGTTTGTGGTACGGATTATGTCGCACTAAATACAGAACATTTACAAAGTGCTACACAGCAAAGGTTTTGCCTTGTAAAAAAATAAGAATACTGTATTTCAGAGAGTTAACAAGTGCCCCCATCGCCATCGAAAAGCTGTAAACATCAATGAAACAGAGTCACATTCTGCATGCAAGAGACCTGAAGCCATGAAAATTATGGATTTGTAATTTTATCTATGAAAGAACTCTATATGTAGGGTTGCACAATAAGATCCTGATCTTTTAAATGTTTGATAGTATTTAAAATGTATGTTTTATAAACATTTATTTAAATTTTCTATATTTTTACATATTAATTTACCAATTGGTCGGTCAGTATTTGATTTTTTTTTCTTTTTACTAATATTTCTATATTTTTACATAAATTCTTTGCTTGGTTGGAATGAAATATATCAGTTTTTGGATATATAGAATTGTGCATGCTCATTTCCTCTGTTTTTACATTTAATTATCAGACTGTAGCATTTAAATTGATCTGTTTAGCAATATTGTACTCTCTGGCTGATACTAAATATTTGCTTGTGTATTCCCAATTCCTTTTTTTAAGTGCATGCCCACTTCCTCTTTTAAAATGAAATTTATTAGTTGTCATATTTAAATATATCAGTCAATCTTTCCATTGATTTGTAAATGTGAATTCAGATTTTCTGTATCTCATTAATCTTTAAACAAAGGAATAATTCAATAACACTGTGAAATGTCATCTTTAAAAAGTTAATTTAAGCACTTTTCCCAAGCCTAAATTATATTTTTAGTGTTTTATAGACAAAATCTTTTAGCAGCCATAACAAAAAAACAATTAATGGCTTTAATTTTAATGTCAGTGCATCCCTACATATATGCCTTCTTAAAAATGCATCCATGCTCTCATTTCCTGTTTCAGTCACAAACATGCCCCCCCCCCAAGCAGGAGTCTTGGCAGAGTCTGAATTTTGGCACAGTCGGTGTGGCCTTACCAGGAATGATTCAGGTATCATTCTGCTGAGCAACACAAATCATTCCCCGAAACAAACGGTTTGTAGCTGTGTAAAATGATTCGTCGTGGTCGAAACGTCCTAGCATTCCTGCTGAATGTGTCTGATTCTACTGTAAACATTAACATGACTGTTTTATGATCGTTTTGCCTCATACTGCTAAAACACAATACTAAATAAATGGTCTGCTTTCTGTTTGCCTTGAAGGATCTGGCCGAGCGTAGCTGTGAGGAAGAGGGGAGGGCATGCTGGCGAGCGTTACGATATTGGCTTCCTCAGACTCACACACACACGCAAGCAAGCAGCCAATCAGAAGCGGCTCAGATCCCTCTCAACACTACCGCATTCCCTACATCTCGCCATCTCTGGGGTATCTTTTTATCTGAAGCTACTGCCCCCCTCCTCTCCTCCCCTATCTTTCTCTCTCCATCCCTCCATCTGTGTGAAACAAAAGACTGCGGCTAGGTCTCGATCCCTCCCACTTTCTCCTCACCTCTCCCTCCTTCTCTATCTGTAGGATTCTCTGATTCATCATTTCTTGTTTATGTGTGTTAACCTCATCTTAATATCTGTACATTGTGAGAGAGAGAGAAAGAGAGAGAGAGGCTGCTGTATTGTTTATCCACGTCGTTTCAATTCTTTGAGACACAATCATCATGTCTAATAAAAAATGAAGAGTCCATGTTTGAAAGCTGGGTGCAGCTCATCCTTCCATCAAAGGAAAAAAGAAAGCCTGGACAAAAGTGTGTCTAGAAAAGCTCTTAAAGTAATCGGACTCATCTGTGGAAGGATGCCAACTCAGAAGCCATCTGCTGTTTTATATAATCGATTACATTTTAATCTGAGCTTTTCTTGATGGATTCACACTTCTGAACAGGGATGTTAAAAAAACACTTCTAATCTTTTTCGAGAACCAAATCCCCCCTCCAATTCCCTCTCCTTCTCTTACTCCCTCACATCCTCAAGGGGTGCATAACAAATGAAATGAGATCATATGTGTGGTCTCCTGGCTGACATCATCTCAAACGATGAGTCCTTTGCTGAAAAAACAAAACAAACCAACGGAGAAAAAAAACCATGCATGCCTTGCTGCTTCGCTCGTGATCCCAGGCATTCGAAGAACTGAAGAGTCTGTGTTGTTTTTGATAGTTCTGACACGAAGATAAATGTAACATCCAGCTTCAGAGTCTTCAGAAAGTGTACAAAACAACTGAAAAAGCATTCAGGAGCATTCAGATGTAGAAAGATGAATGACACATGGAAGAAGAAAATGGTCTTCATGGATTGGTTGTGGTGATGGCCATCAGGTCTTAAGTATTACTAAAAGAGAAGAACAGGTGTTGAAGCAAAGTGAATAGCAAAAAAACCCACCTAATTCAAAAATGATACACATGTAAACAATTCAATATAAAAAAAAAAATATATATATATATATATATATATATTGGTTTTTTGTACACATCAGACACATACAAGCATTGTATATTTTTACAAACCATTCAAATGTTTGGGGTCAGTAAGATTTATTATTATGATTTTTTAAATAAATTAATGCTTTTATTCAGAAAGGACTGATAACGTAGATCAAAAGCGACAGTAAATACACACGTTGCAAAAAAAAAAAAAAATCCAAATAAATGCTGTTGAACCTTTTAATATTTAAAAATAGAAAACATTTTTTATTGGCAATAATATTTTACATTAGTACCATTTATAAGTATATTTTTTAATCTAATAAATGCAGCCTTGTATAATAGTATAAAGAGACTTCTTTCAGAAACATAAAAAAAAATGATAGACCCACATTTAGGATTCTGAACTGGCAAAAAATAAATCTTAATCTAACCTTTAAAATATAATATCAGATATATAAACCTGTGAAAATCACTACTTCTACAAACTATAAAACTTAGCTCTATTAAATACAGGCCAAAGATCAATCTCACCTGTAATCAGAGCTAAAGCTTCAACCTGACATTGACACAAAAAAAACAAAGTCAGCTCTAAGCTTGCATTCAATTTCACATGCTCTGGCCTCATGGGAAGGATACTCACCACCCCAGTTGATGACTATAGTAACAATAATGATGATGATCCCACCGACCAATGACACGATGGACAGGATTTTTGCATTCTGGCCAAGACGTTTTGCGCCGTCCACATTGCCCTGCTGCAGACTGTTTCGAGACTGAGAGTAGAGAGAGACGTTGAATGAAAAGAAGCGAAAATACACATAGAGAACCAATAATTCCATTGTCACCAGAAGGAATTATGCCAAATCTAGTTTCTTAGCTAGTAAGAAATGTGCTCAATTGAACCTCCAAAGGCAAAGACGTTACTTTTGTACACTGCGTATCAGTACTCTACAGAAACTGTATCCAGCAATCCCAGCCCATGAACACACAAGCACACACCATCACTGAGAAGGTCAAGCCGACGATGTTAATGGGCCAGACAGGGCAGAGGCAGGCCAGAATTGCCCATATCAGATAATCGTTGGGTTTGGATCCGTCTCCGACGTCGGTGGCCGCGCTGGGCTGACGGGTGAGTGACGGTCGAGGTGACCCGGCGTGACTCACTGACCCGGAGCGGCTGCTCAACCTGGCTCGCCCGCTTGCGTGCGCATGGTTTGGTTTGGCGTGAGGAGAAGAAGCGCTCTGAGACCTTTCGATGGGACCAGGGCAAACACCGTTACCTGGAGTGAGGCGAAAGAGAGATAATAGCTGGATGCAATAGAATAGAAGCCTGCATTTCAGAGTGTTTGTTTTTTTCTAAACTAAAGGCACCGATGCAGAGGGGAACTGCATCTGACTCATCTACTTGTTGAGAAAAACAGACAAGAAGAGAGTGGGGGATGGTACACATGCTGAGAAGAAAAGGGAGTGAAAGCAGAGTGAGGCCGTAAATCATTTTGTATCAGTCTGGCTGCTGGTCTAAGATTAACACTCAAAGAATTTGAGGAAAGAAGTGCTGAGAGATCATTTTTCTCGTAAGGACAGAAGGAGCAGCTTGTACATCACTGTGGGACTGGGAGGTGATTATTAAAGACTCCATGCCTTGATAAGCGCTGTTTTCTTTTCTTTGGTAATGCGCTGTCATTCAAATGTTAGTATGATTTATAAAAATTCAAATGAATGTTTTTGTTCAGTAAGGATGCACTGAATTAATAAAAGTTGACAGTACTGTAAGTTTCCTTTTGAAACAGGAAGTAGAGGTTGTCATATCAAAGGACTATTAGATTTGCTACCTAATATAGCTAGTCAAGAGGCAAGAGGTAATAGGGGAAGTGTTGACCAAAATATATGTGCCTGTGAGTGCAGGACAACGTCAGTAAATTTAGTCTAATAAATTTGAACGTACTAAATGTTATTTTTGTTAAGATTTAAGTGTACGCTAGCAAAGCTACCAGACATGTCTGGTATGGGGTCTGATGACAGGTGATACCATAAATGTAAGATGTAAAATGTATTTTTATTTAAAAACTTTTAATAAAATAAACAATGCAAAATGCATGACAAAAAAAAAAAAGTAGTTATTTACTTGTTTCCATGTTTTCGTCGATGACTGTCAGGTGATCTCTGGGTGGGGCATCGTGAGAGGGGGTGGGGTCAGATGGATCTTGTTGCTCGGTCTTGACTGGCTGTGAGGTGTTAGCGGTGAGGTCTGACTCTGTGGCTGGTTGCTGACTGGTCTCTTGCTCTGACTGTTGCTGCTGCTGTTCTTCCTCCACTGCACCAGGAGCAGCAGTGGGAATGCTGGACTCAGCGTTCACGTCCATTCCCAAGATGTTTACGACAACCGATGTGTGGCAAAATCAAGCTTATATGTCCGTATAAATCTAGGGTTCTGATTCGTTGGGAACTGTTGAGAAGAAAACAATACAATTATTTTACAATTAAATCATTTTTAGAAAGGATGATCAAAAGTGACAATAAAAAAGTCTAATTTATATTATATTATAAGTAGTGCTGGGCAATGATTAATCGCGATTAATCGCATCCAAAATAAAAGTTTTTCTTTACATAATATAT